>CM064498.1:50233119-50251395 GCA_032716605.1 Paralithodes platypus
ACTTTCACTATGATTATTAGTTAGTACTCCTGCTTGGTGTGGTATTCAGCAAAGCACGGTATAGCACATAGTGACACCTGGCACTCCACACACTGCATGGTGGTCTTTTTCTGCTGCTCCTCGGCCTCACCTGGCTGTTCCAGCCGACATGGCACCGCCTTCTGCTAATGGTGACTCCATCTCGTTCCAGGGGCAGGTAACCGAGCTTGTGCACATTTAGATACTGTGCACACGGCATGCAGTCCTGAACGGGGCGCCCAGGTTGTGCCACTGCCCTGTGTGGCGTAGCATACCTGTCCAGGAGCTCCACCAACACCTGTTTTTTGGAACCTCCGCAGGCTACTGAACTTCCTTTGTGCGCGGATTCCGAAGCCTGTAGATATTGTAGGCATTCAGCATTGACATGTCCACCATGTGCAGAAAGAACTTTTTTGTATACCATCTGCACGAGGTACGCAGACAGTCGATGAAGCCTATCTGCATGTCGGACTTGTCCACCAGCCTCATATTTATGTTGTAGTCCATTACAGCATCGGGCTTGGTCACCCTGACTTGGGTGCGGCGATCCACCTTGCCAGTCTCAACCATTTCCCCCCTTGTGGACGGTGCTCAGGAGGTTGACCTTCCGCTGGTCGTGCCAGTGGATAGCCAGAATGGGTCCCGACTTCTTCTTGAAGACATCGCCTTTCTTGGTTTTAGGAGGGAAAGTTGGCATGCCCTTCCTTTTCGCTCTAACTGTGCCTACAGTCCCCGTCTTGCGCTGATGGAGGTACTTTGAGAGAGTGGGGGACGTGTAGTAGTTGTCCGTGTAGAGGACGTGATTCTTCTCGAAGTACCGGTTCATCATGGCTTGAACCACTGCTCCGCCAAAGCCAATGAGGGGGTCTATTTCCACGTCCCCTTCCTTCCCGCTGTAGACCAGGAAGTCCAGGACATAGCCAGTTTGGCAATTGCACAGCACAAAGAACTTTATACCAAAGCGATGTCTCTTTGAGGGGATGTACTGCCTGAAGCTCAGCTTTCCCCGGAACAGCACAAGAGACTCGTCAATACAGACGTTGCAGAAGGGCGTGAAGTATGACGTGAAACGTTCTCGCATCATCTCGTACAACGTCCTAATCTTCCACAGCTTGTCAGAGAGATGCATGTCGGTGTTGGTGACAAGATGGAGCGCTCCGAGGATGTCGAGGTACCGGTCCCGAGAGATGTATTTCCCGAAGGCAGGGGTGGATATCAGATCTTTGGTGATCCAATAGTCAGCCAACCTGTGCTTCTTTACATGAGGCATTAGCATGGTGATTGCCAGGAACACCATGAACTCGGGATGAGTCACTGGGGTCCACCGCTTCATGTGGCCCTTGGTCACCTTGCCAAAAAAGTTCACCTGGATTTGGTGGTGCTTGTTTGTCTCTTCTATGACAAACTCAGTAACCTCCTTATCAAAAAATGACTCAAAAAGCTCATGTGGTGGAGCATTGGGGCCTGCGGGAAAACTTGGGGTAACTCCTGAACCCTCCTGTACCTCACCAAAAGGGGTTACATCAGGGTCATTCACTTCATCAGCAGCCACATCCTGCCAGTTGAAAATATAAAATGGGTCCTGCTGGCGACGCTGACGAGGAGCTGCAGCTGGGGCAGCACGCCCACGAACTTTGGCGGCGCGCACCCTAGGGCGGTCAGGAGCGCGACGGCGCCCAGGCCCAGCCCGGCGGCCAGGGCGGCCAGGAGCACGACGGCCCTGGGCCAAGCGTCTGGGTTGAGGGTCGTCGATGTCCATAAAGTCATCGTCGTTGTCGTCAGAGCCGTCATCTTGCCCTGACGTGGACCCAGGTAATCATGGCCAGAGTCATCTGTGAGGTGCCCTTCATCTTCAGACCCCCCCTCATAATCTCGCGGGGAACGAATGATGCGTGGGCGGCATGTAGGTCGGCGAGGTGGGGAAGGAGTGGCAGGTGAGGCTCTGTCATCTTCATGCAGAGGTTCGGGGCTCCTTGGCCTACGACGAGTCGTAGACAGCATTGGTTCGTGTCTGTAGGTGCAGGTATGGATGCGAGGTCAATACATCGTCAGGAACCTCTGTTGTAGGCTGGAGAGGTGGGGTGGACCCTGGGGAAAGTTGCGGGGGCGTATGGCTGGGACCGGCAGGGGTGGAAGCCGCGGGAGCCTCGAACAAAGAGCGCCTACTTGTAGCTCCTTTTTTCACATATTTTCTCCCTTTTCCCTTTTCTGTAGTAGTATGTCTCCTCTCGGGGGAAATAGGGGGTAAATAGGCCGAAAGTGGGGGGTCCTCAACCCTAGGCAGTGCTGGTGGTGGTGGGGAAGACTGGCGGGCGCCTGGGGCAACTTGGGTGGCGTGGGTAGATAAGGAAGACAATGGCGGGTCAACCTCACCCTCACGCTCAGCCTCACTGGCACCCTCAAGCACTGCTCCCTCACCAAGGTTTAGGGCCTCTTTCCTGGCTGCCGCGGCCGCCTTTTCAAGAACTTGCTTCTTATAAAAACGTATCTTGAATGGGGATTTAGCTGGCGAAGGGCTAGGTGTCGTGTCACTCAACCTAAACTTGGCAGTCGACCTAGTGCTGTCCCATTCGCTCACTCTCACTACACTCTCATCACCTTGCACAACTATATCACGTTCAGTACTATCATCACTTTCATCGTCATGCTCAAATCCAACAAATTGCGCGTCTCTTTGATGAATTTCGTCTAGATCGTCTAAATCTTCACTATAGTGAGACTGATAAGACTCGGAGCTATCACTGCCCAAGTCATCAACACTCTTTTGTCCTTCACCACGTTCATAACTCCTCAAAGCTATTTCAATACCTCCGGGAGTCAACGCATCTTGTACGTGCCTTTGCGTTAGGGCGCGACGAACATGGGCAGGCGTCGAAGGGAGCATGGAATCGGACACAGGGGAATCACTTTTTGGGCTAGTATCCATGTTGGCGGCAGGGTAGAGACTGTTTTGGTGGCGTACATGGTGTCTGGTGGCGTCGCCTAGCGACCACGGAACGAAATGTTTACGCGCGCCATTCGAAAGCACATACGCAAGCAATGGTACAATGTTGTACCACCCGGGTTCCTCGGGTCAAAACATAATGGTACACACGTGTACCACCCGGGGTTGAAGGGTTAACACTTGTGTTAGAACATTTTGGGGTAACCTTATGAACATTAATTCCTGGAAATTTTCTTTTTTCCAGGGCGGAGTTCCGGCGGGTCCACAGAGGACCAGGTGAGGCCCGGGGGGAGTTAGCTTTTAACCAGTCTCTGCCATGGCTGCTCTAGCCCCTGTTTTTGCTCTTTGCTCAACACCCTCATGTTCCGGAATCCCTATTTTTGCGCATACTCTGTGCATTCGTTGTGTCAAATGCTTAGACCGATCAAGGGGTTTGTGGGTCACAAAGAATTGTAGCTTTTGTAGTCAGCTGGGTATTAAAGTATTACAGCACGACAATCTGGCCGCGGCAATTGCATTACGCGAGGTCAGACAACTTCTTACTAATTATGCGACTGCAGTGGCTCATAAAGCATTGCAGTGTGATAACGTAATTTTGTGGGACCGTTTGTTGGTTCAGTACCCCACCATTAAACGTCCTCCTTCCCGAAGTAAAGTCACTAAGCCGGCAGAGGCTGGGCTGGTTAAAGAGCTTCTTGCCTCCCCCGGCACATCTAAGAGACCGCGAGAGCCGTCTCCCCCGGCGACAACTTCGGAATCAAGATCTAGGTCCAGGTCACGGACTCCTCTCAGAAAGCAGACACATAGTCACTCGACTTCACCTTCGCGGAAGAAGAGCAAGACAGACAAGACCAAGGATAGTTCTAGTGATACATCAAAGTCGAGGCGGAGTCACAAGTCTTCTAAAAAAGAGTCTCATGTATGAAAGTCCTCCCGGCGTTCGCCGGAGCCTCGAACCTCGCTTTCTGCCTCTACTCCCGACATGTCTCAAGTCCAATCTGACAGGTCGGAAGTGGAGTCAGAGACTGTGGTCGGGGATATTCCGGCGGACATAGTGTCCCCAAGTAATATTCTCACTTTAGATTTAGAGGTTTCTCCCGGCAGTGATAACCCGCTAGAGGCTCGAGTGAGGGCTCAGTCATTGGGGTGGGGCCTGGCTCACAAGTAAGTTCCGACCAAGGCCGGGGAGTTTGGAGGTACTCCCAGCCATGGCGGGACAGCTCTCTGCCGTCTCAGGCAACTCAGGTAGAGGCTGAAGTCCACCGGGACGCGGAGACACCGTCTTCCATCCCTGACTTAACATGGCAAGAGGCCCCAGCCTCGGCGGAATCCTCTCAGGAGGGACCGGAGGCAGGGGATGATGGGTCTATTATTTCTGAGGTGGGTAACGTAGATAACTCTCAGAATAGGGATATTTCACCTAATAGTTCTTCATCTGCTCAATTTGTCACGGCGGATGAGATTGATGGGTTATTAGCGAGTGCTTTAACTAAGTTTTTTGGCCAGCAACCGGAGCCTCCTATGGTTGGTCTGGGAGCTCCCACGCCAACATCGACTGTCCGACCTCTGGCTACTTCCGTTACTTTGACACAAACTCCGCTCACTCCCCTTGTATCACCTACTATTGTTACTAGGCCAACTTCGGCGGCACTAACTACTTCCAATGTGCGAGTAGTAGCAGACGTAAATCCTCCCCCATTAGACAAAGCCCCGATCAGAAAAGGGGCTATGCCTCTCTTATACGGGCCAGACGATTCGTGGGTATCACTGGTACCAACAAAGCCAGAGGCAGCACAGTCCACTATGTCAGGGGAGCTTCCGGTACCACGAGAGTGGGTAATCCAAGGAAATAAATCTAGGAAGTTAAGGGCTCTAGACATGCTGGGAAATGTACTTGATGTTAGTATTAAGGCCATCCCCAACTATTATCATCATGATTATTTTGTATATTCTTCTACACCTGCCCTACCCCCTGCGTCAGCTTCAAAACTGTTTTCGGACTGGACAAAACATGATGGGTTCAATGATATCAAAGCGCTGTCAGCTCTAACCCCTGAGTTGGGATTAAAGACATTTACTGACTCAGCCGCGAATCCAGTTTTGAAGGTGGAGCAATTGGGTCCGGGACCTTGGGTGGACTGGGAAGTCGAGGCGCAAAACTTTGCAACCACATTCACTTCTAAAGCTTCACACCAAATTCCACAAGAGAGCCATTCTTGGTTCTCTCTCCCAGTATACTCTGCCGGCGGAGTTCCATCTGCTCTCTTTGCCTTTTTAGCTGCCCCTAAAATTAATCTATGCGAGCTTAAAGATCCGTTCTCTACACCTTCCACTGCTCACCTAGACCGGGAGTTTAGGCTACGGGGTAAGGCGTACAGACTATTTTCTCAGTATATTGTTACGCAACAAGTAGCAAAATCTATGCTAAGATCTGCTCAGGCTATAGCGGACACAGAAGTTCGAAAGGCAATCGAACTATCTAGACGCTTACTTCTCCAAACTTCTATTCAGTCACTAGGAGATATACGCACGGCCTTGTTAGAGGCGGTGCGGGCAAGACAAGATCTAAGGATGTCTCTAGTCCGAAAGCTCCCGGATAGGATTGCTAATCAAGTAGTAATGTCCCCAGTTCTAACTGCCTCTTTAATGTCCCCGGAGGTGTGGAGGACGGTGTTTAACATGGCTCAGGCCTTGAAGCACAGTCCCGCCCCGTCTCAGAAACCTGCTTTCACTTTTACCAAGCCCAAACCAGTCGCTAAAGCTCAGTCTGGTGGGGCGAAATCCTTTCATTTGCCTAAATCCTCTTCCACCCAAGGTCAGTACAGATACAAGCAAGGAAAGTCTTCAGGTACCCATGGGCCATAAAGGACAGAGGTATCAAAGGCCGGGTCAGGGCCCGTCTGCAGCCAAACACGGCCAGTCGTCTAAACTCCCACCACCACCACCACCAAAAAACTAAGGTCTCCCTCACTCCCAGGGCCGATCTCCCGGCGAGTGGATCAGGGGGTAGTCCAGCCGGCGAACCCTTGTCTGCTAACTGGGTCGTTCCGGGCGAATCATCGCGCATGGCCTTTAACCCTCCAGCCCCGGCTACGCATTACATAAATATTCCCCAAACCAAACCCGGTGTTTTGGCCGAAAAATGTCTAGGCTAGGCTACCGTATCTTTGTTATTCTGACTGCTTCCACATTCCCGCGCATCCCCAAGCATAGCTGTGTTATTTACCTGTAGAATGGCGTTAAGTAGAGCTCTCTAAGTCAACTGGTTCAGTTGTGATGATGATTTCATTGGATATAACTTTATGGCAACAACAGCCACTTTACACTACTTTTCGATACTTAACACACTCAGGCACACACGAACAAGCGACGCTTTTTCTTCTTGTGCCGTAGATGCGGGGCTCGGTCCAGCCGCTGTTGTTTACATGCGTCGGACCAACGCCTCGCACACCAAGCTCACAGGCTTTCAACCACTGGGCGTTAAAGAGCCCTTCCGGCAGCTGTTGTATGTGCTTTTTTATGGGCGTTCAAGAGCCCTTCCGGGAACAGAGGGTTAAACACATGGGCGAGGATGGTGGCACGCAAAGGCATCACCTGGCAGTGGCTCCGGCGACCTCGCTTACGTCAGCCGACAAAGGCAAATTTTGTTTCATTAGAGGTGGAGTGACTGATCCAAGAGATGGTGGCCAAGAATGTTATCATCCCGGTCCCCCAAAAACCCAGTTTTTTACATCCAAACTTTTTCTGGTACCCAAAAGGGACAGTGTTCAGATGAGGCCAGTCGTAGACCTGTCTTATCTGAACCTCCATATTCACAACGTGTCCTTCCGGATGCTGACAGTGAATCAGATCAGGTTAATACTTCCGCCGGAAGGGTGGATGTGTTCTTTAGACCTTACGGACGCGTATTGGCACGTCCCGGTAAACAAACGGTTTCAACGTTTTCTAGCGTTAAGAATCATGCATCAGACTTATGTCTTTCAGAGGATGCCGTTCGGTTTAAACCTAGCACCTCGCATATTCACGAAATTAGTCCGGCAAGCCCTGATGCCCTTGTTGCAACAAGGGATCAGGATTTTGTGGTATCTAGACGACTGGCTGGTGGTGGCGGAGACGGAACAATTATGCATAAGGCTGTCAACATAACATTAACTCATGTAAAAACTCTAGGATTCAAGGTAAACCTGGTAAGTCAAACCTTGTTCCCTCACGAGTGGTTCAGTGGATAGGGCTGGTCTGGGACACAACTGCTCTCACTCTGAGTCAGAGTGTGGACAATCGGAACAGATTTCGCAAGAAACTGTTTCTGTTTCTTCACAGTCTGACTACGACACGGAGAGTCTGGGAATCTCTGGTCGGCTCTCTCAACTGGACTCAACTAACTGTAAAGTTGGGCCGGTTGAAAGTCAAACGTTTAATTTTGAAGGGCAACACATTTTTTCCACTATTGCCGGCGGAAACATTATGGCCCATCCCAAAATTAATACACACCTTTCTAGCGGTCTGGGCGAAGAGGGAAACATTGCACTCAGTCATGTCTTGGACCTCTCCTCCGCCGACGGTATGGGTGGACACGGATGCGTCAGGCACGATAGGTTGGGGCTTTCAGTCAAACCAAGGGCACCAGGGTCAAGGGCTCTGGTCCCATTCAGAATCCTCCCACATAAATGTCAAAGAGTTACTAGTCCCCTTGTATTTCCTTCAGGCTCACGGCTTTTCTTTGCGGGGCAAATCGGTGGCCTTCAGGATGGACAATCTGAATGCGGTTCACTGCGTTCAGAAACAGGGGTCAACGCGATCTCTGAGGTTGCTAAACGTGTCAGAAAAGATTTTTGTACTAGCCGACAAGCTGGACATTCAGCTTCACGCTTCTTATCTCCCCGGCGTAGCGAACGTCTGCGTAGACGCTCGTATCTCGAAGACAGAGCACAACACTAGAATGGGCGCTCAAGCAAAACATTTTCGACCTAATGATTACGAAGCCTTACCGTCCACAAGTGGATCTATTTGCGTCCGAGGAGACTCACAAACTCCCGCTGTACCTAACCCGCCGGACAACCACGCCGGCGGGAGGACCCGACGCACTGGAGACGGACTGGAACATGTGGAGTTCCATTTATCTGTTTCCGCCGCCAGACGCTTCTCTAATGTGCCAAGTAGTAAACAAACTACAGGATTATCGGGGCGTCGTCTCATTAATCGTGCCCCTGTGGCCGGCGCAGGCGTGGTACCAGCAATTAAAGACGTGGTGCCCGAACCCGGTGTCGCTCCCGGTCGGGTATTTCCACTTAGACACGATTGGCAACCTAGAGACCTCGCTGACTTTTGCATTATGGACATTCAGGAGGCCAAATGGCTAGCTCCGTATGGTAGAACCGTGACCGATAAATTCATGAATCAATACACACAATCTACTAATAGACAGTATCATTCGCATTGGCAGTCTTTTACTTCTTGGATACTCAGAACAGAACAATCCGTGCCTTCGGTGGCTTTGTTTTTTAATTATTTAAACTATCTGTTTGAGCAGAAACAGCTATCAGTAGTAACGTTAAAAAATCACTTAACAGCAATTAGGGTGCCATTCCTGGACCTTACGGGTCTAACCATACCACTAGCGGAGGAAACAGGCTTCATGAGGGCATGTTTTAAGCTCTGCCCACCTCCCCGTCAGCTCATGCCTACCTGGTCTCTGGACAAAGCGTTGTCATTACTTCATTCCCGGCGGTACCAAAATACTGCAGATTTTGACTTACTTTTAAAAAGGGCAGTATTCCTTATGGCTTTAGCTACCTGGAACAGGGTGTCTGAGCTGGCGGCGATGAGCAACACACCTAATTGCATCAGGTTTGGTAGGCTCAATGATTGTATTCATATTGCTCCTTCCCCAGGGTTCATCGCCAAGAATGAACACAGTGATCACGTGTTTTCAGAGTTCACAGTGCCGGCATTGAAAAGGGGAAAGGTGCACCATAATTTATGTCCAGTGCAAGCGCTTACCAAATATTTAAAGGTCGCACCTAGGAATCAACAAGGTGCTTTATGGTATCTAGTACGGGTAAACGCGTTATGAAGCGTAAACTAGCTTCTCTCTTAGTTAACGTCATTCAGGAAAGTAATCCCGGCGTTGTGGGTAGAGCTCACGATTTACGCAAATGGGCGACCTCTTTTACGTTTCCTTAAGAATTTTTCTGTTGAGGACATAGCAGCCACGCACCTCTGGTCCTCTAATCATACTTTTTTGACTCGATACCTTTCAGTAGCTTTGGACAGGCCTTCCATGCCATGTATAGCTTTACGGCAGAGGGTCTAGGTGGCCTCTGGGTCACTTAATATTTAGATGAGGAAAAGAGAGGGGGGGGGGGGGTGCAGTCAGTGTAACATAGGACACCCTAGACCCCGCCGGAGGACGTGTGCGAAGCTTACGAGCTGTGATACAGGGTGTAGGTGCTGTGATTTTAAAGAATTTTCTGTAGTATTCATTACAGGAAATTGTGCTAACGTCCAATCATAGTTCAAAGACAATGCTTGTTGTAAATAGTTTTGGCTGTGAAGCAATATAATTTTAAGTAAATCTTAGTAGTTGCAGCCGCAGCTGGTATGTGTAATGTAAGTACCGCTTTACGGTATATTTTTCAAATTATATCCAAGAGTTAATGGGGTTTATATGTGCACATGTAAACTTTGATGTTTTTTGATTTCACCACTTACTTTAAGGGGGGTGCCTTCTTAACTACCAGCTCTGTGTACAGTGTCTCGGAGTTAACTCCTTTTTGTCCAAGCAGGCTCTTCGAAGCACGCTCCTGCTTGTCACCTTTTTGTATATTTTTATGCTGTATAAAGTATTATGCACACAAATATATATTTTTTACAAAGTATGAATACTATGTGGTTGTTTGATTATCTGCTTTTGCTAGAGTTATGATATGATTACGAATGTCCCCCTCCAGTCTTAGATATCAGGCATAATCGTCAATGCTGGAGGGGCCACGAATAAATTATTGGTTTGACTCCTAGTAAGGAGATAAAGAAAACCTAATATTTAGTAGTGGCCCCGTAATAATTGACGACTGGGGCCCTCCCGACCATCCCCTTCCCATTCGTTGATGTATTAAGGATTTTGGTTTACTTGATATGTCAGTGAAGGAAGATACGCCTGAAGTCATCTGGTTAAAGATCCACACAAGTACATCCACGAAGTTATGGAAATCTTATGAATAGTTATTCTTATTTTCTTTTTATTTGTTATTTTTTACAAAGTTTTTTCGTAGTGAGTACCCAATTTCATAATGACGAACCATGAGTGAGGTTGCGTGCGCTCATGATGAAGGCTCCTCAATTTTTTATGCTCTGCGCGGTAGATTCAAACTACGGTAAATGAGTGTTTGAAGAGGGTGCCTGATGTAATAGGCATAATCGTCAATGATTACGGGGCCACTACTAAATATTAGGTTTTCTTTATCTCCTTGCAGGAGTCAAACCTATAATGATGTGTTTCAGCTAGGTTAGAAGCCCAGGCTGGGCTTGCGTATTCCATCACTGATCTTATGTATTGTTTATATACTGTGGTGGTAGTTTCTTTGTTGTGTCCAAATTTTGTGTGAGCAAGTGACCTGAGGGCGTTAAGTCTGGGTGTCAGTTTCTTTTTAATGTTTGTGGTGTGCTGTTTGAATGTCATATGAGTATCATATGTTACTCCTAGGATTTTGGGTGTGTGTGTATGTGTTAGGGGTGTGTTGTTTATGGTGAGTTGAGGGATGTATTCGTGTTCTCCTGTCCAACTTGTGAGCAGGGTTGCGGTGGATTTGGCTGGGGCTAGATTAAGTCTGTTTGTAGTGCACCACCATGTAGTGTGTTGAGATAGGGTTGAAGGAGATTCTGTTGCTCTTTTTGGGTCATGGTGTGTGCATGTGAGTGTTATGTCATCTGCATAGGAGGCTAAGTTTATTTGGGGCGTATTGGTGTAGTTATATCGTGCATGTACAGATTGAAGAGTGCGGGCGAAAGGACGACTCCTTGTGGGACTCCGTTTGGAAAGTTTCTGATTTTAGATGACTGACCGGCAAAAGATATGTGTGCACATCTGCCTGCTAGGAAGTTGGCCAGCCACCTTTTTGTTGTTGTGCATGTTTGTGTTGTAGATTTTGTTTGTTAGGTTGTGGCGGGGGATGGCATCGAAGGCTTTACTAATGTCGAGTGTGGCTAATAGTGATCTGTGTGGTGGTCTAGCTGAGTTGATGCCGTCGAAAGCTCTTTGTGTAAGGTCTGTGAGAAGAGTGTTTGTGGAGTGCAGTGGCCTAAAGCCATGTTGTGTTGGAGCTAGGGGTAGGTCAGGTGTAATTAGTTGTAATACAAGGCGTTCCATGACTTTGGAGGGAGCAAAGGAGTGTGATGGGGCGGTGCGAAGGGGGTAGCGTGGGGTCTTTGTTGGGTTTGGGGAATGTGATGATGATACCATGCTTCCAAATGTCTGGTATTGTGTTGTGTGAATAGCTGTAGTTTGATATGTTAGTGAGTGCTTGTATGCCTTGTGCTCCCAGGTGTCTGAGGTGTATGTTGCTTATGTTGTCTAGGCCACAGGCGGGTGAGTGCTTGAGATTGTTGATGATATGCTTTGTCTGGTGATTGGTGAAGGTGTATAGTCAGGGTCTGTGGGAAATTGTCTCTTACGTCGGATGACACGTCGGTCGTCTTTGTGAGGTTTTAGGTGGCTGACATGTGAGAAGTGATTGATGAGAGTGTTTGCTTGTTGTTTACATGAAGGAGTAGAGTCTGTTGTTGTATTGCAGCATGTGATTGTGTTTTTTGCTGTTGGAAAGTGTGATGCTGTTTAGTGTTTTGTAGAGTGTTTTGGGGTTTGTTTTGTGATCAAGTGTGTGTAGGAAGTTATTCCAATTTAGTTTTTGTTGTTCTTGTATTTTGTTTAGTTTGGGTGTTGAGTGCTTGAATTTGTTGTGTGATGTTTTGTGTGTGGGGTGCTGGGGAGTGTTTCAGTATGGCGCATTGTCTGATGAGGTTTTGAATTTCTGGTGTGAAGTTGGGGTTGTGTCTTTTTCTGTTACCTCTTGGAATATGTTTCTTGTCAGCGTTTTGGATAGTTTTATTGAGTATGTGTACAGCATTGTTGATGTTAGTGATGGGTGTACTGTTTAGAGTTGTGAAGTGTTGTTATGTCTCATTTGTGAATGCTTCCCAGTTAGCTCTTTTATAATTGGTGTATGTGTGTTGACGAACCACGTTGACGAACCACGACCGACTAAGGACATGCCTTCGGACATTCTGAGAATGGCTACGTGGAATGTTAGTGGCATGAATGATGGCACAAAAGAGAGAGAGGTTCTGGAAGTGTTAGTGAATGCCAGGCTGGATGTATGTGGAATGACAGAGACCAAATGGAAAGGTTCAGATGTGAGAGAGTGGGAGTGTGGAATGGGTGTGTGCTGGAGTGAGTGAAGGAACAGCGAGAGAAGGTGCATGTTTGTTTGTAAGTAGCAAATGGAAGGAATGTGTAAGAGAGTATGGGTCTGTGGGTTCAAGGATTGTGTGGGTGAGAATGAAAGTAGGAATACAAACGTGGGTGATTGTATGCGTGTATGCCCCGCCAGAGGATATACTTGAAAGAAAGAAAGAGGAGTTCTGGATGAATGTGGAGGCGTGCCTGGAGAAGTTTGACAAGAACGAAAGAATATTTCTGATTGGGGATATGAATGGTAGGTGGGTGATAGGAAAGTTGAGGGAGTGGTGGGAGGGTGGGGGGTACCATCAGAGGTGAATGGGAATGGTAGTGCACTTGTGGACGTATGTGTGGGGAGGCTGTGGATAGCCAACACCCTTCTTCCGACACAGAATGATCCACAGGTACACATGGAAACGGATGTTGACGATGAAGGATAAGACAGTGGTGGAACGAAAGTCATTGATTGATTATGTATGTGTGGATGAACGAATGAAGAAATCTGTGATGGATGCTAGGGTGTATAGGGGTATTGGAGGGGGTCTGTCTGATCATTATGTAGTGGTAGCTAAGGTTAGGATACAAAAGAAGTGGGTGAGGAGAGCGGGAGGGAGGCGAGAGGAGGGTGGAATGGTGAGGAGGGTGGAGAGGTTGCGGAGGAGGAAGTCAGGGAGGAGTACAGGAGAGCAGTGGAAAGACGACTAGGTGGGTTCGACCTGGAAGTTATGGAGGAAGTGGAGGAGATGAGCAAGGTGTTTAAGGATGAGATCTGTGCAGCATGTGAGGAGGTGTGTGGAGTGAGGAGAAGAGGGAGGGGAGTGAAAGGTACAGCATGGTGGACAGAAGAGGTAAGAATAGCTGTGGAAGAAAAGAAGAAAGCATATAAGAGTGGTTGGGTAGTAGAGGGAATGAAGATTCCGAGAGGCAGAAACGAGCGAGGTACGTGGAGAGTAAGAGGGTGGTGAAGAGAGTAGTGAAGGAAAGTAAGAGAAGAGTAGATGAGGAATTTTGAAGGAATCTGAGTGTAAAATGGAGGGAGAGTAAGAAACTGTTCTGGAAAGAAGTCAAGAAAGTTAGGGAAGGTAGCAAGGGAAACAGTAAGGGTGTGAATATAAGAATGGGAGAATGCTAGCCGAGAAGCAAGAGAGAGTCGAAAGATGGAGGGAGTACTTCAGTGAGTTTCTAAATGCACGGAATGACGAGCCAGCAAACATAGCTGGATATGTTATGGAGGGAGAAGAAAGAAGTAGTGGAGGAGGAGGTGGGATCAGGAGGTCAGAAGTGTGGGAAGCCATGAAAAGAGTGAAGTTGGGAAAGCACCATGAACAGATGGAGTGTGTGGGGAAATGTTTGATGTATGGTGGTGAGATAGTGATAGAATGGGTATGGAAAATGTGCAAACTAGCATGGGAGAAGGGTAGTGCACCCGATGACTGGAAGACTGGCATAATAGTCCCCCTATATAAGGGCAAAGGGGAAAGAGGAGTGTGTGGTAACCACCGAGGAATATGTCTTCTAAGCGTAGTAGGGAAGGTATACAGTAGGGTAGTGATTGAGAGAGTGAGAGTGAGAACGGAGAAATGGATAGGCGACGAGCAGGGAGGTTTTAGGAAGGGAAGAGGATGTGTAGATCAGATTTTTACCCTGAATTGTGTTGTGGAGAAGTATCTGGAGAAGAAACAAAAGGTGTATGTTGCCTTTATGGACTTAGAGAAGGCCTATGATAGAGTGGATAGAGAAGGATTGTGGAAAGTACTTAGAATATACGGAGTAGAGGGCAAGTTGCTGAAAGCAGTGAAGAGCATGTATGAGGGTGCAAAGGCGGCAGTACGTGTGGAGAGTGAGCAGAGCGAGTTCTTTGACCTGATGTTGGTTTGAAACAGGGGTGTGTGATGTCCCCGTGGTTGTTTACTGTATATATGGATGGAGTTATGAAAGAAATACTATCAAGAGCAGTGGATGTTGGTGTATCGCTGAAAAGGGAGGGAATTGAGTGGAAGCTACCTATACTGCTGTTTGCGGATGATACAGTTCTGATGAGTGATAATGAATGGGAGTTGCAGGGTCTGGTAAATGAGTTTGGAACATTGTCCGAAAGACGGAATTTGAAGGTAAATACGGTGAAGACAAGGTTAGGGTCTTTGAAAGGGGTGAAGTCACAGAGTGTGAGGTGAAGCGGAACGGTCAGGCTATGGAGATCGTCAACTCTTTTAAGTATCTGGGCAGTGTGTTGAGTAAAGATGGGACTATGATGAAGAGTGCGGGAGAGGGTACAACAGGGGAAGAGGGTTGTAGGAACTCTAAAAGCAGTAACAAGAAATAGGGTGGTCAGTATGGAAGTGAAGAAGTCCTTGCATGACAGTGTGGTAATCCCGACACTGACTTACGGAAGCGAAGCATGGACGTTGGTTGAGAGACTCAGACCAGAGTGAGAGCAGTGGAAATGAATTACTTAAGGAGTGCGTGCGGAGTTACATGGAGGGATAGACAGACTAATGAGGAAGTAAGAAGGAGGTGTGGTGTGGAGGTAGATGTGCTGGAAAGTGTGAAAAGGAACAACTTGAGATTGTTCGGCCATATTAACGTAATGGAAAGCGAGAGAATGACTAAGAGGGTGTACGAGAGCGAGGTGGAGGGACAGAGGGGGAGAGGTAGACCGAATATGAGGTGGAAGGATGGAGTGAGGAACTACATGAACGAAGGCGGTGCTGGTTGGGGGGAGGGGCGTCGACTGACTGGGGACAGAGGTGCATGGGGGCGGTTCGTTCGTGGCCACCCCTTCGGGGATCACGGCGTCAGGCAATAGATAGATAGATAGATGTGTGTTTGTGGCTAGCTGGGGTGAGTCTGGTTTTGGTGGTGATAATGATCGGGAGGTGATCAGAGCCTAAGGTTCTGACCACCCTCCAGGATGTTGTGGGGGCGAGTTCTGGGGAGCAAAAGGTGATGTCTGGAGATGATGGGTTATAGAGGGCTTGGTGAGGAATATGGGTATGTTGATGGATGTCGTTAAGGATGATGAGGTTATCGGTTTGGTACTGTATAATGTTGTACAACTTATTGCATATATCTCATAGTTGCAACTATCACTGATATATAATTATCTCTTAAATTAAAATTAAAAATTTGAACTGTAAAACCAGTTCGACACTATTAAATATCACAGCTCGTATACTTACCACATTATCCGCCGGAGGGTCTGAGGGCCTAAGCTTACATTTGCCCCCCCCCCCCCTGCCCCCCCCCCCCCCCCCCTTTCCTTTTTCATACTTAAAATTATTCTTAAAACTAATAGCACAAAGACCAATTAGACCCATTGATGTAGGGTACGAGTACCAATGGAGACGCATTGCCCAAAGGAGACGCACTTGAAAAAAAAAAAACTTGCACAGGCATAGGATGAGTAGATAGATGCATGAATGGTGCGCCAAAATATTCTTTAACTATCACCTACTATGCTCACATAGTACCCGCTTATTATTTTCATATGTTTATTGTGAGATGAGATGACTAAAAAATGTCATGTTTTCGCAAATTCCTTACGAAAATCTAAGGATTTTTTTTTTTAAAGCTAAATTTCTTACAGTTCCCTAATTTGAATCTCGTTTCTATTACTGCAGGTTGATAGTGCATGAGTTTGAAGTATAACACTGCATGACAAAAGGCTTTTACTTGCACGGCTGAAGGGGGGTGTAGGTGGTGGTGCCCCATAGGTCCCGCAAAAATAGTAAAAATCCCATGGAGACAGCATTTTTTTCAAATTGATGCCAGAAGGGCGTACACCACACTGGTAACGTAGCATTACTCTCCTCTATGTCTGGTATAAATAAGAGTTGAGTTTTCCTTCACCATATGACGAATGCCTGCCTTAACTAGAACCCTGGGCCCTATAGAGACGCATTTATAGAGACGCACACGTCTGCTTAGGGTAGCCGGGTTGCGTCTCCTTAGGTCCCTTGTAAATGTGTGTTTATTTTTGTAGGTAACATTATTAAACATAATAACCTTTTCTTTTATCCTGGGTGAAGGAGAACTCGACCCTAATTACACCATACATAGTGGTGGGGGAGCATGGCTTTCCTACCAGTGAGGTATGGCAATCAGTTTGAAAAATGCGTCTCTATTGCGACCTCCAGAATATGTTGCTGGCCCTAAGGAGACGCACCCCTTTTACCCCCTCAGCAATTCAAAAATAACATTAAGCAGGTCTCATGCCAGCAGTCAAGATGTTTGTGTTGGCACTGTCAGCCTAGTGATGAGAAACATAGACTATATTTCCAGGCCCTCCGCCCCTTGCCTATCCCTATTTTCTCCCCAAATATGCCCGGTTTTGGCGACTGGTGTCTTTATTTAAACCCCTCGTATTCGCATGAATGTTACATATATAACTTCCCTGCCATCCTCTAAAAAAGAAACTGTTTTGTTATAGGTTGTGCGCTTTCCATGAGCAATTTATATGCTTCTAATATTTTATGTCTCTCTAATAATATCTATTGATAAGAGCCTATGGCCAGTCCGTTTTATTGCTTTAAGCATTGTCAACTGACAACCAAAAGTACCATGCTTTCTTTCTGTGTACCCATGAGGTAAGTTAAACTTATAAAAATTTTTTTTTTTTTTTTTTTTTTTTTTTTATTGTGTGTTTTTGTTGTGTTTTAAACATACCTGCGTCTCCTTAGGTCCAGGGGCGTCTCCTTATGGGTTTGGTAAAAAAATGGAGACGCATCTCTTATTTGTCCTTCTCATCTCTTAAAGAATAAGAGATACCAAGAAAATTGTTGTATTTGCTTCAAAAATATAGCCTTTTTGCTATTTATCCCCCCCTACCCCCAATTTTTCAATTCTGTTATAGGTTGACAGAAGCAACTCGATAACTAAAAATGGTGCCCATTTTTGCGTCTGCATTGGTACTCGGACCCGAATGCCACACAGGTAAAAGTTGGTTTATCTAGGCCAAACGAGAAATTGCACGTCCGGAATGGTATGATTAGATTCACATAACCGAGTGTTAGCTATGTCATCGACTGAAATGTTTTGTAAGAATCTTAATGAAACTGCCCACATTCTAATCCTCGTGGGCCCTACCCCACTAGAACCGGCGTTACTTTACCTACTAACCTGTACAAGTAGTGATGCTAATTTCCCGTTTTCGTGATGCGCTTGCGCTGTAACATTGACCCATAGAGCTCCCCGTTGTTGTTAGGGTTTGATACTCTCAAAAACCTCCCCCTCCATATCCGACATATGACGTGATTTTTTTTGAGCCAATTCGGGATCCTTTAAAGCCTTTGTTTTTACCATCGCATGGGTATTTAGAAACCTTTAGTTTAGTTACTTCAACCATCTGCAGTTGTCTCTTGAGTTAGCTGTGGGCAGAAAAACTAATTTTGGAGAGGTAATTATAAGAGTGAGAGAACTCTATTTCTTATTGCTAATCTGCTGGCAACCTCTGCGTCATTAATGCGTGAAAGGGTTAATAATAATTGTACTGTTCATAGATTATGATGTTGTATCCCCTCGCTTTAGCACCGGGAATCATCAAATCAGAAAAAAACATGATCACTATGCTCATTTTTGGCAAGTAAAAGTGGGTTACGGGGGGCGCAATTTTGGACATTGATGTTGCGTCTCCTCAAACCTCAGGCAATTGGTTTCGTTGCTCATCACCGGCCAGCTCAGACACTCGGTTACCTGTGGCCAAAGCGCATAAGGAACACAAGCCTTCTTTAAGATTGATATCAAAAAAATCTGGCGCGTGATTTAACTTGCGCGAATGAAGTAAAGATAATGCTTTGTTCGAGTCACCATGTAGGCATGAGCTGACGGAGTGGTGGGCGCAGCTTAAAACACGCTCTCATCA
>CM064498.1:50251495-50345989 GCA_032716605.1 Paralithodes platypus
CAAAGACTGACAATATGTATGTATATAGGCAACAAGTGGAAATAAAACAATGTATTGTGATAAAAAAGTCATGTATTATGAAAAACAATATATATAAGTGAAAAAGACACAATAAATTGTATATAAAACATTTACAAAGCATATTAGTGAAAGTGACACATAACATAATATTAGATGGCCAAAGTATAATAAACACCTGTGATAACGAATAATCAGTGCCTAATATAACAATAACCTACCTCAATTACTAATAAAATGTACCGTATCAAGTGAAAATGAGCATTATCAGTGACAGTGACACTCTCTCAAGCATATTTACCAAAGTGAAAGTGACACACGAAGTAATATTAGATGGCCAAAGTATAATAAACACCTGTGATAATGAACAATCACTGCCTAATATAACAATAACCTACCCAAGGGGTTGAAATAGGGGAGCTATCCCCGCCAAAGGCGGCTTTCTAGATGATGCCCTGAGAGGATTGGGGTTATAGTCATATGGTGATGGCTGGTCTATCAGAGTGAGAACTGAGCGATCTCTGCCATACCCATAGCTTACTCCGACTGTTCCTTTTGCTTGTGTCTTTCCTGGATTTCAAGTGACGGCGTCTTTTCCGTGGATTGACCTCCCAATCTACCAAGATTGGAAGCCAAAGCGTCACATTTTTCCTTTGCCCCTCAACTTTCTCTTCATAATTGCTGAGGGGCACAGGGCCCTGGGTGGGGCTTTGGTTTCCCGGGCGTTTCCGCACCCTCCTCCGCTCCCCGCCATGGAGTGGCTTCGGTCACCCAGGCTTTATTGTGGGGGGCAGGGGGGGTTTTTGTGGGGGCGCTCGGTTAGCCCTTGGCCTTGCTCGGGGCCTTGGGGCTGTTCGGCCAGGCAGCTTGGGGAACAACAACAACAACAATAACCTACCTCAATTACAAATAAAATGTACCGTATCAAGTGAAAATGAGCATTATCAGTGACAGTGACACTCTCTCAAGCATATTTACCAAAGTGAAAGTGACACACGAACTAATATTAGATGGCCAAAGTATAATAAACACCTGTGATAACGAATAATCAGTGCGTAATATAACAATAACCAGCCTCAATTACTCATAAAAACTACGGTATCGAGTGAAAATGTGAAATATTAGTGACAATGATAGCCTAATACACATATTTTATATAATTGGACTCCAAAACCTATAATAACATCACTATCAATAAATAAAATCGCCTCCGGGAGGTAAAAACTCTGGCGCGACGAGTGGCTAAGTGCGCAGTAGGTTAGCCAAGCCGGGGCCTGGGCCAAGGCGACGCATCCGAACGCGGGAAGATTTTCCCGCATAAAAATCACTCCACTTCCCGCGCTCGCCATTATGCAATCACTTGGGCTAGAGACCTCTACTCAACGGCATTCTACACATGAAGGTTTGTGCAACATTTTTTTTTTTTTTGTTATAACATTGTGTCATGTATTGCAGGAGTAACAGGTGAATCAACATGGACCAAAATTCCTCAAAACCCCCGGTCACAGAGTACAGTCACGATCTACCCTAGCCGGGGTTGGAGGGTTAATGAACCGCCGGGCACGAGGACGTAATACCCCACCATTACCTCTCGTTACCCTGTAGGTTCGTATGTAAAGATTTGTAAATAACTTTACGTGTCCAAAAGATTAAGAATATCCTCAGACATGATATAAAGATGAGCAGTTCTTTATAAGTGACGCAGTCTTCCTGTGATATAACGTTTCACGGGAAACCTACTAAGACGCCGGCCGCCTTATTATAACGCAGTTAGCCAGGTTAAGCCCATCTTAATCATTAGATCGCCGTGAGTTGAATGTCTTGGTACCTCAATGTATCCCTCAATTGTTAGGCTAATCCTACCGAATTGCAAATCCGTGATTCCCACCCTCCCGAGGTTCAACCGCCGGGTGAAAAAATAATAGAAAAGTTAACCCCAATTGTCCTATCCCCACTTCTTTGCAAAAGATCGCCGGGGTGGAAAGACTACTCAAACAAACACAGCCCAGTTTTTCAACGGCTTTCAAAACCGGGAGAAAACTATCGTCAACAGGTGTCCGCATGAAACCCCTAGTTGAACCGGGTAAAGCCCTTCAGGGAAACACATAGTAAGCCTGAACACAGGCCCCACTACAGAGACGCAGTTCTGGAGAGCCCTCAAGCCACCACTCGCCGGGGGAAACTAGCCTATTTTAACCACCGTGATTAAAAACTCGGCAACCAGCCGGATTTTCTCGGTGCAATCGAGAAAACCCGCCGGAAAAGGCAACCCATACCCACCAGACGCAATCTGAGAAACAGCGGGTTTCACGGAGCAATCGAGAAAACCCGCCAAACGGTAACCCACACCAACCAGAAGCAATCGGGGGTACACAAATAGTGCCTGGAATAAGCCAATACACAACTTATCCAGAACACACATGACACAGTAGTACATATTATACAATAAATCAATAACACTTGTACATGTAAAAAAGCTACGAGAGGCTGGCTAGGCCTAAGCAGACGGATACGCTTATACATGTGGTAATAAAACAAAAAGCACTGAATATTATCACAACAGGACAACAGCCAACACACCTCGAAGAAAATATACCGGGAGAGGGAAGCACTGACAGGGACCTAGAAAAAACTTCACTAAGTGAAGAAAATACGCTAGGAACGTCAGGAAAAACAAAAACAAATAGGCAACTTCATCAGAAAGATAAAAGAAGCCTAATCACGCGTAGTTAAAGCCAACTTTTACTTTACACTTCTCCTCCACAATGCAGGACTTCTGCTTATCAGAATTCATTTACCCCAGAGCTACTACTCTTTGGAATTCACTTCCTCGAATTGCTTTCCACAAACTTACAATCTACAAATGTTTAAATCCAGTTGTTACAAACATTTTATGAATGGAGGATGCCTTTAGGCACATGGACCTTTTTGTTTATCTGTGTTTTCTTCCTCCCTCATTGTCTCTCTTAAAAAAAAAAAAAAAAAAAGTAACTAGGCTAGCTAAACCGCGGAAAACGTTTCACGCGTCACGGGACCACGAGGGTCCACCCGAAATAGGCGTCCCAAACACACGACCCAAATACACTGAACTGCGGCAGCCCGCCATGGACACCCTACTACGCATATCCTAACCTTACATACATCCCAGAGTAAACAAATGAGAAAAAACTCATGGGGACGCAGCAAATGCGGAACGAGCGGAGCGTGGGGAGACACTCAGGGCAGGTTGAGCGCAGAGCAGAGAAGGAAGAATGACGCCTGAAGTCAGCGTTCGGTTAAAGATCCACACAAGTACATCCACGAAGTTATGGAAAGCTTATGAATAGTTATTCTATTTTCTTTTTATTTGTTATTTTTACGAAGTTTTTCGTAGTGAGTACCCAATTTCATAAGACGAGGTGCGTGAGATCATGATGAAGGCTCCTCAATTTTTATGCTCTGCGCGGTAGATTCAAACTACGGTAAATGAGTGTTTGAAGAGGGTGCCTTATGTAATAGGCAATCGTCAATGATGGAGGGGCACTAATAAATAAGACCTTACAGACTATTCAAAACAAAGCCCTGAAGATCATTACAGGCTGCACAGCTACTGCACCCACAGATCACCTACATCAAGAAACCAAAATCCTCAAAGTCAAAGACCACTGGACATGAGAGGCACTCAATTCCTGGCAGCAGCCTCACGAACCAAGACCACACCACTAAACTACATGGCAACACACCCACAGACACCAAGAAATATCAAAAACAACACCCAGCACACGGTATCACACACAATTATTGTCTCTCTCCCTCCCTGCCCACCCCGAACCAACTTCCAGAAGCACATTACTCATATCTCCACTGATCCATCCACTCATCACAGCAACACGCAGCTGCATGCACGATCTCCCGAAATCCATCCTTCCGAATCCTCCCTTCCTCGCGAGGACAGAGTCCACCTGGCCAGGCTGAGATGCGGACACCATCCAGCTCTCCTGAGCTATCAGAAGAGACTGGATGACTCCGTTGTCGACGCCTGCCGGGATGTAACACCGCACCCCATACCATTAAACACATCATAGGAAGACGGCATTTCACACAACCTTTATGCCAACAACACAATCTACACTCAATGGGCTCTGTGGGAAAGCCCGATCGTGGCCATGGCCTTTCTCAGGGACTCGGGGCTGTTCGGCCAGGCAGCTTAGGGAACAACAACAACAACAACCAGTATACAGTAATTATATGTTCAAATTAATCAAGGACCATGAGTTGTTTCAAAACTCAGCGGTCTGGTTAAACTAGTTGAAAAAAAAAAATTTCAAGGACTAATACTTGTACCCAAATAACTAGATTGTTTTTACAGAACTTTGACATATAGGAGAATCGGAGAACTATCTTATTTTTATCAAGATCAAGGAATTCGTGACCTTTTTTTATGAATCTCAATGTGATATTCATTACCTACATGTACCGCAAGGTTATCTACAAGCAACTTCTTCGAAGTGTGCAATCGGCTTTCTTTCCATTTTTTATACCAAATATGTATGTATAGTGGTATACATAATATGCTATGGATATGAGGTTTGACTAGGTTTAGAGATTGTTCCCGGACCTTGAGAAAGGCATTTGTCAGATGGAGGGTGTAAATGTGAGCCCGATGTCTTAAGTTAAGTCTTGATATATCATTGAAGGCAGGATGACGCGACTCGGTTCAGCGTCTCGGAGAAGAATCTACAGCAAGACTTCCACAAAAGTTGGGAAGCTTTATTATAGCATTTCTTAAGTAGATTTTTATTTTTTATTTTTTTACGAAGTTTTTTCGTAGTGAGTACCCAATCATAATGACGATTCCATAAGAGAATGAGCGTACCCTTATGACGTAGGCACGCTTCTCCCTGTGGCGGGTTGTTTCAAACAGGCTGACGCGGAGTGCTTGAAGAGAGCAATGTAATAGGCATATCGTCAATTATTTCGGGGCCCCTACTAAATAATAGTTTTCATTCTTCCCTCCGGGACTCAAACCTATATTTTTGTCAGTCATGGCAAGGAACATGTAGAATGAACAACTGAATACTTTGGGTAACTGTGGTGAATTTTATGCATTGCTTAGCTTTAATTGAGGTAGTCATGGGTAACTCAGATATAAAAGTGAGAAAGTGAGAGATATGAGAAAGTGAAGGAGGTCATGAAAGCTGTATGTAGATGGATGGATGGGATGGGCAGGTGGGGAAGTCAGTAGGATAGGTAGATATAGAAGGGGGAGATGAGACCTATAAGGGTACAGTTTAAAACCAGGGCAGTGGTAGAGACTGTGAAAATTTTAGTTGGAGACTAAACAAAATGAAGAACTGAAACATATAAGATTAAAGAAGGATTTGAGCATAGAACAAAGAAAACAAATAAAGGAACTACAGAAAAAGGCTGATGAGGAAAATGGAAAGTTGGGTGAGGAGGATAAGAAGTAGTTTTTCTGGAGAGTGAGGGACGGGAAATTGAGGAAGTGGTTTATAAGAATGAAAGGGAGAGGAGAGGGAGGGAAGAGAATGTGACAGAAGTTGTGGCAGAGGTGGAGAGCAGGGTTGAAGCGTCTCTGAGAGGCCAAGAAGCTGCAGACCCAGTACCAGTAGTGTGAGGGGGGGAGTAGGGCACGGACAGGAGGGCGGGATAATGTAGCTGCTGAAGGAATGGTAGAAAGATTAAGGATCATGTTAGTAATGTGGATGTGTTTACCCAGGACAAGAAAAGAGAACTGATATGTAGGATGCAGGATGAAGAGGAAAAACCTGATGTCATAGCCTTACAAGAAGTAAGACCAAAAAATTCTAGAATTGAAAGGGAACTGGTGGAGTATAGTTGGGAGGGTTTTGAGTTGTACGAGAGGAATGCTATTAGAGCAGAGGATGGAAGAGGACTGTTTATTTATATAGGAAAAGAGCTCAAGGTAAATGAGGTGGATATGAGACAGCAGTATTGTGAGTATTTGTGTATTGAAGTAAAATGTACAAGAGGGTAAATTCTAATTGCCTCTATATATAGAAGCCCAAATAATAGTAGGGAAGAGGATGATAACCTACTGAAAGCAATGGAGGAAATAGATAATAGAGAGAACAAATATAAGATTTTGATTGGTGATTTCAATTTGCCAAGGATCAACTGGGCAAATTGTACTACTCCAGCGGGACAGTGTAGCCTGAAAAACAAGTTTATAGAGAAAGTAAGAAATTGTTTTTTAATGCAACATATTACAGAGTTGGCAAGATATAGTGATGGGGAGCAGGGGAGTGTACTTGATTTAATTTTTAGCAATGAGGAGGATATAGTGGAACATGTCAATGTGGATAGCCCTATAGGCCGTAGTGACCATGCCTGTATAAGTTTTAGTTGCAATATTAAAACAGAGAGGGATGATAGAAGCAATACAAAATATACATGTATGACAGAGCAGATTATGAGCTGCTGAGAAGGTGTCTGGGCATTGACTGGGGGGAATACTTGAACGGTGAAGACGCTGAAGGAATGTGGAGGAAGTTTAGAGTCAAACTGGAGGATGTTATATCCGAATGGTACCAGTAAGGGAATATAAGGATAAAACAAAATTGAGGAAAAGAACGAACCCAGAATTACCAATGAAAAGAAAGCTGTGGACTTTGATAAGAAGAAAGAAACGATTGTGGGATAGATTAAAAGTGTTAAAAAAGAACAGGGGATCTAGTATAGAAGCAAAAGTAGTGGATTTGGAACGTAGACAAATAAACAATAAAATACGGTGGGAGACAAGGAGGGGGGTAAAGGAAAGGAGAGAGAGATTGCAAGAAACGGGAAGGATAATCCAAAAATATTGTGGAAGTACATTCAGGAAAAATTAACGAGAAGAGTAAGGATCCCGGAGCTGGTAGGGGGGTTGGATGAAGGGAGAAGAGCGGGGAGGGAGAAGGAGAAAGCAGAGGTGCGGGGGAAATACTTTGGGGGGGTACTAACAGTAGAGTCGGATGATGCAGTGCCAAATATTCCCATCAAACAGGCACCTGCACTAGAATTAATAGTGTTTTCCCATGCTAGACTAAGAAGGGCTATAGAAAAAATTAACAGAAGTAAGTCCATGGGACCGGATGGGATACACCAAAGAATCATAAAGGAAGGAGGGGAGATGTTAGTAGAGCCATTGAAAATGTTATTTGAGGTATCGTTTAATACAGGACAAATCCCGATGGACTGGAGAGAGGCGAACATAACAGCTATATTTAAGAAGGGAAAGAGAAATGACCCAGGAAATTATAGACCAGTCAGTTTGACAAGTGTTGTGTGTAAACTAATGGAAACGGTAATTAGAGAAGGAATAATGAAGCATATGAAATCAAACCAACTTTTCAGTGGGAGACAGTTCGGATTCTTGCCGGGGAGGTCGACGGTACTACAGCTAATTAAGGTGGTAGATGATTGGAATTCTGGAGGATGGTGATGTTATAGACGTGGTATATTGTGATTTTATGAAGGCCTTCGATAAGGTCTCACATAAAAGGTTAATAGAGAAAGTTAGAAGCTATAATATAGGGGAGAAATGTGTGAAATGGATAGAAGCCTTCCTGAAAGATCGGAGACAGAGGGTGCTGGTGAATGGAATAGGCTCGGGGTGGAGGGAAATTACAATTGGGGTTCCTCAGGGATCTGTGTTGGGACCACTACTGTTCGTTATATTTATCAATGACTTACCTGAAGTTATAACTAATGGAAGTGAGGTATACCTGTATGCGGATGACACTAAGCTGTATAGAAGAGTGAGGAGTATGGAAGATGTGGGTTTGCTTCAAGGAGATGTGGATGGCATGAAGGGATGGTCTGAGCATTGGTTAATGCCTTTTCATCCAAAAAAATGCAAGTACATGCGGATTGGGAACAAGCAAGATAGACAAGGTAGGATACAGTATGTATGAAGTGATGGAGGAAGTGAATGCAGAAAAGGATATAGGAGTAGTGATAG
Organism: Paralithodes platypus; assembly: GCA_032716605.1. Lineage (NCBI taxonomy): Eukaryota > Metazoa > Arthropoda > Malacostraca > Decapoda > Lithodidae > Paralithodes > Paralithodes platypus. Next base: position 50,259,477 of record CM064498.1, read on the forward strand.
ACAATAAGTTAAATTTCTCAGAACATTTAGCGGAAAAGAAAAACAAATTGTAGGACTGATAAGGAGGACATTTGTGTCACTTGACGAAGAAATCTTCAGGAATCTCTATACAGCGCTGGTCGGCTGCACCTGGAATAGCAAACCAGGTGTGGGCTCCATATATGGTAAAGGATATCGAAGCAGTGGAGAAAGTGCAGAGGAGAGCTAGCAAGCTAGTACAGTCTGGCCTGCCAATACGCGAGCTTTTAATATACGATTCACCTTATACGCGAGGAGGGGGTCGAATCATACTCAAAACTTTCAAAACGCGTGATGTACCTTAAAACGCGAATCCGGGGCCAGATAAGGGCAATTCGGGGAGTTCAGCTAATACGCGAGGACCATTCCGCGCATCCATCTGCGCAGGACGCCAGTCTACCCTCAGTCCACGCAGTTCGACTGTGTGCAGTGATATAGTTTTTGCCCCCATCATCTGCCGCCTCGCAAGAACAAACTTATTATTGTTATATGTCTTATGATTTGGATGTTTATGTATACATATATTGACGGAGATAAATAGGCCTAAAGTAGACAACTTGGAGTCAGTGCCGCCATATCGATTTATTCCCATATAATACTCTATTGCTAATAAAGATATTCCGCGCCTCGTGTGTCGCCCATTACTCGCGTAGTGACGGCCTGACTGTACCAACGTTGAAGAACGCGGGCTATGAGCAGAGGTTGAGGACACTGGGGCTTCCGACACTGGTATATAGGAGAAAGAGAGGGGATATGATAGAGACTTTTAAGATAGTGTCAGGAAAGTATGATGAGGATGTGTGTGAAGGTATCTTCTTGATGCGGGAGGGAACAAGAACGAGAGGACACTCAAAGAAAATTTACAAAGAAAGAAATAGGCTTGAGAAGGCAAAGAACTCATTTTGTGATAGAGTGGTAAATGAGTGGAACGCACTGCCCCAGTATGTAGTCGATTCCGAATCAATAAGGGAGTTTGAAAGTAATCTTGATAAAGCATGGGGAAGACAAGATTTGAAGTTTGATTATAAAGCAAAAATACAGAATAGTAAAAATGTTGCGTCTGCTACCGCCGCCGCCAACACCGTGAACGACCGCAGCAGTGCAAGTACTGGTACTGAGATGGATACACAGGCCTAGTTTGCCTTTTTCCAGAGAATCTACTGTAAGAAACTGTAATAAAGTTTTATAGTAATGTAGTGGTAATATAAATACTGCGGTGAGAACTCTGTCCAAACTGTAAATTTGTTTTTTCCCATGCTTTGTCTCCTTCCATTATGCTACTGCTCAGTAGATAATTTTCTAACTAGATCACCTTGAATTACTTAACAACAATTATATAAGAGATACAAATTGATTTTGTTATGGCTATAGGCCTACTGTTATATCAACATCTGGATTATACAGGACTCAATTTGTTTTCCTTTAATAATAGCAATGATTAATATGATATTTCATTACATACATACAAAGCCATAAATTACCATATTACTAATTGTCATTAATCATCCTGCAATATAATAGGAAAAAAATATGCTAATAGTTGAATATGTATTTAATTACAGCTGCGTGTATTACTCGTAAGTAATCAAGCATTTTGTTCGGTCAGAGATTTTGTACTCATTGAACCCCTTTGGTCTGGACTCTTGTAGAAGTCCCCATTAGTCAAAAGATAATAATAAATGAGCCCATTAGGAGCAATTATAAGGAGAAGATTGGAATGTGCTACTAATTTAATATAGACAGTATACAGTATAATAATAATACTGCAGAAGGAAGTGAATGGATAAAAGGAAGTTGTTTATATACTAACAATACTAGCTTGTGTAACATTACAGAAGGCGGCCACAGAGTTTAATCATTTATAATGGTAAAATTTCAAAATACTACACAGGTGTGTGAAAGAAGTGGTGAGATGTGGAACTGAAATATGCATGTAATTTTTATACTTATATAAGTCTCGGGGCCAGCCAGTGTGCTATTGGCAGACGCCAGTGCTGTTGGTGAACGGTGCGATCGAGCAATCTGTGGCAACTGTTCATTAAAGTCCCTGATCATCAGGGCACCCACCTTAGCCCAGCTAGTCAGCAGGGTGGTTAAAACTGCATTCATCTGCATCCAACATATAAATATATAACTAGTAATAATAATAACAATAATGCTTTTCAAGACTCACACAGTATATAACTGTAGTTAAAATAATAACAATAATGCTTTATTCAAGACTCACACCAGTAAATATATACCTGTAGTTAATAATAAAACAATAATGCTTTATTCAAGACTCACACAGTAAATATTAACTGTAGTTAATAATAATAACAATAATGCTTATTCAAGACTCACACAGTATAGTAGTTATAATAATAACAATAATGCTTATTCAAGACTCACACAGTAAAATATATAACTGTAGTTAATAATAATAACAATAATGCTTTATTCAAGACTCACACAGTAAATATATAACTGTAGTTAATAATAATAACAATATGCTTTATTCAAGACTCACAGTAAATATATAACTGTAGTTAATAATAATAATAATAATGATTTATTCCAGACTCAGACAGTAGAGAGAGGACCATACTGGGGTCCATATACACCTTACAATAACATACAAGTATACATACATACACAACATAGAATACTACCCAGTTTGTACGTAATGTAGTTCACAGCACTGTCCCAATCAGAAACAGTGACCATCAAACTACTGTGTATTTTAAAAACCAAATGTCTTAATAGGGTACAGTACCATGCCTCACATCATTTAGCTACCGGTACAGGAAATTGCTACAGTACAGTATAGAAATACTGGTACAGTACTGCACTATGAGGTTCAGTACCGGTATGCTAATTCTGTAAAGTAGCAGACCTGAATACATTACATAGGGTTAGCCATATAGCAACCTCCTCCAATGTGCATGAATCCTAGAGGTGTACTCCATGCTAGGAGTTTGTAGCATTTTAATTATATTGTTCTCAGAAGTGTTAAGGTGCTGAATGAATTTATAGGTTAGCTTTCTAATAAGTGATTGGTAACAGTGAAGTTAAAGGAAGATGCAAGGAAAGTTATTGTTAACTTAATTGCATTAGCAAAGGAAGAAAAGTAGTTGGGAAGCAAGAATTTGTTTTACTTTGGGTTTTTGATAATCTAAAATAGTGAAACTTAAACAGTGAATTACAGAGATGTGTGTAAATAATAAAGCCTGTGGAAATAAGCTTTGTAAGATGACTGGATATACCTATCCAGAGTGAGGTTTGGCCTGCTCTACCCTACCTAACCTGTTTCTGTCTGTCTCTTTTCCTGTTCTACTTTTCCTACTTCAGGGGTGGGAGGCTAAGAATCATCCTCTCTTGTAATATTCACCTACAAGACGAAACAGAGAAAGGGGGCGAGAGAACGCGAAACTGGTCCCGGACTCTAAGAATTGGAACTTTAATTGTAGTTTCTGTTCGGGCTCTCTCGAGTTGGCCACCCTCAGCTATGGGGTATGTGCCTGAGTATATACATACATACATACAAAGGAAGATAATGAAAGAAATATAATTACAAACTAATATTAAATATACAGGGTGGATGGGACTCGTTAGCCTTGGTCGGCAACCCATCTAGGGAGACAACCTTATAAAAATCCGGGTGGATGGGCCTCGTCAGCCTTTGTCGGCAGGTCGGCAACCTGTATAAAGGAGTAAACCTGATACAAATCCGTACTGCTTATCTAAGTGTAAGGCAGGTTAGAGGATGGACTAGCCGAACAGCACTGTAGAAAAATAATGCTAACAAGATACATACAGGGCCTCGGAGTCGGACGGATCCTAAATTGAGTGGTCAATCCTGTAAGTCCTTCAGTAAACTGGTTCGGGTTGTCCCTCTTACAGGGAATAAGTCTGCTTGGGGGCCTTCTGTGTATGGCCACCCTCATTAAGGGGAGTAAGGCGTCCGGCAATAGATAGATAGATTAAATACAGTATATAACCACAAAGAAACCAGTTAGTGTTGATAATTTGACAAGCCTGACTTTGTAAAACAAGTTAAAACAATTGTAACCTGACAATCAATGTTTCATGCACAAATAATAAATTACTAGGTTCTCAGAGGATCTTGGAAGGACAGATCCAGCCTCCAAAAGCCTTTTCCAAGTCCTTGGCTATAACAATGCACAGGTTGTCCTGATACATCCCACCAACCACCTGTAGATAAGAAACACAGGTATAGTGGACACCAATATATCATCATCATACAGTACTGTTAACATCAACACTAAAGTCACCATTACATTAAAATGTTAATGTCATCAAAATCAACTACAAATCATTGTAGCCATCAAGTCCCTTCCTTGGATTTAAAAGCTTTTCTAAGAAACTTACTTCCATCTCCTCTCTGAATATGAATTTATCACTTTCAAACATTTTTACTACAGTACTGTATACAGTACAATATGTTACCCCTGGTGGTAAGGGGGCCTTCACATTTTGTGAAAAAGAAAAGAATATGGCCAATGTATCCTACTGTGTGACATACAAGGCAACTAAAGGGAGGGATGGTGAAAGTTTGGACTAACGGTCATCCACAAACCAAGTTGTGAAAGCCTTCCAATGGGATTGGTATTACCACTGGGTGGACTCTGCATATACATTTTTTAACTTGGTAGCAACACTGTTCCCCCCAAAATGTAACCACTTGACATTCTGAATGTCGAACAATGAATAGTCAGCAAAGGTCTGTAGGTTACCAATCGTCTTGAAGCAGAAACGCTCTGCTGTCAGCGGTATCGGGTTTTTGCACCATTTCTTGACTTGGCTGAACCAGGCCTGTGCCGACCAGAAGGGTGCTATTATAGGATTGATTCCGGAGGGAAGTAAAGAAAACCTAATATTTAGTAGGGCCCCGTAATCATTGACGATATGCCTATTAGTATAATAGTCTCCCATCAAACACCGCGGTCGCTAGTTTGAATCTACCGCGCGGGAGGACAGGAGTACAACTTCATAAGTGCAACGCGTATTCTCTTATGGAATCGTCTTTATGATTGGGTACTCACTACGAAAAAAAATCGTAAAAAAGAAAAAAGAAAAATTAACTTAATAATTGCTATACTCAAGCTCTCCCATGCGTGGATTTCTTGCGTGTGGATTCCTGACGCTGGTCCTCTAGCGGCTATACTTCCTTCACTGATATATCAAGATACAACTTCAGAAATCAAGCGAATGGGAAGGGGATGGCAGGGAGGGCACTAACATCGTCAATGATTACGGGGCCCTACTAAATACAGGTATTAGGTTTTCTTTATTTCCCTCCGGGAATCAAACCTATAATTTAATAGTGGCCCCTCCATCATTGACGATATGCCTGATATATAAGACTGGAGGGGGACATTCGTGACAATATCAAAACCACCAACCTAAATACCATAGGTAACAGAGAATCCGTATAACATTATCAGTTTTATATTGTGTACATACAACATATAAAAATATAAAAGTAGGTAAGCAGTGCATTACTTCGAAGAAGAGCTGCTTGGACATGACTGGATCTTAACTTGAGATCTATTGCATGTTTAGTGAGAACATTCATGTACTCACATAACTAGAACCTTAATCCTTTGGATCATGTTCTGGCCTTAAAATTATTTGTACAATAAAATCTGTTTGTACATTCTGTTAATACTACATAGATGCAACTATGATAGGGTGGTCGGGGGCCGGGGGAGTGCTGGAGCGACCTTAGCGACCTTGGTGACCCTGGTCTCTGGGTGTTCTCCTGGGTGACCTAGATGTGTGTGAATTTTGTGTTTTGTCTGTGTTTATTCGTTGTTCTGTCTTGTGTTTTGTGTTTTCCCTGTTCTTGCTCTGTCTTGAGTCGGCCACCCCCAAGAAAATAAAAACAACAAAATAATAAAATAGAGTAAAATAAAAAATAAAAATTAAAATAGGAAAAGTGGGGATTGGGCCTGAGCATATACATACTGTACATACGTACAGTACATATACAAAAATAAAATTTGATTAAACTGTATAACCAGTTAGAATAATTTCGTCGCTCGTGATTCGTGATTTTTTTCACAATCTCCGGCGAAGGGGTTCTGTACCCCTTGTTATAATTGACCGACTAGGTACGAATGGTCAGATCTCACATTGAGATTCGTACACGAAAGAAAAAGAAATTTTATTAGAGAGCTGTAGACTCAGCTCGACTTATTAATATCACAGCTCGTGACTTCATCATATTATCCGGCGGAGGGGTTCTAGGGTTCTAGGGTTCTTTTGGGCTTACCGGCGCTCCCCCACCCCCACCCCTCCTTTTTCCTTGTAAGATCAAACTTTATGAGCAGCACATGGACTACTAGACCCGCTGCCTTGATACCACACAGGGCAGTTGCTGGCTTATCCAGAGCCATAGACAGGCATCGTGTCAAGAAAGAACTTAGTGCTAGCTATGCCATCAATGGAAGATTTTGCAAAAAAATGAGAGGCAAACCTTCTAACTCGTGACTTTTGCCAAGTCCTTGAGCCGAGGTAAGGATATGCATATTTCAACCTCAGTGTTACGTGTCAACCGGATAGGAATAACTAGGATTCCTGATTCCTTGCCCTTGGCTAAGCAACTAAGGAACATTACTGATCACCGGAAGTATATGTCTCTGTCTCTAACATACTAAGAGAGGACACATCATCTTCCTGGATTGTCCATTCAGTTCTGGACAATCAGCAAAAGAAAATTTTCGTCGTTGCTTAAAATGTTCTCGTTCTGTGCTTGTGTCTGTTGCTTGTCTATGCCCCACCTGTACGGCGGGTTTGATGGTCTTGGTCTTCTAGTATCCCCCCCCCCTCCTTTTCTCTAACTCATAGAGCAACTTAACACTAAAGTACCATGCCTTCAGACCTGTTGCCGTACTGGGCCACCAAATTGATTTGGTTGAGCGAGAGAGAGAGGGTAGATAACCCGTGAGAGACCCGGCTGGCTCAGCCGGAATAATTCCCTTAACTTGCCTTAGATCTGGTACCGGGTATACACGCCGGTGGCTAGCTCAGTGTTTGTAAACACCGGGAGCCTGAAAAAAGTTAGGCAAACACACGGTTCGTTAGTGGCCGTGAAGGTAGAGGAAGACGCCCTAAGGCCGATGGACATGTGTCGTTTGTTCCTGGAAAGATCCAGGATCGACGCTTCCCGATGGGATACCCATTTTGACTGGGTACTCCTATGCTGACGGGGCGGGGTGAAGTGTGAATACTCGACCCAAAATCCTGTTCCTTCATCTTCGGAAACGAGGACCCCCAAAAAAGGGTGGCGTCTCAGATTGTTGCCGCGTGATTCTGTAAATTCATGATTGAATAATTTTGAATAGTAATATAGAAAAAAGGGAATGCGAGCGATTTTGGAGTTTCAATTTGATCGGATTCCTCTATGTCTGTAACCACCAAAGACTAGCCTGACTGTTAGAGGTAAGGTGAGGCTACAAAAGGATCTTATCTCGGAAATTGTTAATGCCGAGATTAGTCAGCTATCTAGGAGCAAGCTATCATCTTGCATCCAAACAGGGTCTTGCCCAAGGATCGACTAGCACCCGAAACCTGTGCTAGGTACAACACTGAGGATGTCGGGAAAAAACTGGGGTGAAACACCGGAGATACGTTTATACCCTCTTTTTAGGTGAACGCCGTGATGAAATGCCAACTACGAAGTCGGTCCCACCGGATGTAGTTACATAAGGTGTGACACTGTGGGCGTAGGGTAAGGCCGGGGTGGAAGAGATACTGTCATTCCAACGTCTTATGCCACGCCGGGAAAAGTAAACAGTCGATATCCAACAGCCAGAAGGCAGTCTACTAAAAGTTTTAAGGGGGTGGGCGCCGGGACATAGTGAAACCCGGCGGATACCCACCGTGGATTTTACCATAGCCAAGTCCTTTATCACTGTAGTGAGATAGAGACGGGCGGCGCGCCAGCTCCAAGGGGTCGACCAAGGCAGGTGTTAACTATCAACATCGAATTCCTTTAGAGTCCTTGACAAATTGCATGTATGAGCACCCCCAATCGAATGATTGGAATTGCTCTACCGGTGCCTGGTAGATCATATAGTCTGCCGGTGTCACAAAACTGTACAGACAATTACCTGTAGACCTGAGATGAAGTGCCTCTCCGAGGAGTGGCACCAACAACTTTCGAAGGTGGGGCTTAATAAACCCCAATAAATGCCCATTTCTGAAGCCTCAGTGTTACTCCTATCGTAGGCAGAGGATAAGAACGCGACAGAAAACCGTGGTGCCGGTTCAACCTTAGCGCAAAGCAATTTCATACTTGTTACAAGTGTTCCGTAATTACTAGCGGTAAAACGCTCTTTTACCCCCCAAAAGTCTACTTCCGGGACGTCTATCCGTCCGGTTAGCACGGGCGATGAAACCCGATCAGTAAGCGTACTTGAGGTATAGAAACTTTAGTTGTGCCTCCTTGAAGAGCCAAACGGCGAGTGACTCCGTTCTTGCGATTTTTTGTGATCTTAAGCAAAGAAGAAAACGAACCCTAAAGCACTGAAATGTTAGGGATATTGAGACATGCAAAAAAGGCTTCTGTCAGGACAGAAACGTTTTCCAATATGTGGGGATACGTAAACCTGATCTGAGTCCTCTAATTGTCTTTGTACATATGCTATGAACGGAGTGAATCTGGTGAGATTGAGCTACGCCCTGGTCCAGTGGACCAGTAACCCACTACGGCACGAGGAGTCTTGTACTCGGTAGTCGGAGTCCACCTTGAAGGGACGTTACTGCTTTCCACTACTTGTGCTAAAGTCTGGTAACACAGCCGAGGAAGCATCGGTATACAACAGGGTGCGCACGGCGGAATGAACATTTCGAAGGTCATTCTACTCCTATTGGATCATGGACCGAAATACCCTTTTGGACCGTGAGATTGAGTCCAGAACAACCGGACAAAATATCTCAACTGAGGTGACTGCTATGGCTAAATTCACAGATTTAGAGAGGGGGCTTATTAAGTTTTGTGACTTCTCCTGTACTAGGGAGGCAGTCATTGTTAAACTCTACTAGGTTACAATCCTTCTAACCGGAATCCTGACTTGAAAGATTCGATGGTAAGATTGGGGCAAACGACCCGTGACTGTTATTGTGTTGGGGAGGCAGACAGCGTCCGATTGCACTGGGCTACACGTAGTCTACCCAAGGGTATAAAATTATATCCTCTGGGCAGATATCAATTGCGCCAGCTAATCATCTATCCCCGGGGGGCAAGCCCTATGCAGTGTTAATGTTTGTAGTACAGGCTTAAGTAGTCCCGACTAGAACTTGTACTATATTGGTGAGTGAGCTGGGAAACATACCAGCGGCACCTCCCTGACCGCCCATCCGGTGGGGATCACGGGTTTTATGCCGTTCTGCATCAACTCTGTAATATGAATCCGAAAAACTAGCCTTTAAGCGAAAATTCCTCGGATTATATTTCTCGGCTTCGTGACATTTTGTACCGCGACCTGCAGCATATGTAAGTCAATTATGGGAAGACATCTTGGTTTAGGAAAATCTGGTTAATGCCCCAGATGATCGTTTGAACTCATTACCGAAACGGGTCGACATTCGAAACCCAGGAACCGATTAGGAAAATCTGGTTAATGCCCCAGATGATCGTTTGAACTCATTACCGAAACGGGTCGACATTCGAAACCCGGGAACCGAGACGACGTAGATCGCCTATTATTACGTGGTGTTCCGGCTGGGAGATAGTGAACCCTGGTGGGCCATATCCCTAGAGTTTATTGAGAACGACCCACCACCATAACGAGTGTGAGTTTTCCAAAAAAACATGTCTATGTCACTTTCTTTGATCCATACCCTTCCTCAGGGAAAGGGAAGGAACTGAAGCTAGAAGTCACTGGGTTACTAAACCTGTGCCCGTGACTTAAATCCTAAGTCTGCCTTCACCAATGGTGCCTAAAAGTCCGAGAGGCTAGACAAGACTTGACACTAGACCCCGCCGTCATAAGCTGACGTGGGGTAAGAAAAACAACTAATGTGTTTGACACATCTCCCCACTACCGGCGAAGAACAGCGTCTATTTAAACCAAAAATTTGACTTCTGATTGCTGTCCTGGTTCTTCAAAACCTGGTTGTCCGCCGCAACGGATCTAACGGGGATTATCCAATCCGAGTTGTTACCGTAAACGTAGTGTCGGGGGCGTACGAGGTAGTGAACCTGAAACTTTTTAGTTTGTAGAACTTATCCCACTATAGGCGACGAACAGCGTCTATTTAAACTAAAGAGTTTGAATTCTGATTGCTGTTCCGTGTCTTCAAAGCCCGGTTGTCCGCCGAGAAGGATCTAACAGGGATTATCCAATCCGAGTTGTTACCGTAAACGTTGTGTCGGGGGCGTGCGAGGTAGAGAACCTCAACCCTTCCAGTTTGTAGCACTTCGCTTTGGAAACGTCCAGGTACCTGTGTAAAGAATACAACCTGTAGATACAATGAAATTGGTGTCTCCGAATATTCTCGCTATTTGTTCCACATAATGAAAGCCTAAATCGGACCTTTGCCTGTAAGATTTATGTCCCAAATGTACAGCCGTACACATCCTATTTCATACAAGTTATCCGTACTATCCTATAGTTGTAACTATGACAGATATGTAAAAATACGATAAAATGTTGAGCCGTCTCACCGGCTTTACTAAGGATAAACAAGGCAAGCCGTCTTCCCGGCTTGGTGTCGGCTGGGGAATTTTGAGCCGTTTCCCCGGCGTATCTTACGATAAAATTTATGAGCCATCTCACTGGCTTGATTAACCGTTCCTCCTTGAGGAAAGGCACCATAACTTTATCGATCATTGAATGAGATACTAGTTGAACCACCCTTACTTTAGACCTAGCTTAGAGATCTGACTCAATCTCCCCAGCTCCTGCCCGGAGGAGTCCGGGAAAAAACTCCGGCACCTTTGGGGCAGAAACCGGGGGGAGAGGTCGTGAAAACTGACTTACCCTTTTTGTGCGACATCGGCTCTATACTGTCGTTTGGGAGAGCGAGCGCCCTGGCCGGCAGCTGTCCGACCTGCCGCCGGGGTATCAATCTAGACGGAGTCTGGCGATGCCGGTTGGGTTTTTATGTATTGGGGGGGGGGGGGGGGGGGGGGGGGGGGGGGGAGTTCGGGTTTACCTCAATGGATTCCTGGTCACTGCTAATGGCTAATTACTCAACTAAGTATTGAGTATTGGATGCCTAGAAAAGCGATGACTGTGGCACTGGGGAATTCTTATTGAATAAGTAGAGCAGGAAGAGTTGCAACCAGTCTGCGACCTCGAATGCCACTCTTGTGGCTTAGGAGGTAACTTTTGTTAAATATCGATCAAGGCCGTTATGCCCGGATGATCTAGAAAAGAAACTCATCCATTCTGTATAAAGATCTACGCCCACCGGGCATTTCTGGGAAGTCCAGAGAAACTGAGACCCATCCATGCACATATATTAGTGTGCAATTATCGGAACTAGAGAAAACAGGTAGGTATGGCATTAAAGTTGAAAGCATTTTTTTTTTTTTTTTTTTTTTTTTTTAAAGACAATGAACGGAGGAAGGAAAACCACAGATAAAACAAAAAGGTCCATGTGCCTAAAGGCATCCTCCATTCATAAAATGTTTGTAACAACTGGATTTAAACATTTGTAGATTGTAAGTTTGTGGAAAGCAATTCGAGGGAAGTGAATTCCAAAGAGTAGTTGTTCTAGGGATAAATGAATTTTGATAAGCAGAAGTTCTGCATTGTGGAGGAGAAAGTGTAAATTCATGGGCGCTCTCAGCTGCCCTAGTTCTACGGGGAAAGATGTGGAGAGGCGGCACAATTGAAGCAAGTTCCTCGGAACAATTGCTGTGGAATAATGCAAGGGATGCAACGTTTCTTCGTATGGATAATGTAGGAAGGTCCTGTGTGATTGCAGGGTTATTGATTAATCTAATAGCTTTATTTTGAATTTTGTACAACTGCCTCAATGCAACCACTCCACTTCCATTCCACAGAGGTGAACAGTAATCCATCTGAGAACGCACATGACTTTTATATATTACGGCCAACTGCTCGCCAGTGAAGAATTCTCGAACTCTGTACAGGAGTCCCAGTTTTTTAGAGGCATTCTTAGCAATGCTTCTAACATAATGTGTCCAGCTCAAGTTAGTAGTTAATGTTACACCGAGAATGTCAATACTAGGGGAAGTGGGAATATTTACATCATTAAAAAATATATGGGAGTCAGTGAGATTCTGTCGGTTAGAAAATTGAATGTACTTGGTTTTCTGTGCATTAAAGGAAACTAGATTCTTTTGTCCCCATTCTTCAATTCTAGAAAGGTCCTGGTTCAGAGAAATTGCAGTGCTTATTTTTGAATTTATAAGATCGGGTTGGGTGAAAGAATTGGTAAATGTGAAGGAACTGTGGAGTGTTGAGTCATCTGCGTAGGAATGTATTGGATTATGAGTTGTAGATATGAGATCATTGATATGAATGAGGAACAGAGTTGGGGCCAAAACTGATCCCTGGGGAACACCAGCATTTATTGAGTGAAATTGAGAATAAAGGCCATCTACCATTACACATATTTTTCTGTTATGAAGATAAGAAGAAATTAGTGGAAACTAATGATGCAAGGCCGTAGTGTGACATCTTCGACAATAAGGATTGATGCCAGACTCTATCAAATGCCTTTGATATATCCAGTGCTATTGTATGTGTTTCACCATGTTGGTCTGTAGCTTGGTTGATTTGATGCGTAAGAAGGCAAAGAATGTCTGCAGTTGATCGACATAGTCTAAAACCATATTGCCTATCACTGATTAATTTATTATTCTCAAGATGCTTAATTATGTGATTATTTAATATAATTTCAAAGACTTTACCAATAGTGGAAGTTATAGCTATTGGTCTGTAGTTTTATGGATCTGAAGAGGCACCTTTTTTAGGAACTGGATGGATGTTTGCTTCTTTCCAGGGTACTGGGAAGCATGAGGTATGAGTACATAGACGGAAAATTTTTGCCAATACAGGAGCGAGCACCAAGGAGCAATTCTTAAGTACTATTGGAGGAATTTCATCTGGACCAGGAGCCTTATCTACTGAGAGATTCTGCAAGATAGTTTTGACATGTCTGGTGTGGATCTTAAGTAAGGGAATTTCAGGTGAATTAAAATTAAGTACAGGGACATCTTGATTTATTTCATCTAAGGTTGAGTTGGTGGAGAAAATATCCGCAAGAAGGTTAGCTTTACCTCGTGGGTCACTTACAAGATTGCCAGTCAGAGATTTTAATGGTGGAATGGATGAAGCAGTTGTGAAGTTGGATTTGAATGAGTTAAGAGTAGACCAAAATATTTTGTTATCATTTGGATTATTTAGAAGTTTATTTGCCTGCTTGTGGAGAAAGTTTGATTTAGTTAGGTTTAATACAGTTTTGGCATGATTTCTGATGTTTCTAAAGTAATTAAAGGCTTCATGTGTTTTTGATCTTGTGTATGCATTGTAGGCTATTGCTTTTTGTTCAGTTACTCTAGCACAATTATGGTCAAACCATTTAGGTGAATTAGATCTTTTAATGTACAGTCGACGCTCGATTTAACGGACTAATAGGGGGGAGACCGAGTCCGTTGCTGGAAAAAGTCCGTAGCTGGAAAATTGCCTTCGTATTTTTTTTTTTTTTTTTTTTTTTTGTGATTAAGGGACACATTGTGCTGTACTGTCCCTGAAAACATAATAAAGGTCGTATTTGTCATTGATATGATAAATTTCACATTGGGAAAAAAAAAAAAAAAAAAAGAGGAAGGATATCCCCGCTGCTGTAGGCCTATACTCCCTCCCCTCCCCGTCCCGGCCTCAACCCCGACCCCGTTACTGTGATAATGTTGATAAGCCTTGTGCTACACCCTATTGATAATGCAAAACTATTGAACACACTTAAAAGTGTATGTTATTTGGTCTCTATATAATCTGTGAATCATTTCCGATATGATAGAATTAAAGAAATTTTTTTCCACCAACTCATAATCAGCAAAAACGACACAAATGTCAATTAAAAACATGTTATAATATTTCCCCATCATTTTGTGTATACCGTGGGAAAAAAAAAAAAAAAATCTATCAAACGTAAATCTCCCGTCTCGGAAGCTCGGCGCCTAGACGGAGGGGAGGTTTGAACTATTTGTTTTACTATCTTATTTATTGTTTATCTATGTGCTGGAAGGATATTATATTTTTCAATTCCATCGCATTAGAAATGATTCAAAGATTACTATAATAAAGATGAATGGAGATATAACACCAGTACTCTTCAATCCTTTATTGGCTAGGGTTGAGTACAGGAGCGCCGAGACGCTAGTTGGTTATGTGAGAGTCTGGTGTGAACTGAAGGACTTGCTGCCTCCACAGGCCTGGGTGCCAGAGGCGCCCGCAAGTCTAAAGTGTCTGTGGTGCCATATGGTGTTGGACAATAGTGGTGTATACATTATTATTATATCTCCCCCCCCCTATTGGCGTCCGACGAGGCGATGGTGGAGTCGGGCGGTGTAGGTTGAGTGGAGGGCGGTAGACGAAGCTGTCGTAGGAAGCGGCGGTTGCGGAGTGTGGCTCGCCCCGACCCATCCACCCGGATGGTATACTGGCGGTGTGGATGCACCTCCACTACAGTGCCAGTCTTGTTCCACCGTGTCGGGTTGTTGCCCCCCTGGTTCTGGACGGAGACCCGGTCACCGACGTGGAGTGGTGATAAAGGCCGGGCTGAAGCATTATAGTATGTGGCTAGGGCAGCGTTACGGTGAAAAAGGGCTGCCTCACGAGCTTCGGCCGAGAGAAGCCAGTGGGGGTGGAGGTGGAGAAGTGCAGGATTGCAGGGGACGTGGTCCCGTAGGGTCCTGCCGAAGAGAAGTTGAGCTGGTGACTTGTCAATGGTCGAGAGGGGTGTGTTCCTGTATTGGAGGAGGGCGCGGGCTGCGGCGTTGTTGTCTAGAGAGCCAGTGGGGGATGTACAGTCCGCGATGATGCGGCGGGCTGCTTTAACAGCCAGCTCGGCGCGGCCATTAGACTGAGGGTAGAACGCAGAGCTGACCCGCTGTGACACACCCCAATGTGCCAGGAATTCTTGGAAGTCCCCGGCTGTAAACTGGGGCCCACCATCGCTCGCCAGTACCCGGGGTGCTCCGTAGTGGGTGAAGAGGGTACGGCACGCCGAGATGAGGTGGTGAGCATCACATTTACCTGGTGGCAGGTAGAAGATGTGGACATTGCTGGAGAAGCGATCGACGTAGACCAGGTAGTGTTTGCCCTGGTGCTGAAAAAAATCGGCGGCTACCTGGTCGTATGGCCATTGGGGTGGGTCAGATGACATGAGTGGCTCTTTCGGCTGGGACGGGGCGTGGGCGCGGCAGTAGTGGCAGGTATCCAGGCAGTTGCGTAGGGCCTTGTCAATACCTGGCCAGTAAACACACGCACGTGCACGGGCCTTCATGCCAGTCATACCCTGATGAGCTGAGTGAAGGGCCTCGAGAACTCTGGACTGAAGATGATGGGGGATGACTGGTCGTTGATCCATGAGGGCTACCCCGTCGACGGAAGTGAGGCGGTCTCTAACACCCCAGAACTGTCGTAGTTGTGGGGCGGTCGCCTCTCTGGAGTCCGGGAAGCCCTCAGGGATGGTCTGAAGAAGGGAGGTATACTCGCTGTCTTGTTGGCCGGCAGATTTAAGGTCAGACCATGATACAACTGGGTCAGGTATGGCGGCGAGCATGGTGAGGGAGGCCAAGGCAACTGAGTGGATATCGAGCTCGCTGGCGGCCGCACTATGCACATCATGGGCGTCCGCGGAGGGCCTGGTCGGGTAGCGGGAGACAGCGTCAGGGCCGCGGTGCCATTTGCCAGGCGTATGTTGAATGGTGAACTGGTATCGTAGGGTACGTTCCTTAATCTTGAACAGGCGAGGGTTTGGTATGTTGTCCAGGGACCGGTCGTTAAGGATGTGCAGTAGAGGTCTGTGGTCCACGACGACGACGAGGTCAGGGCAGCCCAGGACAAACATTCTGCATCTGTCAAGGGCGTCAGCCACTGCTAAAGCCTCGCCTTCGACGGGTGCGTAGTGGGACTCCGCAGGTGTGGTAAAACGGGAGCCGGCGAAGACAAGTTTCCAACCGACCTTGCAACAGGTGGGGGCAGATGCGGTGGGGCAGGAACAATGTTGTTGGAGTAGGAGGAAGCCAAGGCCGGTTTTGCTCCAGTCTGTGGCGAGGCACGTGGGTCTGCCGATCTCGAAGGAGCAGACCCCTTCCTCAACCAGGCGTGTGATGTGGTCCTTAGATGTGGCAAAGGTACAGTCGAGTGCCTCATCCCAGTGGAAGGGGGTTTTGGACTGCACAAGTTCCCGGAAGGGCGCCATTTCCGGTTTGATGCTGAAGGCCCAGGCGACCTGTTCAACGAGACCAAACCACGACCGGGCTCCTGTGATGTCTGTGGGCGTGGGAAAGTCACAGATGGCCTTAATCATGGACGTGCATGGCTTAATTCCAGTGTCTGTGATGGTGAGTCCGGCGAAGTCAACTGAAGGGGCGGCGAAGGTAAACTTGTCAGGGTTGAAAGTGACACCGTTGGTTGCACAGAGGGCCAGGTAATCAAAAGTGTGCCAAAATGCCTCCTCGACTGAAGAGTCCCACAAAAGGGAGTCGTCGACACACTTCACCTTACGAGGGACAGCCTGTATGATTGCGTCGAAGCGTCGGGTATAGGCGTCGCCAGCTGCCAAGTAACCTTGAGGGGCCCTGATATACCTGTAACGGCCAAATTCCGTGATGAAAGTCGTAGCCTCCCTGCTGGATTCGTCGAGTAAAACAGCATGGTATCCATTCCAGGCGTCTAGGACCGTCTTACGAGTGCCTGCAGGGATGGATTGGGCCAAGTTGAATGGGCTCGGGGTGTGATGTGTCTCCCGAAGGCAGGCGTGGTTGAGTGCCTGCAGGTCAACTGTACGGCGGGGTTGTCCAGTTTTCTTGGCGACCACCACCATCCTAGAACACCAGGTAGTAGGGGTACCGATGGGGACAGGCTCAATAATGCCCAGTGCGACGTCCCTGTCGAGATCTGCTTTGACCTGGGCCTTCCAATGATGTGGTATAGGGGCAGGGGTGTGCACGGCACGTGGAGATGCGCCAGGCTTGATGTGGATGTGCATGGGAGGGCCAGACATCGTGGGGAGTGGGCCGCTGGTGGTGTTAAATGCAGAAGATGCAAACTGTGACAAGAACCAGTCACGAAGGTCAGACAGGTGCAGGTCGTTAGGTGGGAAGGGGAGGGAAGTGGGCCGGTGTGGTGGAGGGGTCCTGGTCAAGGTGGGTGGTGGTTGGGCTGTGTGGGCGGCCATGCAGGGGGTAGGTGTGGGGAAGTCGGGAGGGATGATATGTAGTGCCCTACAAGCTGACATGCTAATAAATAACGGTGACTGTGCCTGAATAATAAAAATATCATCATCAGTACTGTAGGGGGTGCCGGCAACGTCGGTGGCGGTAATGGTAGTCGGCATATAACCCAGGACCTGGAGAGTGTGACCCCCCACGGCCGTGATCCGTTGGTGAGTAGGCTGTAGGTGGTGGCGTTGGAGGCCCAGTGCCCGTAGTAATTGCAAACCAGCCACAGATACTTGGGCGCCCGTGTCAGGGTGGGCCGTGACGCTGGTGGGGTGAGAGTGGGGCGACATGGCAGTAGAAATGGTAATGGGCAAGGAGGGGAGCCGTGCGGGTGGTGGTTTGTTAACAGCCTGTTTGATAGTACCAATGATAACAGCCGCGGATGAAGGTGAGGGCGTGGAGTGACAAAACTGTGGAGTAATGGTTGAGTTTGTTGCACGACGGGCAGGTCTTGCCCCAAGCAGGGCATTTGGATGGGCGTTCGGCTCGAGAGTGTGTGGATAGGCCGCACCCACTGCACTGGGAAGAGGTGGATTTACAAACCTTGGCAAAGTGGTTAGGTTTATTACACGCCGTGCAGGTCTTGCCCCATGCAGGACACTTCGAAGATCGTTGGGCTTGTGAATGTGAAGATAGGCCACACCCGGAGCAACGTGTGGGAGATGAAGTGGGGCCGACGTGAGGAGGTGGTGGGGCGGGCAACGGGGGCTGAGTGGGTTGGGCGGGGGGCTGGATAGGGGCGGGGCGTGGGTAAGTACTCTTGAGACGCTGGTATGGTGATTTCACAGCATGTACCCCCGGTTGCATTGCCGTCTGATCGAGTGCCGCAGATTCGAACCCCACACAGTAGTTGATAACATCTTGTAAGGTAGGTAGGGTGCGGTCTTTAGTTAAAACATCTTGCTGAAGGGACGAATCACTAATCCCGATAGTCACTTGGTCCCGTATGTGTTCGTCAGAGACATCAGTGTGGCAACAGGGGCAGGTAAAGCCACAGTCCAAAGTGGCCTCCGTAATACGTGTGACGTAGTCCCGGATCTGTTCAGTAGGTTGTTGGAGAAGAGACCGGAAGTGGTGGCGAGCGGCTGCGCGGTTCCGTTGTCGGTGGACGAGTTGTGTGATGAGAGTTGCTAGGTCGATTTCTGGCAATGAGGAGAACGCCTGATTGTGAGCAAATATGGCGCTCTGAAGGGCAGGGTCGCACGTCTGGTAGAGCTCGATGGTAGCCTCGTGAGGTGGTAGAAGGACGAGCCGCTTGTAGACCTCCCAATCAGCCCAGAATTTGCGTAGGGCGTGTCCCGGCATATGTAAAGCGGCCTGGGGCCGCGTAGGGGCAGCCCGGCGGGGCGGGGCGGGGCGTGGCTGGGCTGGGTAGGAAGGGACTTGAGGTGGTGGTGGTATGATGACGTCATGCGCAGAAGGGGCTGCGCCGTGAGAGTTGGTGCCAGCCGTACGATAGCCAGGGGGGGCATAATGGCCGCCGTAATACCGACCGTCGCTACCGACACCAGTGTGGGCCTGGCCGTCAGTTGGGGAGGGTGTGGGATATTCGCTCTTGAGAGGGTGGGTAAGGGGATTAGTCATGTTCATATGTAATAAAGACATGTGGGGAATAACTGGCATATGGTGGGGCACTGAGACATGGGTAACTGGCATATGGTGGGGCACTGAGACATGGGTAGCTGGCATATGGTGGGGCACTGAGACATGGGTAGCTGGCATATGGTGGGGCACTGAGACATGGGTAACTGGCATATGGTGGGGCACTGAGACATGGGGAGATGTATGAGGTGTGGGTGTCTGTGTAAAGGGATGAATAAGTGTATCACTGGTGGGGCATGAGGCAAAGGATGGGTCAGCCTGGTGGGTAACATTACTGGCCTGGGGCTGATGTTGTAGAGGCTGGTGGGGCTGGAGATCCTGGCGGGGCGGTGGTGGAGCTGTCGCGGGGCGATGTTGTAGATCCTGGCGGGGCGGTGGTGGAGCTGTCGCGGGGCGATGTTGTAGTTGTGGAGGCTGCTGGTCCTGGTGATGCTGTAGAAAGGTGGCGATACTCGATTGGAGGGCGTCGATCCTTTCATTCAAGTAGATGATGGATGGGTATGGAGACAGGGCATCGGGCAATGAAGGCTCGACCGGTTGGGAGGTAGATGTAGCCGGGTAGGGACCGCATGGCGGCAAGCCGGCTTCCACAGCAGCTGCAGCCTCAGCTAGGTAGTGCAGGTTCTCCATGTAGGTTCAGATACTGATATACACTGCGCCATATAATAAAGATGAATGGAGATATAACACCAGTACTCTTCAATCCTTTATTGGCTAGGGTTGAGTACAGGAGCGCCGAGACGCTAGTTGGTTATGTGAGAGTCTGGTGTGAACTGAAGGACTTGCTGCCTCCACAGGCCTGGGTGCCAGAGGCGCCCGCAAGTCTAAAGTGTCTGTGGTGCCATATGGTGTTGGACAATAGTGGTGTATACATTATTATTATAATTACAAAAAGTCCAAATAAGACATAGTTATGTTAATGTATAAGGGATTTAGGTAGATGAATTAGAGAGATAGATAGATAGATAGATAGATAGATAGAAAGAGTGTGTATATCGAGGGAAAAAACAAAACAAAAAATCTATCAAACGTAAATCTTCCGTCTCTGCTCGCACACGCACGGAGGGGAGAGTTGAAATATTTTGTTGACTATCTTATTTATTATTTATCTATGTGCTGGAAGGATATTATATTTTTCAATTCTATCACATTAGAAATTATTCAAAGATTACAAAAAGTCCAAATAAGACATAGTTATGTTAATATATAAGGGATTTAGGTAGGTGCATTAGAGAGATAAATAGATAGAGCAACGGACTTTGCTCCAACTTTTTTCGAGCAACGGACTTCGTCCGTTGCTGGGTCCATTGTCCGGCTACGGACAGAGTCCGTTAAATCCGAAATCCGTTGTATCGGGGTCCGTTAAATCGAGCGTCGACTGTACTTTTGATGAGGAATAAAAGTTTCCATTCCAATTTTTACAAAATCTTGTATGTGGCTCAAGGTGGAGTGTGCATCATTAGAAAAGAAAGAGGTCCAGGGAATATCAATAAAGAAACCTTGAAGACCCTCCCCGTCTGCCCTATCGTAATGCCATTTAGTCACCAAAACAGGTTCAGAGTGGGAAGGTGTGGTAGGTGATAGACAGGTGGCCTGTATCAGACAGTGATCAGAAGATCCAAGCGGGGACCTCACTGTAACATCATAATTTTCTGAATTGGTTGTTAAAAATAAGTCCAGTAGGTGGGAATTATGATTAGGATTATCTGGTACACGGGTGGGTTGGTTGACTAGTTGAGTGAGATTAAATGAGTCTGCAAATAGCTCACATTCAAGACCAGCATCATCAGTCCTGGCTGAATGAGTGAGCCATTCAACATTATGCATCTACACTCTGAAGGAGCTAGTGGATGGGTACATCAAAATGAACAGCTCTATTTTTGCATGCTTTCTTGATGCTAGTAAGGCATTTGACAGAGTCTGCCACAATATCCTGTTTGATAAATTAGCAACAAGGGGAGTGCCATCCTATATACTGAGAATCTTGAAGTACTGGTACGCCAATCAAACATTTAATGTAAGATGGGGTAACATTATTTCGGATTCCTTTACAGTAACCAATGGAGTGAGACAGGGTAGTATTCTCTCACCTTACTTATTCAATGTATATATGGATGAATTAAGTGATAAATTGAATAAAGAGCAGATTGGATGTTATGGTGGGAATAAAATCATCAACCATCTCATGTATGCTGATGATCTGGTCATTATTGCACCGTCTTCTGCGGGTCTGAGCAAACTTCTTGATATATGTGAATCTTTTGGTAGTAAACATTGTGTTAAATTCAACCCACTGAAAAGTGCTGTTCTTATATTTAGATCAAAATTACTGTATAAAAGTAAACTGCCAAATTTCTCACTCAATAATCAAATTATTCAAGAAGTAAACAAAATAAAATACCTGGGACACATTATCTCAAACGATTGCTCAGATGATGCAGATATCGGCCGTCAGCGCAGACAGCTATATTTACGTGGTAACACCATCTTGAGAAAATTCCACATGTGTAATTGGGAAACTAAAGTCACTTTGTTCCGGACATATTGTTCCTCTATGTACACGGCCCATTTGTGGTGGAAGTATAAGAGAGCCACCATAAATGGTCTGTGTACATCCTATCATAATATACTCAAGATGTTCATTGGTCTCTCTAAATATGAAAGCACTAGTATGGTGTGCACACTGTTGGATGTGCAGTGCTGTCGGGCTGTCATCAGGAGACTGGTGTACAGCTTTTCGCAGCGACTGCAATCCTCCAGTAACACGCTGATTGTAGCTCTTTGGTCTAGTGATCATATCTATGAATCCCGTATTATATCTCACTGGCAGAAGCTGCTGCACACATAGTATGTACTGTAATGTAATATATAGGTCTAATTGAACTATGAGCAATGATCTGTGCAATAGGTGTTAACCAACATTGAGCAATAGCCTTAGTTAGCCTATCTGTGTTATATTGTGACAAAATGTGATATGTGCTCTATTCTGTAAATAGGCCTACTGTATTTTTTATTTTATTGTGTCTTTATTAATATATCTTTGTGTATAATTATTATCTGTGCTCTGACGAGAAGTGTATGTGATATGGACCATTAGGTCGTACTGTATTTATACTGTATCTATCTTATGTGTCTGGAATAAAGAATTATTATTATTATTATTATTATTATTATTTGTTAGTAGTCTTGGCAAATCCAACGTCAAGGCTATTAACCTAATTGCAATGACGACTTGTCTATTTTGACTGCTATGTCGTCATTCCAACCGCGGTTAAAAAGAAAACGTCTAGAGTCTACTCCTTATCTTGCTCTAGGAGACGTTGTACATTAACCAAAACTACCACCGAAGGTGAAAAAAGCATAGAAGAGAAGAAAAAGGGGTTTACCTTAGTTACCGCTTAAGGCCCATCCTGTGTTCCGTCATGTGCAGATCCCTGTCGAACGTGCGCATGAGCGACCCTCTCTTGTTATCATTTTTTCACGCGCTCCATTGAATGCAGTCGCTTTTGTTGTGCTCCTTTAATTCACCCTGTTTAGGTTCGTTTCGGCTTATCTGGCCTTCTTTTTTGTTAGACAGATGTTACGTGATCTAGGGCACACGTAAATGGGCTCCTCAGTGTGTTTAATGGAGACGCGTGTGGAAATAGCTACCGAAGGTACGGGGGCGCCTGGCGTTCCTCGTGTGTGTTTTTCATTCCTTTCTCTTTTCATATTCTTTTTTCCTGTTAGTCTGGGCATAGTTTAGCTTTTAGCTTATTTTAGCCTAGCTTGTTTCTCATTCAGGAATTGCTATGCCCCTATGAGTTTTCATATTTTCATAGCCTAGGTGTACAGTTGGTTCACGATCTGAGATTTCGTGGTGGCGGTGCTGTTTGTAGGGTTTGTGTCGGCCGCATTATTAGCGTTATTCCCGAGTCCCCCCTTTCGAGCCTTCACTGTGTCTCAAGGGCCTGGGCGCTTGGTGGTTCGTGTTATCCTGGGGTACCCCACGGGGGCCCCTCCCTCACACCACAGGGTTTTTCGCCCCTGACACATTCTCTCCTCACGGCTAGGCCACCCTTTTTCTCGCCAGTTTCATTTACTGGTTTTTGTGTTCCCTTACTGTTTTCACCTCCATCCTTTCATACCCTTTTGCCCAATCCTGGGGTACCCTACGGGGGCCCCTGTTTGTGCCAAACCACCCTTCCTGCCACTTCTCCTCATGGGCTTTGCTCTATCTCTGTGGGTTGGGTGGTTCCTAGGGGATGTGCCTCCTCTCCCCTGGTGTGTCTTCCTTGCCTCTCCCTTGACCGGTTGAGTCAGGATATTATCAAGGAAGACACTGCTCAGCTTGATGGCCATCGTCGCTTGGAGTTCATAAGGAGATGACGCTTTTTTCTGGGCCTCTTTGGTATTTCCTAGACGCTCCTCTCGCTTTTTCGGCGCCGGACCATCTCGGCCGGTCCCGCAAATTTGCGGGGTGCTCGATTCGGTCCTCTGGGCCATTTCGGTTCCCCGCAAATTTGCGGAGATCGTTGGGGGGTCCCGCGAAATTGCAGGAGGGTGGTGTCGGTACGGTTATGCCTCCATTGGCCCGCAAATTTGCGGTAATAGTTGGCTTTCACTATTGACTTTTGTTATGTCATCTTGTTGCCTGATACTATATTGGTGTATGCACTTTACTGGTGTTATAGGCCCTGCATGTAAGATGTTGAGTGGTGGTTAACACTTTCTCCATCTTTGCAGGTTCTGCTAGTGCTCTTCCGCCTCGGCCGCCCTCCTCACCTACCTCTGTGCTCCCAGTTTAGGGTGAGTACGGATACCTGTTTGCATGTGTGTTCCTGTTTCCCCATGCTCCTTCCCTGGTTCTTCTTGGACATTCTCTCCACTTACTCCTTCGACGTGCTGCTTATGGTGTGTGTTCTTCTAGTGCAGGTAGGCTGCCTTGCTTTCGCCTTGGTTGTCGCTCCCCGTGCTTGGAGAGCCACAAGTCCTGCTTGCGCCACTCGCTCTGTGTGTCCTCTACGGCCTACCTCCCTGCTCTGTGTGGCACGTGTCTGGCCCTGGTGGTTGTGCTGCTCCATGGCCCTGGTTCCTCGGCGGCAGCTGTGGCCTCCTGCTTCCCTTCCGTCGGTGTGGACGATGGTCTCCCGCCACATTAGGACTGTGGGCCACCGTTCCCCGGCCTTTGTTGGCGACCGGATCCGCGTCGCCCTGGGTATCCCTGACCCGACTGACGGCCATTTACCTGGCCCTCTCCCTGCTCGGGCCCTCTCCCCTGGGTCCCGCAGCCGGTCGTCCCATCGTCGGGGGGTTTCCCCGGCTCCGTCCCCGCTCTCGCTCGCCTTGTCGTCCTCCTGATCGCCTTGACGACGCCCATCGCCCTCGTCATGGTTCTCGCCCTGAGGCCGGGGTTAGCGGCTCTGCCCCTGTGCGCCCTCCCCTGGCCTCTACGGATAGGGGCTCTACTCCCTTCCGCCCGCTTCCCCAGCCCAGACGACTTCCTCTTACGTTGTCCTCTCCGCGCGCGGTTGTTCATGCTGTAGCTGGCCCTCTGCTCCCTCCTCCTACACTGTCCAGGAGGGTCCGCCTGGATGTCGTTGCTTCTCCTACTTCACCTGCTTCAGTGCCTATTCTTACTTCACGGTCTCGTCCCACGGTGGTGGTCCCTCCCTCCTCCGCCTCGGTGTCGGGCCGCCCTGTTATCTCAGCCCCGGGGATCCTTGCTCTGTTTCCCCCCGCGGCTCCTGGCCTCCTTTCACCCGGCCAGCCTTCCCACTCCCGTCGTCCTGCTCCTCCTCATTCTTCTCTTCCTGACCTTCCCTTACCGTCTCGCCAGGGGGGTACCCCTCCTCTTGCCTCGGTGGGGTTTCGCGAGGTTTCGGGGTCCCCTTTCTCAGGAGCTGATGTGTCGCTGGAAGAGGGGAATGGTGCTGTTTCCCCCTCGGCCGTTCGTGATCGGGGACGAGTCCCTCAACGGCGACACAACCGTCGTCGCTCGCCTTCCTTGGGCCGCGACGCTGCTGGTTCGTGTCGTGGGTCTCGCTCCCGCTCACGCTCGCCCCTGCGGGCCGACCAATCTGGGGGGGGGTAGCCTCTCTCGGATCAATTGTCGGCTATGCAGGGCTGGGTTGTGTCACGCTTCGACGGGCGCTTGGAGTCGATGGAAGACTCCCTCTTCTCGCCCTTCTTGGCGGTGCCTCACCCTCAGCACCTCACCCTACCTACCCCTGCTATGGTCCCCCTCCCTTCTGCAGGCCTACGCTCTGGTCAGGCTTCAGCCGCACTGACATCCTTCCGGCTGTTCAGTCCCTGGCTGTGTTGACGGGTCTGTCCTCCTAAGGGACAGGTTTGTGCGACGCCGGTACGCCTGGCTTAGCCGTCATGCTCGGTCACCCTCTCCCATTGGAGGCCTGGTTTGCTGAGGCCTTCGACTTCACACACCGATCCGTCGACGGCTCTCCTTCCGTCCCTCCCCCGGAGTCGTCCCTGATTTTGCCTCCTCTTGTGTCTGTCGGCGGGTTGGACGGCGCGTTCTGGTCCTGGATGAGCGCGCCCGTTCTTGAACTTTGTTCTATTGCTACCCCGTTCTTCTCTCACCCGGATCAGCCCTCTGTCGCCAAGGTTTTTCCCTTGCGACGGAGGGTGACGGACTTATTGTCTTGTCTTTAGGTTCCCTCCAGACGTCTGTTCACCACCTGCGGCTTTTCGAGGCGTCTGCGCCAGGCGATCTTCGCGAGGGTTTGGACCGCGTTGAGCGGGTCCACCTTCGGCTCGCGGTGACTTTGGTTCCCGAGCTGAAGGCGGTTTTGTGCGCGGCAACTCGGCACCGCACGACGGTACGGTCTTCGTTCTGCCGGCCGGCCCCCTTGGTTATTCGTCAGGGTTTGTTGTACTCTGCGCTATATACGTCGGGGTTTTTTACGCAGGATGCTTGGGAATGCTCCGCTTCTCTGTCGGTGGCCCCTGCTTCCGCCACACGACGCCGTGCTGTGTCGTTACGGACCCTGCTTACGTCACGCACCGACGCGCTGTGCCGCGCGCGGGGTTTTCTCAGTCCCGTCCTTCTGCCGGTCCTCTTCGGGGTGCTGCTGCAAGTGCTGCCGCCTTGCCCGGGCGCAAGACTGGGACGTTGCTGGCCAGTGCTTCGGTTCCGCCTCGCACTTCTGTTCTTGCCCCTTTCATCCCCTCTGTGTCGGGGCTGGCCGGCCTTCCACTTCCGGCCGCCTTTCGTAGGGGTCAGCCCCGCGCCGGCCTTGGGTTGGGGTGGCCCGCCCTTTTCGACGAGGTTGGGGGGGGGCGGGGGTAGAGGAGGTCAACGTGGCGCTCATGCCCGCACGGCCCGTACCGGGGGTACCTCCACGTCAACACAATGTGTAGTTCTCTGGGTCGGCCTCCTTGTTCTCCTTCTCGCCTGGGCGTACCGGGTCGCTCCCCTCCTCTCGGGTGCTCCCTCGGGTTGTTTTCGCCCTTGCGCCCCTCGGTAGCCGCGAGGGACGTTGGGAGCGGCGGGTTGCGCGGAGGGTTCTCACCTGGAGGTGGACGTCCGGACCCCCACTCCGCTCTTGTCACCGACAACGGCCCATCTCTTCAGAGGTGGCCCACGTGTTCACTTCCATGCCCGAGCTGGGTAGCGTCGAGGGAGTTGACCGCCGGTCACCCGGTTTTCCTCTCCCGTGTCTTTCTGGTTCCGTCGCCGACCTGCGACGCGATGCGACCGGTGGTGGATCTGTTGGCCCTCAACGGGCACATCGTGCACACACGGTTTCGGATGCTGCCGATACCCCTGGTACGCCTGGCCCTGTGCCCTCTGTCGTGGGTAGTGTCGCTGGCCCTCCAGGATGTGTCTTGGCTCGTTCCTCTCCATCCTCGCTTCCAGCGATTCTTGGCCGTTCGGACTTCCGATCGTGTGTTCCTGTTCGACGGCCTTCCCTTCGGTCTCCACATCGCGCCGCAGATCTTCTCCGCACTGGTGGGGCAGGCTCTGGGTCCTCTCCTCAGGAGCGGGCTCCAGCTCCTGTTTTCCTTGGCCGTTTGGTTGGTAGTTTCCGACGCCCTAGGCCTGTGCATTGGCGACTCCCTCACAATCGTTCGCGACATCGCACGGTTAGGGTTCCCCTTCGATGTTCCCACGTCACGCTTGACCCCGTCGCGTGTCGTGCCATGGGTCGGTCTCGCATGGGTTTTGTCCGGCGCTACGGTGACCCGGGGTCTGCCGGCCGCGGTGCACCTTCGGTGGACGGTCCTCGCCGTGTTGCACTCGGTCTCCCTCCCGGGGTGGCTCTGGGACTCGTTCGTGGGTTCGCTGCATTGGGCCGCTCTGCCCCTTCCATTAGGGAGCCTCTGGCTACGCCGCCTCCTCCTCATGGGCACCGCGGTGTTTCCGTTGCCCCTATGGATCGGCTCCTGCCGCTCCCGCGTACCGTTCGCCGGCGCTTCGGTCGCTGGGTTGCTCGGGGCTCGCTCTTTGCGGCTGTGCCCTGGACCGACCCCCCCGCCGACGGTCTGGGTAACCACAGATACGTCGAGCGAGGTTGGGTGAGGTTCCCAATCGAACCTGGGACGTCCACTTCCCGGCAGATGGGTGGGTCTCCCTCCTCTTACCTGTCTATGCCCTCGGATTGTTGGTTCCTTTGTTCTTCCTGCGGGTCCCCGCGCTGGCCCTTCGGGGTGAGTCGGTGGCCTTCGGGGTGAGTCGGTGGCCTTCCGGTTGGACACTCAGACAAGCTGTCCCCTGTTTCCTTATGCGGGGGTCCTCCAGGTCGTTGACTCTATTAGGGGTCTCGGTGGAGTTGTTCTTCCTCGCGGACCGACACCCCTTCTCCTTGCATGCCTCCTCCCTGCCCGGGCCTGCCACCCTTTGGGCGGCCGCCCTGTCGAGAGGGCAGGGCGTTCTTGTAGAATGGGCGATGAAACGGACTGTGTTCGCCGACCTCGCGGCTTCCTGAGGTGTTCCGGAGGTCGCCTTGTTCGCATCGGGGGTGCCGCGCCAGTTGCCTCTGGACCTCTCCCTCCGGCCTCGCGCTCCGGGGGGGGTCCGGACGCTTTCATGGTCGCCTGGTACTGGTGGCGGTCGTTATCCATTTTTCCGCCACCAGACGCGCTGTTGATGTGCCCGGTCTTCGCGAAGCTGCGGCTGTACCACGGCTGCGTCTGGCTCCTCGCGCCTCTGTGGCCGGCACGGACTTGGTCCGCCCGGTTGCCGCGGTGGTGCCCGGGTCCGGTCCCTCTACCTGTCTCCGGCTTCCACTTGGGCTAGGTTGGGGTCCTGCGGACCTCTTTGGCCTTCGCATCGTGCTTGTTCATGAGGCACGGTGGCTCCCGGTCCCCGGCCGGGCCCTGACTGACTTCCTGCAGCGTTCCTGGCCGTCTTCTCCTTGGGGGCCTTACGGGTCCCGCTGGAGGTTTTTTACTAGGTGGCTACAGGCCACTCGCCTGCCAGTTGGCTCTCCTTCCCTCGTCCTACGCTCCTTGTTTCACCTCTTCCGTACACGTCGCTTTCCAGTCGACGCTATACGTACCCACTTGTCTGCCGTCCGGGGGGTTCTTTGGGTCCGTCGCTGGGCTGGTCGTTCCGCCACAGGTGCTGGATTCCTTCCTGACGGCTGCCTTCCGGGATTGACCGCCTCCGCGCCAGGTCTCTCCGCTGTGGGATCTGGGGCGGGCTCTGGTCCTTCTGGCTTCCCCACGTATACAAGGGCCGCTACGCCGGTTCCGTTGCTCGGGCGTCCACTCTTCCTTGTCGCTCTGGCCACTGGGGATCGGGTGTCTGCACTAGCGGCATTGTCACGGCCCCGGGACTGCGTCCGATTCTCCCCGTCCTTGCATGGCGTCTCGTTCGCCTCCTCCCCACCTTTTGTTACCACGCATGGGAGGGAGGCCCCCGTTTTCCAGCCTTTCGCCGTCCAGGCTTTACGGCGTGGGCATCCTCGCCATGTGTTGTGCCCGGTGTCAGCCTTGCACTCCTCTGTTGCGTCTGTGGCGCCGCCTTCGGGTACTGCTGTGTGGGTGTCTCCTCGGACAGGTGGGAAGCTCTAGCAGGTGCAGCTGGGCCGCCACGTTTGTCGGACCGTTCGTGCCCGTCACCCTGTTTGTAGGGGTTCTGCGCGCGATGTCAGATCCTTTGCTGCCTCCTTCCGGTTCCTGCCACGTCGATCCTTCCCTGCCTTCGCCTCCGCGGTTTTGTGGTCTTCTATCAATTCCTTCATCTCCTACCTCTCCGTGTCCAGTGTTCGACCCCCTCGGCCGGTGATTGCTCTCGGGGGTCGTGTTTCCTGGTGCTCTGGCGAAGATCCCTGGTCTTCCCCCCTTGTCCCTCGTTCTTTTCCTTTGTTTTATTTGACAAAGGGGGGGGGGGGGTGTATGGGTTTGCAACACTGGATTGCAAGTTTGGGATTATGTATTGTTCCAGTACATAAGTGTTTTTGCCACATTGAAAATTGTGTTTTGTTCTTGTGTTCAGTGTTTTTGTTGGTTTTTGAAGAAAAGGGATTTTGGGTACAGTACCTATTTGGTTTCAGACAAGTCTATGTTTTTGCATTACTATGAATGACGGGCATGTGTTAAAACTGTTCTTTTTAGCTACTCCTCAGTTTTTCACTCTTTTATTAAACTCTCTTGTTTACATTGTGTCTTTGTCATTCGTAATTTTGTTTTATGCATTGGTTTTTTTTGGTAGGTTGGGCTTGGATGTCCTCCTCCTATTTGTTATGCAGCCTTGACGTTGGATTTGCCAAGACTACTAACAAATTGGGAGGTTTGACGTACCTCCCAACCTACCAAATAGGAAAACCTACTATTTGGTAGTAGTCTTGGAAAATCCAACGTACATAATACCCTCCCTCACGCCGGACCCCTGCCCATCCGCGTTCTTCTGCTGACGTGAGATGTGATAACAAGAGAGGGTCGCTCATGCGCACGTTCGACAGGGATCTGCACATGACGGAACACAGGATGGGCCTTAAGCGGTAACTAAGGTAAACCCCTTTTTCTTCTCTTCTATGCTTTTTTCACCTTCGGTGGTAGTTTTGGTTAATGTACAACGTCTCCTAGAGCAAGATAAGGAGTAGACTCTAGACGTTTTCTTTTTAACCGCGGTTGGAATGACGACATAGCAGTCAAAATAGACAAGTCGTCATTGCAATTAGGTTAATAGCCTTGACGTTGGATTTTCCAAGACTACTACCAAATAGTAGGTTTTCCTATTTGGTAGGTTGGGAGGTACGTCAAACCTCCCAATTATGGACATTAAAATCACCCAACACAGTGATTTCAGAAGAAGCATTTAAGTTGAGGACACTGAGTTGTGAGGACAGAGAATCAAAAAGACTTTGCTCTGGAGGAGTATTTGGGGAACGGTAGATGCAACATATGTATTTAAATTTACCAGCAGAAATTAATTTGTATATAGAATAATCAAAATAGGGACAATTGAAACTAGTAACCTCCTCCAGGGCAATTTCAGATTTTGCGAAGCAACATACACCTCCTTTAGGTCTGAAATTTTGGAGCAGTTGATAACCTGGAAAATTAAATCTAGACGTGTCAGATGTGGATGTTACTTGAGTCTCTGTCAAAAAAAAGGAGAGTAGGGGATTCTGCTTGAAGAAATTGGTGTACAGAATTGATGTTAGAGTGAAGTCCCCTTATATTGCTAAAGAAAAAGCTGCACCGACGAGCAGCTTTGGGACGTTGCAATGCTCTTGACACAGTCGCATGATGACGACCGGGAGGGCCCTGTATCAATGACCCAACCCTGCCGGGGGTGGATATCCGAGGGACCACCAGGTTTGCTCTTAACAATTGTACTGCCATATTTATTGGGTAAGGTGTATGGTGTTACATGTATGATATGTAGTGGGAAGAGTAGTGTTTTATGGATAGAGGATAGCGATGTAGGGCAATGTCGTGAAGTTGGATGTGTATGTTATATAAAGAGGGTTTTCCTGATACCCCTGATGTGTGAGGCAGAAAGATGTGTATCCAGCTACCAAGGCCTGGGAGAGAAAATGGAATTCAGGCTATTCCCTGAGTCTCCCGAAACCTTGGCGGTAGTGCTTCCCTGGGCGGGGCTGCCTACCCCTACTACCTACAATATACCTATGCAAGAAGGAACTGAACCCAACCCCCCCTCCCCCCCGCCCCCACTGGGAACGGTTTCGTCCTTTGTCGTGCTGCTCCCGATGTGAAGAGATCTGGAAATAGAATTTCCAGGAATCAATGCTCATAAGGATAACCTGAGAGGTGTTAATACATCCTACCTCAAGTCCGCCGGAAAATTAGCTATAGGCACTGCTACTCTAACCTTCCGCTGAACCCGACAGAAAAACCTGGGGTTTTTCTTTTCATATACATATGAACTGCTTACCTGTGACAAAACATCACTGGCCCAATCGACCTTAAGCATTTTACTATCATTGACTATTTGCACTAGATAGATAGTTACTTAGCTTTATGACTCGAGTCATAGTTAAGCCCACTCGATTGTTACGCCGGGCGAGAGAAGTCTTACTGCGTGAGGCTATTCGGTCAGGGCGAATTTACTCGGCGGGCCGAGTTGACTCCCTTAAGAATGTAGCAAATTCCGCCGGAAGGTTCGTGGTTGAGCATACCACGGACTCCCTAAGAATTTTAGCATTATTTCGCCGGAAGGTTCGTGGTTCAGCACACCACGTCCGAGACGAGAAAACGGCGGCTCTGCTGAGAAAGCCGCCGGGAAAACGAACCAAAATTTTCAGAGGTGAGGACTAACATGGGAAAGTCAACACCCCCCAAAAAAATCCCCATAAAAAAACGGGACGTCTCCCACAACCCCTAGAGCATGTAAAGCACACATGCCAAAAAACACACATAGGGGAAACATTAGGCTTAAAATTTACATAGAGCATAATTTATAAAAATAAATAACCCCTAGCCTACATTGGAGACCCCTAATGAGGCTGGCCATGAGGAAGCGACAAAACATCAAGGTGGCTGCAACCAGACGCTCCGAAGACCTAGCAGCAGCAGCACGAGGAGGAGAGGCCCACGATAGGGGCCCATGTGCAGATACGGACTCCAGAAGATTCCACACCACGTGCGGCAACCCTTGAACTAGAGCATCTGCAGAAATAACTATGCAACTGCCTCATGGTGACAGCCTGAAGCATAATAAACTTGCGGAATGGTAGCCTCCTAAATAACTATCAGAGAGCTAAGGCGCAAACATAAAACACAAATAACAAAACTGACGCGAGGGGTCCTGGCACACGTAGGTGCCTTGTTACAATAGTACCTTAATTTACACATCTCCTGGGGGCGTACCAATGGAGCAGCCTGTGCTAGCTAATCAAAAAACCTGTTCAATACAACTCAAACATATACAAATGAGCAGGACTCACTAGAATCAATCGAAAAACCTGTTCAATACAACTCAACATATACAAATGAGCAGGGACTCACTAGATCAATGAGCAGGGACTCACTAGAGTCGATTGAAACGACGAATAAAGCAGGGAGCACAGAGCAACCCGCCCTCACGGTACGGCCGCGGGAGGAGGAAGGAAGTATAGCCGCTAGAGGGCCAGCGTCAGGAATCCCACACGCAAGAAATCCACGCATGGGAGAGCTTGAGTTATAGCAATTATTAAGTTAATTTTCTTTTTTCTTTTTTACGAAGTTTTTCCGTAGTGAGTACCCTATCATAAAGACAATTCCATAAGAGAATACGCGTTGCACTTATGAAGTTGTACTCCTGTCCTCCCGCGCGGTAGATTCAAACTAGCGACCGAGGTGTTTCATGGGAGACTATTATACTAATAGGCATATCGTCAATGATGGAGGGCCACTATCAAATAAGGGTCACCAAACACTGGTACTGTATGTCTATAGTTTGCTGACCACTCGACACCTAAGTGACGCGCCTGAAGGTGGAAACAGATAAATTGAAATGTAAACACGTCTAGACCTCCCTCCAATGTCACTTCTCGACGGATCAGAAACCAGGGAAGTTTGGCTGTTTGTGGAGAGGCGAACAAGCTTAACTGTGGATGGTGCCTCACGGCAATCATCTGATTGAAGACATTTTGCCAGATTGTCCATTCCACCAGTGTGCTCTGTTCTCTCAACAGAGCATCTGCCCAAAGATTGTCCTTGCCTAGTAGTTAGTTTGTGGTGTGAAGTGTTATGTGTAGTTTGTGGGCCAGATTTTTTTTTTTCCGAGATCCTTTGAAGGACCCTGGACCTGGAAGAGCCTTGCTTCTAAATACATGATACTGCATTTATGTTGTCCAGTCTGAATGCTAGTGATTTACTCTCTAGAGACCCGCCATAATCCCTGAGATATGATATGATAACCCTTTAGCCCTGTCCATAACACCTTTCATTGATGGCCCTCTGATGACTGGTAACCCACCCGTAAGTCCCGGAGGCGTCGGTGTCTATCCAAAGTGTCGGTGGTGGCTGAACCCACGGCTGGTAAGAGGTTAGAAGGTCTTTGCGTGCCCTATATGTTAAGCGTGTTTTTATATACATACATTGTTACGACCGGGACTGCGAATAAAACAAGGGCACTTAATGCTTGGACTAGTAATAGGGCACTATGCAACAACGGTACGCTAGATCCAAACCCTCGAACTTATATGCCGGCGAACAAAACACCTATACCCTCCAGAGTTAATCTGCGATAACGGGGTATCCTTAACTGGGCATAAATGTACTCTACTTCAGGCTAACCCACACTGGTATAGCCTGATAACACACAGGATGCAAGTTACGTTAAAATGCATAAACAGGAATCTATGGAAAGATCAATTAAATCACTGCAAGATTTAATACAATAAAAAGATGCTGCAATACAGTTACTCTAAACAACAATAATAGGTTTGACTCCTGAAAGGAGAAAAGAAAAACCTAATATTTAGTAGTGGCCCCGTAATCATTGACGAACATGCCTATTACATTAGGCATCCTCTTCAAACACTAATCCGCCGTAGTTTGAATCTACCGCGAAGAGCATTTAAAATCTGAGGAGCCTTCATCATGAGAGCACGCGACCTCACTCATGGCTTCAGTCATTATGAATTGGGTTCTCACTACAAAAAAACTTCGTAAAAAATAAAAACAAAAAGAAAATAAGAATAACTATCCAATAAGCTTTCCATCATATCGTGGATGTACTTGTGTGGATCTTTGACCAGACGCTGATTCAGGCGTCATTCTTCCTTCACTGACATATCAAGTAAACCAAAATCCTTAATACATCAACGAATAGGAAGGGGAGGATGGTCGGGAGGGCCCCAGTCGTCAATGATTACGGGGCCACTACTAAATATTAGGTTTTCTTTATCTCCTTACAGGAGTCAAACCTATAATTTATTAGTGGCCCCTCCATCATTGACGAACATGCCTGATTTCTAAGACTGGAGGGGGACATTCGTAATCATATCATAACTCTAGCAAAGCAGATAATCAAACAACCACATAGTATTCTTACTTTGAAAAATATATTTAATTACGGCGCAGACCATATAAATACAAAAAAGGGGGTTCAAGCAGGTGAGTGCTTCAAAGAAGCCTGCTTGACAAAAAAAGGGGTAAACTCTGGAGATTCTGTGAACAGATCTGTAGTTACAAGGCACCCCACTCAACGAGTGGTGGCAAAAATAAAAAGTTATAAGTTTACATGTGCACATAATAAACCCCATAATATTCGTGAAAAATAATTTGCAAAAAGATCTCCACTGTTTAATACTAAATTGCTTTCACAGCTAAAACTACTATAACAACCCCGTTGTTTTGTACTAACATTGTACTAGCACAATTTCTCGCAGAGAAATTTTCATATCACATTAACCCTAAATTGTATCACAGCTCTTATACTCCGGCGGGGTCTAGGGTGTCCTATGTTACACTGACTGCACCCCCCCCCCCCCCCTTTTCCTTGAAAGTAAACAAAAGTGACAGTAGGGCCACCTAGACCCTCTGCCTTAAAGCTATACATGGTAAGGAAGGTTTGTCTAGAGCAACTGACAAGTATCTAATCAAAAACGTATGATTGGACGCCCACAACTGTGTGGACGAAATATCTTCTACTGAAAAATTCTTCAGGAAACGTAAAGAGGCTGCCCATTTCCGTAAATCGTGGGCCCTACCCACAACGCCGGGATTACTCTCTTTAATGACTTCGACCAGAAGAGAAGCTAATCTCCGTTTCAGTAAGCGTTTACCCGTACTCGCTACCCATAAAGCACCTTGGGGGTTTAGAGGAGCCACTCTCAAATATTTGGTTAGAGCTTGCACTGGACATAGATTATGGTGCACCTTTCCCCTTTTTAACGCCAGCACCGTGAACTCAGAAAACACGTGTGCACTGTGCTCATTCTTGGCTACAAATCCCGGGGAAGGTGCAATGTGAATACATTCATTAAGTCTACCAAACCTAAGGCAATTAGGTGTGTTGCTCATCGCCGCCAGCTCAGACACTCTGTTCCCGGTGGCCAAAGCCAAAAGGAATACAGCCTTTTTTAAGAGTAATGCAAAATCTGCAGTATTTTGGTACAGACGAGAGTGAAGTAAAGACAATGCCTTGTCCAGAGACCAAGTCGGCATGAGCTGACGGGGAGGTGGGCGGAGTTTAAAACATGCCCTCATAAAACCTGTTTCCTCCGCTACCGGTATGGAGAGACCTGTAAGGTCTAAAAAGGGCACTCTAATCGCAGTTAAGTGATTTTTTAACGTTACCACAGATAAACGTTTCTGCTCAAACAGATAATTTAAATAATTGAAAACTAATGCTACCGATGGCACAGTCTGTTCTGTTCTAATGATCCAAGAAGTAAAGGTTTGCCAATGTGATTGATACTGTCGTTTCGTAGACTGAGTATATTGATTTAATAATTTATTGGTCACCTCTCTACCGTATGGTGCTAGCTACTTGGCCTCCTGAATGTCCATAATGCAAAAGTCAGCGAGGTCGCTAGGTTGCCAATCGTGTCTAAGTGGAAATACCCGACCGGGAGCGACACCGGGTGCGGGCACCACGTCTTTAATTGCTGGTACCACAACTGCGCCGGCCACAGGGGCGCGACTAGCGAGACTAAGCCTCGATAATCTCGTAGTTTGTTCACTACGTGGCACATTAGTGACGCGTCTGGCGGCGGAAACAGATAGATGGAGCTCCATCTGTTCCAGTCTGTCACCAGGGCGTCTGGCCCCCCTGCCGGCGTTTTCGTCCGGCGGGTGAGGTATAGAGGGAGCTTGTGAGTCTCCTCGGACGCAAACAGATCCACTTGTGGATGGTAGAGCTCTGCAATCATTTGGTTGAAAATGGGTTGCTTGAGCTCCCATTCTACTGTCGTGCTCTGTCTCCGGGACAGAGCGTCTGCCCAGACGTTTGCTACGCCTGGGAGATAAGATGCGTGAAGATAAATGTCTAGTCTGTTGGCTAGAGTAAAAATCTCTTCCGACACGTTTAGCAACTTCCTTGACCTCGTTGACCCTTGTTTCTGAATACAGTGAACTGCGTTCAGATTGTCCATTCTGAAGGCCACCGACTTGCCCCTTAAATACAAGGGGACTAGTAATTCTTTGACATTGATGTGGGAGATTTCTAAGTGGGACCAAAGCCCCTGACCCTGGTGCCCCTGATTTGACTGAAATCCCCAACCTATTGTGCCTGACGCATCCGTGTCTACCCATACCGTTGGCG
The DNA here is from genome assembly GCA_032716605.1 of Paralithodes platypus. Classification (NCBI taxonomy): domain Eukaryota; kingdom Metazoa; phylum Arthropoda; class Malacostraca; order Decapoda; family Lithodidae; genus Paralithodes; species Paralithodes platypus. The sequence goes on from CM064498.1 coordinate 50,296,196, forward strand.
GAGGAGAGGTCCATGACATTATTGAGTGCAACGTTTCCCTCTTCGCCCAGACCGCTAGTAAGGTGTGGATTAATTTTGGGATGGGCCATAACTTTCCCGCCGGTAAGAGTGGGAAATATTTGTTGCCTTCCAATATTAAACGTTTTACTTTCAACCGGCCCAACATTACAGTTAGTTGAATCCAGTTGAGAGAGCCGACCAGAGACTCCCAGACCCTTCGTGTCGTAGTCAGACTGTGAATAAACATGAACAGTTTCCTGCAAAACCTGTTGCGATTGTCCACACTCTGACTCAGAGTGAGAGCAGCTGTGTCCCAGACCAGCCCTATCCACTGAATTACTCGTGAGGGAACAAGGTTTGACTTTACCAGATTTACCTTGAACCCTAGAGTTTTGACATGATTTAAAATTATGTTGACATGTTTGATGCATAATTGCTCTGTCTCTGCCACCACCAGCCAGTCGTCTAGGTACCACAAAACTCTGATTCCTTGCTTTAACAACGGCATCAGGGCTTGCCGGACTAATTTCGTGAATAATCGAGGTGCCAGGTTCAAACCGAATGGCATCCTTTGAAAAACAAAATTTTGGTGCCTGATCCGTAAGGCCAGAAACCTTTGAAACCTTTTGTTTACCGATACATGCCAATAATTGTCTGTCAGGTCTAGGGAACACATCCAACCTCCCGGCGGAAGTGTTAGCCTGATTTGGTGTACTGTTAACATTCGGAATGGCTCGTTGTGAATGTGAAGGTTCAGATAAGACAGGTCTACGACCGGTCTCATCTGAATACTGTCCCTTTTGGGAACCAAAAATAGCTTGGACGTGAATACAGGGTAATTTGGGGGGACCGGGATGATGACATTCTTGGCAATCATTTCCTGGACCAGTGACTCCACCTCTAATGAAACAAAATTCGCCGTTGTCGGCTGACGTAAGCGAGGTCGCCGGAGCCACTGCCAAGTAGAAATATTGAAGGTGTAACAGAAGATGGGAATTCAGTTAGAAATAAAGGTAAATCCGATACCAGTAAAATAAATTCATTGCGATTATATTATACAAACTGTAGGAGTTTATGTAACAAAATGGATGAACTTAGAGCACTTGTTAGCAACGAAAATATAGACATTATAGCACTGACTGAAACATGGATTAATACAGAATCAAGAATTTTTTTAGCAGAATTCCATATACCAGGATATAGTTTGTTTAAACGCGACCGAACAAGTAGGAGGGGCGGCGGAATAGCAGTGTTTGTCAAGAGTTCTTTAAAAAGCTGTATTAAATCAGGTATTAGACTAAATACTGATAACGAAAGTGTTTGGGTTGAGGTTAGCGAAGGTAGTGAGACCATAATTATTGGAGTTATTTATAGACCACCAAATATGAGTAGAAACGAAGGTACAGCTTTATGGCAGGAAGTGAAAATAGCATCAAGGTTTAGCAATGTGTGTATTATGGGGTATTTTAATTTTCCGAATATTGATTGGCAGCATCAAATCGGCGACTCAGATTCAAAAGAGTTTATTGAGGCGGTACAGGATAGTTTTTTATTTCAATTCATAGACTCGCCTACTAGAGGTAATAATATCCTCGATTTAGTTCTCAGTAATAATGAACAAATGATAAATAATGTAGAGATAGGAGACCAACTAGGAAATAGTGATCATAAATAAATTTATTTTAACATACAATGGACAGGAAAGGCTAAAGAGAATACGACACTTATCCCAGATTTCAGAAAAGCCAATTATGGTGGATTAAGACGAGCCTTAACCCTTCAAACTCGGATGGTACACGTGTGTACCATTATGTTTTGCCCCCAGGAACCCGGGTGGTACAACATTGTACCATTGCTTGAAAGCCTGTGACCTTGGTGTGCGAGGCGTCGGTCCGACGCATGTAAACAACAGCCGGCTGGACCGACGCCCCGCATCTCCGGCCACAAGAAGGAGAGCGTCGCTTGTTCGTGTGTGCCTGTATGTTGTTGTTAAGAATCGAAAAGTAGTGTAAAGTGGCTGTTTTGGCCATAAAGTTATCTCCAATAAAATCATCATCACAAATCAAGCACTTGACTTAGAGAGCTCTACTTAACGCCATTCTACAGGTAAATAACACAGCTACACTTGGGGATGCGCGGGAATGCGGGAAGCAGTCAGCATAACAATGATACGGTAGCCTAGCCTAGACGTTTTTCGGCCAAAACACCCGGATTTCGGGGAATATTTATGTAATGCGTAGCCGGGGCGGGAGGGTTAAGAGTCGATCCTATGGTTAAACTATTAAGTGGACCCAGGTGCGCTAATGAATATACTCTCTCTCAGATACCTGTCTTAACTCAGGATAATTTGACAGCTACATATAATAATTTTATTTCTTCACTCCACAATGCGCAAAATAAATATATCCCCAAAAGAAAATTTAGATCAACACAGAACCAATCCAAATGGATGAATAATAGACTATTAGACCTTCTAGGAAAAAAGAGAGGAATATATCGAAAAATTAAGAAAGGCGAAATTCACCTACTTGCTTACTATCAGAATCTATCAAGAGAGGTTAAAAAATGTATAAGGACAGACAAAGAAATTATGAAATCAGGATAGCCAATGACTCAAAAAATAACCCTAAGGCTTTTTACCAGCTATATAAATCTAAAGTTAGAGATAAAATAGGCCCCCTTAAAACTTCGATAGGAGAAATGACAGAAAATGATTTAGAAATGTGCAGTACATTAAATAGTCAGTTTCTATCCGTTTTCACTAATGAAAATTTGGCACAGATTCCAGAAGTCCGTAAGGTATATAGCGATAGTATAGAAAATAGGTTAAGTACGGTTACTATAAGTAGAAATGATGTGCTTAAGGAAATTGACAGACTGAAATCTCAGAAATCGCCTGGTCCCGATGAGGTATATGCCAGAGTATTAAAAGAATGCAGAGATGAGTTAAGTTACCCATTAACATTTTTTTTTAACAATTCATTAGAAACAGGTATAGTTCCAGAAGCTTGGAAGCTTGCAAATGTAGTTCCGATTTTCAAAAAAGGTGATAAATCAATAGCATCCAATACATGTAACCGTCCCATTAGTCTCACTTCAATCATAGGAAAGCTACTAGAGTCAATTATTGCTAGGAAAATGAGAAACCACTTAGAAACATTTAACTTAATCAATTCTTCTCAGCATGGATTCACTCAGGGACGTTCTTGCCTTACTAATTTGCTTAGTTTTTTCTCAGAGGTATATGAAGCAGTAGATAATGACAAGGCATACGATATTATATATTTAGATTTCAGTAAAGCTTTCGACAGAGTCCCTCATGAGAGATTGATGAGAAAGGTTGAGGCACATGGAATAGGTGGGGCGTTGTTGGGATGGATTAGGTCATGGCTAATTGGTAGGAAACAGAGAGTCAGCATAAATGGTACCAAGTCAGAGTGGGGAGCAGTCAAAAGTGGTGTCCCCCAGGGATCGGTATTAGGTCCCCTGTTGTTTCTTATATACATAAATGACCTAGATTTAGGTATAACTAGTAGGATAAGTAAATTCGCAGATGATACTAAAATGGGGAGATCAATTGATTCAGATAGCGATATAGTCGAGTGCCTCCAAAGGGATCTAGATACCTTACATGAATGGTCAGTAAATTGGCAGATGAAGTTTAACATTGACAAATGCAAGGTATTAACCCTTAAAAAGCGGCTCACCACATAAGTCGTTTTTAATAAAGCTGGACTATGTGGCGGCACTCGACATAGGTCGAGTGGCAATTTCAGCACGTAATGTTGCTGAGAGAGAGAGACAAGTGGTGGCAGGAGACTAGCGAGCGTATGACTGCTCCAGACCACCGCGGCGAACCTACTGACACGAATCTCAGCTCCCTCCTCCCTCTCTCACTCGCTACATACTGAATTATATGGGGAAAGTACCGAATTACATGCTTTTTGCACTCGCGTTGCACAGTTATTGCAAGAAAACTATCCATCATACAAGGATCGTTATGGTGTCATTCGAAAGCTCTGTTTATGCCCTTTCAGGGATAGATACTTGTTTTACGTTCTGGGTCTTATTTAGGCATGAAAATGATCACGTAAACAGCCCTATTTTGGCTAAAAACACCCCGCTGGGCGGTACATATAAATAAACCGCATAGGCCGCTAAAGAAGGGTTAAAGATAGGGAAGATGCAAACAAATTTTAAATATAAACTAGCTAATTTAGAATTAGAAAATTCAGACTGCGAGAAAGATCTAGGTGTGTTTGTTAGCAATGATTTGAAGCCTAGAAAACAGTGTATAGGCGTTCGTAATAAGGCAAACAGGATTCTCGGGTTAATCTCTACGAGTGTGAGTAACAGAACTGCTGATGTTATCTTAAAACTTTACTTGTCATTAGTGAGACCCCATATGGATTATGCTGTCCAATTTTGGTGTCCTTATTACAGAATGGACATAAATTCATTGGAGAGAGTACAGCGTAGAATGACAAAAATGATCCATAATATTAGAAATCTTCCGTATGAAGAAAGGTTGAAGAAATTAGGTTTACATTCGTTAGAGACGCAGAGTTAGAGGGGATATGATAGAGGTGTTCAAGTGGGTTAGTGGGATTAACAAAGGGGACATGACAAATGTACTAAAGCTCAGTGATAGCGAAAGAACTCGTACCAATGGTTTCAAATTAGATAATTTCGTTTCAGAAAAGATATAGGCAAATATTGGTTTGGTAACAGAGTTGTAGATGGGTGGAATGGACTACCAAGTGCTATAGTTGGATCTAAAACTGTAGGGAGCTTTAAGATAAAATTGGATAAGCATATGGACGAGAAGGGTTGGGTGTGAAGGGGGATCAGCCGGGTTGGGCCAATCAGCGCTCTGCAGACCCCCATAATCCTGCGTTAATCTCTAACCGTTTTGGTAAGATGATCCTCAGGGTATTAGAGTGTTGAGCCTATAATTTGGCTTTGTAATTGATTTGGGGTTGTGTGGGACAGGGATCTGCCTTGCTTAGGCCAATCGGCTTTCTGCAGACTCCCATTTTCTTATGTTCTTATGTTCAAGTGATGCCTTTGCGTGCCACCATCCGTGCCCAAGTGTTTAACGGCCATGCTTGGTGACACGTTCGGAACGACCCAGTTAGCAGACAAGGGTTCGCCGGCTGTACTACCCTCGGATCCGCCGGCCTTAAGGCTGGAACCGGGAGTGAGAGAGACTTTAGTTTTTTTATGTTGGTGGAGTTGGTGGTGGTGGACGCTTCGCCGGCTGGCTGGCGTTGGCCGAAGACGGGCCCTGACCTGGCTTATTATGGCCGCGTCCTCTCTGACCTGAAAACCTACTCTGTCTATGCCTGTACTGACCTTGAGGGGAGGAGGAGGACTTAGGTGGAAGAAAGGGCTTAGATCCCCCCGGCTGAGCCTTAGCGACTGGCCTGGGTTTGGGGAAGTTAAAGGCAGGTTTCTTAGAAGGGGTGGGACTGTGCTTAAAGGCCTGAGCCATATTAAACACCGTTCGCCACACGTCAGGGGACATTAAAGAGGGAGTGAGCACTGGTGACATGACCACCTGATTCGCAATGCGATCAGGCAGTTTTCGGACTAAGGACATTCTGAGGTCTTGTCTCGCTCGTACCGCCTCAAGCAAGGCGGTGCGGATGTCACCCAAAGATTGGATTGACGACTGAAGAAGCAGTCGCCGGGACAATTCAACCGATCGTCTGGCGTCCGCGTCTGCGATTGCCTGAGTGGACCGGAGCAAAGACTTTGCTACCTGTTGAGACACTATGTTTTGAGAGAACAGGCGAAAAGCTTTCCCCCTTAGCCTAAATTCTCGTTCTAGGTGAGTTGGGGTAGGGGTAGTGAAAGGGTCTTTTAGCTCACAAAGATTAATTTTAGGGGCAGCTAAGAAAGCAAACAAAGCTGAAGGGACTCCGCCGGCAGAACACACTGGCATGGAGAACCAAGAATGAGTATCTTGAGGGATCTGGTGGGAAGTTTTGGAAGTAAATGTGGTCGCAAAGTTTTGAGACTCTGCCTCCCATTCCACCCAAGGTCCTGGACCCAACTGCCCCACCTTCAAGACTGGATTAGCTGCTGTGTCTGTGACGGTTTGCAAATCGAGTTCTGGAGTGAGAGCTGACAGAGTCTTAATGTCATTAAATCCATCATGCTTAGACCAGTCTGAAAACAGTTTTGAAGCTGAGGCAGAGGGTAAAGCCGGCTTAGCAGCATAAACAAAATAATCCTGGTGATAATAACTAGGTATAGCCTTTATGTTGACATCTAGTACATTGCCCAAAGTATCCAAGGCCCTTAATTTCCTAGATTTATTGCCCTAGATGACCCACTCACGCGGTACTGGGAGTTCCCCTGACAAGGTAGGTTGGGCGATCTCTGGTTTAGTGGGGGTCAAAAGGACCCATGACTCGTCTGGTCCGTAAAGCAAGGGCATAGCTACCTTTCTGAGAGGCGCTCTGTCTAGAGGGGGCGGATTGACATCCGTTATAACCCTTACATTCGAAGTGGTCAATGCCGCCGTAGCAGGCCTAGTAACCACTGATGGTGACAGAGGGGGAGGGTGAGGGATCTGAGTCAAAGCAATAGAAGTCATCAGAGGCCGTACCGTAGAGCTTGTCGTGGGAGCTCCCAAGTCCACTGTGGGAGTTTCCTGCTGTTGGCTAAATTTTTTAGATAAAGCATTACTAAGTAGCCCATCAATTTCCTGTGCAGTGACAAATTGACTTGATGATGTACTCACTAGTGAATCATTAAGATCTTGCACGGCGTCTAAGCCTGAACCTGACTCTTGCCCTTCCATATCCGATATAATTGAAACCTCGTCTTTATGATCCTGTTCCTCCTGAGAAGATCCCGCCGAAGCTGGGGTATCACCTTGTTGCCAAGATAAGTCAGGAATAGAGGATGGGATCGCCGCGTCCCGGTGGACTTCAGCCACTGTGTGAATAGTTTGAGCCGGAAGTGGGTGGTCAGGTCCTGGCCGAGAATATCGCCAAACACCTAGGCCTTGGCCTACACTCCCTTGGGAGTCCGCAACACTCTCAACCCCTGAGCCCCCTGAATTCTCCAATTCCAGGGTTAAAATGTTAATGGGTAAATCATCTTTAGGTACAGGCACTATACTGGACCCCTGAGACCGAACACAAACTCTGTCTGGGGTAGAGGTACGATGAGAAGCACTAGAAACTGGCGAATGTCGGGAGGCCTTTCTATCATGGGAATCCTTCTTTGAAGATTTATGGCTGCGGTGTGACCGTGAACTACTCTTCGATTTAGAGGATTTATCGCCGTGACCACTGGTGGAACTTTCTGTCTTACTCTTCTTACTCGATGGTGAAGAGGCAAGACTAGATGGCTGGTGTCTGAGAGGTGACCTAGACCGAGATCTCTCCCGAGACGAGGAGGCTGCCGCCGGGGGTGTAGGCTCTCGTTGACGTTTCGCAGTAGCAGTAGAAGACACAGAACCCTGACCAGTCTCCGCTGGCTTACGACTAGTTACTCGAGAGGGACGTTTAGGGGGAGGGTGCTCAACAAGAAGCCTATCCCAAAGAGGGACGTTGTCACATTGAAGTGACTTATGAGCCACAATCGTAGTATACGCTGACATCTGTTGCCTAACCTCTCGTAAGGCGACCGCTGCGGTCTTATCATTATCGCGGAGGACTTTGACACTTAATTGGGAGCAAAAGGAACATTTGCGCATCACCCACAGACCCCTTGAACGGTCTAGACATTTAACACACTTGATGCAAAGAGTGTGCGCAAAAATAGGGATACCGGCACAGGTAGGGGTAATGCATAAAGCAAAAACTGGGGCAAAGGTAGCCATGACAGAGACTGGTGGGAAACTACTGCAGGGTCTGTATTGGTCCGCCGGGGCCCAGCTCTGGAAAAAAAGAAAATTTCCAGGAATTAATGCTCATAAGGTTAACCCAACATGTTCGCATACACACCACACACACACACACACACACGTGTCAATAACCCGCCGGGTAACGAGACGTAATGTCACAACGATCACAGCTCGCTACGCGGCGGGATTCTATAAAGATTTCCGAATATCTAAACGTGTCCTAAGAAAGTTAAGAATACCCTCTGACATAATATAAAGGACCAGTATGGCGTTTATAACATAGTCTTTCTGGTGGTGACTGTCTCAAGATTCAATTTTGGAAAACACCCCCCCACAAAGACGCCGGCACCAGAATTATTTAGCAGAATAACACAGGGCAGGCTGATACGAGATCTGATTTCTAACGAATTGTCACAAAGGATCGCCGTAAGTTTGAAGGCGGCGATACATTAACATATCTCTCAATTAACTGGTTAACTATATGGAATTGTAAATTCCTTATTTCCTCCTCCCAGGAGCACCCGCCGGGTGTGAAAAATTTGTGAAAAAAGATGTTAACCCTAATTGAGCCTTCGATCGCCGTAAGTCTGAAGGCGGCGATACATAAAGTACCACTAAAATGGATCGGTTAACTAAATTGAATGACCAAGACGTTCATCCCACCCTACCAAGGTGCACCCGCCGGGTGAGATGTAAACAACGTTAACCCCATAAGTTCCTGTCCCCACTTCTTTGTAAAAGATCGCCGGGGAGGAAAGCCCTCAACAACAGCTAGGTTTTTCCTTTGGTTTGTAAAACCGGTTAGAAAAACTTCATAACATCTGTCCGCATGAACAATGTTAGATGGGTACAGCCAGTCCGCCGGGGATCATAGGGAGCCTGAAACAGGCACCAACACAGAGATGCAGTCCTGGAGAGCCACAGACACCTCCACGCCGGGGACACAAGCCTGTGTTGAAACCACGCGTGGCCCAACACGGCTCTCGGCCGGGTTTTTCATGGTGTAACCGAGAAAAACCCGCCGGAAAGTAACCCACCCCGTTCAGAAACCAACTGAACGCACAACGGACCTGGGAGCAAGCCAAGCACGACTAGCCCAGGGCCCACACAATAATCCGTGGAATTAGCCAATACACAACTAATCCAGGAAACATACATAGTCCGTGGAATTAGCCAATACACAACTAAACCCGGATACACATGACACAGTAGGACATATTTATAAAATAAACAATAACACTTGTACATGTGGCAAAGCTACGAGCGGCTGGCTAGGCCTAAGCAGACGGCATAAGAAATTTTGAAATATAAACACAAAACACTGGATATATAACAACAGGAACCACCGCCAACACACCACTGTAGTAAAGACTTCCGACAAAGGGAAGACTGACTCGGGACCCAGAAAAAACTTCACTAAGTGAAGAAAAATATGCTGGGAACGTCAGAAGCAACGCTTACCTCATCAGAAAGATAAAAGGCAGCATAAAATAACACGTAATGAAAGCCGTCTGCATCACAAGCTAACTCAACTGTGAAAAGATCACATGTCCACAACAGGACCACGAGGGTACATCCGAAATAGATGCCCCAAACACACGACCCAAAATACACTGCACTGCGGGCAACCAGCCCAGGACACTCCTGCTACACATATCCTAACCTTACTCGATACATCCCGGAGTAAACAAATGAGAAAAAACTCACTAGGGACGCAGCAAATGCGGAACCAGCGGAGCGTGGGGAGACACGTCCGGGCAGGCTGAGCGCAGAGCAGAGAAGGAAGAATGACGCCTGAATCAGCGTCTGGTCAAAGATCCACACAAGTACATCCACGATATGATGGAAAGCTTATTGGATAGTTATTCTTATTTTCTTTTTCTTTTTATTTTTTACGAAGTTTTTTCGTAGTGAGAACCCAATTCATAATGACTGAAGCCATGAGTGAGGTCGCGTGCGCTCATGATGAAGGCTCCTCAGATTTTAAATGCTCTGCGCGGTAGATTCAAACTACGGCGGATTAGTGTTTGAAGAGGATGCCTTATGTAATAGGCATGTTCGTCAATGATGGAGGGGCCACTAATAAATACCCTTCACTCCTATCTGAAAGAAAGTGAAGTATAGTCCTACAGCATAGACCTGGAAACTTCTGAAGAAAGTCTGATGCTCATAAGATGCTCGTATCTTAAACTATATAAAGGCAGGAGGCAGGACACCACATGTGTAAATGGAATACACTAAAAGATAACATTAGTTAACTGACACGAGAATACTATAAATGCGCAACGGTAGTAATGCTCGACACTAAAAGAAGTACTTCCTCATCAACGAAACAGTCTACTATGGTTGTGCGGCTCAGCAACGACCTAGACTAATAAATGCTGTGAATAATAATGCATACATATCAAAGACCTTATATTAAATACTAATAAGTGTCTACTCAATTAATAATGTCTAGCTGGGATACTCTAGGTAAGGAACTGGGGTTGAGCAAGACAGGCTCGTAGCCTAGCGATGTCCTTAAGACTGCATCCTTTAAGTTACGTTGATTGACTAGGGTGCTCTCTTGATAGATCCAGATCACAAGTATCTGGTTCTATCCTGGCAACCCTCTAAAGCCAAGCAAAGAGGCAGCAAAGTGTGGAACTGGCACAGGCCAAAGCCCTCAGTCAACACAAAGCTGCACTCGCAAAGGACACAACCGAAAAGACAGCACAGGCTACCACAGGACCGGTCGAAGTCGTGTAGGTATAAGCAAACCGTACACACATCGATGACAACGACTACAGTTACCTTATCCCAGTCTAGCATTAAATAAAAGAGCAGAAACACTAAATCAATAATGGAGACACACAGAGTTCATAACCTATACTTACTAAGAACCCTCAAAACCTATTCTAATTACATGTAAATATCTCAGAGGACGGCGCATGCAATACAATGGCCGGCTATGGAAACCGTATGCAGAACCCAAGGGGACAAGTAATTGAATAAAGGTGAGAAGCAATGGAAAAGAAGAAGTTCAGAGAGAGAAACAGTTCTAAAGGTGGTGATCTGGGGAGAGTAAGCAAGGGATGTTAGATGCATGCACGCCTAGCCTGTCCTGAGGAGGACAGCTCCTGGGGACCCTCATGTACACAGGAGCCCACAAAGACGCGGTGGTTGGCCAATCACGGGCCGAGACGTCACAAGGCAGCAGGTGTCACGTGACACAGCCAGACACGCCGGCCAATCAAGGGCGTGGGAAAGCCTGCGCGCGAGCGGTAAAACTCCTCCGAGCGAGGGAGGCAGCACATACATACACACGCACACACTACCACCACACTGCCTACATCGCTCTTTCTCCTTAACTTCACACAATGCATCTTATATTCTATTAATGATATAAAACACTTCCCGTTGCCACAGACGAAAACAAAGACCACCACTGGACTGTCTGTGACAATACGATTGCTAGGAAAGAAAGAACAACATTCTCTGATAACTGTAGCCCATTTCGATGTCCCTGGCGAGCGCTAGTGGCTACCGAGAGGCAATTCTGCCAACACTGGTAGACATTACAACATAAACATACATCAAATTTTAAGACTGAGTGTTCCACACATACGTGCAGTTTCAGTCTCTTGTCCTAATGGCGGCGTTCCAGGCAACCCTGTTAAGGGCTGCTTCACTTGTCAAGTTTTTGGATTTGAGATCGGCACGTATAGTCCGATCCCAGGTCTTCCTCGGTCCACCCCTTGGTGCAGCTCCCTCCACAATCACAGACCTGCATTTTTTCACCCAATTTTGTTCATCCATTCTCTCCACATGTCCATACCATCCCAGTCTACTTGTACGCATCACCTCGCTAATACTCTTTATACCTAAACATCTCCTCAGCTCAACATTTGTTATTCTATCCCGAGCCTGGCCCCACACATCCATCTCACCATTCTCATCTCATTACCTTCCATTCTGTTGACATCCTCTACTTTAACGGCCCATGTTTCTGAGGCATACGTCATTGCACTTCTAACATATAAGGCATACACCTTTCCCTTCAGGGGGAGAGGCATTCTTTTCATGGTCAGGATTGGCAGACAGTTCTCTGAACTTCCCCCAGCCACATCTAATTCTAGCAACAGTGGCAGCCTCGGCCCCACCAACGGCAGAGATGGTATCTCCTAGGTAACAAAACTTGTTCACCAGCTCCAATGACTCATTTCCAAAATTCACAGCCACAGGATCATCACTAAACACAAGCTCGCCTTTGCACACTACGCACTCAAATTTCTCTATTTCTGACTTATCCTTTGGCAGGGGTCCCTTTATTCTACTACAACGCTTATTCCCATGGTGCACCCAGCGTCGACAGATGCTACATTGAATCGCGTTAACGCCCACACCCTTTCCACACACTGCACATGGGTATGCACCGCTCTTTTCCACATTGCCTCGTCTCAATCTACAATGCATAACCTTGGTTTTGTTAATATTGACTCTTAAACCTTTGCTCGCCATGCTCTCTCTCCATTCTCTGAATTTGGCCTCGGCATCTTGCATACTGTCAGCTATTAGGACTAAATCGTCTGCATAAAACAGTTCCAACGGGAGTCCGCCTCTAAAACCTCTAGACAGTGCCTCCAAAAAAGACCATAATAAAGAGGAGTGGGCTTAACAACCAAACTGCGAACTCATCACTCAGTACACCCTTCACTCTCACCGCACTTCGCGAATCCTCATACATCTTCATTATCACACGCACCAGCCACTCTTCCACACCAAGTTTCCTCATAGGCCACTGCACAACATCTCTAGGCACCTTATCAAAGGCCTTCTCCAGGTCTACAAACACAAAGTAAAGATCCCTGCCTTTTAGTAAGCATCTTTCCTGTATCTGCCTGACTATGAAGATAGCATCGGTTGTACCCCGTCCTGACATAAAACCAAACTGCATATAATCAATGGAGATGCTTTGCCTGATCAAACCCTCAAAGACTCTCTCACAGACCTTCATGATTTGGTCAAGCATTTTCAGGCCCCTATAATTTCCTCTATCTAGCGCATCCCCATTTCCTTTGTATATATTTACTATTACACTTTTGAGCCAATCCTCTGGGATTTTCTCATCTTTAATAATGGTGTTTATCAACTCAGTGACTAAGTTGACACCAGTCTCCCCTGAGGTTTTTATCATCTCAGCGATAATGTCAGAGCACCCTGGAGCTTTGCCGTCCTTCATTTTATTGATTGCGTCGCTCACTACAGCTGGTGCTATCAAAGGAGGGGGTCCAGATATTGGTTTTTTGATACTAAGCTGTTCCTTATCCCATTCAAACTCTATATTTAGCAATCATTCATACTGTGCCTTCCATGCTTCTCTGATTTCATTTTCTGCATACACAATCTTCCCATTATCGTTTCTAACACACTGTTCACCTATAATATCCCTACTGTCATTTTTAACTCGCCTAGCTAGGTTGAAGATCCCATTGGGATTGTCAGTGTTACACACTTGTTCGAGGACCAGGCCCTTATGCCTTTTTTAGCATTGTAAATAACTCTTTTGGCAGTTCGTTTAGCTGCCTGGTATTCCTCCTTGCTGCCTCCCTTCTTCCATGCTTTGAAGCATCTCCTTTTCTCTTTCACAGCATGTTCTACCTCATCGTTCTACCACCAGGAGGTCTTATTCCTGGGGTGACCCTTTGTTTTGCCACAGACTTTGTCAGTGGCAGCGATAAGGCTATGCTTAAGAAAGTTCGATTGACTATTTACATCGTTAGGCCTAGCTTCCTTATTTCTATTAATTTCCTCCAGTTCACTATGAAACCTATCCCTAACTTCCTTGTTCTTCAGCAGCCACACTTTCCTTTTGGGTATGTATACCTTCTTGCACTTAGGATCTCTGTATAAGCTCATGTCGCACACAAGTAGCTTATACTGGGGGATACATTCTTTGCTCGGGATGACCTTTACATCTCGAACCAGTTTCCAGTCTTTCCTGTTAACCAAGAAGTAATCTATCTGGCTACTGGAGACCCCAAAGTTATGTGATCAGATGGCTCTGTCTTTTCTTGAACTTCGTGTTACACACAACCATGTTGAGTGCAACGCAGGACTCCAGTATATATTCGCCTTCCAGATGCCTCCTTCCGTAACCATTTCCTCCATGTACCCCCTCGTATCCATCTGCAGATGCTCCCACGTGACCATTCAGGTCCCCTCCCACGATTGTTATTTCATTCTCCGAGAGGCCTGAAATGACACTGACGGTGTCATTCCAGAAGTCCTCTTTTATCTCTTTCTGTAGACCATCCTGTGGGGCATATGCAGATATCACATTCAGAATTCTTTCACCAACTTTCAACTTCAAAACAATCAGCCTTTCACTAACTCTCGTAATCTGAAGCACACTTTCCGCCAGCTCTTCAGCCACCAGAACACCCACTCCTCCTTTCGCTTTATCAGTCTCCACCCTCATCCAGTAGATCCTATATCTTTTCTTTCTTCCGACAATACACTGTACCCCATGCCTCTTCCAGAGTGTTCACATCTCAGCCACTTCATTTGCACGCAGATTCAAACTGCGTGTTTGAGGGAACTAGCCATAGTCCGTTTGAGTGAGATGGGAAATAGTTTGATTCCTTTCAGGATGAAACATTTTAATTTGAGCCGGCTGAGAGGTATGATTATGATGATGATGATGTTAATTTTTATACTAGCCTTCTGAGCGAACGCCACTTATAAGGCTAGGAGACCAATGGTGTGTTGAGAAAATGTGGGGACAGATCAGAAACAGGTCTGTCAGATTTATAGCTTTTAGATAGGTGCGGAGTGGAGCAAAGTTAAAGGTACCGGTAACATGACGTAACTTCGGACGGGGAGATAACTTCGGACACTCTAGAAAACATATACAATGAACCACAGTTATGGGATAAATACATGATGTTATGGAAAAACAAGTATGTCTGCGGCATTATTCCATAATGCAGTAATTTTTCCATAACTGTAGCTTACATACTTTTATCCAGAAATGTCCGAAGTATAGCCCCCGTCCGAAACAAGGTAATTTCACGTTTGGAGAATCGCAAAGCAAAGCAGGAAGAGTCCTGTTACGAAGATAACGCAGACGTTCATAACTATAATTGCGGCATTCGCACAGTAGATGGTCGAAAAAAGAAAAAAAAAAATCTATGTGAATGAGGGAGACAAAAGGCATAACTGCCTGCAGCGAGTGCCTCCCTCAGATTTCAAAGAGTGACAGGGCCGAAATCAAGGGACGTTCGAGCTAAAATGCCTGGACACACAGAGTTTGAAGCAATTTAAGTCATAGGAAGAGGGAAAGACTGATTCTGGGAGAGAGTTCCAGAGCTCAGCAGTTGAATAGAAGAAAGTCTGGGAGTAACATTTCACTCTTGGGTTGGAGAGTTGCATAGAGTAGGGGTGGGGTTGTGTTGCAAGGCGGGTACTACGTACTGTTACGCTGGCCAGCTTGCCAGAATGTACTCGTACTCGCTAGCGCTCGCCAGGGCAGTGAAATGGGCTATAATAATCGTAGAACGATGTTCTTTCTTGCTTAGTATTCGTGTTGTCACAGACAGATCAGTGGTGGTCTTTATTCTTGTCTGTGACACTTGGAAGTATTTTATATCATTGATAGAGTATAAGATATGTAGTGTGAATTGCAAGGAGAGAGAGCGAGAAGGAGCAGCGAGGTGGTAGTATGTGCGTGTGTATGTACGTGTGCCTTCCTCGCTTGGGCGGAGGTTCACACGCTCGTGATTGGCCGGCGGGCCTGGCGCGTCATATGACGCCTGCTCTTCATGATGTAGTGGTCTGTGATTGGGAGCCGCTGTCTCAGCTTGGTGCTGGGGGGCTCCTACCCGCGTGTCTCCTTAAAGCTTGGTATGTTGTGCTTGGTCCTAGACGTCCCTTGCAATCTGTCCCCAATCTAACTCTCTTTACTACTGTTTCTCTCTCTGAACTTCTTCTTTTCCAATACTTCTTGTCTTTATTCAATTACTTATCCCTTCTGGTTCTGCATACGACTTCCATAGTCGGCCAGTCGTATTACCAGCACCAGTTCTCACATATATGTTTTGCACTAGCTTTAGGGATTATTAGAGCCATAGTCACATGGAGTCATACTATTATTGGGTGCTTCTAATTATTGAGTTGTTCTTTGTTACTATTTAATGCTAGACAGTGGAGGGTATCTTTGGTCGTTGTCTGAGTTATGTACAGTATATGGCAAGTCAGAGCCTGTACGACTTCGACGGAGCTAGGTAGCCTGTAACCCTTGTGCATATTTTTCCTTTGCGAGCGTAGCATACTTATACAAGCGAAGGCTTTTGCCTACTCTTGCTTGTATGCTTGCTACCTCATTTTGTTGACCTTTGTGGAGCGCCAGGGTAAGACCAGATACTTGAGATCTGGACTTACCAAGAGAGCCTCCTAGTCACTAAACGTAACATAAGGGAAATCTGTTCAAGGGGAGACAGTAGGCTACGAGCATGCTTGCGCTCTGCCTAGGCTCCTTGTACCTTTTATGCCGCTGCTAGACTTTATTAGTAAGAAAGACAGCATTGTGTTTATTAACTTTAACTGCGTATGCTTTAGCAATTATTCACGTATTATTTTAGCCTAGGTTGATGCATGGTGCACAACCCAGTTTGGCTGTTACTTTGGCTAAGGAAGTACTGTTTTTGAGTGGCTGTTATTAGTGCTGTCACAGAGTTGTTGCACTCCCTTGTTTTATATATATGTATCCTACTTGTTGGTGTATTTAAGATACACACTTTGGTGTCCTGCCCCTGCATTATTTGTGTTCTATATTCGACGAGCATCTTAGAGCATCAGACGTTTTCAGAAGATTCCATATCTGTTTGCTGTAGGACTAGACTTCCAGTGTTTTCATAGAGCATTGAAGAGTTTAGTGTTGAGTTCAGACTCAAACTAAAGTTAACGTAAGCATATACTCCTTTATTAAATCTTGTTATAGTTTATTTAAGCATTGTTATTACTTGAGAGCATTTTATTAACGTAAGTAGCCTACTCCTGTTGTGAGTAGGCTTTGCCGTCATCGGAAAGCCTTTGTAGAAGTGCACTAAAACCCAGTTAATTGATACCCCGTTATCCAGTAGATTAACTCTGGAGGGTTTAAGTGTTTTGTTCACCGGCGTGATAGTTCGAGGGTTTGGAATTAGCGTACCATTGTTGCAGATATAGCCTATCTTCTAGTCCAATATTAAGTGCCCTTGTTTATTTTGTAGTGCCGGTTGTAAAAGTACCCTACGTAGAGGAGGTGGTATACACTGGGAAAGCTCCGAGGAACACTGATTATTGTAGTAGCGATAGAATAGCGAGAGATGCAACATTGCGGCGAAGAGAGAGAGATTGCAGAGAGTTGGTGAGTGGACGGGAGTTAATGATACGAAAGGCTTTCCTTTCTACTTTATCTAGGAGTGCGGTGTGAGAGGATCCTCCCCACACATGTGAACAATACTCAATACAAGGACGCACTGTGCCCCTGTACAGAGCAAGAAGCTGCGCAGGGGTAAAGAACCCCTTGAGGTGGTTGAGCACACCCAGCTTCTGGGAGGCTGCCTTAGCGAGACTGGTAATATGGTCTTTCCAAGTGAGCAGAAGAAAAAGAGACACCGAGAACATTGAGGGAAGATGAATGGTTGATTTTTGTATTGTTGAAGAATAAGGGATAGTCCTCTGGAGGTTCCTGACGGGTAGTAAGATGGATAAATTGAGTTTTGGAAGCATTAAATACAACAAGGCTTTCTCTACCCCAATTGGAAATAGTAGCTAGATCAGAAGATAAGCATTTCATGGCTTCATTACGTTTACTTTTGAGGGATTGCTGGCTGGGGCGTTCAGGAAAACTAATTGAGTGGTGTAAAGTAGAGTAGTCTGCATATGAATGGATGGGACTGGATGTACAGTTGAGAAGATCATTTATGAAAATTAGAAAGAGAATAGGAGATAGGACAAAACCCTGAGGAACACCGGGGTTGATAGGATGAGGAAATGAGCG
The DNA here is from genome assembly GCA_032716605.1 of Paralithodes platypus. Classification (NCBI taxonomy): domain Eukaryota; kingdom Metazoa; phylum Arthropoda; class Malacostraca; order Decapoda; family Lithodidae; genus Paralithodes; species Paralithodes platypus. Next base: position 50,314,084 of record CM064498.1, read on the forward strand.
ACGGCCGTCCACAACCGCAGCTATGGAACGGCCGGAAAGTAAATTAGAGACAAAGGCACAGATGGAGGGACAGAAACAGAAAGAGGGCAGTTTGGAAATTAAAGATTTGTGCCAGACTCTATCGAAGGCCTTCGATATGTCTAGTGAAACAGAAAAAGTCTCACCGAAGTCCCGAAAGTTGGATGACCAAGAGTTAGTAAGATATGAAAGAAGATCACCAGTAGAGCGACCCTTAAGGAAGCCATACTGGCGATCTGAGAGCAGATTATGAGAAGAGAAATGCTTAAGAAATTTGGAAGCCAGAATAGTTTCAAAAACTTTAGAGATACAAGAGATGAGAGTAATTGGACGATAGTTGGAGGGTTGAGAGCGGTCACCCTTCTTAGGGACAGGCTGAATGAGAGCAAACTTCCAGCAAGAAGGAAAGACGTTAGAGGAGAGACAGAGACGAAAGAGTTTGCCTAGGCAGGGGGTCAGCACTGAAGCACAGTTTTTAAGTACAACAGGAGGAACACCGTCCGGACCGTACGCCTTCTTAGTATTAAGCCCAGAGAGGGTAGAAAGTACATCTTTAGAAGAGATTAGGATATTAGGCATAAGTAGGAGAGAGGGGGTTGGAGAGGGAGAAATAGCACCGGAATCATCCAAGGTAGAGTTTCTGGCAAAAGTTTGAGCAAAGAGTTCAGCTTTGTCAGATGGTTGTGCCATCAGAGTGGAAAACGGGAGGGAAAGACGAGGAAAAAAAGTTGTTGGAGAGGTTTTTGGCTAGATGCCAGAAAGTTTGGGAAGAGCTAGAGTTGGATAGTTCAGTGCATTTATTATTGATGAAAGAGTGCTTGGCAAGTCGAAGAACAGATTTGGGTTGATTCCGGGCAGAAACATAAACAAAATTAGATTCTTGAGTTTTAATTAAGGCGTCGGTACCGTTTGAATGCTTCCTCCTTGTTGCGGACAGCAGTAGAACAAGCGTGAGTAAACCAAGATTTTTTTGCATTAGACTGAGAGAAAGAAAATGGAATGTACGCTTCCATGCCCGAGAGGATTACCTCGGTAATGCGTTCAGCACTCTCCGAGGATCCTCGGCCACAGAAGCAGAAGTCATTCCATGAGAAATCAATGTAGTACAGAAGGTGAGGATACCTCTTACCCAAGTACAGTACTGCCGAGGAGCCTACCAGTCGGCAGCGCCAAAGTGCCACAAGCGCCGCCGGCTGGGAGGATCGGATGGCCGTACTGAAGAGATAGGACAGGTGACGGAGATAAGTTTATGGTCGGAGGAGCCCAAAGGAGAGAAAAGATTGACAGTATAAAGAAGAAGGGTTAGAAGTCAGAAATAAGTCAAGAATGTTGGGCCGATCTCCGAAGGATCTGGGATACGGGTGGATTGCTGGACCAGCTGCTCTAGGTCATTTATGATAGAAAAGACGTAGGCTTGTTCACCAGGTGGGTCAGTAGAGTGAGAGGAGAGCCATTGGCGGTGGTGAACGTTGAAATCTCCTAAGATGGAGATTTCAGAGAAGGGAGAGATAGATAGAATGTGTTCCACTTTAGAGTTTAGATAGTCGAAGAATTTGGGAAAGTCGGTAGAGTTAGGGGAAAGATAGACAGCACAGAAATATTTAGTATGAGAATGACAGGATAGTTTGAGCCATAAAGTTGAGAATTCAGAGGAGTCGAAATCGAAAGTGAGTTTGTTGTGCACGTACGCACAACATCCGCCTTTGGCTTTGAAACTAGGATAGAGAAAGTAGGAGGATACAGAGAAGGGGCTGCTGGCAGTTGCTTCAGACACCTGAGTTTCGGTGAGGAACAGTTTGACAGTGATACCAGTTTTATTTACTGGCAATTATTAGACTATTTTATTTAGCTTAGGAAGGGCATGCACTAATTAAAAGGCTTCCAAGTATCCCAATTAATTATTTTAACTAACACACATCATTCCTTAGTTGTATAAAATTGTCTAAATATAGTTGAAAAAAGAGAAAAAGACATCCCCGGTAGTGAAGGGGTTAAGTAGCTATGTGTCACCTTGGTATGGCCGACACGAAGGCGAGTAAGAACAACCTGGTTAGCGCAATCAGTAGAGGGAGGTGACATCCATTGGGAGACGGGTCTTTGAATGAATGGAGATGGATAGTGGCAGGGAGATTATTCCATTCCTTATTCCAGGCAGTACGGACCCTGGACCCGAGCACCGGAAAGACGTCAGGTAGCAATGTGTTCTCAGGAGTACCTCGCCTAGCTAACTTAGCAAGAGAGTCAGCACGTTCATTTCCATGGACACCGATGTGGGCAGGGATCCAACAGAGTGGTATGCGACGACCTGCAACCAGAAGGTCATGAAGCACGTTGACAATACTGCGAACGAGAGGGTCACGGGGTGCAAAGCAATGCAAAGCCTGAAGCGCACTCATGGAGTCGCTACATACCACATGTGAGGGACATTGCAAGGAAGATCACGAAACATAGTCAGAGCTCTGTGGATAGCCAATAGTTCAGCGGTAAAAATGGAGGAATATGGGTGTAATGTGCGTCAATTCGTGCCAAATTCTGAAATCGCAGCACAGCCCACCATACCATCTTCCTTTGAACCATCCGTGTAAATGAAAACAGCAGGGCGATGAGCAAACAGGTGGTTTAAGGCAAGAGTTCGTAAGATATGTGGGTTACTAGATTTGCTTGTCGACGATAGGTGAAAGCAAAATGTAGGACGAAGCAGGCACCAAGGTGGCACAAAACATCCGTCCTCTGAAGTATGCGGGAACTGTACATTGTAGGTGGAAAAGAAACTCTTGACCACAATGGGAAAAGATGGTGATAGACACACAAGTGGATCGTCAGAATGGAAATAAGAAGTACAGTAGGTACAGTAATGGCGATAATCGGATGGCCGAGCGCATAATAACTATTTGACGATGATAATGGAGGGGCATCTCACCAGCCTCAGCTAGTAAACTACTAATGTGGGAAGATCTAAACGCACCAGAGCTCAGTCGAACTCCGAGGTGGTGGATGGAGTCGAGTCTTTGCAAAACCTTGGAGGAAGCAGTACCATAGATCGGACAACCATAGTCAAGCACCGATAGGATAATGGCTTTGTAGAGTAGAACCAAGGTAGGCCGATCCGCTCCCCACCGGATCCAAGCGATAGTCTTGATGATGTTCATGCGCTGGAGACAACATCATCATGGGATTAGTTCAAATTTGTCCTTGAAGTGCGCCATCAAATCCTCAGGTCGAAACTCAGTCATGTGTGTAACACATACACAATCAACAGGGTGGTCGGTGGGGGTTTTATGGCGGAGGAAGGTGGGGAGGTGCGCAGTTAGCTCAGCAATGGGCGAGTTTTTGAGTCCTAAGAGGAAAGCCTTGCCACACGTGTGACATCCACACTCGTCGTCACGATGTGGAAGCGCCCAGACAGAAGCGGCAGGACCGCGAGAATCAAATTCCGCAAGCCTTAGCCTCCATCACATCCAACTGTTCCGTCAGGGCAACCGAAGGTGGACCGGCAAATTGGAACAGTGAAGCTTTCTCTTTAATCAATTTCTTACTAGATGTACCTTTAGAGGTGGAGGGAGGGTGACAAGAATTAAGTAACTTAGTCTTGTCATAGAGAAGTCGCTTTCCTGTGAATGTAGTTTTATTAGAGGAGGTAGGAGCAGGTCGGACGGTGGAGCGCACTGCATTGGGAGGATGGGAACGTTGGGTCAGTCAAGGGGAAGAGGAATCAGTAGTACGAGAGTGATTAGCTGTTTGAGATGTATCCATGTCATCCAGAAGAGTGTCAAACCGATTAGAAGTAGGAACGACAGGGGCAGGAACAGGAGGCTGAGTAGGTGGTGACACTGTAGGGGTACCTGAGGTAGCAGAGGGAGAAGGTCGCTCCGGCTGAGGTCATGGTGCCGAGATGTGAGAGTGCACCACCGCAGCATACTTATGCCGCGGGGCCAATCCTTGATAGCGGAGATGACGAACAGTAACACGGTACGATAGTCCCTTGGTGGATTGAAGATGTATGACTTCTAACTGGAACGCATGATGAGAGCATGATTTATCATTAGCAACATAATCTTCACCTCAGTTACCGCACCTCAAGTCCGAGGAAGAGCGGGTACAACTATCCTCGCAATGTGCAGACCCACAACGACAGCACGCCACAGAGTATCTGCAATATCTCGAGGGATGGCCGAACCTCCAGCAATTCATGTATTGTCTTGGGTGTCTGGCGTAAGGTCGTACCTGTAGTAATCGACCAGCAAAATTAATAGTAAGAGTTAGTTCGTGTCAAAGAAGGATACCTTAATTATGCGGAGAGGAGGGCGATCGTGTAGACTATTGCGCGAAGGGATGATATAAGCGTGAACATTAACCACTGTAGAGTCAACCCTTTGTAAAATGGAACAAATTCTTGGCGCTGACGTAGTAAAGTCTTGGTCTTGGAACTGGATATCCAGTGGAATAGAAATAGTACCTGTGCATTGATTCAGTTTTGATTCGGCCTGTCCGGTGATGCCATCACTCGGAGAGCTGAGGAGGGATTGCATTGCCTTCGACTGGGCTTCACTCGACACTTCCGCTAAACGCAAGGTGTCCGACGCTGTGTGGACACTCACGTCCCCCACCCAATCTTAAAGATTTGTAAAGAGTTTGACATCATCGTAAGGTTCACACGCTACAGTAAAAAAGCACGACCATCGGAGCAAACATGTCCTGTAGAGTACTGGCCGACGGTTTAGAATATTTTGGACGATGGCGAGATTTGGGTGTGCAGGAAGAAGATGCTGGAGTGATTATGGTTGAGTGACTAGGAGCTGGTAAAGTCACAGGAGAAGTAATAGGAATGTCATCAGGGGTTTGTGATGCCAGTGACTTATGAGACTCATGTATGAGAGGTGCATACGGTTCTAACGTAATTAGATCCGTAGAAAGGAACTTCGGATGAAACGGTGTGCCAAGAGAGGGGATACCCTCCTTATCTACCAGAGCCGAGGCAGATGTAGAAGGCTTGCCATCAGGGAGAGAGTCCGAGGGAAGTCCAGGGTAAGCGCTAGGGTCGTCAACCAATACATTCGGCGGGCCAGAGGTGCAGCCATGAGTTTGGTCCTCATGTGGGAGGCTGCCTGCCACATGAGGACTGAGGAGAGAAGTGTCAGCCATGAGAACACTAGATATATTACAGTAAGATATCACCATATGAAGAAGAGAAAAAGGCCCAATTTAGCAACATGGACAAGAGGGCAGGGCCAGACCCTCATGTCCAACAGTAACCATGACATTGAGTATATGGTGAGTGGGCCCATATAAGTAGTTGGCTTTACTCGCGATATCACTGCACATAGTAACCCTACACTCAAAGTGCACACGTGTTAGTCAGTGACCAACCGTGATAGCACCACCGACCGGAATATCATAGCACTGCCCATATTGCGAAGCTGGGTAGGGGTTACGCTTACTCCCCATCAAAAGGGGTAAAAGGAACCACCTAACCACCAAAGCACCAGTCAAATCAACCACGAACGCCAGTAGTCGCGGTCGCACATACCGAGAAAGGACCGGCGGTTCTTCCTTGTCGACCATAGGACGGCGGTTCCTCCTGGGCGATCATACGATCTCCCGCACTGTCACTACGGTCTCCCGTAATTTGGCCTCTAACAACCCGGAGGTTACTAGCGTGGAGTCCACGAGCTCCTATCAGGTGCAGAAGTGCTCAAAGTTTAGCAAGTATTTATCCTCGAGGGAAGAACCCAAACCCCCACTGGTGTAGAAGAAAAGATGAAAAACGAAAATAGTTTGAGGAAGAAAGAGCCTAGCAAAATTAGTTGGAGTTGGCACGTGGAGTGCAACAAATAACCCCCAGCGCTCCACCAGCCAACTCGGAGGCCCCCACACGACGGCGACGAGCTAAGCATCGTGGGGGGGGGGGGATCACTAGGAGGGATGGTAAGAGAAGGTTAAACAGCAACAAGGTGGTCAAGCTGAGATTGTAGTTTAGCAATAAAATCAGGTGTCTCAAGGTGTTGGCGTAAATGTTCAATGCAGACACAGTGTGGTTCATGTTGAGATAGGGGCAACGACGGACTGTACCGGAGAGAGATGAATGAACGCACCCAGGAGGTTATGTTGTGTTCTGTTGACGTCAAAGAATCCCTAATGTAAGGAAGGAAACAGGACGAACAACCGCAATGTGTATCGTGGGAGGAAGTGTTCTGTGAAGATTTAACATCAATGAGTCAATCAGAGCAGGGCATTCTTGAGTGCTTCGGGTAGCACCGTCAACATCAGACAAGTCAATCAGATTGTTAGAAATCTAATCATTTAGTCGTGGATCCTGAGGTGTCTGATCTACTGCCACTGTGGAGATGACTGCCTTCGACGGTGGAGAGGAGTCACCCTGGTGCAGACTAGAAGGCTTGGCAAGTTTGGACATCAATGGGGAATTTGTGGGCGAAGCGGTAGAGTCACGCGACCTCTTGCGGCAGACAAGCGCATCATGTAGTTGGACTTGTGAACTGGAGATGCGGTATGTTACCAGGTCAGTATCCACGAGATCATGTTGGCACTTAAAACGCTCCATCAAAGCAACAGGAGAAAGGGTTGAACGCTTAAGATGCTCAACACACACGCACCCAAGTTTGTGTGAGGAAAGCGGGACATCTGAGGGTGCTTTCTGACGAAAGAAGATCTCAAAATCTTTCGTCCAAGTGCCAGTTGGAGAGGAGATATGTTTGAGGAAGAACTGATTACCACAATCATTACACCCACATGAACTGTCATGATCAGGTAGGGACCAAGGGTCTACAGGCCGGGCGAAGACGTCAAAATCCGCAACCGCCTGCTCAACATCGTCAGGAGTATAATTGGCGTGAACCATAGGGCTCGCGGTAGTGGTTTTCATGGCACCATGGATTATACGGGGTGCGCGAGAGTCAAGGGGCAACATCTTACGCAACGGAGACTGAATCGTAAGGGAGGGGCGTGACCCAGATTTTGAAACGGAGGTCACCTGTTTCTGTGAGGAAGGTCGAGATCGGGGCGCTGAGGTAGAGGAGGCTTGGTCTTGGCATTAGAAACAAGGCCCGTGCGCACAGGGTCTTTTGAGGCAAATTTAGTTATATTAGACCAGGTGGAAGACCGATCAGGTACTTGTCGTGACTGTGGGGCAGATGGAGATCCAGGCCTACCAAGAAAAATATCAGGGAGTGGATCCGTAGTCGAAACTTCCGGCGCAAGTGCCATGAATGAATTGCGTGTAGAAATCGGAGAAGTAGTCAATGCAGGAGACGCGTCGTTGGTGGAGCACGTGGTCGATGCTCGATGAGTAGAAGGTGATGGGATAGTCGAGCGAACCGGAGTATGTGTCAAGGCAGATGAGGGTGATGGATCAGAAGAATGTGCCACAGCAGCATACCTGCGTTTGGGCGCCGTCCCAGACTTTCGCACAAGGCGTGCAGCAGCTCTGTAAGGAATGCCTTTCTTTGATTGTAAATGAAGTACCTCCTTCGCAAACACGTAGGGAGAACATCACTTATCGGAGGCGAAGTGATGTTCGCCACAATTCACACATGTTGGAGTAAGAGCGGGGCAAGGGACAGGATGATTACCATCCCCCATCTCCTCTCCACAGTGTAGGCAGCTCCTTCCAGAGCGATAATATTTGTCCGGATGACCGAATTTCCAGCAGACAACACACTGACGAAGCCGATGAACAAACGGCCGTACTCGCAACAACTCAGCACCTAAAGTGATAGAGAGAAGTAGGTCATGGCAATCAAAGTAGAGTTTAGCAATGCGAAGAGGTGGTCGATAGCGGTCAACATCATTCCTGGATGATACAGTGTATGTCTTGACTTTTTGTACAGCCGGATAATCAAACTGCAATGCACGACACAGGCGAGGACCGGCATCCTTGAAGTCACCCTCTTTAACAAGGACGCTGTGGGGGACGACGACTGTGCCAACGTATTGATTTAATGTCTCTTCCGGGTGACCTAATATGGAGTCGCTGGGAGTGTCCAGGAGGGACAATATGGTGGAAGATTGTTCATCAGAATGAACCTCCACGACGCGAGAGGTTTCTGAGTGGTGGAACATGGTAATAGGACCCGCTTCCTGGCGAAGATAGATTTGAAGATCAATGTCATCATTAGGGTGGTTTTCAACTTCGGCCATCTCGGCGGCTCAAACAGTGTGCTCAGTACCGCAGGAGTGGTGCTAAGTGGGCGTTTAGATCGGCGGTGAGAAGAAGATTTGGCATCAAAAGGTAAGAGCATCATAATAGAGGAAGGAGTCACAGTAGTCACAATGCGGTGGTTTTAGTGACGCAAGAAGATGCGTGGGCAACTCCGTTAGGTGGAAATGGGGTGTCAAGATCGGTAGGGAAAGGCCGTTCAGAATGAACCACAACCGACTAATTGGGAAGGTTGTGCACGATGGTGCTGGAGGAGTCCATGGCGAACTCTGGATTAGAGATGCTAGGATTAGAAGTGGGTGGAGGAGGGTCAGAAACAGTAGTCAAGGTCTCGCCTGAGACGATAACCAAAGGGGCAAGAACTGAGTCAGTGGTTAGTGAGGGAGCGAACGTAGAGGAGACAGACGTGCCAAGAAAACTTGACTCGCCTAGTCTCGGTACTGTATTAGGAGCAAAGGTCGGATGAATGTCCAAGGACGGTGCGGGGGTCGGTAAAGAACCCGGTATAGTGGCAGTTAAAGAACCACCACCACCCGAGGGGAGGACGGTCAAGGAAGCAGAGTCAGACACATTAGCCATTTCCACGCCAGTGCCAGTGATCGAAAGTCCAGAGGAAGTTTCCATAAGACGAAGGCATCATTGTTCATCCGGGATATGCTCCATACCCACCACGGAGCCAAGAATTAGAAGACTTGGTACGTGCCCTAGGAGTCAAACCAAGACATACACCTGAACCCCCCTGCGCCTTATGGACAGTCAACTCGTCAGTTTCGGGTCCAGCACATAGGGCGAGATTTGACGATAAAAGTTTCCCCTCGTGTGGCCACGTCAGGTACTCCAGTTCTACGGTTGGAAGGGAACGCCGTCCACATCCACCCTCCACCAAAGTATAAAGAGTAGTCCAGCCATCAACGATAGAAGAAGGGGAATCAAAGAAAAGGACAAAGGTAAAGGGGGAAAAAGATAGAAAAGTGGTACCTCACAGGCCTCTGTAAACCAACGAGGAGGGAGGTCTTTGGCCACGAGGTCGGCAGAGCCCCAATCCTCAGAAGGTCTGCGTCCCCCCAGGAACAGAGATCACCGGTCACGCTTCAAGCCCTGCCACTACGACAAGGTGGCTCCCTAACAGTGGGGTGAGGTATCATGAGCTGCACCCAATTAAGAGACCCTACGAGAGACTCCCATTGCCTGCGTGTGGTAATTTTAGAATGAAGGAAGTGGAAGACCTTTCGCCTAACTGCCTCGCAGTTTCTGGGCTTTGTGTTATTGTTACATTTATCGTGTCTCACATAAGGCTTACCCACTGGACACACTGTGTTGGTACTAAGTTTGACTCTACTGTAGTAAGTTTACTTTGAAGCCCAATGGAAGTACATGTCGTATTACTGTTTCTACGTTTGTCAATAAACTGAACCAAGTGGGTGGTGAACCCGGGACCTTCCAAGCACGCAAGCCACGCAGGCGAACAACTGGATTGTTATGAGGTGTCAGTTGCAGAGTTGTCAGTAGGTATGATTAATAGGGCTGGGCAGGAATCGATCCCAGAATCGATTCTATCGAGTCCAGGTGAACGATCCCGGAATCGAGTCCAAGTTCAAGGGAATCGATTCCACTAGGCCTAGGCACAGTAGGCCCGCTCGGCGCTCATACACTACAGTAACTGAGACTCCTGGACCTGCTGCCTCAATTATATAACAACGCTTTCGCTACTCGCTAGACGCTAGCTAGCACTGGCCTGGCAAACAGATACCTACCGTCTTCGGCTTCAAATTCTAATAGCCTGAAACTCGCAAATATTTATATAATATTTATATAATATATATCATGGTAATATGCTTAATGATGATGATAATCATGATGGTAATGAAACTATGGGATCAGACTGGCGTCTGGGGAATGGCCGCTCTCTTTTACTAGTCACTGACCACTGTATTATAAGTGGTAAGGAAAGAATCGATTCTGGCATAGATTCTGGCGAGTCTGCCCCAAAAAAGAATCGATCCCATCGAGTCCAAAATTATCGATTCTTGCCCAGCCCTAAATTGATTAATGGTAATATAGCAAACAACTGGGCAGGGAGTTGTTATGAGGTGTCAGTTGCATATTTATCAGTAGGTATGATTAATGGTAATATAGCTAACAACTGGGCCTGGAGTTGTTATGAGGTGCCAGTTGCAAAGTTGTTGTTGTTGTTGTTCCCTAAGCTGCCTGGCCGAACAGCCCCGAGTCCTTAAGGAAGGCCATGGCCACGGTCGGGCTTTCCCACAGAGCTCTCAAAGAGTGTAAATTGTGTTGTTGGCGTAAGTGGTTGTGTGAAATGCAGTCTTCTATGATGTGTTTAATGGTATGGGGTGCTGTGTTACAACCCGGGCAGGTGTCGACGACGGAGTCATCCAGTCTCTTCTGATAGCTCAGAAGAGCTGGATGGTGTCCGTATCTCAGCCTGGCCAGGTGGACTCTGTCCTCGCGAGGAAGAGAGGATTCAGAAGTATGGATTTCGGCAGGTCGTGCTTGCAGAGTTGCAGTTGCAGAGTTGTCAGTAGGTGTGAATAATAGTAATATTCCATTACTTACACAGTGCTGTAGGGCAAATGGGTCCAACCAGGTACGTAGGATTTAGTTTTGGGATTCCTTCTCCTAAATGAGCCTAGGCTAAAGAAGTCCATTCATATACCCACACTTTTTAGTCAGACTGAGAGGATCCTATCACTGACCTGTATTCCAAGTGGCAAACCATTGGGTGCCAAACCAAGGGGCACCTGAGTGACGGGGAAGCCCAAAGCATTGAAGATGGAGGTGTAGGTGAAGTTGAATGGTCGCAGGAAGGACTCACTGTGGTACGGGGCCAGGCTCGGGTGGCTTGGGTAAATCAGTATACCACTCTCACCCAGTAGTCTCTGTTAAAATAATTACAGTACTGGTAGATACATATATATATAAATACAGTATACAGTATATATATACAGAAAAGAGAGAAGTAGAGGATGAATGGAAACAGTTTAAGGAATGACTGAAAGCAAGCGCAGAGGAAGTATGTGGTAAAAGCAAAGTAGGAGGCAGAAGTATCAGTAAAGGTGGTAGAATGATACGGTGAGAAAGGCAGTTGAGGAGAAGAGATAGTGGGTTTGAGAGGGTTTTACAGGATGGTAGTCTTACATTTTGAAACCCATTAACACTGTTGAGGTATGGAAGAGGTACAAGGAGAAAAAGGAGAGAGGCAAAATGGAAGGTTAGAGAAGCAAAGAAAATTGTAAATGAAGGGTGAGGTCAAAGGTTGAGTGAGAATTTTGAGGAACGAAAGATGATGATCTGAAAGGAGGTAAATAGAGTAAGGAAAGGAGGACAAAAGAGGTAAGAGTCGGTGAAAGATGCAAATGGAGAGTTACTAGTGGAAGGAGTGCAAGTGAGGAGAGTATTTTGAATCTTTGCTAAATGTACGAGATGGAAGAGAGGCAGTGATTGAAGCAGTGTTTTTTTTTCTATGTGAGTGAGGGAGACAAAAGGCATAACTGCCTATAGCGAGTGCCTCCCCCAAAGTTGAAAGAGTGACAGGGCCAAAATCAAGGTACGTTCGAGCCAAAATGCCTGGACACACGGAGTTTGAAGCAATTTAAGTCATAGGAAGAGGGAAAGACTGATTCTGGGAGAGAGTTCCTGAGCTCAGCTGTTGAATAGAAGAAAGACTGAGAGTAATGTTTCACTCTTGGGTTGGAGAGTTGCACAGAGTAGGGGTAGGATTGTGTTGCAAGATGGGTACCATGTGCCCTACTTAAAGGAGGTGGTATACACTGGGAAAGCTCTGAGGAACACTGATTATTATAGTAGCGATAGAATAGCGAGAGATGCAACATTGCGGCGAAGAGAGAGAGATTGCAGAGAGTTGGTGAGTGGACGGGAGTTAATGATATGAAAGGCCTTCCTTTCAATTTTGTCTAGGAGAGTGGTGTGAGAGGAACCTCCCCACACATGTGAACAATACTCAATACAAGGGCGCACTATGCCCCTGTACAGAGAAAGAAGCTGTGAAGGGGTAAAGAAGTTAAGGCAGTTGAGCACACCTAGTTTCTGGGAGGTTGCCTTAGCAAGACTGGTAATGTGGTCCTTCCAACTGAGAGCAGAAGAAAAAGAGACACTAAGAATATTGAGAGAAGATGCAAGATTGATTTTTGTATTGTTGAAGAATATGGGATAGTCCGCAGGGAGTTCCTGACGGGTAGATAGATGGAGAAATTGAGTTTTGGAAGCATTAAAGGTAACAAGGTTTTCTCTGCCCCAATTGGAGATAGTAGTTAGATCAGAATTTAAGTGTTCTATGGCTTCATTCCGTTTGTCGTTGAGGAATTGCTGGCTTGGGCGTTCTGAAAAACTAATGGAGTAGTGTAAGGTTGAGTCGTCTGCGTATGAATGGATGGGAGTTGAGGTACACTTGAGAAGGTCATTTATAAAAATTAGAAAGAGAATAGGAGATAGGACAGAGCCCTGAGGAACACCGGAGTTGATAGGGTGAGGAAATGAGCGATGGCCGTCCACAACCGCAGCTATGGAACGGCCGGAGAGGAAATTAGAGACAAAGGCACAGATGAAGGGATAGAAACCGAAGGAGGGTAGTTTAGAAATTAAAGATTTGTGCCAGACTCTATCGAAGGCTTTCGATACGTCTAGTGCAATAGAAAAAGTCTCACCGAAGTCCCGAAAGGAGGATGATCAAGAGTTAGTAAGATATGAAAGAAGATCACCAGTAGAGCGACCCTTAAGGAAGCCATACTGGCGATCTGAGAGCAGATTATGAGAAGAGAAATGCTTAAGAAATTTGGAAGCAAGAATAGCTTCAAAAACTTTAGAAATACAAGAGATGAGAGCAATTGGACGATAGTTGGAGGGTTGAGAGCGGTCACCCTTCTTTGGGACAGGTTGAATGAGAGCAAACTTCCAGCATGAAGGGAAGACGTTAGAGGATAGACAGAGACGAAAGAGTTTGCCTAGGCAGGGAGTCAGCACGGAAGCACAGTTTTTGAGTACAACAGGAGGAACACCGTCCGGACCGTACGCCTTATTAGTATTAAGCCCAGAGAGGGTAGAATATAGGTTTGACTCCTGCAAGGAGATAAAGAAAACCTAATATTTAGTAGTGGCCCCGTAATCATTGACGATTATGCCTATTACATAAGGCCTCCTCTTCAAACGCTCATTTACCGTAGTTTGAATCTACCGCGCAGAGCATAAACAATTTGAGGAGCCTTCATCATGAGCGCACGCAACCTCACTCATGGTTCTGTCATTATGAAATTGGGTTCTCACTACGAAAAAACTTTGTAACAAATAATAAATAAAAAGAAAATAAGAATAACTATTCATAAGCTTTCCATATATAATACTCGTGGATGTACTTGTGTGGATATTTGACCAGACGCTGACTTCAGGCGTCATACTTCCTTCTTCACTGACATATCAAGTAAACCAAAATCCTTAATACATCAACGAATGGGAAGGGGATTGTCGGGAGGGCCCCAGTCGTCAATGATTACGGGGCCACTACTAAATATTAGGTTTTCTTTATCTCCTTGCAGGAGTCAAACCTATAATTTATTAGTGGCCCCTCCATCATTAACGATTATGCCTGATATCTAAGACTGGAGGGGGACATTCGTAATCATATCATAACTCTAGCAAAAGCAGATAATCAAACAACCACATAGTATTCTTACTTTGTAAAAAAGATATATTTTTGTGCATAAACTTTATACAGTAATATATTTATTATTATTTTAGGAAAGTTGAGGGAGTGGTGGGAGGGTGGGGGGTACCATCAGAGGTGAATGGGAATGGTAGTGCACTTGTGGACGTATGTGTGGGGAGGAGGCTGTGGATAGCCAACACCTTCTTCCGACACAGAATGATCCACAGGTACACGTGGAAACGGATGTTGACGATGAAGGATAAGACAGTGGTGGAACGAAAGTCATTGATTGATTATGTATGTGTGGATGAACGAATGAAGAAATCTGTGATGGATGCTAGGGTGTATAGGGGTATTGGAGGGGGTCTGTCTGATCATTATGTAGTGGTAGCTAAGGTTAGGATACAAAAGAAGTGGGTGAGGAGAGCGGGAGGGAGGCGAGAGGAGGGTGGAATGGTGAGGAGGGTGGAGAGGTTGCATGAGGAGGAAGTCAGGGAGGAGTACAGGAGAGCAGTGGAAAGACGACTAGGTGGGTTCGACCTGGAAGTTATGGAGGAAGTGGAGGAGATGAGCAAGGTGTTTAAGGATGAGATCTGTGCAGCATGTGAGGAGGTGTGTGGAGTGAGGAGAAGAGGGAGGGGAGTGAAAGGTACAGCATGGTGGACAGAAGAGGTAAGAATAGCTGTGGAAGAAAAGAAGAAAGCATATAGAGAGTGGTTGGGTAGTAGAGGGAATGAAGATTCCGAGAGACAGAAACGAGCGAGGTACGTGGAGAGTAAGAGGGTGGTGAAGAGAGTAGTGAAGGAAAGTAAGAGAAGAGTAGATGAGAAATTTGGAAGGAATCTGAGTGTAAAATGGAGGGAGAGTAAGAAACTGTTCTGGAAAGAAGTCAAGAGAGTTAGGGAAGGTAGCAAGGGAAACAGTAAGGGTGTGAAAGATAAGAATGGGAGAATGCTAGCCGAGAAGCAAGAGAGAGTCGAAAGATGGAGGGAGTACTTCAGTGAGTTGCTAAATGTAAGGAATGAAGAGCCAGCAAACATAGCTGGATATGGTATGGGAGGGAGAAGAAGAGAAGTAGTGGAGGAGGAGGTGGGGATCAGGAGGTCAGAAGTGTGGGAAGCCATGAAAGAGTGAAGTTGGGGAAAGCACCAGGAACAGATGGAGTGTGTGGTGAAATGTTGAGGTATGGTGGTGAGATAGTGATAGAATGGGTATGGAAAATGTGCAAACTAGCATGGGAGAAGGGGAGTGCACCCGATGACTGGAAGACTGGCATAATAGTCCCCCTATATAAGGGCAAAGGGGAAAGAGGAGTGTGTGGTAACCACCGAGGAATATGTCTTCTAAGCGTAGTTGTTGTTGTTGTTCCCCAAGCTGCCTGGCCGAACAGCCCCAAGGCCCCGAGCAATTCCAAGGCCATAACCGAGCGCCCCCACAGAACCCTCCCTGCCGACCACAATAAAGCCTGGGTGACCGAAGCCACTCCATGGCGGGGAGCTGAGGAGGGTGCGGAAACGCCCGGGAAACCAAAGCCCCACCCAGGGCCCTGTGCCCCTCAGCAATTATGAAGAGAAAGTTGAGGGGCAAGGGAAAAATATGACGCTTTGGCTTCCATCTTGGTAGATTGGGAGGTCAATCCACGGAAAAGACGCCGTCACTTGAGATCTAGAAAATATATAAGTTAAAGGAACAGTCAGAGTAAGCTATGGGTATGGCAGAGATCGCTCAGTTCTCACTCTGATAGACCAGCCCATCACCACATGACTAGAACCCAATCCTCTCAGCATCAGCTAGGAAAGGCCCTAGAAAGCCGCCTTTGGCAGGGGGATAGCTCCCCTATTTCAACCCCTTTCGGGGTCGGGTACCCGCCTAGTAGTAGAGAGCGTAGTAGAGAAGGTATACAGTAGGGTAGTGATTGAGAGAGTGAGAGTGAGAACGGAGAAATGGATAGGCGACGAGCAGGGAGGTTTTAGGAAGGGAAGAGGATGTGTAGATCAGATTTTTACCCTGAATTGTGTTGTGGAGAAGTATCTGGAGAAGAAACAAAAGGTGTATGTTGCCTTTATGGACTTGGAGAAGGCCTATGACAGAGTGGATAGAGAAGGTTTGTGGAAAGTACTTAGAATATACGGAGTAGAGGGCAAGTTGCTGAAAGCAGTGAAGAGCATGTATGAGGGTGCAAAGGCGGCAGTATGTGTGGAGAGTGAGCAGAGCGAGTTCTTTGACCTGAATGTTGGTTTGAAACAGGGGTGTGTGATGTCCCCGTGGTTGTTTACTGTATATATGGATGGAGTTATGAAAGAAATACTATCAAGAGCAGTGGATGTTGGTGTATCGCTGAAAAGGGAGGGAATTGAGTGGAAGCTACCTATACTGCTGTTTGCGGATGATACAGTTCTGATGAGTGATAATGAATGGGAGTTGCAGGGTCTGGTAAATGAGTTTGGAGCAGTGTGCGAAAAAACGGAATTTGAAGGTAAATACGGGGAAGAGCAAGGTTATGGTCTTCGAAAGGGGTGAAGTCACAGAGTGTGAGGTGAAGCTGAACGGTCAGGCTATGGAGATCGTCAACTCTTTTAAGTATCTGGGCAGTGTGTTGAGTAAAGATGGGACTATGGATGAAGAGGTGCGGGAGAGGGTACAACAGGGGAAGAGGGTTGTAGGAACGCTAAAAGCAGTAACAAGAAATAGGGTGGTCAGTATGGAAGTGAAGAAGTCCTTGCATGACAGTGTGGTAATCCCGACACTGACTTACGGAAGCGAAGCATGGACGTTGGTTGAGAGACTCAGACCAAGAGTGAGAGCAGTGGAAATGAATTACTTAAGGAGTGCGTGCGGAGTTACATGGAGGGATAGACAGACTAATGAGGAAGTAAGAAGGAGGTGTGGTGTGGAGGTAGATGTGCTGGAAAGTGTGAAAAGGAACAACTTGAGATGGTTCGGCCATATGGAACATATGGAAAGCGAGAGAATGACTAAGAGGGTGTACGAGAGCGAGGTGGAGGGACAGAGGGGGAGAGGTAGACCGAATATGAGGTGGAAGGATGGAGTGAGGAACTACATGAACGAAGGCGGTGCTGGTTGGGGGGAGGGGTGTTGACTGACTGGGGACAGAGGTGCATGGGGGCGGTTCGTTCGTGGCCACCCCTTCGGGGATCACGGCGTCAGGCGATAGATAGATATTTATTAGTGGCCCCTCCATCATTGACGATTATGCCTATTACATAAGGCCTCCTCTTCAAACGCTCATTTACCGTAGTTTGAATCTACCGCGCAGAGCATAAAAAATTGAGGAGCCTTCATCATGAGTGCACGCAACCTCACTCATGGTTCTGTCATTATGAAATTGGGTTCTCACTACAAAAAAACTTCGTAACAAATAATAAATAAAAAGAAAATAAGAATAACTATTCATAAGCTTTCCATATACTCGTGGATGTACTTGTGTGGATATTTGACCAGACGCTGACTTCAGGCGTCATACTTCCTTCTCTGCTCTGCGCTCAACCTGCCCTTACGTGTCTCCCCACGCTCCGCTGGTTCCGCATTTGATGCGTCCCTAGTGAGTTTTTTCTCATTTGTTTACTCTGGGATGTATCGAGTAAGGTTAGGATATGCGTAGCAGGAGTGTCAGGGACGGGTTTCCCGCAGTTCAGTGTATTTGGGTCGTGTGTTTGGGACACCTATTTCGGGTGTACCCTCGTGATCCCGTGGTGGACGCGTGTTTCTTTTTTCGCGGATAGCTAGCCTAGTTATTTAGTTGGCTTTAACTACGCGTTATCAGGCTTCTTCTTATCTTTCTGATGAAGTTGCCGTTTTGTTTGTTTTCTGACGTTCCTAGCGTATTTTTCTTCACTTAGTGAAGTTTTTTCTAGGTCCTGAGTCAGTGCTTCCCTCTCCCGGGATTTTTTCTACGATGTGGTGATGGCGGTTGTTCCTGTTGTGATATGTTACAGTGCTTTTTGTTTATATTACGACGTGATTAAGTGTTATTTCCGTCTGCTTAGGCCTAGCCAGCCGCTCGTAGCTTTTTACATGTACAAGTGTTATTGATTTATGATTTAAGTATGTAATACCGTGTCACCCCCCCTGTCACCCCCCCTGGGGGATAGGGAATAGAATATGCCCCACGTGCCTTCTGCGTGTCGTAAGAGGCGACTAAAGAGGTTGGGTCGGTGGGCTTGCGACCCCCACCCGGAAAAAATATCTAAGCAAAGAAAAACGAACGAACAGCCTCGGATGCGGACGGAACCAACGTTGACGAACCACGACCGACTAAGGACATGCCTTCGGACATTCTGAGAATGGCTACGTGGAATGTTAGTGGCATGAATGATGGAACAAAAGAGAGAGAGGTTCTGGAAGTGTTAGTGAATGCCAGGCTGGATGTATGTGGAATGACAGAGACCAAATGGAAAGGTTCAGATGTGAGAGAATGGGAATGTGGAATGGGTGTGTGTGCTGGAGTGAGTGAAGGAACAGCGAGAGAAGGTGCATGTTTGTTTGTAAGTAGCAAATGGAAGGAATGTGTAAGAGAGTATGGGTCTGTGGGTTCAAGGATTGTGTGGGTGAGAATGAAAGTAGGAATACAAACGTGGGTGATTGTATGCGTGTATGCCCCGACAGAGGATATACTTGAAAGAAAGAAAGAGGAGTTCTGGATGAATGTGGAGGCGTGCCTGGAGAAGTTTGACAAAAACGAAAGAATATTTCTGATTGGGATATGAATGGTAAGGTGGGTGATAGGAAAGTTGAGGGAGTGGTGGGAGGGTGGGGGGTACCATCAGAGGTGAATGGGAATGGTAGTGCACTTGTGGACGTATGTGTGGGGAGGAGGCTGTGGATAGCCAACACCTTCTTCCGACACAGAATGATCCACAGGTACACGTGGAAACGGATGTTGACGATGAAAGATAAGACAGTGGTGGAACGAAAGTCATTGATTGATTATGTATGTGTGGATGAACGAATGAAGAAATCTGTGATGGATGCTAGGGTGTATAGGGGTATTGGAGGGGGTCTGTCTGATCATTATGTAGTGGTAGCTAAGGTTAGGATACAAAAGAAGTGGGTGAGGAGAGCGGGAGGGAGGCGAGAGGAGGGTGGAATGGTGAGGAGGGTGGAGAGGTTGCAGGAGGAGGAAGTCAGGGAGGAGTACAGGAGAGCAGTGGAAAGACGACTAGGTGGGTTCGACCTGGAAGTTATGGAGGAAGTCGAGGAGATGAGCAAGGTGTTTAAGGATGAGATCTGTGCAGCATGTGAGGAGGTGTGTGGAGTGAGGAGAAGAGGGAGGGGAGTGAAAGGTACAGCATGGTGGACAGAAGAGGTAAGAATAGCTGTGGAAGAAAAGAAGAAAGCATATAGAGTGTGGTTGGGTAGTAGAGGGAATGAAGATTCCGAGAGACAGAAACGAGCGAGGTACGTGGAGAGTAAGAGGGTGGTGAAGAGAGTAGTGAAGGAAAGTAAGAGAAGAGTAGATGAGGAATTTGGAAGGAATCTGAGTGTAAAATGGAGGGAGAGTAAGAAACTGTTCTGGAAAGAAGTCAAGAAAGTTAGGGAAGGTAGCAAGGGAAACAGTAAGGGTGTGAAAGATAAGAATGGGAGAATGCTAGCCGAGAAGCAAGAGAGAGTTGAAAGATGGAGGGAGTACTTCAGTGAGTTGCTAAATGTAAGGAATGAAGAGCCAGCAAACATAGCTGGATATGGTATGGGAGGGAGAAGAAGAGAAGTAGTGGAGGAGGAGGTGGGGATCAGGAGGTCAGAAGTGTGGGAAGCCATGAAAAGAGTGAAGTTGGGGAAAGCACCAGGAACAGATGGAGTGTGTGGGGAAATGTTGAGGTATGGTGGTGAGATAGTGATAGAATGGGTATGGACAATGTGCAAACTAGCATGGGAGAAGGGGAGTGCACCCGATGACTGGAAGACTGGCATAATAGTCCCCCTATATAAGGGCAAAGGGGAAAGAGGAGTGTGTGGTAACCACCGAGGAATATGTCTTCTAAGCGTAGTAGGGAAGGTATACAGTAGGGTAGTGATTGAGAGAGTGAGAGTGAGAACGGAGAAATGGATAGGCGACGAGCAGGGAGGTTTTAGGAAGGGAAGAGGATGTGTAGATCAGATTTTTACCCTGAATTGTGTTGTGGAGAAGTATCTGGAGAAGAAACAAAAGGTGTATGTTGCCTTTATGGACTTGGAGAAGGCCTATGACAGAGTGGATAGAGAAGGTTTGTGGAAAGTACTTAGAATATACGGAGTAGAGGGCAAGTTGCTGAAAGCAGTGAAGAGCATGTATGAGGGTGCAAAGGCGGCAGTACGTGTGGAGAGTGAGCAGAGCGAGTTCTTTGACCTGAATGTTGGTTTGAAACAGGGGTGTGTGATGTCCCCGTGGTTGTTTACTGTATATATGGATGGAGTCATGAAAGAAATACTATCAAGAGAAGTGGATGTTGGTGTATCGCTGAAAAGGGAGGGAATTGAGTGGAAGCTACCTATACTGCTGTTTGCGGATGATACAGTTCTGATGAGTGATAATGAATGGGAGTTGCAGGGTCTGATAAATGAGTTTGGAACAGTGTGCGAAAAACGGAATTTGAAGGTAAATACGGGGAAGAGCAAGGTTATGGTCTTCGAAAGGGGTGAAGTCACAGAGTGTGAGGTGAAGCTGAACGGTCAGGCTATGGAGATCGTCAACTCTTTTAAGTATCTGGGCAGTGTGTTGAGTAAAGATGGGACTATGGATGAAGAGGTGCGGGAGAGAGTACAACAGGGGAAGAGGTCCCTCAAAATTACCCAGTATATACGTCCAAACTCTTTCTAGTGCCCAAAAGGGACAGTGTTCAGATGAGGCCGGTCGTAGACCTGTCTTATCTGAACCTCCACATTCACAACGTTTCCTTCAGGATGCTGACAGTGAATCAAATCAGGCTAACACTTCCGCCGAAAGGGTGGATGTGTTCTTTAGACCTGACAGACGCGTATTGGCACGTCCCGGTAAACAAAAGGTTTCAACGATTTTTGGCCTTACGAATAATGCATCAGACTTATGTCTTTCAGAGGATGCCGTTCGGATTGAACCTAGCACCTCGTTTATTCACGAAATTAGTCCGGCAAGCCCTGATGCCCATGTTAGAACAAGGGATCAGGATTTTGTGGTATCTAGACGACTGGCTGGTGGTGGCAGAGACGGAACAGTTATGCATCAATCATGTCAACATAACATTAAATCATGTAAAATCTCTAGGGTTCAAGGTAAACCCGGTAAAGTCAAACTTTGTTCCCTCACGAGTGGTCCAGTGGATAGGGCTGGTCTGGGACACAGCTGCTCTCACTCTGAGTCAGAGTGTGGACAATCGGAACAGGTTTCGAGAAACTGTTTATGTTTCTTCACAGTCTGACTACGACACGGAGAGTCTGGGAATCTCTGGTCGGCTCTCTCAACTGGATTCAACTAACTGTAAAGTTGGGCCGGTTGAAAGTCAAACGTTTAATATTGGAGGGCAACAAATGTTTTCCACTATTGCCGGCGGAAACATTATGGCCCATCCCAAAATTAATACACAGCTTACTAGCGGTCTGGGCGAAGAGGGAAACATTGCACTCGGTCATGTCATGGACCTCTCCTCCTCCCACGGTATGGGTAGACACGGATGCGTCAGGAACGATAGGTTGGGGCTTTCAGTCAAACCACAGCCATCAGGGTCAAGGGCTTTGGTCCCATTCAGAAACCTCCCACATCAATGTCAAAGAGTTACTAGTCCCCTTGTATTTCCTTCAGGCTCACGGCTCTACTTTACGGGACAAATCGGTGGCCTTCAGGATGGACAATCTGAATGCGGTTCACTGCATTCAGAAACAAGGGTCAACGAGATCTCGGACGTTGCTAAACGTGTCAGAAAAGATTTTTGTTCTAGCCGTCAAGCTAAACATTCATCTTCACACATCTTATCTCCCAGGCGTAGCAAACGTCTGGGCAGACGCTCTGTCTCGGAGACAGAGCACAACAGTAGAATGGGCGCTCAAGCAAACCATTTTCGACCAAATGATTGCGGAGTCTTACCGTCCACAAGTGGATCTGTTTGCGTCCGAGGAGACTCACAAACTCCCGCTGTACCTCACCCGCCGGACAATAACGCCGGCGGGAGGACCCGACGCTCTGGTGACGGACTGGAACAGGTGGAGTTCCGTTTATCTGTTTCCGCCACCAGACGCTTCTCTAATGTGCCACGTAGTAAACAAACTACGGGATTATCGGGGCGTAGTCTCGTTAATCGCGCCCCTGTGGCCGGCGCAGTTGTGGTACCAGCAATTATGAAGCCTTTAATTACTTTAGAAACATCAGAAATCATGCCAAAACTGTATTAAACCTAACTAAATCAAACTTTCTCCATAAGCAGGCAAATAAACTTCTAAATAATCCAAATGATAACAAAATATTTTGGTCTACTCTTAACTCATTCAAATCCAACTTCACTACTGCTTCATCCATTCCACCATTAAAATCTCCGACTGGCAATCTTGTAAGTGACCCACGAGGTAAAGCTAACTTCTTGCGGATATTTTCTCCACCAACTCAACCTTAGATGAAATAAATCAAGATGTCCCTGTACTTAATTTTAATTCGCCTGAAATTCCCTCACTTAAGATCCACACCAGACATGTCAAAACTATTTTGCAGAATCTCTCAGTAGATAAGGCTCCTGGTCCAGATGAAATTCCTCCAATAGTACTTAAGAATTGCTCCTTGGTGCTCGCTCCTGTATTGGCAAATTTTTTCCGTCTGTGTACTCATACCTCATGCTTCCCAGTACCCTGGAAAGAAGCAAACATCCATCCAGTTCCTAAAAAAGGTGCCTCTTCAGATCCATCAAACTACAGACCAATAGCTATAACTTCCACTCTTGGCAAAGTTTTTGAAATTATATTAATAATCACATAATTAAGCATCTGGAGAATAATAATTAATCAGTGATAGGCAATATGGTTTTAGACGATGTCGATCAACTGCAGACATTCTTTGCCTCTTACGCATCAAATCAACCAAGCTACAGACCCAACATGGTGAAACACATACAATAGCACTGGATATATCAAAGGCATTTGATAAAGTCTGGCATCAATCCTTATTGTCGAAGATGTCACACTACGGCCTTGCATCATTAGTTCCACTAATTTCTTCTTATCTTCATAACAGAAAATACGTGTAATGGTAGATGGCCTTTATTCTCAATTTCACTCAATAAATGCTGGTGTTCCCCAGGGATCAGTTTTGGCCCCAACTCTGTTCCTCATTCATATCAATGATCTCATATCTACCACTCATAATCCAATACATTCCTACGCAGATGACTCAACACTCCACAGTTCCTTCACATTTACCAATTCTTTCACCCAACCCGATCTTATAAATTCAAAATAAACACTGCAATTTCTATGAACCAGGACCTTTCTAGAATTAATGAATGGGGACAAGAGAATCTAGTTTCCTTTAATGCACAGAAAACCAAGTACATTCAATGTTCTAACTGACAGAATCTCACTGACTCCCATATATTTTTTAATGATGTAAATATTCCCACTTCCCCTAGTATTGACATTCTCGGTGTAACATTAACTACTAACTTGAGCTGGACACATTATGTTAGAAGCATTGCTAAGAATGCCTCTAAAAAACTGGGACTCTTGTACAGAGTTCGAGAATTCTTCACTGACGAGCAGTTGGCCGTAATATATAAAAGTCATGTGCGCTCTCAGATGGATTACTGTTCACCTCTGTGGGGTGGAAGTGGAGTGGTTGCATTAAGGCAGTTGGACAAAATTCAAAATAAAGCTATTAGATTAATCAATAACCCTGCAATCACACAGGACCTTCCTACATTAGCCATACGAAGAAACGTTGCATCCCTTGCATTATTCTACAGATATTTTCACAGCAATTGTTCCGAGGAACTTGCTTCAATTGTGCCGCCTCTCCACATCTTTCCCCGTAGAACTAGGGCAGCTGAGAGCGCCCATGAATTTACACTTTCTCCTCCACAATGCAGAACTTCTGCTTATCAGAATTCATTTATCCCCAGAGCTACTACTCTTTGGAATTCACTTCCCTCGAATTGCTTTCCACAAACTTACAATCTACAAATGTTTAATTCCAGTTGTTACAAACATTTTATGAATGGAGGATGCCTTTAGGCACATGGACCTTTTTGTTTTATCTGTGTTTTTCCTTCCTCCGTTCATTGTCTCTTAAAAAAAAAAAAAAAAAAAAAATTGAAAACGTGGTGCCCGAACCCGGTGTCGCTCCCGGTCGGGTATTTCCACTTAGACACGATTGGCAACCTAGAGACCTCGCTGACTTTTGCATTATGGACATTCAGGAGGCCAAGTGGCTAACACCGTATGGTAGAAACGTGACCGATAAATTCATGAATCAATATACCCAGTCTACAAAGAGACAGTATCAATCGCACTGGCAGTCCTTTACTTCTTCGATAATTAGAACAGAACAAACCGTACCTTCGGTGGCTTTGGTTTTTCATTATTTAAACTATCTGTTCGAGCAGAAACGTCTATCTGTAGTAACGTTAAAAAATCACTTAACAGCAATTAGGATGCCATTCTTTGACCTTACAGGTCTAACCATACCACTAGCGGAGGAAAAAGGTTTCATGAGAGCATGTTTTAAACTCCGCCCACCTCCCCGTCAGCTCATGCCTACCTGGTCTCTGGACAAGGCGTTGTCTTTACTTCATTCCCGTCTGTACCAAAATACTGCAGATTTTGACTTACTTTTAAAAAGGGCAGTATTCCTTATGCAGGGGCGTATCTATGGTAAATAGCGCCTAGGGCAAGAAGTTGAAAGAACTGGAATTGCGCCCCCTGGGGTGTTGGGCGAGCGAATCGAGCCTCTTCAGCTGGGTGGTTCGAGGGGGCGCTGTAAGCCCCCCCCCCCCCCCCCCGAGAGATTTTTTTTTTAAATATGAGCAATTCTAGGAGCATTTTAAAGCCATATTCAGAGCTATATTTAGGTAATTGAAACACTAAATAATTATATATATATATATATATATATATTTATTAGTGGCCCCTCCATCATTGACGAACATGCCTATTACATAAGGCATCCTCTTCAAACACTAATCCGCCGTAGTTTGAATCTACCGCGCAGAGCATTTAAAAACTGAGGAGCCTTCATCATGAGCGCACGCGACCTCACTCATGGCTTCAGTCATTATGAATTGGGTTCTCACTACGAAAAAACTTCGTAAAAAATAAAAACAAAAAGAAAATAAGAATAACTATCCAATAAGCTTTCCATCATATCGTGGATGTACTTGTGTGGATTTCTGACCAGACGCTGAATCAGGCGTCATTCCTCCTTCTTTGCTCTGCGCTCAGCCTGCCCGGACGTACCTTTCAGGCTCCGCTGGTTCCGCATTCGTTGCGTCCCTAGTGAGTTTTTTTCTCATTTGTTTACTCTAGGATGTATCGAGTAAGGTTAGGATAGGCGTAGCAGGAGTGTCCTGGGCTGGTTGCCCACAGTGCAGTGTATTTTGGGTCGTGTGTATGGGGCATCTATTTCGGATGTACCCTCGTGGTCCTGTTGTGGACACGTGAACTTTTCACAGTTTGTTTAGTTGGTGATGCAGGCGGCTTTCATTACGCGTTAATTATTGCTGCCTTTTATCCTTCTGATGAGGTAAGCTGTGTGTTTGCTGACGTTCCCAGCGTATTTGTCTTCACTTAGTGAAGTTTTTTCTGGGTCCGTGTCAGGCTTCCCGGGGTGGGAAGTTATCGCTTCGGTGGTGTGTTGGCGGTGGTTCCTGTTGTGATATTCCAGTGTGTGTTTATATTTCAACTATTTTCATGCCGTCTACCTAGGCCTAGCCAGCCGCTCGTAGCTTTGCCACA
Source organism: Paralithodes platypus (assembly GCA_032716605.1). Classification (NCBI taxonomy): domain Eukaryota; kingdom Metazoa; phylum Arthropoda; class Malacostraca; order Decapoda; family Lithodidae; genus Paralithodes; species Paralithodes platypus. The sequence continues at coordinate 50,339,856 of CM064498.1, forward strand.
TGTCTAGTGTTATTATTTATTTTATAAATATGCCCTACTGTGTCATGTGTATCCGGGTTTTAGTTGTGTATTGGCTAATTCCTCGGACTATAATTGTTTCCTGGTTTAGTTGTGTATTGGCTAATTCCACGGATTATGTTGTGACCTTGGTTAGTCGTGCGTGTCTCTCCTCGTGTCGTATTGTTCAGATGGTGTCTGTTCAGGGTGGGGTTTGCCTTCCGGCGGGTTTTTCTCGGTTTCACCATGAAAAATCCTGACCGATAAGCAGTGTTGGGCCACACGTGGTTTTTAACTCTGGCTGGTTCCCCGGCGTGGGGAGGTGTCTGTGGCTCTCCAGGACTGCGTCTCTGTGGGTGCCTGGTTTCAGGCCTCCTTTAAATTCCCGGCGGGATGGCTGTACCCATCCTTACATATATATAGATATATATAAAGAAACGACGTTCTTGAGAACACTCGTTTTTATAGGTTTTTCTACCTGGTTTACGACAACCACATGGAAAACCTAGCTGTTGTTTAGGCGTTCCTCCCCGGCGATCTTTTACAAAGAAGTGGGGTCAGGAACTTGTGGGGTTAACTTTTAGGCTTCTCACCCGGCGGGTGCACCTGAGCAGGGTGGGATAAACGACTTAGGTCTCATATAATTAACCAATCCATTTGAGTGATACTCTGTGTATCGCTGCCTTTACTCTTACGGCAATTGAAGGTTCAGTGAGGTTTAACCAAATCGATTCCCACACCCGGCGGGTGCCCCTAAGTGGAGGAACTAAGGAATTTTTAAACAAATTCAATTTTGATTAACCTTAATTGGGTGATACTTTCAGTATCGCCGCCTTCTATTTTTACGACGATCGTTTGGGACAATTCGTTAAAAAATCAGATCTCGTATATTCCTGCCCTGGGCTATTCTACTAAAATATTTCAAGGGCCGGCGTCTTTATGAGGGGGGCTTTGTTACAAAATTGAATCTTGAGACAGTCACCACCTCCTACAGACTATAAGTGCCATACTGGACCATTATATCAGAGGGTATTCTTCATGTTCTTTAGCTAAGAAGATTTGTTTAGCCTCTTTACACCCAGCCGCGTAGCGAGATGTGTTAGCTGTGTCTTTGCATCCCGTTACCCGGCGGGTTATTAACACTTGTATGCGAACACGTGGGTTAACCTTATGAGCATTAATTCCTGGAAATTTTTCTTTATTTTTCCAGAGCTGAGCTCCGGCGGACCAATACAGACCCGGCGGTAGTTTCCTCACACCAGTCTCTGTTATGGCTACTGTGGCCCCAGTTTTTGCCCTGTGCATTACCCCTACTTGCGCGGGTATCCCAATTTTTGCGCATACCCTTTGCATAAGGTGTGTTAGATGTCTAGACCGTTCAAGGGGTCTCTGGGTTACACTTAATTGTTCTTTTGCTCCCAATTAGCCAATAAAGTCCTGTGTGACAATGACAAGACCGCGGCGGTAGCGTTGAGAGAGGTCAGACAACAAATGTCGGCCTACACTACCATTGTCGCACATAAGTCACTTCAATGTGACAACGTCCCACTTTGGGATAAGTTGCTGTCAGAGCACCCTCCCCCTAAACGTACCTCTAGAGTAACGGGTTTTAAGCCGACAGAGACTAGCCAGGGTTCTGTATCGTCTGTGGATACGTCTAAACGCCCGAGAGAGCCTACTCCCCCGGCAGCCACCTCCTCGTCGCAGGCGAGATCGAGGTCAAGGTCACCTCTCAGACAGCAGTCTTCAAGTCGGGCCTCTTCCCCGGCTAGTAAGAAGTGTAAGACTGAAGCTTCCCCCAGTGGTCATGGTGGTGATTCTTCCAAACCTAGGTCTAGTTCGCGGTCACACCGTAGCCACAAATCCTCCAAAAAGGATTCCCATAAGAAGTCCTCTCGACATTCTACTAAGTCTAGTGCATCTCATCGTACCTCTACACCTGAAAATGTTTCTGTTACAGCCTCAGAGTATAGTGAAGCGCCTGTCCCTAAACAAGATTTACCTATTGATATTTTAACCCTAGAAACGGAAAGTTCAGGAAATTCAATAATTGAGAATGTTTCAGACTCTCAAGAGAGCGTAGGCCAGAGCCTCGGTGTTTGGCGGTTTGCTCAGCCAGGGTCTGACCATCCACGTCCGACTCATACGAGTCACACAGTAGCCGATGTCCACAGGGACGCGGCGACCCCATCCTCTATCCCTGACTTATCTTGGAAACAAGGTGCCCCTGCCTCGGCGGGGTCTTCTCAGGAGGATCGGGAGCAACAAGATGAAGTGTCAATAATTTCAGATAGGGATGGACAAGGGTCAGGCTCAGGCCTGGACGCCGCCCATGATAATACTGATTCACCTGAAAGTTCTGCATCTAACCAGTTTGTTACAGCACAAGAAATTGATGGGTTACTTACTCATGCTCTATCTAAATTCTTTAATCAACAATGAGAAAACCCCACAATGGACTTGGGGGCTCCCTTGACAAGTTCTGCGGTACGGCCTCTGATAACGTCAATCGATTTATCTAAGATTCCTAACCCTCCTACTCTGTCACCGGCAGGGAGCTCTAAGCCAGCTACGGCGGCATTCACTACGTCAAATGTCAGGGTCATTACGGATGTTAATCCACCCCCTCTAGACAAAGCGCCTCTTAGAAAGGTAGCTATGCCCCTGCTTTATGGGCCAGACGAGTCATGGGTTCTTTTGAACCCCTCTAAGCCAGAGCTTGCCCAGCCTACCTTGTCAGGGGAACTCCCGGTACCACGTGAGTGGTTTATCCAGGGAAATAAGTCAAAGAAATTAAGGGCATTGGATGCCTTGGGTAATGTTTTGGACGTAAATATCAAGGCTATACCTAGTTATTATCATCAGGATTATTTTGTTTATGCATCTAAGCCTGCTTTACCCCCTGCCTCAGCTTCAAAACTTTTTTCAGACTGGTCTAAGCTGGATGGGTTTAATGATATTAAGGCTCTGTCGGCTCTTACTCCTGAACTAGATTTACAGACCGTCACAGACGAGACACCTAATCCAGTGTTGAAGGTGGGACAGTTGGGACCAGGACCTTGGGTGGATTGGGAGGTAGAGGCTCAAAACTTTGCAACCACTTTCACTTCTAAATCTTCCCACCAGATCCCTCAGGATACACATTCATGGTTCTCCATGCCGGTAGGTTCTGCCGGCGGAGTTCCGTCAGCTTTATTTTCTTTTTAGCTGCCCCTAAGATTAATCTTTGTGAACTAAAGGAACCATTCACTACCCCTACCCCTTCTCACCTAGACAGAGAATTTAGGCTAAGGGGAAAAGCTTTCCGCCTGTTTTCACAGTACATAGTTTCTCAACAGGTGGCTAAGTCTTTACTCAGGTCTACTCAGGCAATCGCAGACGCGGATGCTCGAAGATCAGTTGAGTTATCCCGGCGTCTGATTCTTCAGTCGTCGATTCAATCCTTAGGTGACATACGCACAGCCTTACTTGAGGCGGTGCGAGCACGACAGGATCTTAGGATGTCATTAGTTCGCAAGCTGCCTGATCGCATTGCTAACCAGGTGGTAATGTCCCCAGTACTTACTCCTTCTTTAATGTCCCCTGATGTATGGCGAACAGTGTTTAACATGGCACAGGCCGTGAAGCACAGTCCCGCACAGGCTAAGAAACCTGCATTTAACTTCCCCAAACCTAAGCCTCCTACTAAAGCTCAGCCAGGGGGTTCTAAGCCGTTTCTTCCGCCTAAGTCCTCCCAATCCCCCCTGGGTCAGTTCAGGCATAGACAGAGAGGGTTTTCAGGACAGAGGGGACGCGGCCAGTATAAGCCGGGGCAGGGCCAGTCTTCGGCCCACACCAGCCAGCCGGCGAAGCGTCCAACACCACCAAACCCACCATAAAAAAACTAAAGTCTTTCTCACTCCCAGTGCCTGTCTTAGAGCCGGAGGAACCGAGGGAAGTACAGCCGGCGAACCCTTGTCTGCTAACTGGGTCGTTCCGAACGTGTCACCAAGCATGGCCGTTAAAAACCTGGGCACGGATGGTGGCACGCAAAGGCATCACTTGGCAGTGGCTCCGGCGACCTCGCTTACGTCAGCCGACAACGGCAAATTGTGTTTCATTAGAGGTGGAGTCGCTGGTCCAGGAGATGATTGCCAAGAATGTCATCATCCCGGTCCCTGTATTCACGTCAAAACTGTTTTTGGTTCCCAAACGGGACAGTGTTCAGATGAGGCCGGTCGTAGACCTGTCTTATCTGAATCTTCACATTTACAACGAGTCTTTCAGAATGTTAACAGTTCATCAAATCAGGCTAACACTTCCGCCGGGAGGCTGGATGTGTTCCCTAGACCTGACAGACGCCTATTGGCACGTGTCGGTCAACAAAAGATTTCAAAGGTTTCTGGCCTTGAGGATCAGGCACCAAAATTTTGTTTTTCAGAGGATGCCGTTCGGTTTGAACCTAGCACCTCGATTATTCACGAAACTAGTCCGGCAAGCCCTGATGCCGTTGTTAAAACAGGGAATCAGAGTGTTGTGGTATCTAGACGACTGGCTGGTGGTGGCAGAGACACAACAATTATGCATAAAACATGTCAATATCATTTTAAATCATGTCAAAACTCTAGGCTTCAAGGTAAATCTGGTAAAGTCAAACCTTGTTCCCTCAAGAGTAATTCAGTGGATAGGGCTGGTCTGGGACACCGCCGCTCTCACTCTGAGTCAGAGTGTGGACAATCGCAACAGGTTTCGCAGGAAACTGTTCAGGTTTCTTCACAGTCTGACTACGACACGAAGAGTCTGGGAGTCTCTGGTCGGCTCTCTCAACTGGATTCAGCTAACTGTCAAGTTGGGCCGGTTGAAAGTAAAACGATTAATATTGGAAGGCAACAAATATTTCCCACTCTTACCGGCGGGAAAATTATGGCCCATACCAAAATTAATCCACACCTTACTAGCGGTCTCGGCGAAGAGGGAAACATTGCACTTAATCATGTCATGGACCTCTCCTCCTCCAACGGTATGGGTAGACACGGATGCGTCAGGCACCATAGGGTGGGGATTTCAGTCAAATCAGGGGCACCAGGGTCAGGGACTTTGGTCCCACTTAGAAATCTCTCACATAAATGTCAAAGAGTTACTAGTCCCCTTGTATTTCCTTCAGGCTCACGGCCCGGCGTTACGGGGCAAGTCGGTGGCCTTCAGAATGGACAATCTGAATGCAGTTCACTGTATTCAGAAACAAGGGTCAACGAGGTCAAGGAAGTTGCTACTCGTGTCGGAAGAGATTTTTGTTCTAGCCACCAGTCTAGATATTTATCTTCACGCATCTTATCTCCCAGGCGTAGCGAACGTCTGGGCAGACGCTCTGTCCCGGAGACAGAGCACGACAGTAGAATGGGAGCTCAAGCAACCCATTTTCGACCTAATGATTGCGGAGCTCTCCCATCCACAAGTGGATCTTTTTGCGTCCGAGGAGACTCACAAGCTCCCTCTATACCTCACCCGCCGGGCGATAACGCCGGCAGGGGGGCCAGACGCCCTAGTGACAGACTGGAACAGATGGAGCTCCATCTATCTGTTTCCGCCGCCAGATGCGTCACTAATGTGCCACGTAGTGAACAAACTACGAGTTTATCGAGGCTTAGTCTCGCTAATCGCGCCCCTGTGGCCAGCGCAGGTGTGGTACCAGCAATTAATAATGTGGTGCCCGGACCCGGTATCGCTCCCGGTCGGGTACTTCCACTTAGACACGATTGGCAACCTAGAGACCTCGCTGACTTTTGCATTATGGACATTCAGGAGGCCAAGTGGCTAGCACCATACGGTAGGGATGTGACCAATAAATTGCTCAATCAATATACTCAGTCTACTAAGCGACAATATCAATCTCATTGGAAAGCTTTTACTTCTTGGATTGTTAGAACGGAACAAACTGTACCCTCAGTGGCATTGGTTTTTAATTACTTGAACTATCTGTTTGAGCAGAAACGTTTATCTGTGGTTACTTTGAAGAATCACTTAACTGCGATTAGAGTGCCCTTTTTCGACCTTACAGGTCTATCCATACCGGTGGCGGAGGAAACAGGATTTATGAGAGCGTGTTTTAAACTCCGCCCACCTCCCCGTCAGCTCATGCCTACTTGGTCTCTGGACAA
>CM064498.1:50346089-50408589 GCA_032716605.1 Paralithodes platypus
AAAATACAATTTTGAGCTGTATAACCAGCTCGATTTATCAAGTATCACAGCTCGTGAACTGATCACGTAGTCCGGAGGAGGGACTAGGGATCCTGAGCTCTCCAGCACCCCCCCCCCCCCCCCCCCCCCCCCCTCCTTTTCACCATTAAGAATTAAATTTAACTTTAGTAGCACATAGACCAAGTAGACCCTCTGGCATAAGGCCACACAGGTAAATTTTGGTTTATCCAAAGCCACAGACAGGTATCGCATCATGAAAGTATGATTGGACACCCACAACTTAGTGTTAGCTATGTCATCAATTGAGTAATTTTGCAAAAATCGTAAAGAAACTGCCCATTTTCTGATGTCGTGGGCCCTTCCCACTACACAAGGATTACTTTCACGAATTACATCTACGAGCAAGGAAGCCAATTTTCTTCTTGTGACGCGATTACCTGTACAATTGACCCATAAGGCTCCCTGCTGTTGGGGCTGAGGAACCCTCATAAACTTTATTAAAGCTTGAACAGGGCATAAGACATGGTGTGTAGTCCCGCGTTTCAGTGCCGGGACCGTAAACTCAGAAAACACATGATCACTATGTTCGTTTTTGGCAACGAACGTGGGAGATGGAGCAATTTGTAAATTCTCATGGAGTCTCCCAAACCTGAGGCAATTAGGTTCGTTGCTCCTTGCCGCCAGCTCAGACACCCTGTTACCTGTGGCCAAAGCCATAAGGAACACAGCCTTCTTTAATAATGCGTCAAAATCTGCCGCATGATTATACTTGCGCGAATGAAGCAAAGACAAAGCTTTGTCAAGTGACCAGGTAGGCATGAGCTGACGGGGTGGTGGGCGAAGCTTGAAACATGCCCTCATGAACCCTTTCCCCTCCGCCTGCAGTATCGATAGACCGGTTAGGTCATAAAAAGGGGTTCTAATAGCAGACAGATGATTCTTCAGTGTAACTACAGAAAGGTGTTTTTGTTCAAACAAATAGTCCAAGTACTTGAAAATCAAAGCTACCGATGCGTCAGTTTGCGCCGTTTCTACTATCCAGCTTATGAACGACTTCTAATGCGATTGATATTGTCTCCTGGTAGACATAGTATACTGATTAAGGAATTTATTAGCAACACTCTTTCCATACAGAGTTAACCTGTTGGCATTCTGAATGTCCAAAAGGCAAAAGTCAGCGAGGTTTCTAGGTTGCCAATTGTCTCCAAGTAGAAGTACGAGATCAGGAGCGACACCGGGTTCTCGCACCACATTTTCAACTGGTGGTACCACACCTGAGCCGGCCATAGAGGCGCGATCATCGAGACTAAGCCCCGGTAACCCCGTAGTTTGTGAACTACCTGACACATAAGTGAAGCGTCGGGAGGCGGAAAAGGATAGATGGAATTCCACTTGTTCCAGTCCTCCAACAATGCGTCTGGACCCCCCGCCGAAGTCATTCCTCGGCGGGTTAGGTAGAGAGGAAGCCTGTGGTTCTCCTTGGACGCGAATAGATCGACTTGTGGACGGTATGGCTCTGCAATCATCTTGTTTGAAGATGTTTTGCTTGATTGCCCATTCTACTTTGGTGCTCTGTCACCGGGACAGAGCGTCTGCCCAGACATTCGCTATGCCTGGGAGGTATGATGCATGAAGATGAATGTTCAGCTCTTCGACCAGAACAAAAATCTCTTCTGACAAGTCTAGTAACTTCCGAGACCTCGTTGACCCTTGCTTTTGAATGCAGTGCACCGCATTCAAATTGTCCATTCGAAAAGCTACTGATTTCCCCCTCAAGGAGGAGCCGTGAGTTTGAAGGAAAAACAAAGGGACTAAGAGCTCTTGCTCGTTGATATGAAAATTCTCGGTTTGGTACCAAAGACCCTGACCCTGATGGCCTAGGCTCGACTGATAACCCCAGCCTACTGTCCCTGAAGCATCTGTGTTTACCCATACCGTAGGTGGGGAAGAAGTCCACGTCATTATTGAGTGCAATATTTTTCTCCTCGCCCAGACCGAAAGTAAGTTGTGAATTAATGGAGGAATTTTCCACAATTTTCCCGCCGGCAATAGCGGGAAATATTTGTTTCCTTCCAAGATTAATCTCTTTACTTTCAACCGGCCCAACTTTACAGGTAGTTGAATCCAGTTGAGAGAGCCGATCAGGGATTCCCAAGTCCTTCTCGTGGTGTTCAGACTGTGGAGAAACACAAACAGTTTCTTTCGAAATCTGTTTCGGTTGTCCATACTCTGACTGAGAGTAAGATTGGCTGTGTCCCAGACCAGCCCTATCCACTGAATTACCCGTGTGGGCACAAGATGTGACTTTGCCAAGTTGACCTTGAACCCTAGGGATTGTACATGATTTATAATGTGATTGATATGGATTTTGCATAAACTCTCTGACTCCGCCACTACCAGCCGGTCGTCTACAGTAGGTACCACAACACCTTGCTCCCCTGATTTAACATTGGCATGAGGGCCTGCCGGACTAGTTTTGTGAATATTCTTGGTGCAAGGTTCAACCCGAATGGCATTCTCTGAAAGACATGAGTCTCTCGCCTGATCCTCAAGGCGAGGAATTTTTGGAACCTCTTGTTTACCGGGATATGCCAATAGGCGTCTGTCAGGTCTAACGAGCACATCCAACTTTGCGGTGGAAGTGTTAGCCTGATGTGATTCACAGTGAGCATCCTGAAAGGTGTATTGTGAATGTGAGTGTTCAAACAAGATAGGTCTACGACTGGTCTCATCTGAACACTGTCCCTCTTTGGTACGAGAAAAAGCCTGGACGTGAAAACAGGGCAATTTGGATCGACCGGGACAATGATATGCTTGGTGATAATTTCCTGGACTAGTGGCTCCACCTCTAAAGAAACATGATTGAATTCTTGAGTTAGATGTAAACGAGGTCGCCGAAGCCACTGCCAGGTGATGCCCTTGCGTACCACAGTCCTTGCCCAGGTTCACCGGGGCCAGGCCCGGTGACACGTGGTGACACGGTGGAACTAACCCTTGGATCCAACACGCCTTGGATAGGCCCCGGGAGAGAGAGAGTTTGAACAACTAGTTTTTTGCTGGTGGTGGGGTAGGGTTAGACGGCTAACTGGTTTTGGCAGATGCCGATCCCTGACCTGACTTGTGTTGTAACTTATTCTTATTATGCCACTTACCTGATTGTCTTCCCTGTTTCGGCTTGTGCAGAGTACTTCCTTGAGCCGGGGGAGCCATGGGGCCCTGAAAGGGCATAGCACCACTAGGTTGTGACTTACCTCCACTCTTAGGCTTGGAGTACAGTTTCTTAAAGTCCTCTTTTCTAGCCTGGGAAGTACTCGGTTGCAAGCTGTCAACCACATTATACACTGCCTTCCAAGTCTCAGGGTTGAGCAGAGAGACAGTTAACACAGGTGAAAGGGTTACCCGGCGACTAATGTCGTCCGGTAACTTCTTAACCATATACACTCTCATGTCCTGACGTGCACGAACAGCCTCCAACAAGGCTATTCGGATGTCACCCAAGGACTGGATGGAATTCTGTAATAGAAGCCGCCGGGATAAATCGGTAGCCTTCCTCATATTCTGATCAGAAATATCGGCTATGGTCTTCGTGAGGAACTGGGCTATTTGGCGACTTAGTATAAACTGTGAAAATAGTCCAAAGGCTTCATTCCTCAATTTAAGGTCTCTGTCTAGATGTGCCGAAGGGGGAGTAGAAAAGAGTTCCTGCAAGTCATAAAGAGACAATTTAGGGGCAGAAAGGGATTCAAACAGAGCAGGAGGAACCCTTCCAGCTTGATTTATAGGCATTGAGAACCAAAAGTGGTTGTCCTGAGGTATTTGATGGGAGGATTATGACGTTACCGTAGTTGCAAACTGTTGCGCCTCAGCATCCCAGTCCACCCGCGGGCCTAGACCTACCTGTCCCACCTGCAGGACTGGATTGTGAGACTGATCTAGAACCGGAGTTGTATCCAACTCCGGCGTTAACGTATTGAGCGATTTGATATCGTTCGCGCCGTCAGACTTTGTCCAATCCGCAAAGAGTCGTGGAGAGGAGGCAGGAGGTAATGCCGGAGTAGATGAATACACAAAAAATTCATGCGAATAAACATTAGGTATAGCTTTGACAGTAACATCCAATAAATTACCGTGTTTATCTTTGGCCCTCAACTACTTACTTTTACTCATCTCAACTCGCCCCCACAACATCCTGGAGGGTGGTCAGAACCTTAGGCTCTGACCACCTCCCGATCATTATCACCACCAAAACCAGACTCACCCCAGCTAGCCACAAACACACATACACCAATTATAAAAGAGCTAACTGGGAAGCATTCACAAATGAGACAGAACAACACTTCACAACTCTAAACAGTACACCCATCACTAACATCAACAATGCTGTACACATACTCAATAAAACTATCCAAAACGCTGACAAGAAACACATTCCAAGAGGTAACAGAAAAAGACACAACCCCAACTTCACACCAGAAATTCAAAACCTCATCAGACAACGCGACATACTGAAACACTCCCCAACACCCCACACACAAGACATCACACAACAAATTCAAGCACTCAACACCCAAACTAACAACAAAATACAAGAACAACAAAAACTAAATTGGAATAACTTCCTACAAACACTTGATCACAAAACAAACCCCAAAAAACTCTACAAAACACTAAACAGCATCACACTTTCCAACAGCAACACAACACAATCACATGCTGCAATCACAACAACAGACTCTACTCCTTCATGTAAACAACAAGCAAACACTCTCATCAATCACTTTTCACATGTCAGCCACCTAAAACCTCACAAAGACGACCGATGTGTCATCCGACGTAAGAGACAATTCCCCACAGACCCTGACTATACACCCTTCACCAATCACCAGACAAAGCATATCATCAACAATCTCAAGCACTCACCCGCCTGTGGCCTAGACAACATAAGCAACATACACCTCAGACCACAAGGCATACAAGCACTCACTAACATATCAAACTACAGCTATTCACAACAACACAATACCAGACATTTGGAAGCATGGTATCATCATCACATTCCCCAAACCCAACAAAGACCCCACGCTACCCTCCTTGCACCGCCCCATCACACTCCTTTGCTCCCCCTCCAAAGTCATGGAACGCCTAGTATTACAACTAATTACACCTGACCTACCCCTAGCTCCAACACAACATGGCTTTAGGCCACTGCACTCCACAAACACTCTTCTCACAGACCTTACACAAAGAGCTTTCAACGGCATCAACTCAGCTAGACCACCACACAGATCACTATTAGCCACACTTGACATTAGTAAAGCCTTCGATGCCATCCCCCGCCACAACCTAACAAACAAAATCTACAACACAAACATGCACAACAACACAAAAAGGTGGCTGGCCAACTTCCTAGCAGGCAGATGTGCACACGTATCTTTTACCGGTCAGTCATCTAAAATCAGAAACTTTCCAAACGGAGTCCCACAAGGATCCGTCCTGTCGCCCGCACTCTTCAATCTGTACATGCACGATATAATTACACCCAATACGCCCCAAATAAACTTAGCCTCCTATGCAGATGACATAACACTCACATGCACACACCATGACCCAAAAAGAGCAACAGATCTCCTTCAACCCTATCTCAACACACTACATGGCTGGTGCACTACAAACAGACTTAATCTAGCCCCAGCCAAATCCACCGCAACCCTGCTCACAAGTTGGACAGGAGAACACGAATACATCCCTCAACTCACCATAAACAACACGCCCCCACACAACACACCAAAATCCTAGAGTAACATATGATACTCATATGACATTCAAACAGCACACCACAAACATTAAAAAGAAACTGACACCCAGACTTAACGCCCTCAGGTCACTTGCTCACACAAAATTTGGACACAACATACAAGCTACCACCACAGTATATAAACAATAAGATCAGTTATGGAATACGCAAGCCCAGCCTGGGCTTCTAACCTAGCTGAAACACATCATAAGACCTTACAGACTATTCAAAACAAAAGCCCTGAAGATCATTACAGGCTGCACAGCTACTGCACCCACAGATCACCTACATCAAGAAACCAAAATCCTCAAAGTCAAAGACCATCTGGACATGAGGCACTCAATTCCTGGCAGCAGCGTCCACGAACCAAGACCACCCACTAGACTACATGGCAACACACCCACAGACACCAAGAAATATCAAAACAACACCCAGCACACGGTATCACACACAATTATTGTCCTCTCTCCCTCCCTGCCCACCCCGAACCAACTTCCAGAAGCACGTCCATACTCATATCTCTCACCGATCCATCCACTCACTCACAGACAACACGCAGCTGCATACATGACCTCCCGATATCCATCCTTCCGAATCCTCCCTTCCTCGCGAGGACAGAGTCCACCTGGCCAGGCTGAGATGCGGACACCATCCAGCTCTCCTGAGCTATCAGAAGAGACTGGATGACTCCGTTGTCGACGCCTGCCGGGATGTAACACAGCACCCCATACCATTAAACACATCATAGAAAACTGCATTTCACACAACCACTTACGCCAACAACACAATCTACACTCAATGAGAGCTCTGTGGGAAAGCCCGATTGTGGCCATGGCCTTTCTCAGGGACTCGGGGCTGTTCGGCCAGGCAGCTTAGGGAACAACAACAACAACAACTCATCTCAATTACCCACTCACTAGGAACTGGGATTTCCCCCGAAATGGTTGTTTGTGCAATGCTCGGGTTTTTTGCCATGACTTGAATCCACGAGCAGTCGGGACCATATAATAGAGGCATAGGGCCTTTCCTATGGGGAAGTTTATCAAGAGGAGGGGGAGTAATGTCCGTGATGACACGAGCATTGGTAGTTGTTAAGGAGGCGGGCACTGCAGTGCCACTCGCCGATGTGGTCGCCTGACTGACATTAATAGGGGGAAGTGGTATATTAGGTGGCACAACAACTCTGGCTGGCTCTAGAGGCCGCACAACTGAACCTATCGGGGGAGCTCCCAGCGTAGCTGTGGGAGTATCCTGAGATTGTTTAGGAACAATGTATTGGCGCATTACCCTGCGTAAAATATAATCAAGGTCATCAGCTGTTATACATTTACTGTGGGACCCCTTTGAAGATTCTGACTCCACTTCTGACACTTCCTCAGTATGTCTTGGTTGTGCGGAGGACAGTTCAACGTCCTCCGGCTCATCCGGCACCTCCATCATTTCTGGTTGATGCCGGGGTTCAGACACTTGACCATTCCCAGGCCAAACTAAGTCAAGGACTGATGAAGGGATGGTCTCTACAATATCACTTTCCGTAACATTATCCTGATAATGAACAATGGGTTCCACATTTGAAGGTTCAGACTGTCTCCATACACTGCATCTCTGTTCAATAGGATTTTGGGAATCTGGTATCACTTGACTCACCTGAGAGCCATCATAGTCTTGGTGTCTGCAGGCCGTGTAGCCATGGTATGGTTCTGCTAACACCCTTTGCGAAACTATTGGAGGCCTACTCACTGGCAAGTTAAAGTTCAATTTTGGAATGGCAAATTGTACCTCTTTAAGTCCCCCCAAAGACTCCCTAGATTCATCCCTGGGAGTCGACTCAGTTCCCTCCATCCCTACCTCGTAGCTGCCAGATTGGACGTTAGAAAATGTGGAGGTAGAGGCAGAGGGAAGTGGTCGCGACTCCGGCGTTAGCCGGTGCCGCGACTGCGTCTCTTCCGTGCGGGAACTTTTGTGACCCTAATCAGATTTCCTGTGGCTTGACGCCACCGGGTCATCCTTATGTCTCTTTGTGAGACATAGACGTCTCCACTGAAGACTGCCTGTACTGCTTGAGGGGAGACCTTGACTTGGACCTAGAGTGTTCACGTGGTGAAGGAGAACATCCCCTCTTGTGGCGGCGGGGGGGGGTTGCCTTACTTGAGTTACTACTATCACTGCTACTCACTAACTTTTTTGATAGAATTTTGGGCTTAGCCTTAGATTTGGAAGTTGCCTTAGACGGCGTTGATTTAAGAACAGGTGACTTTATTACTAGGTCCTCCCAGAGAGCTTCATCGTCGCAATGTAAAGCCTTATGGGCAATGTCTTTCGAATAGACATTAAATATTTTCTTAATTTCTTTTAGTGCCACTAGGCACGAATGATCTCTCTTGCTAAATAGTGCGGAATGTAGTTCAGTGCAAATGGAACACTTCTTAGATACCCAGAGGCCCTGTGATCTATTGAGGCACTTCACACACTTCACGCAGAGTTTATGTGCAAAAACTGGGATTAGAGAGCAAGTAGGTGTAGCACAAAGATTGACTAGAAGCATGATGGAGCTAAAAAAAAACACACCCACTGGGATCGGCCCCTTCCCCTGTCGACCTGTGCCGCTACTGATGTGCTGTGATCTGGAAATAGAACATTTCCAGGAATCAATGCTCATAAGGATAAACCGAGAGGTTCACACATCATAAACACCCCAAATACGCCGGAAAATTAGCTGTAGACCAACCGCTACTCTAACCTTCCGCTGTACTTGTATATGAAAAAAAAAATATATATGGTTTCTTCGTCTTTTTGAACCGCTTACCTGTGACAAAGTGTCACTGGCCCTTATAAACCATTTTAATTCACTATCGGATCGTCTATTAGGACCTGAGGGATAGTCAATTACCTCACTGAACTTTTCCGCTGGGCACTATAAGTCAAATCATGCCGCGTGAGGCTATCGGTTAGGGCGAATTCACTCGACCGAGCCGAGATTACTTCCCTTAGGAATTAGCATTTCCACCGGGAGTCTAGTGGTACACCACACCACGCCGGGTTATTTGGAAGTTTCCTTTCTCGCCTGCAAGGCGAGTATCCGGTATCAATACACAGAAAGATACGCCGGAAGAAAAAACCAAACTATTGGAGGCACCGACTTATCTGAGAAAGTCAGCCACCCCAAAAAAAATAAAAAATAAATCAGTCAGAACGTCTCCTGACACCCTGTTAACATGTATAATATCACCACATGAAAACGAGGGTCACATCTTAGAGCTAAAACACAGTATTAATTAAGCAATAAAAAATACCCCTAGCCTACTAATAATACCCCTACTGAGGCTGGCCACGAGGCTCATGGTAATAATCACACTGAATTCGTTACCGTTACCTCTGAAGACAAAGCAGCAGCGCACGTAGAAAACCCCACGTCCGAGGGGAAAAGTAAGCAAACACGGACTCTGGAAAGTTCCACACCACGTGTGACAACTCTTGAACCAGAGCGTCTGCTAAAAAATGTAATAGAATGCAACTACCTCATAGAGATGGCCTGAAGCATCGTCCCACGGATATAATAGCCTCCTAAATAACTTGTAAAAGCAAAGCTAAGGTGCAGAAACAACAATATGAACACATGAGGCGCGGGCCCGAAGCGGACCGATATGGCGCCTATAATTTAGTACCCTAATTTAACACTTCCCTGCGGGCATACCAATGGGGCTGCCAGTTCTAGCTAATCTAAACCTATCCTAGAACAACTCGGACATATACAAATGAGCATAGGACTCACTAGAGTTGAGCGAACGAAGAATAAAGCGGAGCACTGGCGAGGCACGTCCACACAGTTTGCACGCAGGGGAAGGAAGAGAGAATGGCGTCGCTTGGTTCAGCGTCTCGGGTAGAATCCACAAAAGACATCCACGAGTTGGAAAGCCTTAATATACAAAAATTTAAGTCAATTTTTCTTTTTTCTTTTTTACGAAGTTTTTTCGTAGTGAGTACCCAATTATAAAGACGATTCCGTAAGAGAATTAGTGTTACACTTATGATGTAGTACTCTTTCCCCTGCGGCGGGTGTTTCAAACAAGCTGACCGCGGGTGCTTAAAAGGGGACTATTATACTAATAGGCATAAATATCGTCAATGATGGAGGGGCCACTAATAATTTCACTAAGTACATAATATTGAATCAGAATCACTAAACACGAGAACATAAGTGGCACAACTTAATTAAATATCTTCTAGCACGATCACGGATCTAGATGGAGATCAGGTATACTCAATGCAACTTAAAGTGAATCCTTTTCTTTTGGAATCAACTCAATCTTCTATTGTGGAAGGATTTTATGGACATCTAATCAGCTTACCTTAATGTTCGCTATATCCCTTGACTTGGGTTTAATTAGCTATTAGTATTTGATGAGGTTAAAGTAAGTTATTATATTTCTTTTCTATGAATATATAATCTCATACACTGATATACTTCATAAGATTGAATTCAAGTTTTGTGGACTCTAAAATATTTTCACTGGTTGGTATTATTTTAGAGTTCATTGAGGTGAGAATCCGCCTTATTTGGATTTAATTCCTTATTCAAATTACAGAGGTGTACTCAACGTATTTATCACTGGTATACGAATAGAAGGAATCTGTTTCAATAGATTAGCTTATATGAACACTTTGATGATTTATTTCAAAATAAGGAGTGTATGGACTCTAACTATTTTCTCACTGGGCGGAAGTATGACCGAGTTACTTTATGCACAAAATTCGTCTTATTTGGATTTAATTCTTTATTCAAGTTAGAGAGGTGTAATAAACGCATTTATCACTAGTACACGAATAGAAGTAATCTGTTTCTATAGATTATCTTATATGAACACTTTAGTGATTTTTATCCTGAATAAGTGGTTGAAGAATCTCTGTTTATTTTTATCACTTTTTGAACTCTAACTTATTTCTGCCTCGTCACTGGCATTGATTTAGGTATCTTTCTCCAATCTTTCTTTTCTTAGAATTGTAGAATACTAGCTGCTTGATGTCTTCTGATTCTCCGTAGGCCGTCCAGGTTGGCCGGTCGTGTGAAGTAATGTTACAGATGGGTTAATGGGCGTGGGATCTTAAATATGGCTCCATAACTTGTAATGAAACAGTCGGGCACCATATCGGACTAACGCGAGTATTTAAGCCTATAGCTTTATCAAGTATACTAGTCTATCCTGACCTTTATATTAACCAGTGATGAAGTTCTGTTAAGGTAATCTTGTAGTGGGGTTTTTAATATTGTGCCTCAGTTATGACGAATTAACACAATATCGGACGAACGCAAGAAGAGTTTTAGTACTGCTCTTCTTGACTGTCTCTAACCGTTTAAAGAGGTTCAAAGAACTCAGGGCGGTGTTAACCTTTTAGTTGCAAAGTCTAATGGGATGCCGCAGAAAATGCAACTAGGACTTATGTTTGCAGAGTCCCTGTGAGGGTGTCTCGCTAAGCCCTTATAACACAAAAGATCGTTAGATCTCAGATCTTCTGTGAGAAAATGGTAGTGTAACTTATAATAGTAAAACGTTGAAGGGTAGGGGTGCCTGTATCCTTCAACTTTTAACTAGAAACAGTATAACCTAGAGAAGGTGGCTATATTAATCACTGGGGTGCCAGTAATAATAAAGTTCCTTGTATAGGGCACAATTGCCGTACCTACAATATTAAAATAGAAGTGGAGGGAGACTTACACACTTCAAACTTTAACAATGTCGATACAGCCTATTAGAGGTCTCTATGTTAACTGATTGGGATGCCACAATTAACAATAATCCTATAATAGGATTTCTTACTCACAGACAGTATAAGGACTTCGGGGTGCCGTACATCCAGACTTTATGGAGGGGTAAAAAATAATATTTCTCAAAGTGGGGTGCCAACAATTGAGAAGCTTTAGAATTACTTAATGTCCTTCAGATTTTCTTGTCCTAGTATGCACAATTACTGAGGGGTACCCATCCTCAGTGGAAGGATAGTAAGGGCGTGCGTATGCACTTTCTATTAGGACAAGAAGTCCTTCTTGTCCTAGGGGAGATAGACTTCATTTACTTTATGATATAACTTTACTATACTTGACGAGTTGATCATGGTGGTACGATATGTAGACGTTATTTAAGTCAAGGTTTTATTTGGCTTTATAAGTTACTGGGGGAGTCACAAGGTTATGGATATAATTGAACTTTTGTTCAAGGTTTTGAGGACGTTTTGGCTTGACCTTGGAGCGTGAGAGTTCAGGGGGAAGGGGGGTATGAGGAAGTGAAGTTTCTCTGTGTCGTTGGATATTATTTTTGCAAACAAGAGCCTGTCACTGGTAATATTGAGAACAGGGGTAGGTGAGAATGTTAGGTTCTCCTTGTAGAGTTAATACTGATAATTGTTTAGTTGCTATATATACGAGATAGACGTTTTTACATGAGTTAGATGCCGCCCGGGCGTGGAGGTTATATTGGTAGCCCTGGAGGTCAATGGGGGAACATGCGTACATGTAGCCTCTCTCACATAAGTTTTATAAGTTTGCAGACAAGGGTCTGTTGTCTTTAATATTGATCATAGAGATAGATGAGCATGTTAGGGTTTCTTTGTAGAGTTAATACTGATCATTTCTAAGCTTCTATAGATATAAAATAGAAGTTTTATATGAGTTAGAGGACTCCCAGGCGTTGAGGTTATGTTGGCAACCCTGAGGGTCAAGTGGGGCACGCGTACATGTAGCCTCTCTGTCAGACGTGTTATAGGTTTGCAGACAAGGGTCTGTTACTTTTAATATGGATAACATAGATAGGTGATTATGCTAGATTTACTTATTAGGGATAATACTGATAGTTTCTGAACTTAAATATATACAAGAGGGATATCTACATGATTATATGGGCCCTGGGCGGTGAGCTTGTGTTGGTATCCTTGGGGGTCATTCTGTTATCTGAGAGGCTAAAAAGGTTGGTTGGTTCATAACTCTCAAAGTAGGAAGAAAAGAAATGTGTTTTGTTTATAAAATAGAATAGTTGGATATTTGAGAAGACGTGTACATATGTGTTTATTATATCTTAGATAGAAGGGTCTCGGCGAGAGGATTTATAACTTTCGTATTCATGACGAAGTCTTTCAACATGCAGATTGGGAGCCAAAGCGTCACATTTTTCCTTTGCCCCTTAACTTTCCCTTCATAATTGCTGAGGGGCACAGGGCCTCGGGTGGGGCTTGGGTTTCCCGGACGTTTCCGCACCCTCCTCAGCTTCCTGCCTTGGAGTGGCTTCAGTCACCCGGGCTTTATTAGTGGTAAGCAAGGAGGGTTTTGTGGGGCCGCTCGTTTATGGCCTTGGCCTTGCTCAGGACCTTGGGGCTGTTCGGCCAGACAGCTTGGGGAACAGCAACAACAACAACATGTTTCTTTTACTTGATCACAGTATTTGTAAACATAGGGGAATCTGTCGTATGACATTCTTAATGTTAAAATAATACATATTCTCTACTATTAAACATAATGGTTTTATTGCATGGTTATCGTCTTAAAATTATACATTCATGATTTATATATGTGGAAATTGTATCTCTAGAAATTCTGAGAGAAGATGACTTTTCTTTTAGTGGTGGAAGGGGTCGCCCTGAGGCGAATTGTCTTTCCTGGGGTGATCGGACATCAGTCTGTCACCGTGGCGACCCGGGCGTTCCTGGGGGACGCTACAGGTGCGGTTGGTCCGGACGTCGCTCTTTTGGGTGGCGTCGCGTTTTTCTCTCCTGTTTTCTCCTTCCTTTGTTTCTTCCTTTCTTCTTTATCTGTGTTTCTTTCTTCTACTTCTCTTTGGGTTTTTCTTTTCCTCGGTATTTCACTTCCCTCCCCTTCATTATAGGCACGTCCCTGTGCCTCAAGTGCGAAGGTAAGAAGGTTTCCGTGGTGGCTTGTGAGGGGCAGAGAGTGTAGAAATTCCCACCATTTTACTGAACGCTGGTCTGGTGTTCTTTCGGGGTCGATGGTGACAGTAAGTGAGGTTTTCACATCATCGAGAAGTGATGCTGTAATGGCTTCATGAATATGGCGTATCCTGAAGAACTTGGTCTGGTTGGATGATTGTTTAACCCGTTTGATGAACGGTGTTGAGGACATGACGGCAGCTTGGATCTGAAGGTGGTTGACAGGGGTTGTTGTGGTCGCGTTGGTGGCTGTCAGGCAAGTGGTGACTCGACCTTTGACCTGTGGGAAGTTATGCCTATTTGCAGACGTAAAAGTACCCTGGATTACCTTTTCTTCGGAAGTGGAGAGGGGGTGTGTAGAACTTGTTGAATTTGTGTTAGTTATGCAAGCAATTCTTAATGTATCAGGGTTGTCGGTGTGTGTTGTGTGGATTTTTTTTGCAGATTTGTGTAATTTACCTTGATCTTTATGTACTGGAATCAAGATTGGGGTGAATCTAGCTGGTAGTTTTACTAGACGACCCGATTTAGTGCGAAAATTTGTCCTGAGAGGCGGTTCTGGGCTAGAGTTTGACGAAGATGAAGACTTGTACTGGGGGGGTCGAGGGTTTGACGAAGATGAAGACTTGTACTGGGGGGGGTCGAGGGTTTGACGAAGATGAAGACTTGTACTGGGGGGGGTCGAGGGTTTGACGAAGATGAAGACTTGTACTGGGGGGGTCGAGGGTTTGACGAAGATGAGACTTGTACTGGGGGGGTCGAGGGTTTGACGAAGATGAAGACTTGTACAGGGGGGGTTTGAGGGTTTGACGAAGATGAAGACTTGTACTGGGGGAGGTCGAGGGTTTGACGAAGATGAAGACTTGTACTGGGGGGGGTCGAGGGTTTGACGAAGATGAAGACTTGTACTGGGGGGGGGTCGAGGGTTTGGGGTGCGTGGTGGAGGTGAGAGTTGTTTGTTGAGGTTATGACTTTGCTTTGTCGATGTTGGTTTGGTTGGTTGGCTTTTTGGTTTCGGTGATACAGTTGACGGGAAAGGTGAGAGGTTGAGTGGGTCAAGACGAGTTGGAAGAGTAAGAGGGGTATGTTTGCTTTTTGAGGTTGATGATTTAGATTTTGAAGAGAGGTTTGGTGTGGTTGGGAAGCAAGGTTTAGGGATGGATGTTTTTATTGGCGGACAGAGAGTAATTCTTTTTTTTATGATTGTGGGAAGTGTGGAAGAAGGCATTTTTGTAGTGATAGGTTGTGGAAGTATGTCGGGATTTGAAGAAGTGGGCGATTAAGAATTGGATTTAGAAGCGTTTGAACTGGACGTGGATCTGGGGGGTGGGGGGTAGAAAGAGAGTTACATGGGCGTTGTATTTTGGGTGGTGGTGAGGTGGGGGGAGAGGTAGAGGATGTAGAGAAACGTCGGTGATGGGGTTGTTTGAGGGTAGTGGTGATAGGTTGAGGATTGTATTTTTTTTTTTTTTTTTTTTAGCTTAATGTTTGGTACTTGGTGTTTAACGAAGATTTAAGCTGGGTTCGTGGTCGCAATTTATAGGGTGCAGGTAAAGGCAGGTTTGTTTTGTTTGTAGACGTGTCAGATTCATTTTGTTGTGTGGGAAGGGGGGGGGGGGGCACCTGGTGAAAGAAGTAACGGGTGTGGTGTTCGTGGTGGTTTTGGTTGGCTGGTTGAGGGAATTGGAATTTTAGGTGCAGGTATTTGAGTAGGATGGGAAGTAGGAGAATTTTGAGAAGGTGAGTTTGGGATTTTCTTTAAGTTATCTGGCATAGGAGGTTCACTTTCTTTGGTTACTGGATTATAAATTCTGACGAATCTATTCCGGTAAGTTCGTGTTTCTCCGTTGTAGTTAATTACAACTTGATAGGGGTTTGGGATTTGGGAGACTGTATAAGGGCCCACGTATCGAGGACCTAATTTATTGATGACTGGTAGCTTGGCTACCCTTACTGCGTCACCTATGGCGAATGCATTTTGTTGATCAGTGGTATCATGTTTAATATCTTGACAGATTTGAGCGGTATGGAGGGTGTTCTTTAGATGTTGAAGGGGATCAATAGTGAGTTGGGTGGTGGAGGGTTGTGCAAGATGATGAAAAGGTAATAATAGAGGGGCAACGCCATAAACTCATTCATGGGGGGAAATTCCGTCTTCTTTGGGGCAAGTGTTCACAAAGTATATATTCACTAACAAGTAGACCCACCAGATACTCAAATTTCTGGTAGCTCGCCGAAATTTGTTAGTCTTGTAAAATCGTGACGTCACGCATGGGATGTAGGCTAGATGTTGACAACATGGGGAGAATGTCGTTCCACTTTGTTTTTCCATTATTAACTCATACTGGTAGAAGCTTTGCATATTTTATGGCTAGAAATTCAAGAAAGCACTATATTATGAACAAAAATCAATCAAGTCATTAATTTTGTAATGATATTCGATATAAATATGCAGACGAAGGAAGCTTATGCCCTGCAGCCGGTATACTTCTACTATATTCACTGCCCAATTACAAGTTTATGTCGATGTATGTTTACTGTATGTCTTGAATTAGGTTTGGTTACGTTGGTTGGGATAGTTTTTATTACCAAAGTATTTTAAATGCATCGAAATAGAATCGTGATTCGGTGTAAATGTCAGGGCATAGCGGCTGCGGCCATGCCTTCCTCGCAGACGAAAGCACAGTTGTCATAGCGAACTCTCTTATAGAGCATTTAATATATTACCCATGTCTATTATTAAAATACCACAGGAACGAAAATCCTGAGAACGAAACCCCCACCCCTAACGAGCCACAGGAACGAAAATCCTGAGAGCGAAACCCCCACCCCCAACGAGATCCCCGGTCCATTTTCCATCCCCGATTTGGTCTCTCTCTCTCTCCCAATTCATTCCACATATTATACGTCTCTCAATCACAGTCTTCTAATATACAAACCACAATACTTTACTCACTGATATTCTTGATGTACCACCTAAGTATGTATTTAATTATGTAACCACCATACAGGCTATAATACTTTCATTGTGTAGGTTCGAGGCGATCTAAAAGATACCTTAGCTTCCATTTCACACCAAATCAGATCGTGATTACGTCAGCTGTATTTAGTTATATAACAATCATAGTCACCCCCAATTCTAGCAATTATATGTCTCTAACCTCCCGTTGTTTTATCCACTAACTATATATTCCCAACCTTCCTAATACAACCTCCATTTCACTAGACAAAATACCTAGGAGTAATTCCGAGATTAATTATGAAATTACACTAGACAGCCCCATAACTCACTGAGATCCACATTGCTATTTTATTGATGTACCAACTCCCTAATGTTAACATAATTTAGGGAACTTGTAAAAAGGGAAGACACCAATCTTCGTTCCGCCATTTTTAGCAGTTAGCTATACATAACCTCACGTTGCATTGTTCGTCTGTCAATTTGTGTCCCTTGCCAGTTCTTGTATTGATTTATGCCTGTTGATTTAGATAAGTTAATTACGAGTTATGTAACAACCTTTAACCACGACTCTATACACCCGATAACCCTATGCCAGTTATTGTATTGATTTAGGCCTGTTAATTCGGATAAACTCACTATGACCAATCTGCAGACGATTATCAGGAGAGATGCAGGAAAGCTACCTCGTATCTCTCTCTCCATGACGAGTATAGATATATGTACCCCCGTGCTCAGTTGCCCCCTTGCCTTGTTCTTCTAGTAACTAAGTGTATATATAATATTAACCGGAGTATGCCACCAGTATTGATACGACATAGCGGCACTGTCCTTGTGTCGTATTGTGCCACGTGCATACCAAACCGGTTTTCATCATCTTATTAGGACGACGTCTATAATGCCGTCGTTTATGCATGTATTCACTCCTTAGAGTAACTATCTGTTATCCACAATGTTGTTTCTCTTTTCCACTTAACTCCGCATGTTACACGCCTCTTAAATCAAAGTCTTGTAGAATACAAACCACATGACTTTCCTCCTGGACATTCTTGATGTAGCCTACCAACTAAGTATGTATTTAATTAGATAACCACCTTGTGAGTTATAGTATTTTTCATTGTGTAGGTGCGAAGACGATCTCAGGAGACCTTCGTTTTCCAGTCCACAACGAATCCGATCATGATTATGTCAGCCCTATAATTAATTATGATCCCCCTCCGTCCTCTGACCTAACCTCTAACCCGCAATACTAACCCTCTGCCAGTTATTGTATTGATTCATATCTGTTGATTTATATCTGTTTAATTATGACCAATCTGCATACGATCATCAAGAGGAATGCAGGAAAGCTACCTAGTATCTCTCTCCATTACGAGAATAGATATATGCAGCCCCCCTGCTCAGTTACAACACCCACATACCAACCCCATGCTCAGCTGTTCCTTTCTTTTGTAGTAACTAAGTATATAGATATGTACCCCCGTGCTCAGTTGCCCCTTGTCTTGTTCTTCTAGTAACTAAGTATATATATAATATTAACCGGAGTATGCCCACCGATATCGATACGATAGCGGCACTGTCCTAGTGTCGTATTGTGCCACTTGCATACCAACCCGGTTTCATCTTATTAGGACGACGGCTATAATGTCGTCATTCATGCATGTATTCAATCCTTAGGTTAATTATCTTTTATCCGCCATTGTGTTCCTCTCTTCCATTTACTTTTCCACAATTGTTATACGTCTTCCAATCACCTCCTCCTTATCCACAATCCACACTACTCTGTTTTGCTTCGTGACCCCATGCTCAGTGGTGACCTGTTTTTTGGGGTCATCCTGTCCCTTCTCCTTCACGCCCCCTGCACACACCACACTATCTGTTCGATCGTAGGGAAGTGCCTCCCCTATGTCCAGCGCATTAAGGGTCACGACCCTAGGTCACGAGCGGCGCGGCGCCTAGCCTCAAACCACCCCCTTTACAATTCACAACCCTCCCCATGTAAAGACGCCATAAGAACGTTATAACATGCCGACCCAGTTCGTTCACTAACCTCAACAAATGGAAGGTAAGGACCTATCCTTGTACCCCCCTTAACTATTCTTTAACTCCCTAGCCCCACTCACAACCTGAACCAGAACAATAGCCGGCGCGAGGCTAGGACGACCCCCTTTCGTCCCCCTTAAAAATGTAAATTTCCCCCTGACTTGCATTTTCACAAAACCACTATTCTTAACACCCACGAGTGATCCTCGTACATGAAAACTAGATGTAGTGATAAACCCTAACTAGGAAGATACCTCCTGACAACCTGAACTCATATCTCAACCCAATTAACTTAAGAACTCTCGATAACCATATTCAGGGAGCGGCCTGCCCCCCCCCCCCCCCCCCCCCCCCGACCCCACGGGGACCCCACCGACCCCCGCGGAAAATTACCATGACCCGCGCAAGCCAGCAAATTCTTGCCAGACAACAGGTGAGTTTCCAACAGGTTATGACCTACAAATCTAGATACCTATCCAAATACCATCCAACCCCATCCTTAACTAAAACCCCAATATCCCCCTTAACCCATCCTAAATTCCGAATAGCATGTCAGCTAGACCAGAGAAGGATACTTAGGTGAATTGATGAATAATACCTCCCAGCCTCGTCACGTAGGGCGCCAACAAAGTAGTACGTAAAAACCTTCACCAAATCCGCCTAAACAACTCTACTAGTACCTCATACTAGGGTTAAGATATCCACGATAATAAATCAGAGTACAAGTTAATTACCGCCACATTAAAGACCCCCCTCCCTAACCCCCTAAGTTCACCAGAATAAATTAACTACTTTCATAGCACTGACATCCAATACTTCTAGAACATTCCTGAAGCTTCCTTGACCTGCCTATAAATAAGACACAGAGACAACAGTCGGGCAGTTGAATATTAGAGCCCAAAGCAACGGCTGGCCACACTGCGTTGGCGTCTAGTACGTCCTCCCCTCCTCAAGATTCACGATAATTCGGCATTCCGTAATCTGTGCAACTCTGTGAGGAAGTGAATTAACCCTTTTACGAATGTTTTATTGTGATCGGGATTACCGGCAGTAATATTATATTGGTAGACAACAAATTCACAAATTATTGATTGTTTCATTAACTTCTGATAGTGCACCATCCGCTACTTGAGTTACGAACGATCATAACTCATAACTGATCTAAGGCAGAAAGATCTTGTTATGTTAGAAGGGATTATGCGAGAAACTCTTGAGTGAGGACTCTGCAAGAATAACTCCTTGGCAACAATCGACTGTCTTACCCCATCAGCATTTGTTGCCAAAAAAGGTGCAAAACCGCCCGCAAGAAGCCCATCTGCAAAACCTTCTCTACACTACCGGACAGCTTGGACGGCCCCCAGAGCTACTGTTAACCCCCAACATCACTAACGCAAGATAACCAGGAAAACTCTATCACAGTGTTACTTCGCAAAGTACCAGTGTTACGGTGCTATTAACTCAACCATCCAGTGTGTTCGATTGTGTCTCAACTTTCTCTGATGTTAGGAAACAAGTGATTATGCTAGTATGTATTAATATATATCAGTGAAATTTAGCTTAGGCGAACTGACTCCGTAATTATTCTTGCCATCAGGTTTAACCTGATTCGCCCTCACTGATATTTTCGTCCGAAGAATCACCTAGACAAGTGAACATCCTAGACCAGTGCAACTAGTTACAGTTATCCCTTTACGTTAATTCTTGGGCAATAACCACATTACTTATACTTTCATCCTTGATTAAGAGTCATATTACCAGAGAGTTAACAAAGCGAAATACCTAACCTGTGTGATTCATGTACCCTACGTATCATAAAGCAATGTGATCAGAAGAATAATGCCTGAACGTTGGAAGTGGGAAGTATGTCTCTATCCAAATCCGCGATAAGTGCTGGGAGATTGTAATAAGTCCAATAACCTACCTGAGTGCTCCAACATCTATTGTTCTTGTGAATTCTATTACGTACCTTATACCTGAGTGTTATTTAGAATAAAGCTGTATTACAAACCATTTATCCGAGATTATCTATGTCCTCTGTTGATTCTCTTTATGTATTTTGCAAGAAATCCAATAACTCATTCTTGCAGAACTCACCTATACCAAGTTAATCCTGTATAAAATCAGGGCATAACATTGGCGGCAGCGGTGGTTCTTGATTCGGATAGAAGATTTCATTGAATTGCATTTGTTTGAAGCAGTAGAGGCATGGTAACATCGAAAAATGGCAGCCCATTCTCACATTCCCATTCCGAAATACGATGGGAAGACCTACGACATAGAAACATACATGGATATTGTGAAACCAGTGCTAGATTTGGTGTATAACACGGACCGTGCAAAAATAGCCGTCCTCTTAACGCACTTGGGAAAAGCCGTTTCCCTCGTTGCCCCACAGGTAACCCCTGAACTCACCTGGGATCAATTTAGACCCATTGTAATCAATGCCATTAGGCCATCACTAGATATTTTCGTCGCCTTTGCAAAAATTAAAGACATAAAGTTCGAAGGCGATCTAGCTAGACGCCACAATTGCCTCCATTCGCCAGCAAGTAAGAGCTGCATTCCCTGCTCTTCCCGTTGAGCAACAAAATCAAATTCTCTTTGTCTACCTTGTGCAAGTGTGACCCCTTTCCATCCTACAACACTTCACTGTGCATGACCCCGTTGATTTCCCTAAAGATCTAATCACCATACGAAAGTTTTTAGTGGCCCAACCCAAGACCAACACCCTAGCTGTCATCAAAAATCTCCCCCCCCCCCCCCCCTCAGAAATCAACTGCACGTTTTTCACGCCCACCCCAGAAAGAATCAGAATAAAGCTCCTCCTCCCTCACCTCCCTCTCCTCCACCACTGTACATGACGTCACTCCGCGACGCCACCCCACCACCCCCCTCATATTTTCCCCCACATAAAAGAACACGCTTCCATCTCTCTACCTCATCCAACCCCTCCTCAACCTCCAAACATTTTCCTTCCCCTGCATCTCAAATTTCCACACCCCAATACATACATTCAATCCGCCCATTCCCTTCATCATATCCCAACCACCGAAATCAAAAGAAACCAGCACCAACTCCGTCCACTCTCAACAACCCCATTTTACACCGCCAAACACCTCATCATAAACGCTCCCCCACCTCGCATCCTCCATCACTTAAGAATAGCCACAAACCTCCTTCTGCTGCCATACCTACACCCAACCCCCATCCTGTTTCCCACCATGCTGCCACCCCACTTTTGAGTTCCCTCGTCGCCCCAACCGCAAATCTCGACGAAATCCTGTATAACGGAAACCTAGACGCCACTCTTACCAACCTAGATAGATGTGTAAGAAATGCGAATAACGACCGAACAAAGGAACGACAAGAGCAACAAATTCTCCAAGCATTATTCAAGATCCTTCCCTTGTACATCTGGCATCATTTCCTCATCCACGGCCAGACAACCTTCCGACAGGACATCCATACCATCAGGGAAATGTTGAAGCCACACTATCGAACCCCTGCCCTGATTCCTCAACCACCTGCGAACCAAAGGTCACCTCACCTCCCCTTATCTTTTCCCTCACCTTCCACACCTAACCTCACTCTCCACCCTACCCACCAGACTTCCTCCACCAAATCCGTTCCACCCTTGCCAGAAATTACCTGCTCCACCCCACCTCTCCCATCCTCACCACCCATCTCCGTTATCACCTGCAACAAACCCCTCAAACTCGTGGACCCCCTTCAGAACTCAAAATCACCGCCGTGCATAACCCCTACCTCCTCTTCCCCCCCTACCTTACCCCCCTCTTCACCGTTACCCCATCCGCCCCAAATTCCACCCCCAAAGATCCCGCTCGACAAAATACCACGCCCATCCAAATCCAACCACAAAACTTTTTCCACCTTGACTAACCCCCAAAATACTACCCTCTCTCTCACCCCAAACAACATAATCAACCTCTCAACCTCAACCACTCCTCGAAATCCCATCCACGTCTCTCCCGACAATAAAATCAGTCCAAATTCAACCCCTCTCAAACCACAACCCTGCCTGCCCAGACCCCCCCCCCCCCCCCCACCATCTCCCTATCAAATCCCCTCACTCCAAGCCTCCATACCACCCGATCATCATAAACTCTCAACCTCCAGCCTTACTCACCCTTCCCACAACCCCACTCACGACTACAACTCTCTACACAATTCAACCCTTCCCCAGCACAACCTCTTCCACAACAACAACCCCAACTCGACCTGCCCATTTCACCTTTACCCCCCCCCCCCTATCACTACCCCCGACCGCAACCCTTCAAGCCACCATCCATATCTCACGACCACAACTCTCTACACAATTCAACCCCTCCCCAGTACCAACCTCTTCCACAACAACAACCCCGACTCGACCTGCCCATTTCACCTTTAACCCCCCCCCCCCTCTATCACTACCCCCCGACCGCAACCTTTCAAGCCTCCATCCATATCAAACCATCATCCAACATCAACCCCTCTCCAGCCAAAATCTCTTCCCCCACCAACCAACCACTCTCTGCCTTTCCAACCTCCACAGACCCACCATTCACGCCCACAAAACTCATCCAAAATTGCCCCCGGGCCAGCTCTCACACAGACCCACAATCCTAACGGCAGACCTAACGGTATATCCACCCCTCCCTCCCAAAGTGAAAGCGAACCCCCAAGGTCAAAGCCACAACCACAACCACCACCCCTACCAATAAACCAGACCTTCACCAAGACTAACGGCGACCCTAACTAATCCAGCCCCACCTGATGATGATGATGATGTTTATTGTACTGGATTTTCCATGGGATTTTGTTTTGTATTGTTCTCAATTCCTAAGCGATTGGGCATGATTCTATAAATTTACATGTTTTCCATATACTGTATATATTATATATTTGTTTTCCTTAGTAGTATTCCCTTTCTTGTTAGCCTACATTTTTCTTACTATCTTTTAAATTTGTTTTATACATTGTTAAACACTTTAGCTCTTCTTAATTTTCCTTTGTTCTTAATTTTCTGTTCTTTCGTCAAGTTCTTTTA
The DNA here is from genome assembly GCA_032716605.1 of Paralithodes platypus. Lineage (NCBI taxonomy): Eukaryota > Metazoa > Arthropoda > Malacostraca > Decapoda > Lithodidae > Paralithodes > Paralithodes platypus. The sequence continues at coordinate 50,369,865 of CM064498.1, forward strand.
TCCTCTTTTCTCTCCTTTTCCAACATCTATGTATTTTCTTCTCTCGTTCCCTTCTTTCTTGAATAGTAGCTCTCCTATTAGTTTTCAGTGTCTTGGATATATGGCCTGAGTAATCTTGTTATTTTTTTTCCTAATTTCATTATATTATTCACATTCCAGGATAAAAAAAATAAGTTTTTGTCTATCTTTTCCGCGCAGTCTGCTGCTAGTCGGGATGACAGTAATCTTCGTCCTCAGCGGCAGGCTGCCATTTCCCTCCAACCTAACCTCCTCACCGACCTGACCTGGCCCCCCTAAACAAACCTACGTACTCCAACCTTGAGGTACGAGGTCGTACCTCATATAAAGGCGACGGAAGTAAAATACCACAGGAACGAAAATCCTGAGAGCGAAACCCCCACCCCTAACGAGCCACAGGAACGAAAATCCTGAGAGCGAAACCCCCACCCCCAACGAGATCCCCGGTCCCTTTTCCATCCCCGGTTTGGTCTCTCTCTCTCTCCCAATTCATTCCACATATTATACGTCTCTCAATCACAGTCTTCTAATATACAAACCACAATACTTTACTCACTGACATTCTTGATGTACCACCTAAGTATGTATTTAATTATGTAACCACCATACAGGCTATAATACTTTCATTGTGTAGGTTCGAGGCGATCTAAAAGATACCTTAGCTTCCATTTCACACCAAATCAGATCGTGATTATGTCAGCCCTGTATTTAGTTATATAACAATCATAGTCCCCCCCAATTCTAGCAATTATATGTCTCTAACCTCCCGTTGTTTTATCCACTAACTATATATATTCCCAACCTTCCTAATACAACCTCCATTTCACTAGACAAAATACCTAGGAGTAATTCCGAGATTAATTATGAAATTACACTAGACAGCCCCATAACTCATTGAGATCCACATTGCTATTTTATTGATGTACCAACTCCCTAATGTTAACATAATTTAGGGAACTTGTAAAAAGGGAAGACACCTATCTTCGTTCCGCCATTTTTAGCAGTTAGCTATACATAACCTCACGTTGCATTGTTCGTCTGTCAATTTGTGTCCCTTGCCAGTTCTTGTATTGATTTATGCCTGTTGATTTAGATAAGTTAATTACGAGTTATGTAACAACCTTTAACCACGACTCTATACACCCGATAACCCTATGCCAGTTATTGTATTGATTTAGGCCTGTTAATTCGGATAAACTCACTATGACCAATCTGCAGACGATTATCAGGAGAGATGCAGGAAAGCTACCTCGTATCTCCCTTTCCATGACGAGTATAGATATATGTACCCCCGTGCTCAGTCACCCCTTGCCTTGTTCTTCTAGTAACTAAGTGTATATATAATATTAACCGGAGTATGCCACCAGTATTGATACGACATAGCGGCACTGTCCTTGTGTCGTATTGTGCCACGTGCATACCAAACCGGTTTTCATCATCTTATTAGGACGACGTCTATAATGCCGTCGTTTATGCATGTATTCACTCCTTAGAGTAACTATCTGTTATCCACAATGTTGTTTCTCTTTTCCACTTAACTCCGCATGTTACACGCCTCTTAAATCACAGTCTTGTAGAATACAAACCACATGACTTTCCTCCTGGACATTCTTGATGTAGCCTACCAACTAAGTATGTATTTAATTAGATAACCACCTTGTGAGTTATAGTATTTTTCATTGTGTAGGTGCGAAGGCGATCTCAGGACACCTTCGTTTTCCAGTCCACAACGAATCCGATCATGATTATGTCAGCCCTATAATTAATTATGATCCCCCTCCGTCCTCTGACCTAACCTCTAACCCGCAATACTAACCCTCTGCCAGTTATTGTATTGATTCATATCTGTTGATTTATATATGTTTAATTATGACCAATCTGCATACGATCATCTCAAGAGGAATGCAGGAAAGCTACCTAGTATCTCTCTCCATTACGAGAATAGATATATGCAGCCCCCCTGCTCAGTTACAACACCCACATACCAACCCCATGCTCAGCTGTTCCTTTCTTTTGTAGTAACTAAGTATATAGATATGTACCCCCGTGCTCAGTTGCCCCTTGTCTTGTTCTTCTAGTAACTAAGTATATATATAATATTAACCGGAGTATGCCCACCGATATTGATACGATAGCGGCACTGTCCTAGTGTCGTATTGTGCCACGTGCATACCAACCCGGTTTCATCTTATTAGGACGACGGCTATAATGTCGTCATTCATTCATGTATTCAATCCTTAGGTTAATTATCTTTTATCTGCCATTGTGTTCCTCTCTTCCATTTACTTTTCCACAATTGTTATACGTCTTCCAATCACCTCCTCCTTATCCACAATCCAAACTACTCTGTTTTGCTTCGTGACCCCATGCTCAGTGGTGACCTGTTTTTTTGGGTCATCCTGTCCCTTCTCCTTCACGCCCCCTGCACACACCACACTACCTGTTCGATCGTAGGGAAATGCCACCCCTATGTCCAGCGCATTAAGGGTCATGACCCTAGGTCACGAGCGGCGCGGCGCCTAGCCTCAAACCACCCCCTTTACAATTCACAACCCTCCCCCTGTAAAGACGCCATAAGAACTTTATAACATGCCGACCCAGTTCTTTCACTAACCTCAACAAATGGAAGGTAAGGACCTATCCTTGTACCCACCTTAACTATCCTCTAACTCCCTAGCCCCACTCACAACCTGAACCAGAACAATAGCCGGCGCGAGGCTAGGACGACCCCCTCTCGTCCCCCCTTAAAAATGTAAATTTCCCCCTGACTTGCATTTTCACAAAACCACTATTCTTAACACCCACGAGTGATCCTCGTACATGAAAACTAGATGTAGTGATAAACCCTAACTAGGATGATACCTCCTGACAACCTGAACTCATATCTCAACCCAATTAACTTAAGAACTCTCGATAACCATATTCAGGGAGCGGCCTGCCCCCCCCCCCCCCCCCGACCCCACGGGGACCCCACCGACCCCCGCGGAGAATTACCATGACCCGCGCAAGCCAGCAAATTCTTGCCAGACAACAGGTGAGTTTCCAACAGGTTATGACCTACAAATCTAGATACCTATCCAAATACCATCCTACCCCATCCTTAACTAAAACCCCAATATCCCCCTTAACCCATCCTAAATTCCGAATAGCATGTCAGCTAGACCAGAGAAGGATACTTAGGTGAATTGATGAATAATATCTCCCAGCCTCGTCACGTAGGGCGCCAACAAAGTAGTACGTAAAAACCTTCACCAAATCTGCCTAAACAACTCTACTAGTACCTCATACTAGGGTTAAGATATCCACGATAATAAATCAGATAACAAGTTAATTACCACCACATTAAAGACCCCCCTCCCTAACCCCCTAAGTTCACCAGAATAAATTAACTACTTTCATAGCACTGACATCCAATACTTCTAGAACATTCCTGAAGCTTCCTTGACCTGCCTATAAATAAGACACAGAGACAACAGTCGGGCAGTTGAATATTAGAGCCCAAAGCAACGGCTGGCCACACTGCATTGGCGTCTAGTACGTCCTCCCCTCCTCAAGATTCACGATAATTCGGCATTCCGTAATCTGTGCAACTCTGTGAGGAAGTGAATTAACCCTTTTACGAATGTTTTATTGTGATCGGGACTACCGGCAGTAATATGACAACAAATTCACAAATTATTGATTGTTTCATTAACTTCTGATAGTGCACCATCCGCTACTTGAGTTACGAACGATCATAACTCATAACTGATCTAAGGCAGAAAGATCTTGTTATGTTAGAAGGGATTATGCGAGAAACTCTTGAGTGAGGACTCTGCAAGAATAACTCCTTGGCAACAATCGACTGTCTTACCCCATCAGCATTTGTTGCCAAAAAAGGTGCAAAACCGCCCGCAAGAAGCCCATCTGCAAAACCTTCTCTACACTACCGGACAGCTTGGACGGCCCCCAGACCTACTGTTAACCCCCAACATCACTAACGCAAGATAACCAGGAAAACTCTATCACAGTGTTACTTCGCAAAGTACCAGTGTTACGGTGCTATTAACTCAACCATCCAGTGTGTTCGATTGTGTCTCAACTTTCTCTGATGTTAGGAAACAAGTGATTATGCTAGTATGTATTAATATATATCAGTGAAATTTAGCTTAGGCGAACTGACTCCCGTAATTATTCTTGCCATCAGGTTTAACCTGATTCGCCCTCACTGATATTTTCGGTCCGAAGTATCACCTAGACAAGTGAACATCCTAGACCAGTGCAACTAGTTACAGTTATCCCTTTACGTTAATTCTTGGGCGATAACCACATTACTTATACTTTCATCCTTGATTAAGAGTCATATTACCAGAGAGAGTTAACAAAGCAAAATACCTAACCTGTGTGATTCATGTACCCTACGTATCATAAAGCAAGGTGATCAGAAGAATAATGCCTGAACGTTGGAAGTGGGAATTATGTCTCTATCCAAATCCGCGATAAGTGCTGGGAGATTGTAATAAGTCCAATAACCTACCTGAGTGCTCCAACATCTATTGTTCGTGTGAATTCTATTACGTACCTTACACCTGAGTGTTATTTAGAATAAAGCTGTATTACAAACCATTTATCCGAGATTATCTATGTCCTCTGTTGATTCTCTTTATGTATTTTGCAAGAAATCCAATAACCCAGTCTTGCAGAACTCACCTACAGTATACCAAGTTAATCCTGTATAAAATCAGGGCATAACAATTATTGTATGCTGGTGAAAGTTATAATAATTAAACCAGACAAAAGCTGGACATTGTTTAGGTACTCATGATAGTGGTGAAAAAGAAAACAAATTAAAGAATATGTCAGTCATAATAACGGGGTTCGTGTGTGTCTGTGTTCCCGAGTGGCTTTATGCTGGGGTCACACATTCACGTATATGCTCCCGTACGAAGGTTTATTGGTAGTTGGCAACCGAATACGTAAAACGTAAGGGCTTAGTACGCAAAACGTAAATTAAATTGTGTCTAGTCGTGGGGGTTGGTACGCATGGCGGGAGTAGCCACGCTGGTCTGGGAGGTGGTGGGTGCGGCCAAGGCCGCCCGGTATGTTTTGGATTTCGAATCAGATACGTGGCTCGCGGTCACGTATGTCAAAAGTCGGGAAAGCATACGTTTTACCTGGCTAGCTGCTACGTCTTATGGGAGCAGCCCCGTAAAACGTAGCAGCTAGCCCGGTAAAACGTAAGTTTCTCCCGCCAATCGTACAATGGTCACGTAAAACGGGAAAGTGAAAGTAAGTCCGGGCGCATCTGGCAGAACCGCCGCACTGCGGGTTGGCGGGAAGACGCGGCACCGTTGTACGGTGGGGTCACGGGGGACAACGGGACCAGCGGGGGACCAGCGGGGGACACTCCAGTCACACCTCTCACCACACCGGAGCAGCAACCAACAAGCCAACCCTGCCACCCTCTGCACCCTGCCGAAAACAAATCGTAGCAGCGAAACGACTGCACCTATGGCTTTCATATTTTTACCACATGTACATTACCCTTTAGGCTACCCACCACAAAAATCCCAAATCCCTCCTCCCACCCACTCGCTGACTGTCGGTCCCGTCAGAAGGAAAAAAAAGGAAAATCTGTGGCGGCGAAACGACTGCACCAATCGGGTCCATATTTGTGTGACAAGTCCCTTACCCTTCTGCCTTCCCCCCACCACACCCCCAACCACCCACTTCCAGCGTATCCGTACGAAGATAAGGAAAAAAAGGAAAATCTGTGGCGGCGAAACTACCTCACCAATCGGTTCCATATTTGTGTGACAAGTCCCTTACCCTTCTGCCTTCCCCCCAACCGCCTCCCACCACCCACTTCCAGCGTATCCGTATCCGTACGAAGATAAGGAAACTACCTCACCAATCGGCTTCATAACATTGTGTAACACAAGTCAATTTACCCTTCTACCTTCCCCCAACCAACCCGAAAACCACCCTCCCACCACCCTCCCACCCATACATTCCGATACCATAAAAGTCTCTGTAGTCTATAGTGTCTTTTCAGCTACTTTCGGGACCCATCGGGGACCTGATTTCTGGCGAAAATGGACAAGGGGAGTGTTTTTTTTACCATTATCCTTCCTTTCTCTCCCAACTTGATAGATTTAGCCAAAAAAACAAAAAAACTCTGGCACTGGCAGAAGCACACCGTCAAAATTGGCTGGCACTCAGCGGGTTAAAGGTTACAAGGATGAATGGTCTTTCCTCTATAAAGGGAGTTCACAAAATTGAACTCCTCCAGGATGAATTCCGCGATGTTGTTCATGGTGCCGATGAAGGACTAAGAATGGGAATGGTGTGGCCATTCCTGCCCTTTTGTAGTTCCCAGATTCCAACCCAGACCTACGTGGTTGACAAAGACTGTCTTTTTCTGTGTTTGGACAGACGGGATGTGCCTACGATTGTCCGGACACGGTCCACGTAATGCCTACAAACTCACAAGACGTACGGCCTCAGCTACGTAGGTCTTGTGGGGGCGTGGCCTGTGTCCCCACAAATCGGGCAGCCCAGGCGGACTAACGGGGACATGCTTACGCAAGTCGCAAGCACGTACGTAGCTCCATACGCCTACATTACGTCTGGCGTAACACTGGCCTCGTTACGGTACGTATGTCGGGAAGTGCAATAGTCGTAGTCTATACAGGGGTACACGGCCGGACTACGCCCATCATAACATAAAATTGGCGATAACGCCTGACGGGAGCATATGGGAGCGATATACGTGAATGTGTGACCCCAGCATTAGACGGTGTTGCCATATTTCAAAGTATCTTTGTTTTCTTGTTCTTTTTTTCAATTGTGCAGTACCTACAGTAAAATCATACTGCATGTACCCGTGGTACGTTGTGGTGACTACATTTAAAGGCAGTTTATACTGTTCAGGCAATCCTGTATTAGTGGGAGAAGGTTAATGGGAAAATAATAATGAACACACTTAATTTATCGTATGGGTCAGCTGTCCTAGTGTGCGCCGCCCACATTACACATACGCCATAAACGGGAGGCCATGTATGCACCATCAAATCCTGTCCTCTGCGCATGCGTGAGAATCTTAGGCCCCTTGGCACGATTTGTTTTTCCTTTATACTATTATATTATCTTAACTTAACCTAACCTAACCTAACCTAACTTAAATTAACCTAACAGTTGAGCCTAAATAACATAATAATAATATTAGGGAAAAGGCTGCGCATACGCAGAGGACAGGATTTGGTGCTGCATACATGGCCTCACCCATAAACCCTCCACTTAGCTCTCCCCATCCTAATCCTGACTGGTCTCGTCAAATTGCCCCATAGCAAAACATGGGGCCGAGCTGTCTCAAATAATGGGCCGAGTTGTCCAAAAGTGGGCCGAGCTGTCCGAGCCGAGTTGTCCCATGGGCCGAGTCGTCCAGTCACCTTCTTTATACGGAAGATTTCTAATAGTATGGATCATTTTTGTCATTCTACGTTGTACTCTCTCCAATGAATCTATGTCCATTCTGTAATAAGGACACCAAAATTGAACAGCATAATCCATATGGGGTCTCACTAATGACAAGTAAAGTTTTAAGATAACATCAGCAGTTCTGTTACTCACACTCCTAGAGATGAACCCGAGAATCCTGTTTGCCTTGTTTCGAACGCTTATACACTGTTTTCTAGGCTTCAAATCATTGCTAACAAACACACCTAGATCTTTCTCACAATTCGAGTTTTCTAATTCCATATTAGCTAGTTTATATTTAACATTTGTATGCATCTTCCCTATCTTTAATACCTTGCATTTGTCAATGTTAAATTTCATCTGCTAATTTACTGACCATTCGTGTAAGGTATCTAGATCCCTTTGGAGGCACTCTATATCTCTATCTGAATCAATTTTTCTCCCCATTTTGGTATCGTCTGCAAATTTACTTATCCTACTAGTTATACCTAAATTATAGGTTTGACTCCTGTAAGGAGATAAAGAAAACCTAATATTTAGTAGTGGCCCCGTAATCATTGACGAACATGCCTATTACATAAGGCATCCTCTTCAAACACTAATCCGCCGTAGTTTGAATATACCGCGCAGAGCATTTAAAAAACTGAGGAGCCTTCATCATGAGCGCACGCGACCTCACTCATGGCTTCAGTCATTATGAATTGGGTTCTCACTACGAAAAAACTTCGTAAAAAATAAAAACAAAAAGAAAATAAGAATAACTATCCAATAAGCTTTCCATCATATCGTGGATGTACTTGTGTGGATTTCTGACCAGACGCTGAATCAGGCGTCATTCCTCCTTCACTGACATATCAAGTAAACCAAAATCCTTAATACATCAACGAATGGGAAGGGGACGGTCGGGAGGGCCCCAGTCGTCAATGATTACGGGGCCACTACTAAATATTAGGTTTTCTTTATCTCCTTACAGGAGTCAAACCTATAATTTATTAGTGGCCCCTCCATCATTGACGAACATGCCTGATATCTAAGACTGGAGGGGGACATTCGTAATCATATCATAACTCTAGAAAAGCAGATAATAAAAACAACCACATAGTATTCTTACTTTTGAAAAATGTATTTAATACGGCATAGGCCGGAAATATACAAGAAAAAGGGGGTTCAGGCAGGTGCGTGCTTCAAAGAAGCCTGCCTGACAAAAATAGGTAACCCTGAAGATTCTGAACACAGATCTGTAGTTACAAAAGGCACCCCACTCAACGAGTGGTGACAAAAATAATAAGTTATAAGTTTATATGTGCACATCATAAACCCCAAAATACATGTGGAGATCAATTGCTAATGAACTCCATTGAACTAATGTTACATTGCTTTCGCAGCTAAAACTACTATAACAACACCGTTGTCTTGTACTAAACTTTGTACTAGCACAAATTCTCGCAGAGAAATTTTCATATCACATTTCAACCTTAAATTGTATCACAGCTCTCATACTCCGGCGGGGTCTAGGGTGTCCTATGTCAACTGACTGCACCCCCCCCCCCCCCCCCTTCCTTGAAAATAAACATAAGTGACTGCAGGGCCACCTAGACCCTCTGCCTTAAAGCTATACATGGTAAGGAAGGTTTGTCTAGAGCAACTGACAAGTATCTAGAGAGAAACGTATGATTAGACGCCCACAACTGTGTGGACGCAATATCTTCAACTGAAAAGTTTTTCAGGAAACGTAAAGAGGCCGCCCACTTGCGTAAATCGTGGGCCCTACCCACAACGCCGGGATTACTCTCTTTAATGACTTCTACCAGAAGAGAGGCTAATCGCCGTTTAAGTAAGCGTTTACCCGTACTCGCTACCCATAAAGCACCTTGGGGGTTATGAGGAGCTATTCTTAAATATTTGGTTAGAGCTTGCACTGGACATAAATTATGATGCACCTTTCCCCTTTTTAACGCCGGCACCGTGAATTCAGAAAACACGTGTGCACTATGCTCATTCTTGGCTACAAACGCCGGGGAGGGTGCAATGGAAATTGAATCATTAAGTCTACCAAACCTAAGACAATTAGGTGTGTTGCTCATCGCCGCCAGCTCAGACACTCTGTTTCCGGTGGCCAAAGCCAAAAGGAAAACTGCCTTCTTTAAGATTAAAGCAAAGTCTGCAGTATTTTGATACAGACGAGAATGAAGTAAAGACAAAGCTTTGTCCAGAGACCAAGTAGGCATGAGCTGACGGGGAGGTGGGCGGAGTATAAAACACGCTCTCATAAATCCTGTTTCCTCCGCCACCGGTATGGATAGACCTGTAAGGTCGAAAAAGGGCACTCTAATCGCAGTTAAGTGATTCTTCAAAGTAACCACAGATAAACGTTTCTGCTCAAACAGATAGTTCAAGTAATTAAAAACCAATGCCACTGAGGGTACAGTTTGTTCCGTTCTAACAATCCAAGAAGTAAAAGCTTTCCAATGAGATTGATATTGTCGCTTAGTAGACTGAGTATATTGATTGAGCAATTTATTGGTCACATCCCTACCGTATGGTGCTAGCCACTTGGCCTCCTGAATGTCCATAATGCAAAAGTCAGCGAGGTCTCTAGGTTGCCAATCGTGTCTAAGTGGAAGTACCCGACCGGGAGCGATACCGGGTCCGGGCACCACATTATTAACTGCTGGCACCACACCTGCGCTGGCCACAGGGGCGCGATTAGCGAGACTAAGCCTCGATAAACTCGTAGTTTGTTCACTACGTGGCACATTAGTGACGCATCTGGCGGCGGAAACAGATAGATGGAGCTCCATCTGTTCCAGTCTGTCACTAGGGCGTCTGGCCCCCCTGCCGGCGTTATCGTCCGGCGGGTGAGGTATAGAGGGAGCTTGTGAGTCTCCTCGGACGCAAAAAGATCCACTTGTGGATGGGAGAGCTCCGCAATCATTAGGTCGAAAAGGGGTTGCTTGAGCTCCCATTCTACTGTCGTGCTCTGTCTCCGGGACAGAGCGTCTGCCCAGACGTTCGCTACGCCTGGGAGATAAGATGCGTGAAGATAAATATCTAGACTGGTGGCTAGAACAAAAATCTCTTCCGACACGAGTAGCAACTTCCTTGACCTCGTTGACCCTTGTTTCTGAATACAGTGAACTGCATTCAGATTGTCCATTCTGAAGGCCACTGACTTGCCCCGTAACGCCGGGCCGTGAGCCTGAAGGAAATACAAGGGGACTAGTAACTCTTTGACATTTATGTGAGAGATTTCTAAGTGGGACCAAAGTCCCTGACCCTGGTGCCCCTGATTTGGCTGAAATCCCCACCCTATGGTGCCTGACGCATCCGTGTCTACCCATACCGTTGGAGGAGGAGAGGTCCATGACATGATTGAGTGCAATGTTTCCCTCTTCGCCCAGACCGCTAGTAAGGTGTGGATTAATATTGGTATGGGCCATAATTTTCCCGCCGGTAAGAGTGGGAAATATTTGTTGCCTTCCAATATTAATCGTTTTACTTTCAACCGGCCCAACTTGACAGTTAGCTGAATCCAATTGAGAGAGCCGACCAGAGACTCCCAGACTCTTCGTGTCGTAGTCAGACTGTGAAGAAACCTGAACAGTTTCCTGCGAAACCTGTTGCGATTGTCCACACTCTGACTCAGAGTGAGAGCGGCGGTGTCCCAGACCAGCCCTATCCACTGAATTACTCTTGAGGGAACAAGGTTTGACTTTACCAGATTTACCTTGAAGCCTAGAGTTTTGACATGATTTAAAATGATATTGACATGTTTTATGCATAATTGTTGTGTCTCTGCCACCACCAGCCAGTCGTCTAGATACCACAACACTCTGATTCCCTGTTTTAACAATGGCATCAGGGCTTGCCGGACTAGTTTCGTGAATAATCGAGGTGCTAGGTTCAAACCGAACGGCATCCTCTGAAAAACAAAATTTTGGTGCCTGATCCTCAAGGCCAGAAACCTTTGAAATCTTTTGTTGACCGACACGTGCCAATAGGCGTCTGTCAGGTCTAGGGAACACATCCAGCCACCCGGCGGAAGTGTTAGCCTGATTTGATGAACTGTTAACATTCTGAAAGACTCGTTGTAAATGTGAAGATTCAGATACGACAGGTCTACGACCGGCCTCATCTGAACACTGTCCCGTTTGGGAACCAAAAACAGTTTTGACGTGAATACAGGGTAATCTGGGGGTACCGGGATGATGACATTCTTGGCAATCATCTCCTGGACCAGCAACTCCACCTCTAATGAAACACAATTTGCCGTTGTCGGCTGACGTAAGCGAGGTCGCCGGAGCCACTGCCAAGTGATGCCTTTGCGTGCCACCATCCGTGCCCAGGTTTTTAACGGCCATGCTTGGTGACACGTTCGGAACGACCCAGTTAGCAGACAAGGGTTCGCCGGCTGTACTTCCCTCGGTTCCTCCGGCTCTAAGGTAGGCACTGGGAGTGAGAAAGACTTTAGTTTTTTGATGGTGGGTTTGGTGGTGTTGGACGCTTCGCCGGCTGGCTGGTGTGGGCCGAAGACTGGCCCTGCCCCGGCTTATACTGGCCGCGTCCCCTCTGTCCTGAAAACCCTCTCTGTCTATGCCTGAACTGACCCAGGGGGGATTGGGAGGACTTAGGCGGAAGAAACGGCTTAGAACCCCCTGGCTGAGCTTTAGTAGGAGGCTTAGGTTTGGGGAAGTTAAATGCGGGTTTCTTAGCCTGTGCGGGACTGTGCTTCACGGCCTGTGCCATGTTAAACACTGTTCGCCATACATCAGGGGACATTAAAGAAGGTGTAAGTACTGGGGACATTACCACCTGGTTAGCAATGCGATCAGGCAGCTTGCGAACTAATGACATCCTAAGATCCTGTCGTGCTCGCACCGCCTCAAGTAAGGCTGTGCGTATGTCACCTAAGGATTGAATTAACGACTGAAGAATCAGACGCCGGGATAATTCAACTGATCTTCGAGCATCCGCGTCTGCGATTGCCTGAGTAGACCTGAGTAAAGACTTAGCCACCTGTTGAGAAACTATGTACTGTGAAAACAGGCGGAAAGCTTTTCCCCTTAGCCTAAATTCTCTGTCTAGGTGAGAAGGGGTAGGGGTAATGAATGGTTCCTTTAGTTCACAAAGATTAATCTTAGGGGCAGCTAAAAAAGAAAATAAAGCTGACGGAACTCCGCCGGCAGAACCTACCGGCATTGAGAACCATGAATGTGTATCCTGAGGGATCTGGTGGGAAGATTTAGAAGTGAAAGTGGTTGCAAAGTTTTGAGCCTCTACCTCCCAATCCACCCAAGGTCCTGGTCCCAACTGTCCCACCTTCAACACTGGATTAGCTGTCTCGTCTGTGACGGTCTGTAAATCTAGTTCAGGAGTAATAGCCGACAGAGCCTTAATATCATTAAACCCATCCAGCTTAGACCAGTCTGAAAAAGTTTTGAAGCTGAGGCAGGGGGTAAAGCAGGCTTAGATGCATAAACAAAATAATCCTGATGATAATAACTAGGTATAGCCTTGATATTTACGTCCAAAACATTACCCAAGGCATCCAATGCCCTTAATTTCTTAGACTTATTTCCCTGGATAAACCACTCACGTGGTACCGGGAGTTCCCCTGACAAGGTAGGCTGGGCAAGCTCTGGCTTAGAGGGGTTCAAAGGGACCCATGACTCGTCTGGCCCATAAAGCAGGGGCATAGCTACCTTTCTAAGAGGCGCTTTGTCTAGAGGGGGTGGATTAACATCCGTAATGACCCTGACATTTGACGTAGTGAATGCCGCCGTAACTGGCTTAGAGCTCCCTGCCGGTGACAGAGTAGGAGGGTTAGGAATCTTAGATAAATCGATTGACGTTATCAGAGGCCGTACCGCAGAACCTGTCAAGGGAGCCCCCAAGTCCATTGTGGGGTTTTCTCGTTGTTGATTAAAGAATTTTGATAGAGCATGAGTAAGTAACCCATCAATTTCTTGTGCTGTAACAAACTGGTTAGGTGCAGAACTTTCAGGTGAATTAGTATTATCATGGGCGGCATCCAGGCCTGAGCCTGACCCTTGTCCTTCCCTATCTGAAATTAATGACACTTCATCTTGTTCCTCCCGATCCTCCTGAGAAGACCCCGCCGAGGCAGGGGCACCTTGTTTCCAAGATAAATCAGGGATAGAGGATGGGGTCGCCGCGTCCCTGTGGACATCGGCTACTGTGTGACTCGTATGAGTCGGACGTGGATGGTCAGACCCTGGCTGAGCAAACCGCCAAACACCGAGGCTCTGGCCTACGCTCTCTTGAGAGTCTGAAACATTTTCAATTATTGAATATCCTGAACTTTCCATTTCTAGGGTTAAAATATCAATAGGTAAATCTTGTTTAGGGACAGGCGCTTCACTATACTCTGAGGCTGTAACAGAAACATTGTCAGGTGTAGAGGTACGATGAGATGCACTAGACTTAGTAGAATGTCGAGAGGACTTCTTATGGGAATCCTTTTTGGAGGATTTGTGGCTACGGTGTGACCGCGAACTAGACCTAGGTTTGGAAGAATCACCACCATGGCCACTGGGGGAAGCTTCAGTCTTGCACTTCTTATTAGCCGGGGAAGAGGCCCGACTTGAAGACCGTTGTCTGAGGGGTGACCTTGACCTCGATCTCGCCTGCGACGAGGAGGTGGCTGCCGGGGGAGTAGGCTCTCTCGGGCGTTTAAACGTATCCACAGACGATACAGAACCCTGGCTAGTCTCTGTCGGCTTAAAACCCCTTACTCTAGAGGTACGTTTAGGGGGAGGGTGCTCTGACAGCAACTTATCCCAAAGTGGGACGTTGTCACATTGAAGTGACTTATGTGCGACAATGGTAGTGTAGGCCGACATTTGTTGTCTGACCTCTCTCAACGCTACCGCCGCGGTCTTGTCATTGTCACACAGGACTTTATTGGCTAATTGGGAGCAAAATGAACAATTAAGTGTAACCCAGAGACCCCTTGAACGGTCTAGACATCTAACACACCTTATGCAAAGGGTATGTGCAAAAATTGGGATACCCGCGCAAGTAGGGGTAATGCACAGGGCAAAAACTGGGGTCACATTAGCCATGACAGAGACTGGTGTGAGGAACTACCGCCGGGTCTGTATTGGTCCGCCGGAGCTCAGCTCTGGAAAAATAAAGAAAAATTTCCAGGAATTAATGCTCATAAGGTTAACCCAAGTGTTCGCATACAAGTGTTAATAACCCGCCGGGTAACGGGATGCAAAGACACAGCTAACACATCTCGCCACGCGGCTGGGTGTAAAGAGGCTAAACAAATCTTCTTAGCTAAAGAACATGAAGAATACCCTCTGATATAATGGTCCAGTATGGCACTTATAGTCTGTAGGAGGTGGTGACTGTCTCAAGATTCAATTTTGTAACAAAGCCCCCCCTCATAAAGACGCCGGCCCTTGAAATATTTTAGTAGAATAGCCCAGGGCAGGAATATACGAGATCTGATTTTTTAACGAATTGTCCCAAACGATCGTCGTAAAAATAGAAGGCGGCGATACTGAAAGTATCACCCAATTAAGGTTAATCGAAATTGAATTTGTTTATAAATTCCTTAGTTCCTTTACTTAGGGGCACCCGCCGGGTGTGGAAATCGATTTGGTTAAACCTCACTGATCCTTCAATTGCCGTAAGAGTAAAGGCAGCGATACACAGAGTATCACTTAAATGGATTGGTTAACTATAAGAGACCTAAGTCGTTTTATCCCACCCTGCTCAGGTGCACCCGCCGGGTGAGAAGTCTAAAAGTTAACCCCACAAGTTCCTGACCCCACTTCTTTGTAAAAGATCGCCGGGGAGGAACGCCTAAACAACAGCTAGGTTTTCCCCGTGGTTGTCGTAAACCAGGTAGAAAAACCTATAAAAAAAACGAGTGTTCTCAAGAACGTCGTTTCTTTATATATAACTAAATATATATGTAAGGATGGGTACAGCCATCCCGCCGGGAATTTAAAGGAGGCCTGAAACCAGGCACCCACAGAGACGCAGTCCTGGAGAGCCACAGACACCTCCCCTCGCCGGGGAACCAGCCAGTGTTAAAAACCACGTGTGGCCCAACACTGCTCATCGGTCAGGATTTTTTATGGTGAAACCGAGAAAAAACCCGCCGGAAGGCAAACCCCACCCTGAACAGACACCATCTGAACAATACGACACGAGGAGAGACACGCACGACTAACCAAGGTCACAACATAATCCGTGGAATTAGCCAATACACAACTAAACCAGGAAACAAATATAGTCCGAGGAATTAGCCAATACACAACTAAAACCCGGATACACATGACACAGTAGGGCATATTTATAAAATAAATAATAACACTAGACATGTGGCAAAGCTACGAGAGGCTGGCTAGGCCTAGGTAGACGGCATGAAAATAGTTGAAATATAAACACACACTGGAATATCACAACAGGAACCACCGCCAACACACCACCGAAGCGATAACTTCCCACCCCGGGAAGCCTGACACGGACCCAGAAAAAACTTCACTAAGTGAAGAAAAATACGCTGGGAACGTCAGCAAACACACAGCTTACCTCATCAGAAGGATAAAAGGCAGCAATAATTAACGCGTAATGAAAGCCGCCTGCATCACCAACTAACCCAACTGTGAAAAGTTCACGTGTCCACAACAGGACCACGAGGGTACATCCGAAATAGATGCCCCATACATACGACCCAAAATACATTGCACTGCGGGCAACCAGCCCAGGACACTCCTGCTACGCCTATCCTAACCTTACTCGATACATCCCAGAGTAAACAAATGAGAAAAAACTCACTAGGGACGCCACGAATGCGGAACCAGCGGAGCCTGAAAGGTACGTCCGGGCAGGCTGAGCGCAGAGCAAAGAAGGAGGAATGACGCCTGATTCAGCGTCTGGTCAGAAATCCACACAAGTACATCCACGATATGATGGAAAGCTTATTGGATAGTTATTCTTATTTTCTTTTTGTTTTTATTTTTTACGAAGTTTTTTCGTAGTGAGAACCCAATTCATAATGACTGAAGCCATGAGTGAGGTCGCGTGCGCTCATGATGAAGGCTCCTCAGTTTTTTAAATGCTCTGCGCGGTAGATTCAAACTACGGCGGATTAGTGTTTGAAGAGGATGCCTTATGTAATAGGCATGTTCGTCAATGATGGAGGGGCCACTAATAAATCAAGGTCATTTATGTATATAACAAACAACAGAGGACCTAATACAGATCCCTGGGGGACACCACTTTTGACTGCTCCCCATTCTGACTTCGTACCATTTATGCTGACTCTCTGCTTCCTACCAATTAGCCATGACCTAATCCATCCCAACAACGCCCCACCTATTCCATGTGCCTCAACCTTTCTCATCAATCTCTCATGGGGGACTCTGTCGAAAGCTTTACTGAAATATAAATATATTATATCATATGACTTGTCATTATCTACTGCTTCATATACCTCTGAGAAAAAACTAAGCAAATTGGTAAGGCAAGAACGTCCCTGAGTGAATCCATGCTGAGAAGAATTTATTAAATTAAATGTATCTAAGTGGTTTCTAATTTTACTAGCAATAATTGACTCTAGTAGCTTTCCTATGATTGATGTAAGACTAATGGGACGGTAATTGGATGCTATTGATTTGTCACCTTTTTTGAAGATCGAACTACGTTTGCAAGCTTCCAAGCTTCTGGAACTATACCTGTCTCTAATGACTTGTTAAATAGAAATGTTAATGGGTAACTTAACTCATCCCTACATTCTTTTAATACTCTAGCATATACCTCATCAGGACCAGGCGATTTATGAGGTTTCAGTCTGTCAATTTCCTTAAGCACATCATTTCTACTTATAGTAACCGTACTTAACCTATTTTCTATACTATCGCTATATACCTTACGGACTTCTGGAAACTGTGCAAAATTTTCATTAGTGAAAACGGAAAGAAATTGTCTATTTAATGTACTGCACATTTCTAAATAATTTTCTGTCATTAAATTTTCTCCTATCGAAGTTTTAAGGGGACCAATTACATCTCTAACCTTGGATTTATATAGTTGGTAAAAAGCTTTAGGATTATTTTTTGAGTCATTGGCAACCTTAATTTCATAATTTCTTTTTTCTTTCCTAATATCCTTTTTTACCTGTCTTGATAGATTCTGATAGTAAGCAAGTAGGTGAATTTTGCCTTTCCTAATTTTTCTATATATTCCTCTCTTTTGTCCTAGAAGATCTAATTGTCTATTATTCATCCATTTGGGTTGGTTCTGTGTTGATCTAAATTTTCTTTTGGGGATATATTTAATTTGTGCATTGAATACTGACTCGATAAAATTATCGTATGTATCTACCAAGGTTGACGTCTCTTCCTGATGTGACGCACCCAGTGCTTGGCAACGCAACCTGATTGTACTCCTTGGTACTCCACTGTACCGCCCGTGATCTGGCTACCGTCAGCCGCAATGTATATTGAGTGTGACAACTTATAACTATGTTCTTTGTATCTCTGCAAAGGTCTCGTCATGTGCTAACCAGTGGTGGGTTTTGTTTTAAGCCATGTCGAGACCTTCCATTTAATATGTAGTATCAATAGAGAAGTTGATAGATAAGACAATGGGAATTCAGAGAGAGAGAGTGAGTTAGGCTTCAGAGCAAGAGGGTAGCAACGCGCCGCGCTGCCGGCCGGGTGGTTGCCAGACGTATGGACTGGTTGGCAGCCTTGCCCTTATAGCTAGGCGCGATAGGGTTGGTAGTCCATTGTTGCCTGCCTGGGCTGGGCCCATGTTGTCGTACAGCACATTGCCTGGAGGCTGGCTGCGTGTTCTATGACCAGGTTGCCTAGAACCTTTGAGATTCTAACATCCCTAGCTCTCTCTCCCAACTTCTCACGGTTGCACTCTTTCTCTCTGACGACATTACTCTCATTTCATTCTTCTCTCTATTTAAATGCATAACCTTCCCTTGAGGTCCTAAAGGAGTTTCAGCACTCACCTCTCGTATTACTCTTAGGACAAGCATATATTTACATGTATTAGATTTAAGGGGTTAATGTGAACAGCGATCTTCTTGATGAGGATAGTTGGTGAACGTTCTACATGTTCACGAGTTATATGCCCCGCTCATCATCCCATTTGTGACTAGACTGGTGCCATGTGTAAGAGCCTGACCATGCCCAGGAGTTGTCTGTAGAGGGACGAGGACTTAGCCTTGATTTGCATACCGAGCCAGGAGCGAGTGTAGCACACGAGACTACAGCTCGCTCGTAGTGCCGGTATAGTAGAGTAACGTAATTTATCTGTCCTTGTGTTCTCTACAGTCTTCTCCTGGGTTCTCGCTTTCGGTGCTGGGACTCGTTGTTCCTGTGACTTGGCCTGCTAGCTAGAACACATGGGGATGATGAGTGGGATATATCTTTATTTTACTATGCATTGCAGCTCTCTTTAACACCTTACGAGCGGCCTATGCGGTTTATTTATATGTACCGCCCAGCGGGGTGTTTTTAGCCAAAATAGGGCTGTTTACGTGATCATTTTCATGCCTAAATAAGACCCAGAACGTAAAACAATTATCTATCCCTGAAAGGGCATAAACAGAGCTTTCGAATGACACCATAACGATCCTTTTATGATGGCTAGCTTTCTTGCAATAACCGTGCAACGCGAGTGCAAAAAGCATGTAATTAGGCACTTTCCCCATACAATTCCATATATAGCGAGTGAGAGAGGGAGGGAGGAGGTGGGATTCGTGTCAGTAGGTTCGCCGCGGTGGTCTGGAGCAGTCATACGCTCGCTACTCTCCTGCCACCACTTGTCTCTCTCTCTCAGCAACATTACGTGCTGAAATTGCCACACGCCGCCTATGCCAGCTTTATTTAACTCGACTTATGTTGCTCGCCGCTAATTAAGGGTTAAGTATATATCTATAACACTTTACAATACACATTACTCACACACAAGACAACACTATTAATACTTTCATGTATCAATTAACTGCACTGTCGTTTTGCTGCTGTGTCCGGAGTTCTGTTGCGTAGGGCGCATACGGACTCGGAGGGGAGACAGAGTGAGAGAAGCGAAGTAGCCTATGCGGTAGTAGGCTACCGGCGCAGTACTGTTGCCTGCAACCTTTTAGTTATTCCAAGTATAGATTCATTATTATAATAAGTGACTACTGTTTATGTTCCTCCCATGTGTATTATTAGGTATCTACTGGATCATGAACATCTTGTATGCTACATGCTAGTGCATGTTAGTAGGGGACAGTTAGTGTAGTGCACGCGCTTTCAAGTAGGCGTGTACATTTGTCATTTAGCATTTCACTGTCATACCTTTAGCCTGCTTC
Source organism: Paralithodes platypus (assembly GCA_032716605.1). Taxonomy (NCBI): domain Eukaryota; kingdom Metazoa; phylum Arthropoda; class Malacostraca; order Decapoda; family Lithodidae; genus Paralithodes; species Paralithodes platypus. Next base: position 50,389,696 of record CM064498.1, read on the forward strand.
TATTCTACATTATTAGAGGCTTAATATTAACGTAGTTTCTTGAGTATTGCATTTCTTTAGTAATAACGTAACCTATAAATGTCTGAGGGAGTTTAGCCTCATAGCCTACCCCTGTTGTACACTTTCGCCGAGTTAAGGTACCTCGTTACCGTAGACGATAACTCTGTAGGGCGTTGGTGCTTTTGTTGTCTGGAGCATATAGTATTTGGGACTGGAATCGAGCGTGTCGTTGTCACTTAAGCCATTTCTGTCCTACGATCAAGAATCCCGAATATGTATTGCCGATCCAGCCGTAACAAAATGGCGACCTTGCACAAGATTCAGTAGTATCCTATCACATGTTTTTTGGAGAACTATTCTATGCTACCTAGTAGAGCTGGCTAGAATTTTCTTGCATATTGGAGGAATTTTTATTGTGTCATTATTGTATTGGTGGACTTGCAGATTGTTTCGTTAGGTGTCTAGAGTAGAGTCATTCAAGCATCTTTAACATTTTGTGAGTCGAGACTGCAATTAGTAATAAGCACTTTTTTTTGTTTATGAACAGCAATTGTATAACCAGCACTATGTCTAATGACTCATCATTTACGGGGGAGGATAACACGGTACAGCCTAGTGACCAGCAAGTACAGCAGATATTTAGGGAGGGGAGTGTTATAAGTGGAGAGAGGGATGCCCGGGCATTTTTGCAGACACCTTTGACCGAACAGTGCCTGCAGGCTATTGATTGTTACGGTCTTCGCTGTTTAGCCACGGTTTTGGGGCGGGACTGTCCTGACAGTTGGCCCAAGAAGAATTTGGTGGCATGTTTGTTGGGTGATGGCGATGGGGCGGTGGGTGGAGTGGGGTCTTGGGGGGTTCCCTCCAAGCCTCCATTCCACTCTACCCCTGAGCTGGGCCCTCAGCCAGCGAGTCTTAGCACGATGCAGCAGGAGGGTTCTCAATGGCAAGCTGGCTTACCCGTAAACACGTCTCGGTGTGGATCCCCCATTTTGTGCTCTCCCCCCCCAGGCCTGTCTCCTGAGATGTTATTTCAGCTAGAACTAGCTAAGCTTAAGTTGCGAGAGAGTCAACAGGCTAGTATAGAACGGATTAAGCTGCAGGAGACTCAGATACAACAGGCTAGTATAGAACGGATTAAGATGCAGGAGACTCAGATACAACAGGCTAGTATAGAACGCATAGAGGTTGCTAGAATCCAAGCCAATCAGGATGCAACCAGGTACCAGGCTGAAATGGATGTCGAGAAGTCTAGAGTAGAGACCACGGGGCGTCATCTCGGTGGTGGGCACCGGGTTACAGACTCACTTTCGCATTTAATTAAGTTAGTACCCGCATTTGATGAGACAGCAGTGACTGAGTTTTTTGCTCGTTTCGAAAAGAAGTGTCGTGAGTATGACTGGCCGGAGGTTAAATGGGCAGCATTAGTTTCATCACGTCTAGTGGGTAAGGGGTTGAAAGCCTACGATGCACTGTCACTGGACGAGAGTGTCGTGTATGGACTGGTGAAGGAGGCTGTGCTCCGGGCCTACGAACTGCAACCCGAAACTTATAGATTGAAGTTCCGTGGCGTGAATAAGAAGAGCGACGTCAGTTTTATGGAGCACGCACGGGACTTAACAGATGCATGTAATAACTGGTTTCGGTCCGAGCACGCAGAGTCGGCTGAGGAAATTAAGCAACTTTTCTATCTGGAACAGTTTTACAAATGTACTGGAACCGATCTAACGCTGAACATTAAGGAAAAATGTCCCAAGACAGTAGAGGAGGCTGCCAAGATGGCAGACCTCAGATTATCATTGATTCGTGGTTGCGGTGCCGCTCAGAGGGCTGAGTCAGGGCAGAAGGGGCGCTATACCCCACCCACCAGAGTTTTCGATAATAACAAATCCTATGACACACATAACCACACTAAAAGCATTGCACCTAATAACACCTACAAACACAAGCCTCTCCCGTTTACTAAAGGTCAGGCCCCTTCTTCGCCCGCACAAGGGAAGAAGCCCATTGGGGATGTGAAATGTTACAAATGTCAGAAGCTAGGCCATTATTCATGTGAGTGCCCTAGTAACACTCCCGCTAAGCCGGTGTCATTGGTTCACAATATCGGTGTGTCTCTGAAGGCTGCAGCAACTGCCCGGGGTAGGTTGTCAGCAGCTGAGGCGCACGCGGTAAAGAAGCGTACGGAGGGCTCGACACCTGTCCGGGACACTTTCTGTAGACATCGGGGACACGGGTTTGTGAGCTGGGGGAGTGAACTATGGAGGGTTGACTTGTTGAGGGATACGGGGGCTTCGCAAACTTTGTTGAGGAACTTCACAGGGAAACCGATAAATGCGGCCAGAGTTGTTGTGGTGCAGGGTATAAATGCTACGAGGTCATACCCACTTGTGAGGTTGGAGTTGAGAGTGGGAGAGGTGTGCAGGGAGCTGGATGTAGGGATCGTTGAGTGTTTGCCAGTTGAGGGCGTCGACCTTCTTCTCGGCAACGACTTTGCGGTGCCCACTTTCGGGACTCCACCCTTAGTCGTTGCCGAGAGGGCGGCCGACGTGGATGGTGAGAATCGGGAATGGGTTGGGAGGTGCCAACAGGATGAGATGGCCTGTGTGGTAACCCGATCTCGCTCTGCGGCTCCTGCACAGCCTAGCACTCAACCTCGGGGACAGTGGAGGAAGGATCAGGAGAAGGTTGCTAAGGGCAGGAAAAGGGACATTGATTCTGCTGCACTTCTCGGTGATTCGGTACTTGGACCTATAATAAACACGGGAGTTGACTCTGGCCCAGAGATGGTGTGTAACAAGGCAGAGTTGAGTAAGACTTCGCGTGAGGCAAGAGCTGTAGCGAGAGCCACTAAGGCAGTAGAGCCTACTAGCCGGGGTAATGTCTTATTACAAAACCATCTTGATGCATTGACGCCCGGGGACATAAGTGAGCAGCAGCTGCAAGACGCTAGCCTAGCTCGTTATAGCAATGGTGCCATAGAGTTGGAGGAAGATGGGGAAGCGAAGCCGGGAGATTTCTTTAGGCTCAACAGGATATTGTACCGCAGATTTTTAGACCCCAAATCGAAGTGGGAGGGCGGTGCGAGGGTAGTAGACCAGGTGGTTGTTCCAAATAAGTATAGAGAGTCCTTATTGTGTCTGGCGCATGATGTGCCGGTGGCGGGTCATTTGGGGGTAACAAAAACATTGGCGGCATTGGGCAGGTTTTTCTGGTGGCCTGGGGTCAAGGCTGATGTCTGTGCATGGGTGGCTGGGTGTGCGACCTGCCAGACAACGGGGAAGCCTAACCAGACAATCCCGAAGGCACCTTTGTTTCCCATACCTGTCACCGGGCCTCCGTTCAGAAAAGTTGTAGTAGATTTGGTTGGCCCTTTCCCGCCTACTAGGAGTGGCAATAAATTCCTGTTGACAATCATGGATGTGGCTACGAGATACCCGGACGCATACCCCATGAGAAACGGCTCGGCAAAGGCAGTTGTTAAAAACTTATTATTGTTCTGTTCCCGTTATGGATTTCCACGTGAGGTGCAGTCAGACCAGGGGAGCAATTTTACATCCAAATTGTTCAAGCAAACCCTTCAGTTGCACGGTATATGTTCTGTAGTGTCGTCAGCCTACCATCCCGAGAGTCAGGGAGTCTTGGAGCGGTGGCACTCGACCCTGAAGAGTATGCTACGCTGTTACTGTGCAGAACATGACACTGATTGGGATTTGGGTCTGCCGTATGTTCTGTTCGCTGCACGTGAAGTCCCAGGAGAGAGCCTGGGGTTCAGTCCAAATCAGCTAGTCTTTGGCCATAATGTGAGAGGACCTTTAAGTATGGTGAAAGAGATCTGGGAGGGCGAAGAGAAGCCGGGGTCTGTACTTAAATATGTCCTTGAGAGCCGGGAGAGACTTATAGGTTGCATGGCAGCGGCAGATAATAACTTGGTTAATGCACAGGCGGTCATGAAGCACCAGTATGACGCCAAGGTGAAGCTTCGGGAGTTTTCGGTGGGTCAGGAGGTAATGTTGCTTTTACCTTTGCCTGGACACCCCCTTTCTGCCAAGTTCATTGGGCCGTATGTGGTGGCTAAGAAACTGTCCGACCTTGATTATCTCGTTGCAACACCTGACCGTAGGAAAAAACATCAGTTATGTCATGTTAACCTCATGAAAGAGTATGTGAGACGCCCCTCAGAGCCTCTCACTGTCCCTGTGCTGGCCTGCAGCGGCCAGGGTGGAGAAGGAGGTGGGGACAGTCATGCTGCTGAGGAGGATAGCTGGGACTGTGTCATTTCCGCGGAACAGTGGGCGGGGAATACTGAACAAGAGGCTAGGCAAGCTGTAAGTCACCTGCCTGAGCACCAGGGTGCTGCTGTCCTAGGCCTGTTCAGGTCATACCCCTCTGTTTTCGCCGAACACCCAGGTCTCACTACTCAGGTAACGCACGACGTGGACGTCGGTGATAATGTGCCCTTCAAGTCAGTGCCCTACCGTGTGCCCCCGGTAAAGTTGCCAGCTTTACGGGAGGAGTTAAAGTACATGGTTGAGAGAGGGATGATCACTGAAGGTTATGTGAAGTGGACATCACCCGTCACGTTGCAGCCAAAACCTGACGGCAAGGTGCGGTTCTGCATAGATTTTCGTAGGCTAAATGGCTTGACCACTACCAACCCTTACCCTTTGCCTCGAGTTGACGACAGCGTGGACAAGATAGGGAATGCAAAGTACCTTACTAAAATTGATCTTGTAAAAGGCTACTGGCAAGTACCCCTGTCGGACCGAGCTAAGCAAGTTTGTGGTTTTGTGGTAGATGGCAAGACCTACCAATGCAACGTAATGCCTTATGGGCTTAAGAACGCACCTGCCACGTTTCAGAACCTGATGAACGATATTTGTGACGAAATCCCTAACTGCACGGTCTACCTTGATGACGTGATAGTGTATGATGACGATTTTGAAAATCACCTAAGGCACTTAGAGACCCTGTTTGGGAAGTTGCACGATGCTGGGCTGGTGGTGAACCTGAGGAAGTGCAAGTTTGTAAAGGCTACTGTGCAGTATCTTGGCTTTGTGGTCGGGTTAGGCCGGGTGTGCCCCCCCCTGAGCAAGATACAGGCTATCAATATGTTTCCCAGGCCCACCACTAAGCGCCAGGTCATGCGGTTCCTAGGTATGATAGGCTATTATAGGCGCTTCATCCGGGGATACTCTACTGTCTTAGCACCGTTAACTGATCTACTGTCGAAGTCAGTGAAGTTCTGTTGGGCTGCGGAGTGTCAGAGGGCTTTCGACCTAGTCAAGCACCTGCTGTGTACACATCCGATTTTGAGGGCCCCAGACTTCTCCAGGAGTTTTCAGCTGGCGACTGATGCCAGCGGTGTGGGTGCCGGGGCAGTGTTACTGCAGACTGATTCCGAGGGCTTGGAACACCCAGTGAGCTTCTTTTCTCGCAAGTTTAATTCGGCACAAAGGAATTACTCGACTATAGAGAAGGAGCTTCTGGCTATCGTTTTGTCGCTCAAACATTTCGAAGTTTATGTTCCAGCCTACGGCCCGGTAGTGACGATTTATACGGACCATCATCCCTTGAAATTCCTAAATCAGTTTCACAATCGGAATATGCGGTTGACCAGGTGGTCCCTAATGCTCCAAGAGTATAATCTCAACATTCAGCATATTGCCGGGAGTGAGAACGTGATAGCAGATTGTCTATCAAGGGTTGATGATCCAAGATAGTCGTGCACAGTGTGGGTTGAGCAGGAGTAAAATTAGGCTATCATAACGCCGTCCAAAAAGATTATAAAACAATAAAATAAACGAGAAAACTCTTTTTTTTTTTTTTAGTTTTGTAAGTCTTTATTGTTGTAGCATAATGAATGCGATATTGTGTTTTATGTATAATTCACACTTCAGTTGTTGTGCACCTTTTGCAATTAGTGGCAGCTAAGGGTAGCAGGTCGGTTGGTTGCCTGTCAGATTTTGATAATGCTTCTAAGGTCGATTATCTAAAATCTTGGGGGGGCTGTGACGCACCCAGTGCTTGGCAACGCAACCTGATTGTACTCCTTGGTACTCCACTGTACCGCCCGTGATCTGGCTACCGTCAGCCGCAATGTATATTGAGTGTGACAACTTATAACTATGTTCTTTGTATCTCTGCAAAGGTCTCGTCATGTGCTAACCAGTGGTGGGTTTTGTTTTAAGCCATGTCGAGACCTTCCATTTAATATGTAGTATCAATAGAGAAGTTGATAGATAAGACAATGGGAGTTCAGAGAGAGAGAGTGAGTTAGGCTTCAGAGCAAGAGGGTAGCAACGCGCCGCGCTGCCGGCCGGGTGGTTGCCAGACGTATGGACTGGTTGGCAGCCTTGCCCTTATAGCTAGGCGCGATAGGGTTGGTAGTCCATTGTTGCCTGCCTGGGCTGGGCCCATGTTGTCGTACAGCACATTGCCTGGAGGCTGGCTGCGTGTTCTATGACCAGGTTGCCTAGAACCTTTGAGATTCTAACATCCCTAGCTCTCTCTCCCAACTTCTCACGGTTGCACTCTTTCTCTCTGACGACATTACTCTCATTTCATTCTTCTCTCTATTTAAATGCATAACCTTCCCTTGAGGTCCTAAAGGAGTTTCAGCACTCACCTCTCGTATTACTCTTAGGACAAGCATATATTTACATGTATTAGATTTAAGGGGTTAATGTGAACAGCGATCTTCTTGATGAGGATAGTTGGTGAACGTTCTACATGTTCACGAGTTATATGCCCCGCTCATCATCCCATTTGTGACTAGACTGGTGCCATGTGTAAGAGCCTGACCATGCCCAGGAGTTGTCTGTAGAGGGACGAGGACTTAGCCTTGATTTGCATACCGAGCCAGGAGCGAGTGTAGCACACGAGACTACAGCTCGCTCGTAGTGCCGGTATAGTAGAGTAACGTAATTTATCTGTCCTTGTGTTCTCTACAGTCTTCTCCTGGGTTCTCGCTTTCGGTGCTGGGACTCGTTGTTCCTGTGACTTGGCCTGCTAGCTAGAACACATGGGGATGATGAGTGGGATATATCTTTATTTTACTATGCATTGCAGCTCTCTTTAAGTATATATCTATAACACTTTACAATACACATTACTCACACACAAGACAACACTATTAATACTTTCATGTATCAATTAACTGCACTGTCGTTTTGCTGCTGTGTCCGGAGTTCTGTTGCGTAGGGCGCATACGGACTCGGAGAGGAGACAGAGTGAGAGAAGCGAAGTAGCCTATGCGGTAGTAGGCTACCGGCGCAGTACTGTTGCCTGCAACCTTTTAGTTATTCCAAGTATAGATTCATTATTATAATAAGTGACTACTGTTTATGTTCCTCCCATGTGTATTATTAGGTATCTACTGGATCATGAACATCTTGTATGCTACATGCTAGTGCATGTTAGTAGGGGACAGTTAGTGTAGTGCACGCGCTTTCAAGTAGGCGTGTACATTTGTCATTTAGCATTTCACTGTCATACCTTTAGCCTGCTTCTATTCTACATTATTAGAGGCTTAATATTAACGTAGTTTCTTGAGTATTGCATTTCTTTAGTAATAACGTAACCTATAAATGTCTGAGGGAGTTTAGCCTCATAGCCTACCCCTGTTGTACACTTTCGCCGAGTTAAGGTACCTCGTTACCGTAGACGATAACTCTGTAGGGCGTTGGTGCTTTTGTTGTCTGGAGCATATAGTATTTGGGACTGGAATCGAGCGTGTCGTTGTCACTTAAGCCATTTCTGTCCTACGATCAAGAATCCCGAATATGTATTGCCGATCCAGCCGTAACACTGACTTAAGATGACAGGTGCCTGAGAAGGGGTACACTCATTTGGACACCTGGATCGACTTAATTTTTTGACCATAGGGTCCGCTAATAGGGCTCTTCTTAACCCACCATAATTGGCTTTTCTGAAGTCAGGTATTAATGTTGTATTCTCTCTGGTATTACCTTTCCATTGTATATTAAAATACACAGAATTGTGGTCACTATTTCCTAGGTGGTCCCCTATCTCTACATTATTTACCATATGTTCATTGTTACTGAAAACTAAATCGAGAATATTATTACCTCTAGTCGGCGTATCTATGAATTGAAATAAAAACTATCTTGTACTACCTCTATAAACTCCTCAGAATCAGCGTCTCCTATTTGATGCTGCCAATCTATATTCGGAAAATTAAAATCCCCCATAATGCACACATTGCTAAACCTTGATGCCATTTTAATTTCCTCCCATAATGACGTTCCGTCATTTCTACTCATATTTGGCGGTCTATACATAACTCCAATAACTATGGTCTCACTACCTTCGTTAACCTCTACCCAAACACTTTCATTATCGTTATTTAGTCTAATACCTGATTTAATACAGCTTTTTAATGTACTCCTGACAAACACTGCTATACCGCCACCCCTCTTACTTGTTCGGTCATATTTAAACTAACTATATCCTGGTATATCAAATTCTGCTAAAAAAAAATGCCTGGTTTCTGTATTAATCCACGTTTCAGTTAGCGCTATTATGTCTATATTTTCTTTGCTAACAAGGGCTCTAAGTTCGTTCATTTTGTTACATAGACTCCTACAGTTTGTGTAATATACTCTCAATTTACTTCTTTTCTTTATACCTAATTTACCTTTATTTCTAACGACATTTCCATCTTCCGTTGCACCATCACTACTATCATTATCAATATAGTCATCATTTTTAGCATGAGACTGAATATCCTTATCGCTTTCGCCTGACGCTAAAATTGTTCCATTTAACCTCTCATTTACACTCTCAATATTTCTGTTCAAAACCTCACAACCACCCTATCTAAAGAACTAGCTAATGTGGAAACCCCTAACCGTGAAAGATGAACCCCATCCCTTGCGTACATCCCATCTCTCCCATAGAAACTATCCCAGTTATCAATGAATGGTATTTCTTTTTCTTTGCAATATTTCTCCAACCGGCAATTGACACCAATCGCCCTGGATGTCCATTCCTTGGGAACTCCTCTTCTGGGTAGGATACAATGTACTACAGGGATCCCTCCCTTCATCCTAACCTTATCTAACACATCCCGATACTGCTGCAGCAGTTCCTCACTTCTACCCTTACCAACATCGTTACTCCCGGCACTGAGACAGATAATGGGGTTATCTCCACTATCTTCCAAGATGTGGTCCATCTTCTCTAAAACCCTCCCAACTCCATGGCCAGGCAGACACACAACCTTCCTAAGTTTAGTGCGGGTAGCCCTAACTAAATGTCTTACCATGAAGTCGCCCACAATCGACACAGACTTACCTTCTCGGGACACAGACTTACCTTTCCCTCGGGAAGATCCAGCAGCTGCAGTTGGAGAACCCCTGGTGGTGGCAGAAGCTCCCTTGGTGGTGGTGGTGGGGGTGGTGGTGGTGGTAGGTAGCACAGCGTCAGCGGTTGGAGCTGAGTCGGCGGCAGGCACTTCGGCTAACCCTCCCTTATCCTGACTATCTTTTCCCTCACATTCGTCTCGCAAAGGAGAGAATGTATTTGTCACACTCATATCTATTCTACTATCCTGCTTCTTGAGTGTGACTTTCCCACCCGTATTTTTAACAACCTGCCATGAATACAATAATTGTTCATCAACTTCCTCCCTTTTCCTCTTACTTGACTTTATTTCCTCTTGGCTAAGCTTGAAAGCTAGATTTTCGTCTTTAATCAAATCCACTTCCCTCTGAAGTTTAACATTAACCTCCCTTAGAGCCAAGACCTCTTCCTTCACCACAACCATCTCCTCTCTTACCTGGAGAATAAGATGATGCAGATCAGTTAGAGACTCGCACTCCATACCTGCCATGATCCCAATAAGCTTAGCGAGGAGCAAGAAACTAAGTACAGAAAAACAAAAACAAGTAAACTAACAGCTAAAAACTGAGCTATAACACTTTTATATAACACGAGTGCACTGCCCCCAAACACAGGTAGGTGTAATGGTCACTAAAGGTCACTGGTAAGTGGTCCGGGCAGGAGCTCAGATTAAAACAACCTTCTGTCACTGAATGAACTGAACTGTCGCAACATTAACCCATTTTTAAGACAATTCACCATAATCCTCATTATGGAACACAATAGGTTAGCATAATGAGTTGATGAATGGCCAATACTGCATGCAGACAGTATGCAGAGACCTTGGCTATGATATTCATACAACGATTTTATCCCGAAAATGATATAAAAATGACTCCTTAACCCTTTTGCTGCGGCTAGGTAGTACTGGATCGTGTAGGCTATTGCGTGCATAATACGCCAATTTGCGCTATATATAACTCGCTCTACAAGGCGAAATATCAATCAGATCGATGCGAAATGGTGTTCAACATGTCAGGCCGGTCAAGCTCGTGTCGGCCAAGGTTAAGAGATACAACAGTTTGGAGCATGGGGTCACTCAAACTCGTACCCGCTCGCGCATGACGTCACGAGGCTGGAAGGGTCAGAGGTCACTCGACTGTATACCATTCATTCTCAAAGGAGCAGCCGAGCCAGCACTATCCTCCGTTTTCTTTTACTTCATACCGTGATGCTATAACTACTGTATAATGCTGTGTGAAAGTGTAGCTCGTCTATTTTAACTAAACAAAATGCCTTTATATTGTCAAGTTGTTGGATGCAAGTCGATATTTATCAAAGGAAGTAACATAGCATTCCATAAATTTCCCAAAGATGAAAAACTGCGGTCAAAATGGACTAATCTAAGTGGGAAAAAAGGCTGTATTATTCCACAAACAGCAAGGATCTGCACTAAACATTTTGAATCCTCAGCTTTTGAAAGACACTTGAAATACGAACTGCTTGGACTACCAGTACCTTACAACCAAATAAAATTCAAACCTGGAGCATTACCAACTCTGTATTTGCCTGCCCAGGCTGCCTCTGAAAGCGAGTCCAAGAGAGGCCAAAAGCGAGTTCGAGATGACGACGACACCAAAGTGAAGACATGCATGACTGAGCAACAAACAAACCGTGAGGCAAGAGACCAAAATAATCTACATGATGATGCAACCGTGAACACCGACGCACCATTGAAAGAAATAGGTGAGTTTATACCTGCGCTATATATATATATATATATATAAGAACTTAAGAAATGGGAGTCTGCAGAGAGCAGATTGGCTCACACAAGGCAGATGCCTTTCACACCAAACCTATCTCGTCCTATATGTGCTTATCTAATTTTATCTTGAAGCCCACACTGTCCTTACATCTAGAATTATTTGTATGTATGTGTGTATACCGGTATATACAAGGTTCAGCTTATGCTGTTCAAATATGATGTCCTCATTACAGAATGGACATAGTTTATTTGGAGTCAGTAGGCTACAACGAAGAATGACCAAAATTATCCATAATATTATATATCTTCCATAAATAGAAAGGTTGAATAAATTAGGCTTGCACTCGTTACAGAGGCCCATCTCGTCCACATGCCTATCTAATTTGATCTTAAAGCTCTCTATCATTCTTGATCCCACTATATCACTTGGTAGCCTATTCCACCTATCTACAACTCTGTTACCAAACTAATATTTGCCTATATCTTTTCTGAAACGAAATGTATCTAATTTGAAAACATTTGTTGGAGTTCTTTCGCTATTACTGAGCTTCAGTATGTTCATGTCCCCTCTAGTAATCCCACTACGTGACTAACCCCCTTGAACACCTCTATCAAATCCCCTCTAACTATGCGACTTTTTAACCAATACACATAAGAACATAAGAAAATGGGAGTCTGCAAAACGCTGATCGGCCCACACAAGGCAGATCCCTGTCACACTCAACCCCAATTACATAAGAACATAAGATCACGGGAAACTGCATATGGCCATGCGGCCCACATGAGGCAGCTCCCATTCACACCCAGCCCATATCACCCATATGGGAGCCTAATTAAGCCTAATGTAAGCCTAATTTCTTCAACCTTGCTTCATCTGGAAGATTTCTAATACTATGGATTATTTTTGTCATTCTACGTTGTACTCTCTCCAAGGAATCATTCTGTAATTAAAATTGAACAGCATATATAAGAAAAGAACATAAGAAAATTTGAGTCTGCAGAGAGCCGAATGACCCACACAAGAGCCATATATATATATATATATATATATATATATATATATATATATATATATATATACATTTTGGCAGGGGGTGATAAAAATTAGTTATACTATACCTGTTACTAGATATTGTAGTTATAGCCTACATATTACTGTTATGCCCTGTTTTTCTACAGGTTTAACTTGGGTAATGTGAGTTCTAAATGACTGGGTATATAAGGCTGCATGCACAATACAAGATATGAGGAATAAAGAACACAAAGAAACACATGGTAGCAAGTTACATGATCACGTTTATTTATATACCACTGCATAATACTCGTGCCAGACAATATAATAGAATCGAACAACACTAGCATAAGTGGATCTGGATGGAGCCTAGTCTCCCACTTCCAACGTTCAGGTATTAATCTTCTGATCACTGGCTTAATTAGCAAGTTTTATCTTCTGAAAGACCTCAATATATTCATGTAATTCAATTTCACTGATTTGATCTCTTACTGTAAAATGCCCCAGAACGAGAAGCCCACCACAGAAGCCACGAACGAACACCACACAGAAACACCCAAAGGAAAGGTCCACAGAACGAAAGGACCAGCTGACCGAGCCAGCCAATTCAGACAGGCCCAAGCCCGCAGGGCTAAGCAGCTCCAGGCCGCACCTAGATACCCCTTCTAAACTGACCATTTTTCCACACCTCATGTACACTACCCCCTCGTGTCCTACACTCCTAACTACAAAGATGATGAACAGGAATATACATTCATATTAAAAACACCCATGCCCCGTCCCGACGTTGAGCCAATGCCAACACATCAGACAGCCATAATTATATCTATGTATGTTCTTATATCCGAGAAGTAGATGTTATATATCTTAGAAGTTAAAACACCCACGCCTGTCCCTAGACCTTGTATATCATTTCCCATGACGAGCATAGATATATGTAACCCGTGCTCAGTCGCCCCCTTGCATTGTTCCTCTAGTAACTAAGTGTCTCTAATATTACTGCCACCAGCATTGATACGACATAGCGGCACTGTCCTTGTGTCGTATTGTGCCAAGTACAGATCAACCAGGTTTCATCACCTTATTAGGACGACGACTATAATGTCATCGTTCATCGATGTATGCAATCCTTAGTTTAAGTATTAATATTAACATTCCCTAACATCTTGTCTTGCCAGACTAAGCTTCTGAAGACCCATCGCCCCATAAATCTATGTATTCAATCCTTAGGTTAAGTATTTTATCCGCCATTGTGTTCACCTTTTTCCATTTACTTTTCCACAATTGTCATACGTCTTCCCCTTGCCTCCTTCGTATCCACAGTCCACACTACGCCAATTTACTTTGTGTCATACACCTCTTACCCCAACCAGAGATTGTATAAGATAACCTGGTTACCAGTATCTGTCATAAGTACCCCGAAACAATAACTAAGTACCCCTACGAACTGCCGCTGTTGTTGGTATATTTATATTTCATAGAAAACGCAGTTCCCAGGGCCAACTAATAGTATCCATAACCCCTCGGACTGATCACATAATTCTATCTTTTCCAGACTCATATACCACCCCATAGTTGCATTCCCCGGTAGCATTTGGCTAACGTATTCTACTGCCTTTTCAAACTTCCATATCAACTGCAGCCTAATGCCACCCCCACGCCCAGAGACCTTAGGGTCAAATTCCCCTATAGCCCCCCTTCACTCCTCCCCTCTCATTATAAGACCCCGCACTTCTCTACTCTTGTCCGACCTAGCCTCTCTCTCATACCTCTTGAAGATCCTTGAATTGTCCGTTGCTAATGCTCTCCAACCTTTTATATATATACTCCTATCCAGCCTACCTTCACTTAGTAGGCCAGAACAACATTAGAACTTTACTAGCCCCTTGCATGCCATCTATTCTCTTACAACCCATTCACAACCCTGCACCCAATGGTCGTCGGTGCGAGGCTAGCCGCCTCGCCAGTAACTAACTTCTATTGCCATACTTCCAGATAAATGTGGCAGAGTTAGCAACCCAGTCTCCACCACATCCAGCAAACCTACAATTAACAACCAGCCGAGTAAAACCAGCTAGCTAAGGCACCTTCGGTTTTGGTATTAAGGACGCCCACATCTGTCTCATACACAGAGGGTTATTACAAACACTGGTGATATGGCAAGCCCCTAGCCACAGCCGCCGGACGACTATCACAGAGTGAGGGCGCCCAGCTCCCCCTTTTTGCCCACCCGAGGAGGGAGACCCCCACCCCCGCGGAGGTATACCTGGCCCCTGTTTTGACTTCTGAGTCATTGCCAGGTAGCACAGGAATTCTTCCTATCAATGAACTAACCATGCATGATTAACACCTTTACTAACCTCTATTAACTCACAATAAACCATTTACCTTTCTTGCATACTCTGATCACTAAATTAGCACCTCAGCTATACCATAGAATGAAGATTGAAGAATCTAAGAGAGACGCTCGTATCACAGCTGTCCCCATCCTCCTCACAAAGTAGATCCAGTCTCTCTCCCCTAAATACTTCCAGTATAGCCAAAATAGTACCTCTTACTAAGGCTCAGTTATATGAAAATATAAAGGCTTCCTATAGCCATGTGCCACAACAGTAAATACCATCTTACCTAGTCCCCATATCTATTGAGAGCTCAAATAAGTCCATAAGACTCGAGATCCCTACTGTCTACAGGGTCCAAAACCGAGCCTATAAATCTAGCTCCCGCCCCCAGTCAAATCAGTTGAAAGCTAGACACCAACCAGTGGTCACTACCCTGCAGTTAACTTCTAGCTCTGCCCTTGTGTTGTTCCGGAGTGAGATCCCAGAGCTGGCAGACTCCGTGGCAGATTTGGATAGAAGGACCTGCCCACGTATTTGAGAACTTCGCACATATGGACCCCCTGGACGGCAGCGGAACCAGTCGTTAGCCCCCAACATCAACGCAAGATAACCAGGACCAGACCCATCAGATACTACCCAAGATTCCCTTTATCAGTACTAGGCCTACATGTTACAGTGCTGTTTAGAGATTCACTAATTAACTCTCCCAGACATATATGACGCGATCGCGTCATATGGCAGAGTGAACCAAAAACACATATGACGTGATCGCGTCATATGGACTTATTATATTGCTAGAAAATAAGTTTATGACGCAATTGAGCCGGTTTTTTGGCTGGTAAGTCCGATAAGTTAGATGTACATGTGGAAATATCTAGCAACCCCCTAGCGTCCCTGTGAGGGCCCCGCGGTGGTAGAGAGAGTCAGTTTCTTCCCATCAGCCAGCCTAGTAGGTGGGTGTGTGCGGCCCTTTAAACCAAGGGGCCTCCATTTTGCCCAGCCTGGCTGGTATTACCGCCCTAATATAACCCAAACGAAGTGCTATATCGTTGGGTTATCGATGGATTATTGTGTTATTCTTATTTAGGGTATAAAAACCATGTTAGTGAAGTGTTTTGCTAGTCTGGTGTACGTGACCAAGGTGGGCTCCACGAGGGGCCATGGTTTCGCTTGTTTGTGGATCACTTTCATACCATATTGAGTCAATTATATTGCTATTTATCACTTGAAGTAGTGTATTTTACTTGTATAAGTGTTTATAGTGAAAACACTTTTATTACTGGTCGAGCATTCTCTGGTGTAGGCTACGTGACCAAGGTGGTGGAGCCCACGAGGGGCCATGCTTTTTGCCAAACGTTTTGCTTGTTTGTGGAACACTTTCATATAAATATCAGTCAATTATATTGCTATTTATCCGTTCAAGTAGTGTATCTTACCTTGTATTAGTGTTTCTTAGTGAAAAAACTTTCATTACTGGTCGAGCATATGTCGCCATGCTCCCTCAACCCTGTGCATTTTTGCTCGATAATTTAGTGGTGGAAAGTGCTTGCATTTTTGATCGATAATTTATTGGTGGAATTTATTGGTGGTATATATATATATATATATATATATATATATATATATATATATATATATATATATATATATATATATATATATATAATTATATATAATAAGAGTTTGTGGTGGGGGACATTTATGTTGGGTATAATAATAATAATAATAATAATAATAATAATAATAATATAATAAAGAAAAAATATAAATGAAATACAAATATAAATAATTTTTTATGGGTGATCCCATACACAGGAATAATAGGTATAATAATAAATAATAATAATACAAATAATAAAATAGGCCTAAACACAAAAATAATAAAAATAATAAAATGGTGGTGGTGGTGGTGGTGGTGGTGGTGGTGGTGGTGATGGTGGTGGTGGTGATGATGGTGGTGGTGGTGATGGTCGGGGTGGTGGTGGTGGTGGAGATGGTGATGGTGGTGGTGGAGATGGTGGTGGTGTTGGTGGAGATGGTGGTGGTGTTGACACCAATAGGGTAGGGTCCCTTTTCTGACCGTGGGTCAGGTCAGAAAATGAACCCAACCCTATTTGTGTCAACACCACCACCATCTCCACCAACACCACCACCATTTCCACCACCACCACCACCATTTTATTATTTTTATTATTTTTGTGTTTAGGCCTATTTTATTATTTGTATTATTATTATTTATTATTATACCTGTTATTCCTGTGTATGGGATCACCCATAAAAAAGTATTTATATTTGTATTTCATTTATATTTTTTCTTTATTATATCTATCTATCTATTGCCTGACGCCGTGATCCCCGAAGGGGTGGCCACGAACGAACCGCCCCCATGCACCTCTGTCCCCAGTCAGTCGACGCCCCTCCCCCCAACCAGCACCGCCTTCGTTCATGTACTTCCTCACTCCATCCTTCCACCTCATATTCGGTCTACCTCTCCCCCTCTGTCCCTCCACCTCGCTCTCGTACACCCTCTTAGTCATTCTCTCGCTTTCCATACGTTCCATATGGCCGAACCATCTCAAGTTGTTCCTTTTCACACTTTCCAGCACATCTACCTCCACACCACACCTCCTTCTTACTTCCTCATTAGTCTGTCTATCCCTCCATGTAACTCCGCACGCACTCCTTAAGCAATTCATTTCCACTGCTCTCACTCTTGGTCTGAGTCTCTCAACCAACGTCCATGCTTCGCTTCCGTAAGTCAGTGTCGGGATTACCACACTGTCATGCAAGGACTTCTTCACTTCCATACTGACCACCCTATTTCTTGTTACTGCTTTTAGCGTTCCTACAACCCTCTTCCCCTGTTGTACCCTCTCCCGCACCTCTTCATCCATAGTCCCATCTTTACTCAACACACTGCCCAGATACTTAAAAGAGTTGACGATCTCCATAGCCTGACCATTCAGCTTCACCTCACACTCTGTGACTTCACCCCTTTCGAAGACCATAACCTTGCTCTTCCCCGTATTTACCTTCAAATTCCGTTTTTCGCACACTGTTCCAAACTCATTTACCAGACCCTGCAACTCCCATTCATTATCACTCATCAGAACTGTATCATCCGCAAACAGCAGTATAGGTAGCTTCCACTCAATTCCCTCCCTTTTCAGCGATACACCAACATCCACTGCTCTTGATAGTATTTCTTTCATAACTCCATCCAATTATACAGTAAACAACCACGGGGACATCACACACCCCTGTTTCAAACCAACATTCAGGTCAAAGAACTCGCTCTGCTCACTCTCCACACACGTACTGCCGCCTTTGCACCCTCATACATACTCTTCACTGCTTTCAGCAACTTGCCCTCTACTCCGTATATTCTAAGTACTTTCCACAAACCTTCTCTATCCACTCTGTCATAGGCCTTCTCCAAGTCCATAAAGGCAACATACACCTTTTGTTTCTTCTCCAGATACTTCTCCACAACACAATTCAGGGTAAAAATCTGATCTACACATCCTCTTCCCTTCCTAAAACCTCCCTGCTCGTCGCCTATCCATTTCTCCGTTCTCACTCTCACTCTCTCAATCACTACCCTACTGTATACCTTCCCTACTACGCTTAGAAGACATATTCCTCGGTGGTTACCACACACTCCTCTTTCCCCTTTGCCCTTATAGGGCGACTATTATGCCAGTCTTCCAGTCATCGGGTGCACTCCCCTTCTCCCATGCTAGTTTGCACATTTTCCATACTCATTCTATCACTATCTCACCACCATACCTCAACATTTCCCCACACACTCCATCTGTTCCTGGTGCTTTCCCCAACTTCACTCTTTTCATGGCTTCCCACACTTCTGACCTCCTGATCCCCACCTCCTCCTCCACTACTTCTCTTCTTCTCCCTCCCATACCATATCCAGCTATGTTTGCTGGCTCTTCATTCCTTTCATTTAGCAACTCACTGAAGTACTCCTCCATCTTTCGACTCTCTCTTGCTTCTCGGCTAGCATTCTCCCATTCTTATCTTTCACACCCTTACTGTTTCCCTTGCTACCTTCCCTAACTTTCTTGACTTCTTTCCAGAACAGTTTCTTACTCTCCCTCCATTTTACACTCAGATTCCTTCCAAATTCCTCATCTACTCTTCTCTTACTTTCCTTCACTACTCTCTTCACCACCCCTCTTACTCTCCACGTACCTCGCTCGTTTCTGTCTCTCGGAATCTTCATTCCCTCTACTACCCAACCACTCTCTATATGTTTTTTTTCTTCTTTTCTTCCACAGCTATTCTTACCTCTTCTGTCCACCATGCTGTACCTTTCACTCCCCTCCCTCTTCTCCTCACACCACACACCTCCTCACATGCTGCACAGATCTCATCCTTAAACACCTTGCTCATCTCCTCCACTTCCTCCATAA
>CM064498.1:50413589-50544035 GCA_032716605.1 Paralithodes platypus
AGTATTATACAGTGGTATATAAATAAACGTGATCATGTAACTTGCTACCATGTGTTTCTTTGTGTTCTCTATTCCTCATATCTTGTATTGTGCATGCAGCCTTATATACCCAGTCATTTAGAACTCACATTACCCAAGTTAAACCTGTAGAAAAACAGGGCATAACATACTGGCTGGTCACGTGCCCAAGTAGCAGCTCACAGTTAGGATTAGACACGCGTATATTGTAGAACACGGAAATCTCTAGTAACCTCATGGGGGTACTGATCTAAGTTTTATATTCTTATGGCAGAAATACGTAGAATACAAATCAGTGGGCGAACGTTAGATATCACTAGAGTTTTAATATCTGAATAAGGTAATCACGGGAGTCAATGTCGCCTGTTAATTAATGAGCACTGATCGCTTAGTACGTCCCAAATGGAATGGTTAAATATGAGTTACACTGGGCAAGGTTTTAGCCACTTTATAGAAAGTTAATAAGTGAGTGTCAAACTAGTACTATAACACTTAGTACTAGCAACATGAATCTTGAATAGTATTTGTAGATCTGGTCCTAGTTATCTTGCTTCCGGTGTTGTTGGGGGCTAACGACTGGTTCCGCAGCCGTCCAGGGGGCCCATATGTGTGAAGTTCTCATATACGTGGGCAGGTCCTTCTATCCAAATCTGCCACGGAGTCTGCCGGCTCTGGAATCTTTCAACTCCGGAACAACACAAGGTGACAAGGGCAGAGCTAGAGGTTAACTGCAGGGTAGTGACCACTGGTTGGTGTCTAGCTTTCAACTGATTTGACTGGGGGCGGGAGCTAGATTTATAGGCTCGGTTCTGGACCCTGTAGACAGTAGGGATCTCGAGTCTTATGGACTTATTTGAGCTCTCAATAGATATGGGGACTAGGTAAGATGGTATTTACTGTTGTGGCACATGGCTATAGGAAGCCTTTATATTTTCATATAACTGAGCCTTAGTAAGAGGTACTATTTTGGCTATACTGGAAGTATTTAGGGGAGAGAGACTGGATCTACTTTGCGAGGAGGATGGGGACAGCTGTGATACGAGCATCTCTCTTAGATTGTTCAATCTTCATTCTATGGTATAGCTGAGGTGCTAATTTAGTGATCAGAGTATGCAAGAAAGGTAAATGGTTTATTGTGAGTTAATAGAGGTTAGTAAAGGTGTTAGTCATGCATGGTTAGTTCATTGATAGGAAGAATTCCTGTGCTACCTGGCAATGACTCAGAAGTCAAAACAGGGGCCAGGTATACCTCCGCGGGGGTGGGGGTCTCCCTCCTTGGGTGGGCAAAAAGGGGGAGCTGGGCGCCCTCTCTCTGTGATAGTCGTCCGGCGGCTGTGGCTAGGGGCTTGCCATATCACCAGTGTTTGTAATAACCCTCTGTGTATGAGACAGATGTGGGTGTCCTTAATACCAAAACCGAAGGTGCCTTGGCTAGCTGGTTTTACTCGGCTGGTTGTTAATTGTAGGGTTTGCTGGGTGTGGTGGAGACTGGGTTGCTAACTCTGCCACATTTATCTGGAAGTATGGCAATAGAAGTTAGTTACTGACGAGGCGGCTAGCCTCGCACCGACGACCATTGGGTGCAGGGTTGTGAATGGGTTGTAAGAGAATAGATGGCATGCAAGGGGCTAGTAAAGTTCTAATGTTGTTCTGGCCTACTAAGTGAAGGTAGGCTGGATAGGAGTATATATATAAAAGGTTGGAGAGCGTTAGCAACGGGCAATTCAAGGATCTTCAAGAGGTATGAGAGAGAGGCTAGGTCGGACAAGAGTAGAGAAGCGCGGGGTCTTATAATGAGAGGGGAGGAGTGCAGGGGGGCCATAGGGGAATTTGACCCTAAGGTCTCTGGGCGTGGGGGTGGCATTAGGCTGCAGTTGATATGGAAGTTTGAAAAGGCAGTAGAATACGTTCGCCAAATGCTACCGGGGAATGCAACTATGGGGTGGTATATGAGTCTGGAAAAGATAGAGTTATGTGATCAGTCCGAGGGGTTATGGATACTATTAGTTGGCCCTGGGAACTGCGTTTTCTATGAAATATATATACCAACAACAGCGGCAGTTCGTAGGGGTACTTAGTTATTGTTTCGGGGTACTTATGACAGATACTGGTAACCAGGTTATCTTATACAATCTCTGGTTGGGGTAAGAGGTGTATGACACGAAGTAAATTGGCGTAGTGTGGACTGTGGATATGAAGGAGGCAAGGGGAAGACGTATGACAATTGTGGAAAAGTAAATGGAAAAAGGTGAACACAATGGCGGATAAAAATACTTAACCTAAGGATTGAATACATAGATTTATGGGGCGATGGGTCTTCAGAAGCTTAGTCTGGCAAGACAAGATGTTAGGGAATGTTAATATTAATACTTAAACTAAGGATTGCATACATCGATGAACGACGACATTATAGTCGTCGTCCTAATAAGGTGATGAAACCTGGTTGATCTGTACTTGGCACAATACGACACAAGGACAGTGCCGCTATGTCGTATCCATACTGGTGGCAGTTAATATTATAGAGACACTTAGTTACTAGAGGAACAATGCAAGGGGCGACTGAGCACGGGTTACATATATCTATACTCGTCATGGGAAATGATATACAAGGTCTAGGGACAGGCGTGGGTGTTTTAACTTCTAAGATATATAACATCTACTTCTCGGATGTAAGAACATACATAGATATAATTATGGCTGTCTGATGTGTTGGCATTGGCTCAACGTCGGGACGGGGCATGGGTGTTTTTAATATGAATGTATATTCCTGTTCATCATCTTTGTAGTTAGGAGTGTAGGACACGAGGGGGTAGTGTACATGAGGTGTGGAAAAATGGTCAGTTTAGAAGGGGTATCTAGGTGCGGCCTGGAGCTGCTTAGCCCTGCGGGCTTGGGCCTGTCTGAATTGGCTGGCTCGGTCAGCTGGTCCTTTCGTTCTGTGGACCTTTCCTTTGGGTGTTTCTGTGTGGTGTTCGTTCGTGGCTTCTGTGGTGGGCTTCTCGTTCTGGGGCATTTTAATTACATTTACAGTATATCAGTTTGGTACTAGGGCGCATGTAGCTAGAGAGAGAGATAACTGCGTTTCAGAAAAGATATAGGCAAATACTGGTTTGGTAACAGAGTTGTAGATAGGTGGAATAGGCAACCGAGTGTTATAATAGGATCAAGAAAGATAGAGATAAAATTAGATAGGTACATGGACGAGGTGGTTATGAAATAAATGCATGCGACTCCAGTGACTATGATACTGAAATTCCAGTTGGTATGTCAAGTAAAAATGTATCCCAAGAAAATGAAAATGAAGGTTTGAGGTATATTGGTGGATATATTGCCAGCAAGTTTCCCCAGCATGAATTTCTAGGTAAGAAAGTATCAGAGGATGACACAACCTGGATTGGGAAAATATGCAGAAAAGAAGGGATGCTTATATGACACCCAAAAATGAATTCTTTGAACAGCTTAAATTAATGGAAAAAATCTGTGTGTGTTTTCATGGTAAAACAGAGTTCAAAGCTGGCAAAAACTCCTTAAAATCATTGTGTAAAGAAATTGTTGGTATGGTGACTTTACCATGGGAAGTAATGGTGACTGGACGACTCAGCCCATGGGACAACTCGGCTCGGACAGCTCGGCCCACTTTTGGACAACTCGGCCACGACGGCGAGACAGCTCGGCCCATTATTTGAGACAGCTCGGCCCCATGTTATGCTATGGTTAGGTCAGGTTAGGTTAGGTAAGGTTCGGTTAGGTTAGGTAGTGACATAATGATTCCAAAATGATCAATACGAGAAATAAAAGTTAATGAGTTGTCACTTGTTTGATGAAACGAAAAGATAGATACATAAATAGATAGGGACATAGTGATTCCAAAATTATCAATATAGCCATCTATATCGTTTTTATGTTGTCGAAGCAAATAGGGGTTGTGAAAGGCAGAGTTGTCTCGCAATTAATACTGGGCCGAGCTGTCTCAGTTTTACTGGGCCGAGCTGTCTCGCCGTAGGCCGAGCTGTCCGAGCCGAGCTGTCCCGTGGGCCGAGTAGTCTAGCATTCGGAAGTAATTAGTTTTTTTGTAAGATGGCCGAATGTTTTTTAGAATACGGATTTTAAACAGAAATATGAATGCTAATGATCCTAGAAAAACTAAATCTAAAATGTCTAAACTAATAACATCAGTGTGAAATCCTTGTGTTTATGTAATTCTTATCCCTCTTTGTGCAAGCTAATTATATTATAAGAATAAGAAATTAGAACAATAACCAAGCAAAATGAAGATACCGGGTATAAAAAAATACCGGTACTAATATTAATTAACATGTTTGACACCCCTGGTCTAGTGGCGGCAGTTTGGCTGGCAGGGGAGCGTTTTCCTATCTTTCTTTCTCTCGCCCAGCCTCGTGACATCAACAGGCTGCGTGTGCGCCAACCTGTTGTATCTCTTAACCTTGGTGTCGGCTAGGTGCGGCCCTTGGCCAGAGGTCGGCCACACAAATTTGCATATTGGCCGTTTCGTGCCCTGCCATTTTAGCTCGATATATTTTAGTGGTATTTTGTTTTGTTTTCTATATTCTAAACTCGACCAAATATAACTATACACGTGGTAAATTTTAGACATTTTTTTCAAAACTTGTGTTCCCGTTTGCTACACCCATAATACCTAGCCACCCAGCCTATTTCGACGACTTATTTCAGCGCTTTTCATTGGTATAAAATATAGTTTCTTTGCCTATTCCACATACAATTCTTACAATACAGAGGCAGAACCCTTACATAGCCAATCTCTCACTCTCTCTCTCTCTCGCTCTTGTTTGCACACCCGTAATAATGAGGCTGATAACTTACAAAACATGCAACCGAGGTGAAAGTTGGAGTCTGGAGAGCCAAGTGGCCCACACAAGGCAGATACCATTCACAACCAAGCCATCTAATAAACAGCATGCTACTCCTCTCTTGGTGGTCCGTTATTATGTCTAGTTTTGCTCCTAAGACAAATGAACGGAAATGGTTTAGTGCCCAGATAATACCTAAACATTCTCTTTTAGTGGCTGCATAATTTTTAAAATGCCCCAGAACGAGAAGCCCAACACAGAAGCCATGAACGAACACCACACAGAAACACCAAAGGAAAGGTCCACAGAACGAAAGGACCAGCTGACCGAGCCCGCCATTCCAGACAAGGCCCAAGCCCGCAGGGCTAAACAGCTCCAGGACACACCCATTTACCTTTTCTAAAACTGACCATTTTCCACACCTCACGTACACTAACCCCCTTGTGTCCTACACTCCTAACTACAAAGATGATGAACAGGAATATACATTCATATTAAAAACACCCATGCCCGACGTTGAGCCAATGCCAACACATCAGACAGCCATAATTATATCTATGTATGTTCTTGCATCCAAGAAGTAGATGTTATATATCTTAGAAGTTAAAACACCCACGCTGTCCCTAGACCTCGTATATCATTTTCCATGACGAGTATAGATATATGTAACCCGTGCTCAGTCGCCCCTTGCATTGCTCCTCTAGTAACTAAGTATTAATATTAACATTCCCTAACATCTTGTCTTGCCAGACTAAGCTTCTGAAGACCCATCGCCCCATAAATCTATGTATGCAATCCTTAGGTGAAGTAATTTTCTCCGCCATTGTGTTCACCTTTTTCCATTTACTTTCCACAATTGTCATACGTCTTCCCCTTGCCTCCTTCGTATCCACAGCCCACACTACGCCAATTTATTTCGTGTCTTACACCTCTTACCCCAACCAGAGATTGTATAAGATAACCTGGTTACCAGTATCTGTCATAAGTACCCCGAAACAATAACTAAGTACCCCTACGAACTGCCGCTGTGGGTGGTATTTTATATTTAATAGAAAACGCAGTTCCCAGGGCCAACTAATAGTATCCATAACCCTCTGACTGATCACATAACTCTATCTTTTCCAGACTCATATACCACCCAATAGTTGCATTCCCCGGTAGCATTTGGCTAACGTATTCTACTGCCTTTTCAAACTTCCATATCAATTGTAGCCTAATGCCACCCCCACGCCCAGGGACCTTAGGGGCAAAATTTCCCTGTAGCCCTTGAACTCCCCCCCCCCTCTCATTAAGACACCCGCGCTTCTCGACTCTTGTCCGACCTAGCCTCTCTCTCATACCTCTTGAAGATCCTTGAATTGTCCGTTACTAACGCTCTCCAACCTTTTATATATATACTCCTATCCAGCCTACCTTCACTTAGTAGGCCAGAACAACATTAGAACTTTACTAGCCCCTTGCATGCCATCTATTCTCTTACAACACATTCACAACCCTGCACCCAATGGTCGTCGGTGCGAGGCTAGCCGCCCCGCCAGTAACTAACTTCTATTGCCATACTTCCAGATAAATGTGGCAGAGTTAGCAACCCAGTCTCCACCATATCCAGCAAATCCTACAATTAACAACCAGCCGAGTAAAACCAGCTAGCTAAGGCACCTTCGGTTTTGGTATTAAAGACACTCCCATCTGTCTCATACACAGAGGGTTATTACAAACACTGGTGATATGGCAAGCCCCTAGCCACAGCCGCCAGACGACTATATCAGAGAGAGGGCGCCCAGCTCCCCCTTTTTGCCCACCCGAGGAGGGAGACCCCCACCCCCGCGGAGGTATACCTGGCCCCTGTTTTGACTTTCGAGTCATTGCCAGGTAGCACAGGAATTCTTCCTATCGATGAACTAACCATGAATGACTAACACCTTTACTAACCTCTATTAACTCACAATAAACCATTTACCTTTCTTGCATGCTCTGATCACTAAATTAGCACCTCAGCTATACCATAGAATGAAGATTGAACAATCTAGAGAGACGCTCCTATCACAGCTGTCCCCATCCTCCTCGCAAAGTAGATCCAGTCTCTCTCCCCTAAATACGTCCAGTATAGCCAAAATAGTACCTCTTACTAAGGCTCAGTTATATGAAAATATAAAGGCTTCCTATCGCCCTGTGCCACAACAGTAAATACCATCTTACCTAGTCCCCATATCTATTGAGAGCTCAATTAAGTCCATAAGACTCGAGATCCCTACTGTCTACAGGGTCCAGAACCGAGCCTATAAATCTAACTCCCGCCCCCAGTCAAATCAGTTGAAAGCTAGACACCAACCAGGGGTCACTACCCTGCAGTTAATTTCTAGCTCTGCCCTTGTGTTGTTCCGGAGTGAGATCCCAGAACCGGCAGACTCCGTGGCAGATTTGGATAG
Organism: Paralithodes platypus; assembly: GCA_032716605.1. Taxonomy (NCBI): domain Eukaryota; kingdom Metazoa; phylum Arthropoda; class Malacostraca; order Decapoda; family Lithodidae; genus Paralithodes; species Paralithodes platypus. The sequence goes on from CM064498.1 coordinate 50,420,866, forward strand.
AAGGACCTGCCCACGTATTGAAGAACTTCACACATATGGCCCCCCTGGACGGCCGCGGAACCAGTCGTTAGCCCCCAACATCATGGACGCAAGATAACCAGGACCAGACCCATCAGATACTACCCAAGATTCCCTTTAGCAGTACTACATCTTACTGTGCTGTTTTAGATTCACTAATTAATATTTCTACGAAGTGGCTAAGACCTTGCCCAGTGTAATTCATACTTAACCATTCCATTTGGGACGTACTAAGCGATCAGTGCTCTTTAATTAACAGGCGACCTTGACTCTTGTAATTACCTTATTCAGATATTAAAACTCTAGTGATATCTAACGTTCGCCCACTGATTTGCGTTCTATGTATTTCTGAGACAAGGATATAAAACTTAGATCAGTACCCCCTGAGGTTACTAGAATTCCCGTGCTCTAAAAATGCGTGTCTAATCTAGTCTGTGAACTACTACTTGTGCACCAGAGCTACCAGTAATAAATCTAACAGTGAATATGAATCTATAAGTAACATTGATGGTCTTCGGTATATAAACCTGTGAAATCAAAGCCAGTGATCAGAAGATTAATACCTGAACGTTGGAAGTGGGAGACTAGGCTCCATCCAGATCCACTTATGCTAGTGTTGTTCAATTCTATTATATTGTCTTACACAAGTATTCTGCAGTGGTATATCAATAAACGTGATCATGTAACTTGCTACCATGTGTTTCTTTGTGTTCTCTATTCCTCATATCTTGTATTGTGCATGCAGCCTTATATACCCAGTCAATTTAGAACTCACATTACCCAAGTTAAACCTGTAGAAAAACAGGGCATAACAATTTTGTTGGGCGGTGTTTAGGGTTGAACTGGCATAAGCAATGACGTGTTCTTTTCCATCTTGCACTTGAGCTAATACGGCCCCAATGGCATATAGGGATACGTCCGTATACAGACGAAAAGGATGTTTGTAATCAGAAAAAGATACTGAAGGAGCTTGAACTAGTTTTTCTTTTAATGTCTCAAAGGCTATATCACAATTAACCCTCTGATTTTCATACGCCCTTCCTAATCTGAATAAAATTGTCTAATAATTGGCAGAAAAGAGACAAAAAATAGGTAATAGGATCTTGAAAGGGTTATAGGGTATCATTCAGTTCTGTAACGCCTTTCTTTACATTATTCTGGCTATTATTAGACGAATTTATTCAGATTAGGAAGGGCGTATGGAAGTCAGAGGGTTAATCATTTCGATAGTCTTTACCCTTATAATTCCCACAGATCTTTCCTATACTGTATATAATTGTCTAATGATAGCCAGAATAAACTGGCTAGGACGGATGTGAGGTAGCTAAAGTTAATAATTGAGGTTGTTGATAATTCATTCGATCCCTAGAGGTATAGCTGAATCCCAAGCTGAATACAATCGTCTAAATTCTAATGTTATCCAGAATACAATATCAATATTGTCATCGTACACTGTAATATATCAAGGGTATAACAAAAGGTATATACAGTAACATCATTGATTGTACTGATGGGTATTTATCTCTCTATCGATATATTTTATGAATTTAATACATAAGAACATAAGAAAATGGGAGTCTGCAAAAATCCGATCGGCCCATACAAGGCAGATCCCTGTCACACCCAACCCCAATTATAGGCCCAACTCACTAATACCTTGAGTACTGACCCCACCAAAACGGTCAGAGATTAACACAAGATAATGGGGGTCTGCTGAGCGCCGATTGGCCCACACCTGGTAGATCCCCCTCACACCCAACCCATCTCGTCTATATGCCTATCTAATTTTATCTTAAAGCTCCCTATTGTTCTTGAACCCACTATATCACTTGGTAGCCTATTCCACCCATCTACAACACTGTTACCAAACCAATATTTGCCTATATCTTTTCTGAAACGAAATTTATCTAATTTATAACCATTTGTTCGAGTTCTTTCGCTATCACTGAGCTTCAGTACATTTTTCATGTCTCCTTTATTTACCCCACTGAACCACTTGAACACTTCTATCATATCCCCTCTAACTCTGCGTCTTTCTAACGAATGTAAGCCTAATTTGTTCAACCTTTCTTCATATGGTAGATTTCTAATATTATGAATCATTTTTGTCATTCTTCGCTGTACTCTCCAAGGAATCTATATCCATTCTGTAATAAGGACTCCAAAATTGGACAGCATAATCCATATGAGGTCTTACTAATGACAAGTAAAGATTCAAGATAACATCGGCAGTTATGTTATTCACACTCCTTGAGATGAACCCCAGAATCCTGTTTGCTTTGTTACGTACGCTTATACACTGTTTTCTAGGTTTCAAATCGTTGCTAACAAACACACCCAAATCTTTCTCGCAGTCTGAGTTTTCTAATTCAGCATTAGCTAGTTTATATTTTACATTAGTATTCGTCTTCCCTATCTTTAATACCTTGCATTTGTCAATGTTAAAATTCATCTGTCACTTTACTGACCATTCGTGTAAGGTATCTAGATCCCTTTGGAGGCACTCTATGTCGCTATCTGAATCTATTGGTCTCCCTATTTTGGTATCGTCTGCGAATTTACTTATCCTACTAGTTATACCTAAATCAAGGTCATATATGTATATGATAAATAACAGAGGACCCAATACCCTGGACCCAAGGACCCTGGGGGACACCACTCTTGACTGATCCCCACTCTGACTTAGTACCATTTATGCTGACCGATATATACCGATATAACATAATAATGGTATTATATATGGACACCTGAATCACCCCTTTTCGTACCTTCATTAAAGCCATACTTATTGACAGTGCATGCAGAACACGGTGGGACGCAACCTAGCAACTGTAAGAACAACCAAGGTGATCATAAACTTGCTCATGAAGGCCCATGGGGTATTTCCCCGCTGTGGCCTTGTACGCCTGCGCAGTACCAGACACACTCTCATGTTTAGTCCAACATATTCCCCCCAGACTCAAACATCATGTTCCTTTCTGCTCCATCATTGAGGTATGTACACAAGATGTAGGTTATTAACACCTTACGAGCGGCCTATGCGGTTTATTTATGTGTACCGCCCAGCGGGGTGTTTTTAGCCAAAATAGGGCTGTTTACGTGATCATTTTCATGCCTAAATAAGACCCAGAACGTAAAACAAGTATCTATCCCTGAAAGGGCATAAACAGAGCTTTCGAATGACACCATAACGATCCTTGTATGATGGATAGTTTTCTTGCAATAACCGTGCAACGCGAGTGCAAAAAGCAGGTAATTCGGTACTTTCGGTACATAATTGAGTATGTAGCGAGTGAGAGAGGGAGGAGGGAGCTGAGATTTGTGTCAGTAGGTTCGCCGCGGTGGTCTGGAGCAGTCATACGCTCGCTAGTCTCCTGCCACCACTTGTCTCTCTCTCTCAGCCACATTACGTGCTGAAATTGCCACTCGAGTTATGTCGAGCGCCGCCACATAGTCCAGCTTTATTTAACTCGACTTAAGTGGTGAGCCACTTTTTAAGGGTTAATCCAATGTGTTGTAATCATATAGTGTTTGTACATTTCAACTTTATGGTTGCAATCTTTAGTGTTGTGATAATAAAGCTTTTATCAATAGGGGTTCAATCCTACGGTAGGAAATCCCTTTTGAAATAGTTTGGATTAATATATATCTATCTATATATATATATAAATATGTATATAGAATATATATATATATATACCGGTATATATATATATATATATATATATATATATATATATATATATATATATATATATATATATATTGTTACGTATCTTGATCCTCAAGTGGTTAACTTGATGAATCTAGATAGCACAGAGATATATATTAAGGTATCAGTCAGCTGAAGGCAAAACAAATGTAAAATCTAATAAAATAATTTCCTGTTGTTGCTTCCTTTCCTTTTGGATCTTAGGACTTAGTATCCTTTATTGACTGATACTCTTTAATTATGAAAAATACTGAAACTAATTAAAGTCATGTAGTATTTATAAAAAAATATTATTTAACCGAAGCTTAGTAGGCTATGGTTATGAACCGAATAAGTTATAGCTAAAGAAGGACTATTAATTTTATAGTCTTGAAAGATAAATATTAAAGTAAGAATATTTCTGTCTCTTACCCTTTTTGAAATGAATAGATAGTTTTATGATCTATCTATCTATCTATCTATTGCCTGACGCCGTGATCCCCGAAGGGGTGGCCACGAACGAACCGCCCCCATGCAGTCGACGCCCCTCCCCCCAACCAGCACCGCCTTCGTTCATGTAGTTCCTCACTCCATCCTTCCACCTCATATTCGGTCTACCTCTCCCCCTCTGTCCCTCCACCTCGCTCTCGTACACCCTCTTAGTCATTCTCTCACTTTCCATACGTTCCATATGGCCGAACCATCTCAAGTTTTATGATATGTCCTTTTATTTATATTTAATGTAATTATTCTTGGTTCTTGTCTTACGTTAATAGTATTATATTATTATTATCATCAGGATTTATATCAAAGTCACATAAAAAGTTAGATATATATTTAATAATTAGTTAAATGTATTTGTTAACCACGTAACATTGAGGTTTGATTATGAGTAAATAAAGTTACAGGATCGCTTCATAGATTCGATTCAGGTCTCACTCAAATAATATGAAAAGCAAAAATAATATTTTGAAGCTAAAAGAATTTTCTTCAGCTTAGGAAATCACTATAAGTAATATTAACACAGCCATGTTAGTCTAAGGCGATATTACTAATATGAGACAATAGCATCACCGTACTAAGCACCGTTAAGCAATGTAAGCTTAATTCAAAGAAAATGAAAGAACTCGTAACTATTAATATAAAACAATAGTATTACTTTCATCATAACCCAATTACTTAAAGAGTTGCTTTAGTCTACAAGTTAGTCAACTAAAATAGTTAAGTACATAATAGCGTTAACGTTAAATTCGCAATCAAATAGTTAAGTACACAATAATAGTAGCGTTAACGTTAATTCCCAATCAAAATAGTTAAGCACATAATAGTAGCGTTAACGTCCCAATCACATATCTCACTAACCAACATAACGTAAGTGTTTACACCGAACACACTTAACACACACATATATAATCTGACTGACAGTCACAATCCCATTATAATACTTCACCCCGTCTTCCTCCAGCTGCAAGTTCACCTTCCCCAACTCCAAATGAGACTGATTTGAATGCCCACAACTCGGGTCTTATATACTAAACAATGATGGTGTAGGAACGAATCAGGAGGCGGGGGTGGTGCCCGCTCCAATCATAGCTCCTCGAGTCGCATAACAGGTGCCTGGTCCATTCACAGCTCCTGGCGTCGATCATACGTCATAGCGTCGGTCATCAAGTAGTTTGCAGGGTCCCCTATGACGCACACAGGTGTGACGGCTTGTTTGCTGGTATGCAGGCTAGCTGGTTTCCCCACTCGCTAGTTCGCTCGCTAGTTTGCTTCGCCGCTTGGGTAGTTTGGCTCCTTCAACTCTAATCCTAACTCTTAAATTAACATACAGGGCTCCGTATGTCAGACCTCCCCCCTAGAAAAGAGTTTAAGGAGTATAGTACATAATATTAAACATAATACATAAATAGATTCACCACCAGATTGGCAACAGCAAGATTATAATGAGGATATAATAAGGATATCACCCAAAGTAGGCAAAGTCTCCAGGTACCACATCAGAACATAGCTGGAACGTAGCTAGAGCGTTATTCGAACTGCAAGGCATCTCACAGCTGAAGGCTTAAAAGCGCACTACAAAAGCATAATATTTACCTCGCTACAAGGGAGAGCTAATTGCCAAAATCCTCTCATTAAATTAAACTTACTGCTGTATGAGGCCAAACTGGTAAATGCAATCTTTGATCCGTGGCAGTGGGTAGGTATCGTTCTTTGTGACAGCATTAACTTGCCTATAGTCCATACATACCCTATGGCTCCCGTCTGGCTTTGGCACAAGTATGACCGGACTACTCCACTGGCTTAAGGCCCTTGTGATCAGCTTGTTTGAAAAAATGAAGTCAAGCTCGACCTGCAGTATAGTCCTGCGTTGAGGTGAGACACGGTAGGGGGATAGTTTAATTGGAGTTGCATCCCCTACATCGATGTCGTGCAAGGCCAAAGAAGCGAGCCCTGGAGTATCACGGAACACACTGGGAGACTGAGATAAAACAGAGATTAGTTGGTTCGCTTGATCAGAGGGAAGATGACATAGTTTAGATGGTAATTCCCTCCAAGCTACTGAATTATTCTGAAAGTTGGATAGGCTACATGACAAGTCAAAGTCTGCATGGATACCTACAGGCTCTGGAACAGTCTGTTGCGGGTCAGTAAGAGAACTGAAGACTTCGTCCGCACCAGGCTGTCCACAGGTCCTGACATTCACTGCCACAGTGTGAGAATCTGGAAGAGTGGAATCAGGGGACCTATGGTAGGGTTTCAACATATTTATATGGAATACTTGCGTGGGCTTTCTCCTGTCTGGGGTAGTTACTAGATAATCGGTAATGCTCACCCTCCGAATGATCTTATATGGGCCCCTGAACTTGGCAGATAAAGGTTGGCCAAAAAGGGGGAGCAGGACCAAAACCTCATCACCGGGCTTAAACTCCCTCTCACGGGCTTTTCTGTCATACCATTTCTTCATGGAACTTTTAGCCACTGTCAAGTTTTGAGCGGCAAACTCACATGAGGATCTCAGCCGGGTTTTGAAATCTGAAACATACTTGAGGAGGTTTTGGTTCCCCTCCTGGCCAACTAGGCTATCCTGCAATAGTTGCAAAGGACCTCTTACCTGGTGACCTAAAACTAGCTCATTAGGGGAAAAACCCAGGGATTCAGTTGGAACCTCACGAGTAGCAAATAAAAGAAAAGGTACCCCCTTATCCCACTCAACTCCGGTCTCTGTACAATACTTACGTAACATTCCCTTTAATGTCTGATGATATCGTTCGAGAACCCCTTGACTCTCTGGGTGGTAGGTACTAGACTTAACATGCTCGATACCCAACTCCTTCAGGGACTGCTGAAAAATGTTAGAGGTAAAATTAGTTCCTTGATCACTTTGCACCTCATGGGGGAAACCCATTCTGGTGAAGAATTTGAGCAGTTCCTTGATGACAGTTGGAGCAGAGGTAGTTCTTAAGGGTATAGCCTCTGGGTAGCGAGTTGCCATGTCCATGATAGTTAATAAATACAGGTTACCTTGGGAAGTCTTAGGCAATGGGCCTACAATGTCCACTACCACCCGAGTAAAAGGATTCTCGAAAACGGGCAAGGGCACCAGAGGATGTACAGGCACCTTCTGATTGGGTTTTCCTGTCATCTGGCAAGTGTGACACACTCTACAAAACTCCACTACATCTGCACGCATTCCTGGCCAGTAAAAGTGGGCTCTGATTCTGTCTAGAGTTTTTCTCACACCTAGGTGTCCTGCCAATGGTATACAATGTGCCATTTCCATGATATCTCTACGACAAGGTTTGGGGACTACTACTTGATGGACGTCCCAAGCCCCGTCATCGATTGGTCTGTGTGGCGGTCTCCATCTTCGCCACAATACTCCTCCTTTGAGGTAGAAACATTCACCACCCTCCTTCTCACATTCCTCTTCACTCACGGACCTGGCAGCTAACTCCTTGCATTCACTATCATCTCTCTGTAGCTCTACCAGGCCACTAGGACAATTTGGAGGGGTTTCATGGTCATCGTTAGGGTCAAGATGAGCCATAAAGGTGTCAGATAAATCCACCTCAGTCACATCATCAGGCACAGTTGGAGCGTCATTCACACTCTCATCATCCCTTTCATCAACTCTTACATTCGGTACATTTCTGTCTGAGGGAACTGCTACTTGAGACATTGAACGTGTGACAGCACACACAGGGAAAACTGTTGGCATCTCCTTTTCGAGCTCACCGGTTAGTGGCTCGTTAACAGGGGAAAGTGACAAAATGGGGTCTGGTCGGACCTTCTCACCTGCTACATCATTCCCCAAAAGGAGTGTTACCCCAGGCACAGGGATATCTTGGGACCTACACAAAGCTATGGTGGCCTCACCCTGTAGTAACTCACATTCAATTTCGCCTTTTACCAAGTATGCATAAAACTGGCCTCCAGCACCTCTCATTACAACTGGTTCGCCAGGTGGGCACTCAGTGTAAGGATTCACCATGAGGGTGCTAGTAGAACCTGTGTCTCTCAGAATTTTTACCTCATGCATACAACCATATAATCTCACGTTGCCAGATGAAATAAAGGGACGGTAACTGTCCTGCACTGATGGTGAAATTATTATTGGCTTAACCCTAGTGGGTTGCACCACACATGCTACTACACCCCTGTCTAGATGATTTACGTTAGCTGCTAGGTACTCCTTCTGTCGGGAGTCCTGCATTAAAGGAACTTTTGGTGCTAGGTACTCCTTCTGTCGGGAGTCCTGCGTTAAGGGAAAATTTGGTGCTAGATACTCCTTCTGTCGGGAGTCCTGCATTACAGGCACATATGGAGTTTGAGATACGGCGGCAACTGTCTGCCCCGATCTCTCGGTTTTCTCCTTGGCCCAGCACTGATAAGCTAGGTGGCCTCTCATGCCACAAAAAGTACATACTTTAGGGGATACGGGAACGTTCCCTCTTTGAGCATTACTATTAGTTTGGGGCCCACCTCTGTTACCATTGCCCTGAGTCGCATTTTTAGTTGGGGGAACAATTCTATTTTGGCTAGCTGGGGAAGACGTTATAGGCTTGTGACTGGGTCTGTCAGATTTGTGATTGGGATACTTAAAATTAGAGCTAGAATTATCGTAGGGCTTCTTTCCACGAAATTTGTTGTTGAGCACGTATGTGTCAGCCATGTCAGCGGCGTCGGCAAGACAATCTACCTTTTTCCCCTTTAAATGATAGGATACAGAAGAATCAATTTTCCATAGGAAATTTTCTAACAGGACCAACTCCTTCAGATCGTTGTAGCTTGTGACTTTCTTACTCTTGACCCAATGATTGAAAGTTTTAGTCATGGTCCTGGCAAATACCTTATGGGTTTCTTCTACTTTCTTCTGGTTTTTACGGAAAGATTGCCTGTAAGCCTCAGGCTGCAATTGATAGGTTTTTAGGATAGCTTCTTTGAGATTGTCATAATCCTGCCTAACTTCTGCTACTTCTGACAAATACGTGGCTCGAGCCTGCCCTGTCAAAACAGTTTGTAACATAAAAGGCCATTGATCTCTTGTCCACTTCATACCTCCAGCAACTTCCTCAAACAAAACAAAGAAATCCTGCACATTATCCTCAGTGAAAGGTGGAATGACACTAGTCATAGTCAATCCCAGAGGGGGAGCAATTACGGGAGCATTTGTATTGACATTTAGTTGAGCCGTTTGATATTGATATTGATAATGTTCGGTCTTTATTCTGGCTTCTTCGATATTTGCTCTGGCTTTTATGCTGGCTTCTTCGGTATTTATTCTGGCTAGTTCTATTTTTAGTCTGGCTTGTTCGGCATTTGCTTCGGCATTTAGTCTGGTTTGTTCGGTCTTTATTCTGGCTAGCTCCAGTACTTGATCACCGGTCAAACCAGGTGGCACTTGTTCATCAAGTTGGCTAGGTTTACTCGGGATCCCACCAACTGCTCCGTAACCCTCCCCGCCTTCTACAGGGAACAAGTGGGTTTTTATGGTCTGAGCCACCTCTACTTTAGACATGTTTGAGACAGTTAATTGGAGATGTGAGGCAAGCACTTTCAGTTCGGATTTTGACAGACAGTCAATATCAGGGGCTGTGGGTTCTGATTCTATGAAAACTCAAGCATCTTCGTCATTAATTAGTTGAGGCATGATTAATATTTGATTTTTAAGTAGTGAAACGTTAATGAAACTGAGTGAAACTGTATGAAACGAATCCTGGCAAGGTCGCCACTCTTCTGTTACGTATCTTGATCCTCAAGTGGTTAACTTGATGAATCTAGATAGCACAGAGATATATATTAAGGTATCAGTCAGCTGAAGGCAAAACAAAAGTAAAATCTAATAAAATAATTTCCTGTTGTTGCTTCCTTTCCTTTTGGATCTTAGGACTTAGTATCCTTTATTGACTGATACTCTTTAATTATGAAAAATACTGAAACTAATTAAAGTCATGTAGTATTTATAAAGAATTATTATTTAACCGAAGCTTAGTAGGCTATGGTTATGAACCGAATAAGTTATAGCTAAAGAAGGACTATTAATTTTATAAAAAGTCTTGAAAGATAAATATTAAAGTAAGAATATTTCTGTCTCTTACCCTTTTTGAAATGAATAGATAGTTTTATGATATGTCCTTTTATTTATATTTAATGTAATTATTCTTGGTTCTTGTCTTACGTTAATAGTATTATATTATTATCATCAGGATTTATATCAAAGTCACATAACAAGTTAGATATATATTTAATAATTAGTTAAATGTATTTCTTAACCACGTAACATTGAGGTTTGATTATGAGTAAATAAAGTTACAGGATCGCTTCATAGATTCGATTCAGGTCTCACTCAAATAATATGAAAAGCAAAAATATTTTGAAGCTAAAAGAATTTTCTTCAGCTTAGGAAATCACTAAGTAATATTAACACAGCCATGTTAGTCTAAGGCGATATTACTAATATGAGACAATAGCATCACCGTACTAAGCACCGTTAAGCAATGTAAGCTTAATTCAAAGAAAATGAAAGAACTCGTAACTATTAATATAAAACAATAGTATTACTTTCATCATAACCCAATTACTTAAAGAGTTGCTTTAGTCTACAAGTTAGTCAACTAAAATAGTTAAGTACATAATAATAGCGTTAACGTTAAATTCGCAATCAAATAGTTAAGTACACAATAATAGTAGCGTTAACGTTAATTCCCAATCAAAATAGTTAAGCACATAATAGTAGCGTTAACGTCCCAATCACATATCTCACTAACCAACATAACATAAGTGTTTACACCGAACACACTTAACACACACATATATAATCTGACTGACAGTCACAATCCCATTATAATACTTCACCCCGTCTTCCTCCAGCTGCAAGTTCACCTTCCCCAACTCCAAATGAGACTGATTTGAATGCCCACAACTCGGGTCTTATATACTAAACAATGATGGTGTAGGAACGAATCAGGAGGCGGGGGGTGGTGCCCGCTCCAATCATAGCTCCTCGAGTCGCATAACAGGTGCCTGGTCCATTCACAGCTCCTGGCGTCGATCATACGTCATAGCGTTCATTCACAGCTCCTGGCGTCGATCATACGTCATAGCGTCGGTCATCAAGTAGTTTGCAGGGTCCCCTATGACGCACGCAGGTGTGAAGGCTTGTTTGCTGGTATGCAGGCTAGCTGGTTTCCCCACTCGCTAGTTCGCTCGCTAGTTTGCTTCGCCGCTTGGGTAGTTTGGCTCCTTCAACTCTAATTCTAACTCTTAAATTAACATACAGGGCTCCGTATGTCAGAATATATATATATATATATATATATAAAATTATATACAGGGTGTCCCAGGAGGAAAGGGCATAACTTTGGGAAATGATAGAACAAAATATTCTAAGCCTAAAATGTTCTATAACAAAAAGTCCAAATCTCGACCGGTATAGAGATATTGCATTTTGAAAATGATATTTACTTCAGTATTTCCTAATAAGGCTGGCCTAGCTGTCCTAGTGCCTACTACACCTCCATCTTTCTGCAATTATTTGACCATGTTATTTTAAAGATACTATAATTCTATAAGTTGCAAAATGATTATAGACATATTAGCTCACTTTGGAGTTGTTGGAAACTATTTGACATGGAAGAGTCCACTACAGTGATGCGGGGGATGGCACTACTTAAAACCTTCAATATCTTTTTAACGGTTGAAATTTGTACTTTTTGTTATAGAATATTTTATGCTTAGAATACCTTGTTCTATCATTTCCCAAAGTTATGCCCTTTCCTCCTGGGATACCCTGTATATATATATATATATATACTGTATATCCTTATTCAATTAATAAGTCACTTAGTTAGATGGTTAATCAATTAGTTACTTACGTACTTCATCATTTAATCTCCAAACAGTGTTATGGCAATGTTGGTGGTAGCTGAGGCACCTATACCGACACAGACAATACCAGCCTCGCAGGGATTTCTAGGAGGTAAACTCTCTCTCTCTCTCTCTCTCTCTCTCTCTCTCTCTCTCTCTTACACACAATGGCAGGAAAACATAATGCTTACACTTTTAGAGGATAAAGGCTATACTAATTGTTATGCCCTGATTTTATACAGGGTTATCTTGGTATAGGTGAGTTTGCAAGACTGGGTTATTGGATTTCTTGCAAAATACATAAAGAGAATCAACAGAGAACATAGATAATCTCGGATAAATGGTTTGTAATACAGCTTTATTCTAAATAACACTCAGGTATAAGGTACGTAATAGAATTCATACGAACAATAGATGTTGGAGCACTCAGGTAGGTTATTGGACTTATTACAATCTCCCAGCACTTATCGCGTATTTGGATAGAGACATACTTCCCACTTCCAACGTTCAGGCATTATTCTTCTGATCACATTGCTTTATGATACGTAGGGTACATGAATCACACAGGTTAGGTATTTCGCTTTGTTAACTCTCTGGTAATATGACTCTTAATCAAGGATGAAAGTATAAGTAATGTGGTTATTGCCCAAGAATTAACGTAAAGGGATAACTGTAGCTAGTTGCACTGGTCTAGGATGTTCACTTGTCTAGGTGATACTTCAGACCAAAAATATCAGTGAGGGCGAATCAGGTTTCTGGTGGAGAATCACAATCACTTATTTCAGAATTGCTTTCGCTCGAGCCGTAGTCCAATTGATTCGGACTTATTTCTTTGGCGAGGTTAAACCTGATGGCAAGAATAATTACGGGAGTCAGTTCACCTAAGCTAAATTTCACTGATATATATTAATACATACTAGCATTGTAATCACTCGTTTCCTAACATCAGAGAAAATTGAGACATAATCGAATACACTGGATGGTTGAGTTAATAGCACCGTAACACTGGTACTTTGCGAAGTAACACTGTGATAGAATTTTCCTGGTTATCTTGCGTTAGTGATGTTGGGGGTTAACAGTAGCTCTGGGGCCGTCCAAGCTGTCCAGTAGTGTAGAGAAGGTTTTACAGATGGGTTGCTTGCGTAACCGGTGATGACGCTCCGATATGTTGCCCTTGCTGGGGACCATAAATAACGCTGTCTCAAGATCAACCGGACTAACAACGTATCGGATTAACATAAGACAGTCGAGAAAAGCGACTGCTTAACTATCGCTGGTCCTTATAAGAGGTTCAAGGAGCACGGGCGGTTTTGCACCTTTTTGTCAACAAATGCTGATGGGGCCTACAGTCAATTGTTGCCAAGATGTTATTCTTGCAGAGTCCTCACTCAAGAGTTTCTCGCATAATCCCTTCTAACATAACGAGATCTTTCTGCCTTAGATCAGTTATGAGTTATGATCGTTCGTAACTCAAGTAGCGGATGGTGCACTATCAGAAGTTAATGAAACAATCAATAATTTGTGAATTTGTTGTCTACCAATATAATATTACTGCCGGTTTTATTACTCGCAATAAAACATTTGTAAAGTGTTAATTCACTTCCTCACCGAGTTGCACAGATTACGGAACGCCGAATTATCGTGAATCTTGAGGGGGGGCGGGGGGGGGGAGTACTAGACGCCAACGCAGTGTGCCAGCCGTTGCTTTGGGCTCTAATATTTAACTGCCAACTGTTGTCTCTGTGTCTTATTTATAGGCTGGTCAAGGAAGCCTCAGGAATATTCTAGAAGTATTGGATGTCAGTGCTATGAAGTAGTTAATTTATTCTGGTGAACTTAGGGGGTTAGGGAGGGGGGTCTTTAATGTGGCGGTAAGTAACTTGTCATCTGATTTATTATCGTGGATATCTTAACCCTAGTATGAGGTACTAGTAGAGTTGGTTAGGCAGATTTGGTGAAGGTTTTTAAGTACTACTTTGCTGGCGCCCTACGTGCCTAGGCTGGGAGGTATTATTCATCAAGTTGCCCAAGTATCCTTCTCTGGTCTAGCTGACATGCTCTTCGGAATCTAGGATGGGATAAGGAAGATTTTGGTTGTGGGTAAGGATGGGATAGGATGGTATTTGGATAGGTATCTAGATTTGTAGGTCATAACCTGTTGGAAACTCACCTGTTGTCTGGCAAGAATTTGCTGGCTTGCGCCGGTCATGGTAATTCTCCGCGGGGGTCGGTGGGGTCCCCGTGGGGTCGGGGGGGGGGGGGGGATGCCGCTCTCTGAATATGGTTATCGAGAGTTCTTACGTTAATTGGGTTGAGATATGAGTTCAGGTTGTCAGGAGGTATCTTCCTAGTTAGGGTTGATCACTACATCTAGTTTTCATGTACGAGGATCACTCGTGGGTGTTAAGAATAGTGGTTTTGTGAAAGTGCAAGTCAGTGGGAAATTTAAGTTTTTAAGGGGGGACGAGAGGGGGTCGTCCTAGCCTCGCGCCGGCTATTGCTCTGGTTCAGGTTGTAAGTGGGGCTAGGGAGTTAGAGGATAGTTAAGGGGGGTACAAGGATAGGTCCTTACCTTCCATTTGTTGAGGTTAGTGAACGAACTGAGTCGGCATGTTATAACATTCTTATGGCGTCTTTACAGGGGGAGGGTTGTGAATTGTAAAGGGGGTGGTTTGAGGCTAGGTCGTCGCGCCGCTCGTGACTTAGGATAAGGACTACTCTGTGGATTGTGGATAAGGAGGTGATTGGAAGACGTATAACAATTGTGGAAAAGTAAATGGAAGAGGAACACAATGGCGGATAAAAGATAATTAACTTAAGGATTGAAATACATGCATGAATGACGGTATTAGTCGTCGTCAAATTAAGGTGAATGGGACTTGGTTGGAATGCACGGAATACGATTCGACATGGGCAGTGCCTCTGTGTCGTAGCAATATCGATCAGGCAAATTCCGGTTAATATTATATATATACTTAGTTACTAGAAGAACAAGACAAGGGGCAACTGAGCACGGGGGTACATATCTATATACTTAGTTACTACAAAAGAAAGGAAAAAGGGACAACTGGGTACGGGGGTACATATCTATACTCGTCATGGAGAGAGAGATACGAGGTAGCTTTCCTGCATGTATCTTGATAATCGTATGCAGATTGGTCATAGTGAGCTTATCCGAATTAACAGGCCTAAATCAATACAATAACTGGCATAGGGTTATCAGGTGTATAGAGTCGTGGTTAAAGGTTGTTACATAACTCGTAATTAACTTATCTAAATCAACAGGCATAAATCAATACAAGAACTGGCAAGGGGCACAAATTGACAGAAGAATGATGCAACGTGAGGTTATGTATAGCTAACTGCTAAAAATGGGGAAACGAAGATAGGTGTCTTCCCTTTCTACAAGTTCCCTAAAATTATGTTAACATTAGGGAGTTGGTACATCAATAAGATAGCAATGTGGATCTCAGTGAGTTATGGGGCTGTCTAGTGTAATTGCATAATTAATCTCGGAATTACTCCTAGGTATTTTGTCTAGTGAAATGGAGGTTGTACTAGGAAGGTTGGGAATATATATATATAGTGGATAAAACAACGGGAGGTTAGAGACATATAATTGCTAGAATTGGGGGATTATGATTTTTATATAACTAAATACAGGGCTGACGTAATCACGATCTGATTCGTTGTGAAACGGAAACTAAGGTGTCTTTCGATCGCCTCGAACCTACACAATGAAAGTATTATAGCCTGCATGGTCATTACATAATTGAATACACATTTAGTCAGTACATCAAGGATGTCAAGGAGTAAAGTCATGTGGTTTGTATACTAGAAGACTGTGATTGAGAGACGTATAATATGTGGAATGAATTGGGAGAGAGAGAGAGACCAAATCGGGGATGGAAATGGGACCGGGAATCTCGTTGGGGGTGGGGTTTTCGCTCCCAGGATTTTCGTTCCTGTGGTATTTCACTAATATTTCCTCAAGTTATGTGACAGATTTTGAGTCGATAAACTTTGTGACAGGGACCTACAGGGACCTAACTGTAGAATACTGTGTAATATGATTTTTTCTTATTTTTGTTTAAATATTAGATCCCTGCGAGGGTTACAACGGAGTACAAGGAACTTGCAACGATGTGAACTGCCCCCCTCTACAACATGATGTCCATAACGTGCCTCTGGACGAGTTTGTTAAGAGGCACGGTCCGTCTTGCGCGATCGATATGTGAGTAAACCACTTATTGTATGTATTTTTGTTGTGAGCAAACGATCTCTTTATTTCGGTTTTGAGAACAGATTATCTTATTATTTATTCATTCTAATATTTTAGTAGAAGAGCTTTTTATTTGAGTTTTGTGGGTATATTATATCTTTATTATAGTTTTGTGAGTAGACCATCCCTTTAATTTAGTGTTGTGAGTACACCATCCCTTTATTATAGTTTTGTGATTACACCATATCTTTATTATAGTTTTGTGAGTAAAAGAAAACTTCATATATTGCGTACAAATAATGTTCTTATTTTGTTTGTACAGGAGTGGCAACAAGCTGGTGTGTTGTCCTGACGATCTCTCCGAACTAGGTGAGATGCCTTTCGCAAATACATTCATATAACTTTATATATATATATATATATATATATACATACGAGGTTGAAAGAAATGGCAATTTCTGCATTGGAAATTTTATTATTCAAAGTTTCCAGGTCTCTGATGAGTTTTCGCTGGGTGGCAGGAAGTAGATGAAGGAGATGAGCAAAATTCATGGTGGTACAGGGTTACATTAATGTACATGATGATACAGGATATACGACGCGTTTCACTGGACAACCAGCATTATCAAGTAAGGATAGAATGATATAAAAGGTAAACAGGAAGGGTATATATAGAGGGTGGAGGATCAGAGGAGGCGAAAATCAGGGGGCAAAAGTCTGCTATTGATGGAGGGGTATTCTAGGAGAGAGAAAGATAGAACCGCTTCACGCATGCGCACTGGATGCGGGATGGTGGTCGGTTGGCGGTGTCGAAGCTGATTGGTTGCGTGTCGAGGGGCGTGGCCTAAGTTGCGTGGTACGTGTGGCGCCTGCAGAAGACGAAGCTGAAGGAGGTAGCGTGGGGGGCTGCGTCAAGGGCACCGGGGGGCATTAGGTCCTGTAAGAAAGTGCCTTTTGGCAGAAGGAAGGATCTGAAGGTCCAGAGTTTGGTTGTTGATGTTGGGATGTAAGGCTTGGATATATAATGCTTCGAGTATAGGTAATCTCCTTGGGTCACTTTCTTTAGCGAGTTTGGTGGTGTGTTTCTCTAACTCGTTGCGTGTGAGGTGGGGGTGGTTAGGGGTGAGATAGTGGTCTTTGATGGCTCCAGCCTGAAGGTGAAGAGTTAACCGACGTGAAAGACGAGTCTGCATCATACCAATATAGGAATGAGGTCCACAGTCCTCATAATTACAGGTATGTTGGTAAATGACGTGATCGTCGGTCATCGGGCTCTTTATCTTGGTGGAAGCTGGTTTGTTGCGGAGAACGAGGTTGGAGGTCTTGGGGGATTTGTAATAAATTATTAATTTGATTTTGTTTTTCGGGTTGGTTGGGTGGACATGCTTGGAGATTATTTCTTTTAAGACGGCCTCGTCATTTTTGTGTTCAGAGGACATAAAATTGCGGTAGAAGATCTTAATTTCATTGGGGGGGTCAATGTTGGGAGGGCTTTGGGTGTACCATTTTTCAAGATAGTGGTTGATGGTGCTGGAGATGTCGGAGTTGGAGTATCCGTTATTTACTAAAACTTGGGATAGTCTCTAGTTCCTGGTGGGTGTCGGCCCAGGTAGAGCAGTGCGTGAGGGCTCTCCTAACATAGGCGGAGATGGAGGATAGAAGATAACGACGGGGGCATTCACTATCGCCGTTGAGGCATTGTCTGTGTTAGTTGGTTTAATGTAGATGGTGGTTTTGAACCCATGGTCGTTCAGAGCTACGAGGATGTCGAGGAAGGGGAGTTGTCCATTGTTTGATTTTTCAAAGGTGAAGTTAAGTCCGGAGGAGGTCATGAAGCGACGCTGGAGTTCCTGTAGTTCGTGGAGGTCCTTGATTTGCACGAAGATGTCATCCACGTATCTACAGTAGACGGCAGGTCGTTGGGCAGCTAGGAGCTCTTCCTCGATGGTACCCATAAAAAAGTTCGCAAAAAGAACTCCTAGGGGGCTGCCCATCGCCACACCGTCTATCTGCTTGTACATGTTGCCCCGGGGGCAAAGGAAGGGGGCCTCCTTGGTACATAGCTCCAGTAGTGTTTTCAGGGCCTTCTCCGGGATGTTCAGTGTTGGTGTATCAGGGCAATGGTAAATTCGACGTAGAATCATGTCAATGGTCCTATCCACTGGCACGTTGGTGAACAGGCTTTCTACGTCGAGAGAGGCGATTGTGTGGTTGTTGTTCCGGGGGGCGTCTCGTAAATTAGAAAAATGGACGTCATCTTAAGTGACAACACCAAATTTTAAAAGATCACCCGCAACCCAACCGACGAAATCAAACGTACTGCCAACACCACCATCACCGCCATCAACGCCAAACAAGGAGGGGTCCACCTTAAAAAACTCGTCGGCGAATACACCCCTGCTTATGCGTACGGAACCATCAAAACACACAAACCTGGGAACCCCCTCCACCCCATCATCTCCCAGATCCCCACTGCCACCTACCAGATCGCCAAGGCCCTGAACAACCTCCTCACCCCCTACGTGCCCAGCCAATACAACCTTAACTCAGCCCACGATTTCTTGGAAATTTTACGAGACGCCCCCCAGAACAACAACCACACAATCGCCTCTCTCGACGTAGAAAGCCTGTTCACCAACGTGCCAGTGGATAGGACCATTGACATGATTCTACGTCGAATTTACCATTGCCCTGATACACCAACACTGGACATCCCGGAGAAGGCCCTGAAAACAACCCAGAACACCTTATAACTAACCCAGAACACCCTATAACTAACCCTGAACACTCTACAGCTAACCCAGAACACCCTATAGCTAACCCAGAACACCCTATAGCTAACCCAGAACACCTTATAGCTAACCCAGAACACCATATAGCTAACCCAGAACACCCTATAACTAACCCAGAACACTCTATAACTAACCCAGAACACCCTATAACTAACCCAGAACACCCTATAACTAACCCAGAACACCTTATAACTAACCCAGAACACACTATAACTAACCCAGAACACCCTATACCTAACCCAGAACACCCTATAACTAACCCAGAACACCTTATAACTAACCCAGAACACCCTATAACTACCCAGAACACCTTATAACTAACCCAGAACACCCTATAACTCACCCAGAACACCTTATAACTAACCCAGAACACCTTATAACTAACCCAGAACACCCTATAACTAACCCAGAACACCCTATAACTAACCCAGAACACCCTATAACTAACCCCGAACACACTATAGCTAACCCAGAACACCCTGTAACTGACCCAGAAGCCAGAACACCCTATAGCTAACCCAGAACACCATATAGCTAACCCAGAACACCCTATAACTAACCCAGAACACCCTATAACTAACCCAGAACACCCTATAACTAACCCAGAACACCTTATAACTAACCCAGAACACCCTATAACTAACCCAGAACACCCTATAACTGACTCAGAACACCCTATAACTAACCCAGAACACCCTATAACTGACTCAGAACACCTTATAACTGACCCAGAACACCCTATAACTAACCCAGAACACCCTATAACTGACCCACAACACCCTATAACTGACTCAGAACACCCTATAACTAACCCAGAACACCCTATAGCTAACCCATAACACCTTATAACTAACCCAGAACACCCTATAGCTAACCCAGAACACCCTATAACTGACCCAGAACACCATATAACTAACCCTGAACACCCTATAACTAACCCAGAACACCCTATAACTAATGCAGAACACCTTATAACTAACCCAGAACACCTCATAACTAACCCAGAACACCTTATAACTAACCCAGAACACCCTATAACTAACGCAGAACACCCTGTAACTAACCCAGAACACCATATAACTAACCCAGAACACCCTGTAACTAACCCAGAACACCCTATAACTAACCCCGAACACCCTATAACTGACCCAGAACACCCTATAACTAACCCAGAACACCCTGTAACTAACCCAGAACACCCTATAACTAATGCAGAACACCCTATAACTAACCCAGAACACCCTATAACTAACCCAGAACACCTTATAACTAACCCAGAACATCTTATAACTAACCCAGAACACCCTATAACTAACCCAGAACACCTTATAACTAACCCAGAACACCTTATAACTAACCCAGAACACCCTATAACTGACCCAGAACACCATATAACTAACCCAGAACACCATATAACTAACCCAGAACACCTTATAACTAACCCAGAACACCCTATAACTAACCCAGAACACCATATAACTAACCCAGAACACCATATAACTAACCCAGAACACCCTGTAACTGACCCAGAACACCATATAACTAACCCAGAACACCATATAACTAACCCAGAACACCTTATAACTAACCCAGAACACCCTATAACTAACCCAGAACACCATATAACTAACCCAGAACACCATATAACTAACCCAGAACACCCTGTAACTGACCCAGAACACCATATAACTAACCCAGAACACCATATAACTAACCCAGAACACCCTATAACTAACCCAGAACACCTTATAACTAACCCAGAACATCTTATAACTAACCCAGAACACCCTATAACTCACCCAGAACACCTTATAACTAACCCAGAACACCATATAACTAACCCAGAACACCATATAACTAACCCAGAACACCTTATAACTAACCCAGAACACCCTATAACTAACGCAGAACACCCTGTAACTAACCCAGAACACCATATAACTAACCCAGAACACCCTGTAACTAACCCAGAACACCCTATAACTAACCCCGAACACCCTATAACTGACCCAGAACACCCTATAACTAACCCAGAACACCCTATAACTAACCCAGAACACCCTGTAACTAACCCAGAACACCCTATAACTAATGCAGAACACCCTATAACTAACCCAGAACACCCTATAACTAACCCAGAACACCTTATAACTAACCCAGAACATCCTTTTACTAACCCAGAACACCCTATAACTCACCCAGAACACCTTCTAACTAACCCAGAACACCTTATAACTACCAGAACACCCTACATATAACTAACCCAGAACACCATATAACTAACCAGAACACCTTATAACCCAGATAACAACCCAGAACACCATATAACTAACCCAGAACACCCAAACATATAACTAACCCAGAACACCATATCAGAACACCATATAACTAAGAACACCATACTTATAACTAACCCAGAACACCCTATAACTCACCCAGAACACCTTATAACTAACCCAGAACACCATATAACTAACCCAGAACACCATATAACTAACCCAGAACACCCTATAACTAACCCAGAACACCATATAACACCATATAACTACCAGAACACCCTATAACTAACCCAACACCATATAACTAACCCAGAACACCTTATAACTAACCCAGAACACCATATATAACCCAGAACCATATAACTAACCCAGAAATATAACACCATAAACTAACCCAGAACACCATATAACTAACCCAGAACACCATATAACTAACCCAGAACACCTTATAACTAACCCAGAACACCATATAACTAACCCAGAACACCATATAACTAACCCAGAACACCTTATAACTAACCCAGAACACCATATAACTAACCCAGAACACCCTGTAACTGACCCAGAACACCATATAACTAACCCAGAACACCATATAACTAACCCTGAACACCATATAACTAACCCAGAACACCATATAACTAACCCAGAACACCCTATAACTGACCCAGAAGCCAGAACACCGTATAGCTAACCCATGTGACGCACGTCAGCTCCCCAGCGAACACGAGGGGGTAGCGTGGCTCCCCATCCTCTTCTCCCCTCTCCCCAGGCAGTGTTATGGGCTGTAGGTTATTGATTAAGTTCTAGTTTCTTCCTAGTGCATCATAGTGTCACAGGTAGTCCAGAAATACTCTTTATTTTCACCTGTGACAACGGGAAGTATTTTATATCGTTAGTAGAATGTAAGATGCATTGTGGAGGGAGAGAGAGAATAGCGCGAGCGTGGTGGTAGTGTGTGCGTGCGTAGGTATGTTATAACAGGTATGTTCACTCTCGCCTGGTGTGCAGGTCAGTGACGTCAGTAGGTGTTCTCCAGTTGGAAAATGGGGTATTTATACCCAAGACTGATATCCTTAAATCTTGGGGATATGAAAGAAAATGGAGAGTAGAAGGTAAACAAAAATAAACTCATATTCAATAATCCTGTATGCTAACATTTGTATTATTATTATTATTATTATTATTATTATTATTTGTTATTACTGTGTATTTATGCATGATTTTGCTTTACAAATAGTACCGGTAGTGTATCTTGTAGTCGCTCATACACACACACACACACACACACACACACACACACACACCCCTGTCTTTTGACTGGCAACATCAGAACCCTCTGTGTGAACATGATTTTGCTTTACAAATAGTACCGGTAGTGTATCTTGTAGTCGCTCATACACACACACACACACACACACGCACACGCACGCACACACCTATAAATATATATATATATCTATTAATCAGGGTTGTACAAAGTACCGAATAATTTTACTCAAGTTCAAGTAAAAGTATGTACTTGAAAGGTTACTCAGCTAAAAGTAAAAGTACCCACATAGAAAGTTACTTAAGTTAAAGTAAAAACAAAAATATCTACTGCCTGAGGGGTTGGGTGAGAGGGAGGCTTATCAGCGCCATTTATATGTAGCGGTGAACTTTTAACTAGCCAAGGAATGTCGCACCTATACCCAGGGGAATGTCCATGGGAAATGGGGGGGGGTGTTTACCCATAGTCCAACTTTGTTTGCCACACCGCTTGACTATACTGTAGAATTAACCCTTGAGTATCAGCAACGTGTGCTATATTAACCCTTGAGTATCAGCAACGTGTGCTATATTAACCCTTGAGTATCAGCAACGTGTGCTATATTAACCCTTGAGTATCAGCAACGTGTGCTATATTAACCCTTGAGTATCAGCAACGTGTGCTATATTAACCCTTGAGTATCAGCAACGTGTGCTATATTAACCCTTGAGTATCAGCAACGTGTGCTATATTAACCCTTGAGTATCAGCAACGTGTGCTATATTAACCCTTGAGTATCAGCAACGTGTGCTATATTAACCCTTGAGTATCAGCAACGTGTGCTATATTAACCTGTGAGTATCAGCAACGTGTGCTATATTAAACCCTTGAGTATCAGCAACGTGTGCTATATTAACCCTTGAGTATCAGCAACGTGTGCTATATTAACCCTTGAGTATCAGCAACGTGTGCTATATTAACCCTTGAGTATCAGCAACGTGTGCTATATTAACCCTTGAGTATCAGCAACGTGTGCTATATTAACCCTTGAGTATCAGCAACGTGTGCTATATTAACCCTTGAGTATCAGCAACGTGTGCTATATTAACCCTTGAATATCAGCAACGTGTGCTATATTAACCCTTGAGTATCAGCAACGTGTGCTATATTAACCCTTGAGTATCAGCAACGTGTGCTATATTAACCCTTGAGTATCAGCAACGTGTGCTATATTAACCCTTGAGTATCAGCAACGTGTGCTATATTAACCCTTGAGTATCAGCAACGTGTGCTATATTTTATTGTAGCCAAATTTAGACGATATTATGAAGCTTAAGACGAACATCATCCATCAATACAATCAGACGATTGGGGACTGGTTTATTTAATAATTCATACATAAGGTGTCTCTTGTATAATGTACGGTTAAAATGCAAACTGCAGACCCGTGCAGTCTTGACATTAATAGTTTTATTGGGATTGCAAAGAGCAATCCACTGTTTCTGCATTTCTTTATTGGGGGAGGGGGGGGGAGCGGTGAAACTGTAGATGGGGGACATTTTTATTGCTATTATTGGAATTGCATCCAGCAATAGCACAATAGGGCATATTGGAAAAAAAGCAAAGTAAGCTATTTGAAAAGTTGTCAGTAAATCTGGAGGCAGCATGGAGATCTAAGTCTAATGGCTGGAGTGGGTTCACTGGACCGGGACCCAAGCCTTGACCTGAACTGGCCACAGGTCGGGACGGGACTGACCGCTCCTCACCTGGTGAACCCTACTGAAAAATCACCTAGTGACGTCCGGCGCGCGCGGGACGAATATTTCGGCCAAAGTGAACATACCTGTTAGTCTATGTATCTTGTGTGTTGCCTCCCTCACTCGAGGTGTTTTCCCGCTCGCGCGCTTTCCTGCGCCCTTGATTGGCTGGTGGATCCTGGCGCCTTCTGCAGCCCTGCGGCCTGGTGACGTAGTCGTCTGTGATTGGCGGCTGCGGTCCTGGGCGGTGGTGCGGGCTCCTGTTCTTGTGTCTCCCTCAGAGCTCCTCTTAGTGCTGTACCGCTAACATCCCCTTGCAATCTATCAGCCCACCTCACCCCCCTATTGCGAACTTTCTCTACCACTGCTTACCTTCTTCTCTCTGTATATCCTACTATTAATTAACTGCCCTTTCCCTTGACGTTGATTTCATATATCCGTCACTGTATTATACAGCGAGCTCTCAGAGATATTATATGTACGTAGTTAGGCATTTTGGATCAAGAGGGTTATCCATTTTGGCTTGGGGAGGTTGACATACTCATTGTGTTGCCCCAACCTTATTTTCTTGGGTGTCTGCCAGGTTAGTCGATGCTAGACTGGGGAGAGGCTATCAGGTTGCAGTTTCCTATGAGCATAGACTTCGTTGAGCTTATGCAACTGTACCGGATACCTGCGGAGGCCTAGGTCATTTTCTTGTCTGTGTACCTTAACCAGGTACACGAGACCTGGATCTCTCAAGAGAGCACCCCGTCATTTAATGTAACTAGGCGCACAGACTTGAGAACGACACTAGGCTACCGAGCAGGTGGCTCGGCCCAGGTAGCCTAGCCTACGACTCCCTTGCTAGACTTCGTCCACCTGGCAGACCCCCGATTAGGGTTTATAATCTCATTGTGTATATGTGTGCAGCATTATTGTTCCTTATGTTTATAGTAAGTCGTGATTGTTGCTGAGAGACCCAACCAGAGCAGGCTCGTGCTTGGTGGGAGAAAGCACATCTTTTTGTGGTTAGAGTTTAGACTGCCGACTGTTTTATAATTACACCTTTGCCAGATAACACCGTATGTCCCTACACTATATATGTTCCCACCGTAATAATACACAGTTCAGAATCCGATATGTACTTCTTAGTTGCATCTGACTTTTGCAGAAGATTCCTGCATGATGCTTTAGGACTTTCTTTGTTTCACTTTCTTTCAGACAGGAGTGACCGTTTACTGATTATTTAACGTAACGTTAATTATCCTTCTTCTAGTTTGCTATTAAATCGTTGATGCGATTTAATTACGCTATCTATCTTTTTCCTTGTATACTTTAATAAAGTAATCGTATATTGTATGAGTATAGGCTGCTTCAGTGATCATCAGCCTATAGTGTGCACCTTTTACCGAGTCATAGGATACCTCGTTGTCCAGGCACGACTCAGGGCGGTATAGGTGTTCTGTTCTCCAATGGTTAAGGCAGGGGTTGGAACTAGTGTTACCGTTGTTGCATTTAGCCTTATCTAGTCCAATGATGAAGAGCCCTGTGTCTTGCAGAACCTGGATCGTAACAAATGGCGACCTTGCTTAGGATTTTGTGAACTTAAGAAATACTGTGGGAGTATAGTGGTATTTTTTTTTATTGAGGAATACAGTGGACACAGATTTTTTTTTGGCAAGCAGTATAACACATAATGAGGCTTCAGATAACTTTAGGTGAATAGGTGCCTGCATAAGAGATTATAGATACTTTTTTTTTTTTTATAAACTTGCACACTTCTTAGTATACACCATGTCTAGCAACAGCTCAGTTAATGGGGATAATCAGACAGTGCAGCCTACGGGTGTTGAGCAGCAGCAGGAATTTAATGATGGCATCAGAGTTATTAATTGTGAGGCTGATGCGAGGAAGTTTGTGGAGATACCAGTAACAACGAGTCTGTTGGAGGGGATTGATTGCTATGGTCTGCGTTGTTTGGCCACGGTCCTGGGGCGTGTCGGCTTTGGCAGCATGTCTAAGAGTGACCTGGTGGCTTGTGTGTTGGGTGGTGGCAGTGGGTTGCAGGGTGGAGCGGGGGCTTGGAAGCCTTTATCCAAGCCTCCCTTCCACTCTACTCCTATCGCGTCCCCTAGGTTACCAGACCTTGGCACGCTTCCGCAATCTGATAGTCGCTGGCAGCGTGGTTTGCCCCTGGGTGAGCCACTGGGTGGGTCTCCTATAATTGCTCCTCCCCCTCAGGGTTTGACTGCTGATATGTTGTTGCAACTGGAGTTGGCTAAAATCCAGATCCAGCGTGAAGTTGAGATGGCAAAGGTTCAGGCTGAGATGGCTAAGATCCAGCGTGAAGTTGAGATGGCTAAGATTCAGGCTGGGGAGAGGACAGCATGCCGTGAGGCGGAGTTGCAGGTTGAAGCAACTAGGTACTGTGCTGAGATGGATGTTGAGAAGTCTACTGTAGGGTGGAGACAACAGGGCGGCATCTCGGTTCTGGGAATCGTACGTGGATCTGAGTCTTTATCGCACTTGCTTAAGTTAGTCCCTGTGTTCGATGAGTCTGGTGTGACTGAGTTTTTTGCACGGTTTGAGAAGAAGTGTCGGGAGCATGAGTGGCCGGAGATTAAGTGGGCAGCCCTTGTATCATCAAAGCTTGTTGGGAAAGGTCTCAAGGCATATGACTCGCTGTCATTGGAGGACTGTACTAACTATGTGGTGTTAAAGGAGGCAGTGCTCCGGGCCTATGAGTTGCAACCAGAAACCTACAGGTTGAAATTTCGGGGCGTTGAAAAAAGCAAGGAGAGCTCTTTCCTTGAACATGCCCGGGAACTGACTGACACTATGGGGAACTGGCTCCGGTCTGAGAATGCGACAACAGTTGAGCAGGTTAAGCAGTTATTTTTATTGGAGCAGTTCTTCCGGTGCACAGGCAGCGACCTGACATTAAACCTGAAGGAAAAATGCCCTAAGACCGTAGAGGAGACAGCTAAGCTTGCTGACCTCCGGTTTTCTTTGATTCGTGGGTGCGGGTCTGCTCATCGTAGTGAGACAGGTAACAAGGGGCGTAACACTCCACCCCCCAAAGTCAATGAAGCACAAAATAACACTGTAAAAAGTAAGAGCAATGATACCCATTATAACTACAAACACAAAACCGTCCCGTTTTCAAAAGGGCAGGGCCCTTCCCCACCACCTCAAGGGGGTAAGTCTAGTGGTGAAGTGAAATGTTTTAAATGTCAGGAGGTGGGTCACTTTGCACGTACATGTCCGAGCAATATTCCTGCTAAGCCTGTGTCTTTGGTTCGCAACATGGGGGTGTCTCTGAGCTCTTCTGCGCCTGCCCGGGGTAGGTCGTCAGTTGCGGGGACACAGCCTGTGAAGAAGGGTTTGGAGGGCTCGACACCTGTCCAAGACACTTCTTGCAGCCATCGAGGGCGTGGGCTTGTGAGCTGGGGGAATACTAAACATCAGGTCAAATTGTTGCGTGACACTGGAGCATCACAGACACTTCTTAAAAATTTCACAGGCAAACCTATAAACGCGGCTCGGGTTGTTGTGGTACAGGGGATCAATGCTACCAGGTCATACCCGTTGATTAGGTTGGAGCTGGAGGTGGATGGTGTGTCGTGAACTTGATGTTGGGATCGTAGAGAGCTTGCCAGTTGAGGGCGTCGACCTCCTTCTGGGCAACGACTTTGCGGTGCTCACTTCGGAGGTTCCACCCTTAGTTGTTGCCGAGAGGGCGGCCGACATTAATAGGGAGAATCGGGAGTGGGTCGAGAGGTGTCAGCTTAAACAGATGGCCTGTGCAGTCACCCGTTCTCGCGTCAGTTCAGTCACAACCATTGTCTCAGTCTTCAGACCAGCGGAGGAACGGTCGGAAGGAGCAAGCTGAAGCTGGGAGTTTTGTGAGTTTTGCTCCAGCGGCTCTCCTTAGCGGCTTAGTACTTGACCCAGAGGTGAGCTCCGGAGTGGCCCTAGAACCTGTCACCCCTAGTGACATGGTTGGGCGTGATGGCACTCCGCGACTTAGTAGTTCCCAGTTGGAGGAGAGTTGTGGGAACGGGGCTATCAAACACGAGGACGGGGAAACATGTCATGTGAACCTGTTGGAGGAGTTTGTGAGGCAACCACCTGAGCAGCCTACTGTCCCTGCATTGGTCTGCAGCGGCCAAGGTGGAGAAGGAGAGGGGGGCAGTAGGGCACAGGTGGAGGAGAGTAGGGATTCTCATGTCTCGGCGGAGCAGTGGGCGGGGGACACGAGTCTGGTGGCTGTGGAAGCGCTAGAGCACCTGCCTGAGCAGCAGTGTGCAGCGCTCCAGCACCAGCTCGGCTCATACCCCACTGGTCGTGCAGAGCCCCTGAGCCTCACAACTCGGGCGGTGCAAGATGTTCCGCGGGCAGGTCACGTGAATGTTGAAAGACCGTTAGCCTCGTTTTGGTGGCTCAAGGTGGGCGACGAGGCTTGGACATGGTTGTCAGGTCAGGGTCGACCCATGGCGGCCAAGGGTGGTGGTCAGAAGGAGGACATTGAGCAGATTGGTGAGATTGGCTGTGGAGTGGATGTGCCCGGTCATCGCATAGCCTCCCAATGCTGCTCTAGTCGAATGCAACAGCCCTACCATAGACCGACTGTATCTGGCCATGTCGCTAAAAGCGGTGATGCTGCGCAGGCAGATGTAGTCGTAAGGAATGCGGGGGTGCGCATGTACGGTATCGGCGGGGAAGCCTTAGCAATCATGAACTATGGGGGTGACTGCACAGGTGGTACTGATTGTCCCTCTCATGACCTGGCTGTTCTAGGGACGAAGGTGGAGAAGGAGGGAGACTACAGGTTAGAAGCTGCAGTCTCGGCTGGGTTGTGGGAGGGCACTAGGCATGTTGTTCTGCGAGATAAGTTGTTTACTAGGCTGTGGCAGTGCATCCGCATGTTTGTTGCTTCTCCAGGCCTGATGTACGGGGTAGAATCCGACATGGAGGCTGGAGCCAGTGCGAGGCTCAGTTTAATTCCCTACCGTATAAATCCTGCTAAAAAGCCTGTCGTGAAA
This sequence comes from Paralithodes platypus, assembly GCA_032716605.1. Lineage (NCBI taxonomy): Eukaryota > Metazoa > Arthropoda > Malacostraca > Decapoda > Lithodidae > Paralithodes > Paralithodes platypus. The sequence goes on from CM064498.1 coordinate 50,450,271, forward strand.
ACAGAGCTAGACGACATGTGGAAAAAGGGTCTGAGGGATAAAGGATATTGTGAGTGGTCGTTGCCAGTGAGTTTGCAACCTGAGTTGAGTGGCAAGATCAGTGTGTGTGCATTATCCCTGACAGACACCTATCCATTGCCCATTGGTCTGAGGGATAAGGAATGTTGTGAGTGGTCGTTGCCTGTAACTTTGCAACCTGTGTTAAGTGGCAAGATCAGTGAGTGTGTTGATTGCGAGAGTGTGTGTGCATTATCCCTGACAGACGCCTATACCTTATCGAGAGTTGACGACACCATAGACCGCCTCGGGGCTGCAGCGCCTATCACGAAGGTAGAACTAGTGAAAGGTTATTGGCAGGCCCCGTTGCCGGAAAGAGCGAAGAGAAATGCCAGTCTTGTGATGAACTGGGCAGTTTATCAGTGCCAGGTGTTGTTTTGCTGCCGGGACACAAGTTGCATGTGTGGCATGCTAAGGGCACTGATAATGTTTTGGCTGATTGTTTGTCACGGGAGGGTTTGTTTGCAGGAGAACCCTCGCCGTTCAGTCAGTGTTTGTTGAAGAGTGGAGGAAAATAGGCTACATATATTTAAAGCCGAACAAAACAACAATAAAATTTAAAAATCAACATAAAAACTCTTTCTGATATAGTAAATTTAAGTATGTTTTGTTACAGCTGAAGCACTAGCTATTAGTGGGCTGAGTTTCGTAGAACTCGCTTTCGGAGCGTAACAATTTTAAGTTTTGCTATTGTGTTGAGGGGGTAAATATGTAAGTTTGTTTCATTTTATAAGTAAGTTTTTTTTGTGAAACCTATATGCTGTATTATTGTGCTGGGGTGGGGAGGTTAGATGACGTGTGCCGATTTCAGATATCAGAACTTGCCTAATGTTAAGTGTCTAATATCTTGGGGGGTGTGTGACGCACGTCAGCTCCCCAGCGAACACGAGAGGGTAGCGTGGTTCCCCCTCCTCTTCTCCCCTCTCCCCAGGCAGTGTTATGGGCTGTAGGTTATTGATTAAGTTCTAGTTTCTTCCTAGTGCATCATAGTGTCACAGGTAGTCCAGAAATACTCTTTATTTTCACCTGTGACAACGGGAAGTATTTTATATCGTTAGTAGAATGTAAGATGCATTGTGGAGGGAGAGAGAGAATAGCGCGAGCGTGGTGGTAGTGTGTGCGTGCATAGGTATGTGTTGCCTCCCTCACTCGAGGTGTTTTCCCGCTCGCACGCTTTCCTGCGCCCTTGATTGGCTGGTGGATCCTGGCGCCTTCTGCAGCCCTGCGGCCTGGTGACGTGGTCGTCTGTGATTGGTGGTGCGGGCTCCTGTTCTTGTGTCTCCCTCAGAGCTCCTCTTAGTGCTGTACCGCTAACATCCCCTTGCAATCTATCAGCCCACCTCACCCCCCTATTGCGAACTTTCTCTACCACTGCTTACCTTCTTCTCTCTGTATATCCTACTATTAATTAACTGCCCTTCCCCTTGACGTTGATTTCATATATCCGTCACTGTATTATACAGCGAGCTCTCAGAGATATTATATGTACGTAGTTAGGCATTTTGGATCAGAGGGTTATCCATTTTGGCTTGGGAAGGTTTGACATACTCATTGTGTTGCCCCAACCTTATTTTCTTGGGTGTCTGCCAGGTTAGTCGATGCTAGACTGGGGAGAGGCTATCAGGTTGCAGTTTCCTATGAGCATAGACTTCGTTGAGCCTATGCAACTGTACCGGATACCTGCGGAGGCCTAGGTCATTTTCTTGTCTGTGTACCTTAACCAGGTACACGAGACCTGGATCTCTCAAGAGAGCACCCCGTCATTTAATGTAACTAGGCGCACAGACTTGAGAACGACACTAGGCTACCGAGCAGGTGGCTCGGCCCAGGTAGCCTAGCCTACGACTCCCTTGCTAGACTTCGTCCACCTGGCAGACCCCCGATTAGGGTTTATAATCTCATTGTGTATATGTGTGCAGCATTATTGTTCCTTATGTTTATAGTAAGTCGTGATTGTTGCTGAGAGACCCAACCAGAGCAGGCTCGTGCTTGGTGGGAGAAAGCACATCTTTTTGTGGTTAGAGTTTAGACTGCCGACTGTTTTATAATTACACCTTTGCCAGATAACACCGTATGTCCCTACACTATATATGTTCCCACCGTAATAATACACAGTTCAGAATCCGATACGTACTTCTTAGTTGCATCTGACTTTTGCAGAAGATTCCGGCATGATGCTTTAGGACTTTCTTTGTTTCACTTTCTTTCAGACAGGAGTGACCGTTGACTGATTATTTAACGTAACGTTAATTATCCTTCTTCTAGTTTGCTATTAAATCGTTGCTGCGATTTAATTACGCTATCTATCTTTTTCCTTGTATACTTTAATAAAGTAATCGTATGTTGTATGAGTATAGGCTGCTTCAGTGATCATCAGCCTATAGTGTGCACCTTTTACCGAGTCATACGATACCTCGTTGTCCAGGCACGACTCAGGGCGGTATAGGTGTTTTGTTCTCCAGTGGTTAAGGCAGGGGTTGAAACTAGTGTTACCGTTGTTGCATTTAGCCTTATATAGTCCAATGATGAAGAGCCCCGTGTCTTGCAGAACCTGGATCGTAACACCCAGAACACCCTATAGCTAACCCAGAACACCCTATAACTGACCCAGAAGCCAGAACACCCTATAGCTAACCCAGAACACCCTATAGGTAACCGAGAACACCCTATAGCTAATCCAGAACACCCCATAGCTAACCCAGAACACCCTACAACTGACCCAGAAGCCAGAACACCCTATAGCTAACCCAGAACACCCTATAACTAACCCAGAACACCCGATAGCTAACCCAGAACACCCTATAACTGACCCAGAAGCCAGAACACCCTAAAGCTAACCCAGAACACCCTATAGCTAACCCAGAACACCCTATAACTAACCCAGAACACCCTATAGCTAACCCAGAACACCCTATAGCTAACCCAGAAGCACAATAGCTAACCCAGAACCCTTATAGGTAACCCAGAACACCCTGTAGCTAACCCAGAACACTCTATAGCTAACCCAGAACACCCTATAGCTAACCCAGAACACCCTATAGCTAACCCAGAACACCCTATAGCTAACTCAGAACACCCTATAGCTAACCCAGAACATAGCTAACCCAGAAGCACAATAGCTAACCCAGAACCCTTATAGGTAACCCAGAATACCCTATAGCTAACCCAGAACACTCTATAGCTAACCCAGAACACTCTATAGCTAACCCAGAACATAGCTAACCCAGAAGCACAATAGCTAACCCAGAACCCTTATAGGTAACCCAGAATACCCTATAGCTAACCCAGAACACTCTATAGCTAACCCAGAACACCCTATAGCTACCCCAGAACACCCTATAGCTAACCCAGAAGCACAATAGCTAACCGAGAACCCTTATAGGTAACCCAGAACACCCTATAGCTAACCCAGAACACTCTATAGCTAACCCAGAACACCCTATAGCTAACCCAGAACACCCTATAGCTAACCCAGAACACTCTATAGCTAACCCAGAAGCACAATAGCTAACCCATAACCCTTATAGGTAACCCAGAACACCCTATAGCTAACCCAGAACACCCTATAGCTAACCCAGAACACTCTATAGCTATCCCAGAACCACCTATAGCTAACCCAGAACACTCTATAGCTAACCCAGAACACCCTGTAGCTAACCCAGAAGCACAATAGCTAACCCAGAACCCTTATAGGTAACGAAGAACACCCTATAGCTAACCCAGAACACCCTGTAGCTAACCCAGAAGCACAATAGCTAATCCAGAACCCTATCTATCCCACAGCGGCTGAGAATTGCGGCCAGAGCACCTTGGGGAAGCACCAAGGAGAAGGGTTGGCTAATCCCGGGGCATGGCCCTGGCTGGTGGTCATCCATTATAATGGTAAGTACAGACGGGCTGCAGCCTCCTGCACGTTCAGGTTTGTCAGTGTGAATGTTGGAAGAATGAGTGGCAGAGCAAATGAAGTTGTGTAAGTGCTTGAACGTAAAAGAGTAGACGTGTGCTGTGCTAAGGAAACCCGAGGGAAGGTGCGCAGTGGATAGTTGGAAAAAACAAAAGCTACTGGTTCTATTGGAAGGGGAATGAATCTGGATAAGTGAAAGGAGTGGATGTTCTGGTATCCGAGGAGTGGGAGAAGAGTGTGACTAAGATAAAGAGTAAATGGAAGATTTATTATTTTCAAACTGAAAGTTGGTGAAAGAATTATGAATGTCATATCAGCATATGCTCCACAGGTTGTATATATACAAACAGAGAGCAGAAAAAGGCCTTCTGGAACGACTTATTAGAGTCATTACGGGCCTCTCGGAGTATGATATTTCAGCCGTAGGTGGAGAATTATATGGGCATGTGGTAGCATGTGCTGATGGGTACAAGGGTGTGCATGGTGGAAAAGGGTATGGAAGAAGAAATCTAAAAGGCGAATTTATACTGGAGTCCTGTGTTGCACTCAACATGGTTCTGTGTAACACTAAGTTCAAGAAAAGGATAAGTCATCTGATCATGTATAGTTCTGGGGGCACCAGTAGCCAGATAGATTGCTTCTTAGTGAACAGGAAAGACTGGAAATTTGTTCGGGATGTAAAGGTCATCCCGAGCGAAGTATGTATCTCCCAACATAAGCGCCTAGTCTGTGACTTGAGTTTAAGGAGAGATTCTGTGCTAAAGAAGGTATACAGTACATTCCAAAAAGGAAAGTATGGCTGTTGAATAAATCTCAATACAAGAATAGGTTTTGTAGCGAAGTGGAGGAAATGGATAGGAATAGGAGCGCTAAGCAAAATCATGTAAATAGCCAATGGAACTTCCTTGAACATAACCTTCTTGCCACCACTGACAAAGTCTGTGGCAAAACTAAAGGTACCCCCAGGCATATGATTCCTGGTGGTGGAATGACAAGATTGAATATGCAATACAGGAGAAAAGAATATATTTCAAAGCATGGAAGGAAGGAGGCAGCAGGGAAGAATATATGGCGGCTATGAATGGAATAAAAGTATGATAGTAAACATATTATAAGGGCAAGGAGGATTCAATGGATAGGTGAAATTAATTATAGAGGCCTGAAAAAAAAAGTGTTAAAGAACAGTGTGGTAAACTATCAATGGAAGTTAAATATTACTAAGCTATAATGAATCAAAATAAAATCAATCTAAATGAATACTCTATATCTAAATTGAATTCAATCTGAAACAAGCTAATTTATATCCAAAGGTCTCACATAATAAATGTATATATATAGGGTAAGATTATAAGGGTTAATATTAGCCAGGAATTAACTCACCAATAGTTCCACGTGGCAATGAGGCAAGGGAGAACGTTTTACCCAATATGGTGGTGGACAATGGGGAACGAGACTTCGGTCCCAAGACACGAGTCAAGTTAAAGAAAGAATAAATGATTACATGGGAATGGACATGAATAATATGCTTATCTATCAGTCAGTCATGGCGTCGATGAGAGCGTCGTGATGGTGTAGCTGTGTGTATTGCTGTATGTGTATTGTGATTAGAGGCACAAAAGCACGATCAACTGAGGGCGGAAAATTAGATGTTAACTGGTTGGTGTTCGTGAAGGCTCTGGCGTACCTCAAAAGCACACCTTGCTGCCTTGGCAAACCGCCAGGAGCCCAAATTATCGTACCGCATTTAGGTTGCTCTATATGATAAATTATATTAATATATACGATAAATTCATATATACTACATAAGACCATGGCAATATTGCTTAATAGCATATTAGGCCTTTTATAACTTAACTTATTTACAATCTTATAATATACGATCTACTCGTCCTACGTCGTGCTGTAGGAGAGATCGTGACGTCACAGAGACATACAAGATCACAAAAGAGTCATATTCTATCGTATTTATACGATACACTCCCCCCACAAAAAAGACCTGAACCCCACCTTAAACCTAAAGTTACCCAGAGGCTATCTTCTGACGCCACAAGTCGACAGCGCCAGCAGCAGCGCGTCTGGGACGCGTCCCGGTCCGAGAATGATCACCATCAGTATGAGGTGAGTCGTTCCTTTGAGAATCCTCGGACCCAGCAATAACAGGTGGAGCCTCAGATTGCAATGCGGAATCGAGCTCCAAAGCGTACAAACGTGCGATAGGACGAACAGTAGTTCCAGTGGCTGTCTTTAATAGCGCCACCCGCTCTACAGAGTCTGCCCCCTTGTATACCTCCAATACGCGGCCTAATTTCCAGTATAAACGAGGACTATCTTCTTTAATTAAAACAACGTCACCAACTGTAGGGGCCGTTGGTCTACCAGAGGGAGTAACACTCCTTTCCCTCAATGCTAGCAGATATTCACTAATCCACCGTTTCCTAAAATCCTCGATTATCCTGGATATATACTGGTATCTCTTAGACACCGCTACCGCAGAGTACAACGAGGGATCCTCTAACTCTACTATGGACTGAAAATCAGATGGAAACGCAGTCAATGGTTTTCCATATAGCAAGTGAGCTGGCGTTAATGGTAGTGGTTCTTGCAGGTCGGTGTACACATATGTAAGCGGGCGATCATTCACGACTGCCTCTATCTCTGTGAGGACTGTCGTCAACTCACTCTTCTTTAATAGAGCACGTCCTACAACCGCTCTTAGTCCTGACTTTACTATGCCGACACACAGTTCCCACATGCCACCAAACCAAGGTGCCTTAACTGGAATGAACCTCCATTCGCACTTCTTCTCTCCCAAAAAAGTGATGATAGTAGGATCACTACTCATATCCTTTAGATATTTTGATGCTTGGACATAAGTGGGAGCATTGTCGCTAAGAATGAGTTGAGGGAATGAATGACGGGCACAAAACCGTCTGAACGCCAGCATAAATTCCTCGCTAGACATATTATCACATAGTTCTAGGTGTACCGCTCGAGACGTCGCACAGGTAAACAATAATATATAAACTTTCTCATGCTCCCTCGTCTTCAATGCCCCTGTGTAATCTAATCCTACCGTTTGGAAAGGTTCTACGTGCTTTACACGGCATTCAGGTAGGGGTGGAGCTGGTCCAGTTGCATATGGTTTACCCTTTAGTCTCTGGCATATTACACACTTTCTCACTACGCGTCGAGCTACTTGTCGAACTCTGGGTATCCACCATATGAGACGTAAATTTGATATAATATGACATACCCCGTAGTGTTTTACATCCCTATGTGCACGTATGATCAATAGATCAGTAACGTGATGTCTTGTTGGCATAAGTATAGGTCGGTTTGTGCCGTCTGGTACACCCGACCACTTCAGGCGACCCTCACACCTGATGAGGCCATTGTCTAGGTGCAACCTTAGTTGACGCACTATATTAGGCATTAATGTCTTATTCGAGCTTTTCAAGGATTCTAATTCATTGGAAAAGGTTTCTACTTGAACCCATTTGATCAAAGTTACTTCAGCTGCTTTAAATTCACGAGCATCAATGTTGTGACCCCTGTTGCAGAGTTGGCCCGTTACTTTAAGCTTAAGATTGGATACATATCGCAACACCCAAGCTACAACTCTGACTAGTTTATTATAGTCACCGAATCTTGCCCACTTTATGATAGGACCCGGTGGCTCATTTGGTTGGGCTGTAACTGCCACTGTTTCCAGTGGCAGAAGTCCCTCACCAACAGCATGCCATATCGTCCATTCACTTTCATGGAGCAGCCACTTTGGACCATGCCACCACAATTCGGACTTCATTAACTGGCTAGCCGTTATACCCCTAGTTATGAGATCACTAGGGTTTTCCTTTGTATTTACATAATGATAAGCAACGTCTGGCAAAAGGGCTCTAATCTCATCTACCCTATTCCGCACATAAACTGGCAGAGACTTCTTGCTATGTATCCAGTTGAGTGCGACCTGACTATCGCACCATACGTGAACGATTTCAATATTTAATTCGCTCTCGTATGCTGCGCGTACATGTTGCACCAGACGTGCTAATAGCAGCATGGCAGTCAATTCCATTTTAGGGATAGTTACCTTTTTAACCGGGGCTACTTTGGCCCGGGCTGTAACTAAATGTGCCCCAAATGAAGTAACAACATATATGGCTACCCCGTATGCCGTGGCGCTAGCATCACAAAACGTGTGTAACGTAACGTCACCGAACGCCGCCACTTTACGAGATATAGGTTTAGTACATAGGATGGCATATCTTTCAACAACAATGTCCCTTGGTCATTCAGGTCCTCGGGCAAACTGTCATCCCATCCTATTTTACGTCTCCAAACTTCCTGCATTAGAATCCTAGCTCTTATGGTAACAGGTAATGCTAGACCCAAAGGATCAAAAAATTGCGCAACTTTGCTCAACAGACTTCTTTTTGTGTGCGCTCCTGTCTGCTGAGCAAAAGACCTTGTTTGAAAAGTTAGTATGTCATGTTTAGGTTGCCAGATCATCCCCAAATTTCTGGACTTTTCCTGGTTAAGAGATGCCGTTCCATCCACCTGTATTAAACTCTGAAGATCTTCACTATTAGTAACCCACTCGCGGAGAAATAGATGTGCATCCGCAAACAATCTGCGTGCTTGCCAGTATGCATACAACAAATCATCTTGACTATCGCTAGTACCCTGCAAATTGTCAATGTATAATCCGCGAGATTGTGTCCTCATGAGTGTCAGCTAGATGTTTTCTGATTGTGGCATTTAACAAAAACTGCGAGCAAGTGGCCCCAAAGAGTACAACCCGAAAACGGTATATTATGATGGGACTTTCAGAGTCGCTAATGTCGCTGAACCAAAGAAAGCGGGTAACATCTCTATCTTCCTCCTTTAGCTTGACCATCAAGAATGCTTTCTCGATGTCACTGGTATAGGCGTACTTTCCCAGCCTAAACCGCAATAGATGTTGGGACAGGTCCGACACCATGGACGGACCTGTCAACAGGCAGTCATTCAGACTGGGTTGTTGACCTTGGTGGGCAGAACAGTCATACACCACCCGTATTGGTGTGGTGACGCTGTCTTTCTTTACCCCATGATGGGCCAGATAGTGAACCCTACCCTTCTTACACGGTTCCTTGACATCGACTCTCTCAACAAAACCCCTATCCTCATAACTCCGAAATACATCGTCATACGCCTGGCGCGTGCTCGGTTCGTTAGACAATTTCCGCTGCAATGCGCGCAAGCGACCTAATGCCAAACCATAGTTGGTAGGCAGGCTTATCTCACTGTTCTTCCAAGGTAAACTAACTTTATATTGCTTGTCTGAGGCACAGTAGCACACAGACTCGTCAAACCTTTGTAGCGCAACTTCCGAGTCATAATCAGTCTCCATAGGATTAATGCCTATGTGATCCAATCTCCACAGTCGTTCCAGGTCGAACTCGGCAGCCATCTTAGGGTCACTAGGTTGGGAATCCTCCCTTCCCAACTCCTCTGCCGCGGTTACATTGACTCTATATATCGAGACCGTGTCGACCAGGACCTTTGACTGTGTAGTATGCACCTTTCCGCTCATGCAGTATCCAAATTTAGTGGGGATTAAAATTACACCACACATCTTTTTAAATCCAGGGTATACTACTTCATAATAATGATCCACACCAAGTAGAACATGCACCTCACTCTGATTTCCCATGGGATCTGACAAGTTAACCCCTTTGCTACGTAATGCGTGTTCCACCTTCTTCACACCCACAGATACATATTCTGGTAGGGTGTCTACTACGATACAAGTCATAAAGTACCGGTTTTTATGATAGAAATATGAAATCTCCGCTATCTCGTAGTCTTGTTTATCAGTAACCCCTGTGAAGCCCTGTAATCGAAGAGTCTCAGCCCCTACGATTCGGTGCTTCAGTCCCACTAGTACGGACCTCTTTATAAAGGAACGTTGAGACCCTTGATCTAGAAGTACCCGACAAACTTTGTTACTGTCATTACCTTCCATGGGAATCTGTATTGTGGGCAATATAGTGGTGTCTTGCGTGCTACCTAGTGCCACAGTTGTAGTACCCTCTGTATTGACGTCTTTGACTTTATCTGCTGTAGGACACAACTTATCAAAGTGATGTCCTTCGCAGTGGCGACAGGGCCTTAAGTATGTAGCAGTACATTGTCCCTGCTTACCATGTTCTTTACTTAGACAACCTACACATAGCTTCAATCTTTTCGCCTGTGCTAGTTTTGTCTCATTTGTTGGGTATTTTATGCAGAAACTCCATTTATGTTTGTTGTTACATAGCTTACATAGAATCTGAGCAAGTTTCTTATACACACCCTCTTTCTTTACTTTAGTCCCCACTGTCATGCTTACTGTTCCCCTCTTCTCCACATTCTCACTCCCTCCCGACACATACATTCTCCCTTTGTTCAACTGTAGATTATTGATCTCCTTACTGAACTGAGTTTTGAACTCCCCCAGCTCAAATGATCTTACCTTATCAAGTATTGCCATAGGAAGCTTCTGACGCAAGATAATGACTATCATTTCCTGCGTGGTAAGCCCTAGGGTGTCTAGCGATCGAGTATGGCACTCCATATTTGCCCTGAAGTTTGTCAACTCATCAACCTTATACTGTGGTTCTGCGAGCCCCAACAAGGCAACGACATGGGCCATCTTCAACTGCTCTCTATCCCCGTATGTGGACTCTAATAAGTGTACCGCTTCAAGATAACTACCACCTACTACTGCAAAACCCTCTATTAAATGTAAGGCCTCTCCTTCCATTTGTCCCTTCAGATAGTGAAACTTGCGGACATTATCCAAAGAGGATTCATGAACCGTAGATCGAAATACGTCCCAAAAAGCTAACCACTCAGTTAACTTGCCCCCAAATGTAGGAAGATTGAGCTTTGGGAGGTGTACAGTATATTTTGGGTCAGCCCTTCTATGGGCCTCATTATCGCCTCCCTTCTTACTCGCGATTGCACGCTGTAATAGGTACTTCGCTCTAAAGACAGGTTCGTCATAGAGGGCGCGATTATCACACTCTGTAACAATCTCTTCCTCCTCTGTCATGGCAGCCACAATCACCTCACTCAGAGCCGTAATACGACCGTGGGTGACCTGGACGTTTTCTAATCTAGCCTCCAATTCCTCTAGTTCAGCAGTAGTGATGAAAGTGTTTAAGTCCACAATTAGCCTATTTATTACTCCCCGAAGTCCCGCCCTTTGATTTTTAGGGGCTTTGTTCAGCACCCCACTAGACAGTGTCTCTTTATCGTTTTTATCCATTTTGCATGCGAGCCTATAGGCTATGTATCTAAATATTACGTCACAAAAACAACGGCCAAATAATAGGCTAATTAAGAGACGCCATCCGGCGGACTTCTATGTTATGGAGAAAAAATAGTACACTAAATTGCAATACCTCCTAATGGATCATATTGAACAAGAAAAAATGTTAGGTCAGGTCATATGTCACAGGAAGTCCGAAACGGAAAAGAAAATTATTGGGGAAAGATGATGGGTGGGATGCAGGACTTAGGCAGGCACAACGATGTGACCCTGCTTTCCGGCTCTAACCATCGCTTGGCTAGCCTTGCCAGTTTATCATAGAGTTGTTCCTGCATCCTGTTATATGTCCCCTTGTTCATTGCCTTAAAATCCCTTACTGGTAGCTAATTCCCGGGTCTGGGCACCAATGTGGTAAACTATCAATGGAAGTTAAATATTACTAAGCTATAATGAATCAAATAAAATCAATCTAAATGAATACTCTATATCTAAATTGAATTCAATCTGAAACAAGCTAATTTATATCCAAAGGTCTCACATAATAAATGTATATATATAGGGTAAGGTTATAAGGGTTAATATTAGCCAGGAATTAACTCACCAATAGTTCCACGTGGCAATGAGGCAAGGGAGAACGTTTTACCCAATATGGTGGTGGACAATGGGGAACGAGACTTCGGTCCCAAGACACGAGTCTAAGTTAAAGAAAGAATAAATGATTACATGGGAATGGACATGAATAATATGCTTATCTATCAGTCAGTCATGATGTCGATGAGAGCGTCGTGATGGTGTAGCTGTGTGTATTGCTGTATGTGTATTGTGATTAGAGGCACAAAAGCACGATCAACTGAGGGCGGAAAATTAGATGTTAACTGGTTGGTGTTCGTGAAGGCTCTGGCGTACCTCAAAAGCACACCTTGCTGCCTTGGCAAACCGCCAGGAGCCCAAATTATCGTACCGCATTTAGGTTGCTCTATACGATAAATTATATTAATATATACGATAAATTCATATATACTACATAAGACCATGGCAATATTGCTTAATAGCATATTAGGCCTTTTATAACTTAACTTATTTACAATCTTATAATATACGATCTACTCGTCCTACGTCGTGCTGTAGGAGAGATCGTGACGTCACAGAGACATACAAGATCACAAAAGAGTCATATTCTATCGTATTTATACGATAAACGGGGTGTTACTTATTTCTATAGGTTCAGGAACTAGTATAGCGAGGCCGGTCCTTAGTGATCTTGGCCCCATTCTATGTTCTTTCCTCTCGAAAACATTACGCTTTCCATAATGCAGTTGGGTCTGAGTACATGATTAGATTGATATCCAAAATTCGAAAATGGATATTAACCCTTTCAAGCATTTATGACGCAGAGGTTGCCAGATTAGCAATAAAAAATAGAGTTCTCTCACTCTTATAATTACCTCTCCAAAATTAGTTTTCTGCCCACAGCTAACTCAAAGACAACTGCAGAGGTTGAAGTAACTAAACTAAAGGTTTCTAGATACCCCTGACTGGTGATGGGCTGGTCTGGTGATGGGCTGGTCTATCAGAATGAGAGTTGAGCATTCTCTGACATACCCATAGCTTACTCTGACTGTTCCTTTTACTTATATATTTTCTAGATCTCAAGTGACGGCGTCTTTTCCACGGATTGACCTCCCTACTGCCAACCCTGGCAGATTGGGAGCCAAAGCGTCACATTTTTCCTTTGCCCCTCAACTTTCCCTTTATAATTGCTGAGGGGCACAGGGCCTTGGGTGGGGCTTTTGTTTCCCGGGCGTTTCCGCACCCTCCTCAGCTCCCCGCCTTTGAGTGGCTTCGGTCACCTGGGCATTATTGGTGGTAAGCTGGGAGGGTTCTGTGGGGGCGCTCGGCTGTGGCCTTGGCCTTGCTCGGGACCTTGGGGCTGCTCGGCCAGACAGCCTGAGGAACAGCAACAACAACAACAAAGATACCCCTGATGGTAACAAAGGCTTTAAAGTATCCCCAATAGGCTCAAAATCGCGTCATATGTCGGAGAGGGTTAATCGTGATCGTGTACTCAACATTTATCTGTGTTGGTGGTGTAATGCTTTAGGTGCTTATGTTCTGGGTGTGGTGTCCCGAGTTGGAATCCCGGGAGGGCCATATGCTTTCATTAGTTTATTCAAGTACATTGGAGTTTGTATTTGATATTAGTGTTAAAGAACGGGGTGTTACTTATATATATATATATATTTTTTTTTTTTTTTTTTTTTTCTATGTGATTGAGGGAGGCAAAAGGCATAACTGCCTATAGCGAGTGCCCCCCCCCCCCCCCCCCCATAGTTGAAAGAGTGACAGGGCCAAAATCAAGGGACGTTCGAGCCAAAATGCCTGGACACACGGAGTTTGAAGCAATTTAAGTCATAGGAAGAGGGAAAGACTGATTCTGGGAGAGAGTTCCAGAGCTCAGCTGTTGAGTAGAAGAAAGTTTGAGAGTAACGTTTCACTCTTGGGTTGGAGAGTTGCACAGAGTAGGGGTGGGATTGAGTTGCAAGACGGGTACCACGTGCCCTACGTAAAGGAGGTGGTATGCACTGGGATAGCTCTGAGGAACACTGATTATTATAGTAGCGATAGAATAGCGAGAGAGATGCAACATTGCGGCGGAGAGAGAGAGATTGCAGAGAGTTGGTGAGTGGACGGGAGTTAATGATATGAAAGGCCTTCCTTTCAACTTTGTCTAGGAGAGCGGTGTGTGAGAGGAACCTCCCCACACATGTGAACAATACTCAATACAAGGGCGCACTATGCCCCTGTACAGAGCAAGAAGCTGTGCAGGGGAAAAGAACCCCTAAGGCGGTTGAGCACACCCAGCTTCTGGGAGGCTGCCTTAGCAAGACTGGTAATATGGTCCTTCCAAATGAGAGCAGAAGAAAAAGAGACACCAAGAATATTGAGAGAAGATGAAGGGTTGATTTTTGTATTGTTGAAGAATAAGGGATAGTCCGCTGGGAGATCCTGACGGTAGATAGATGGAGAAATTGGGTTTTGGAAGCATTAAAGTTAACAAGGTTTTCTCTGCCCCAATTGGAAATAGTATTTAGATCAGAATTTAAGAGTTCTATGGCTTCATTACGTTTGTCGTTGAGGGATTGCTGGCTGGGGCGTTCTGAAAAACTAATGGAGTAGTGTAAGGTTGAGTCGTCTGCGTATGAATGGATGGGAATTAAGGTACAGTTAAGGAGATCATTTATAAAAATTAGAAAGAGAATAGGAGATAGGACAGAGCCCTGAGGAACACCGGAGTTTATAGGGTGAGGAAGTGAACAATGGCCGTCCACAACCGCGGCTATGGAACGGCCGGAAAGGAAATTAGAGACAAAGGCACAGATGGAGGGATAGAAACCGAAGGAGGGTAGTTTAGAAATTAAAGATTTATGCCAGACTCTATCGAAGGCTTTCGATATGTCTAGTGCAATAGAAAAAGTATCACCGAAGTCCCAAAGGAGGATGACCAAGAGTTAGTAAGATATGAAAGAAGATCACCAGTAGAGCGACCCTTAAGGAAGCCATACTGGCGATCTGAGAGCAGATTATGAGAAGAGAAATGCTTAAGAAATTTGGAAGCAAGAATAGTTTCAAAAACTTTAGAAAGACAAGAGATAAGAGCAATTGGACGATAGTTGGAGGGTTGAGAGCGGTCACCCTTCTTTGGGACAGGTTGAATGTGAGCAAACTTCCAGCATGAAGGGAAGACGTTAGAGGATAGACAGAGACGAAAGAGTTTGCCTAGGCAGGGAGTCAGCACGGAAGCACAGTTTTTGAGAACAACAGGAGGAACACCGTCCGGACCGTACGCCTTATTAGTGTTAAGCCCAGAGAGGGTAGAAAGTACATCTTTAGAAGAGATTAGGATATTAGGCATAAGTAAGAGAGAGGAGGGCGGAGAGGGAGGAATAGCACCGGAATCATCCAAGGTGGAGTTTCTAGCAAAGTTTGAGCGAAGAGTTTAGCTTTGTCAGAGGAAGAAGTGATGGTTGTGCCATCAGAGTGGGAAAGGGGAGGGAAAGACGAGGAAGAGAAATTGTTGGATAGGTTTTTGGCTAGATGCCAGAAAGCTTGGGAAGAGCTAGAGTTGGATAGTTCAGTGCATTTATTATTGATGAAAGAGTGTTTGGCAAGTCGAAGAACAGATTTGGCTTGATTCCGGGCAGAAACATATGAAGAATGAGAGTCTTGAGTTTTAAGGCGTCGGTACCGTTTGAATGCTTCCTCCTTATTGCGGACAGCAGTAGAACAGGCGTGAGAAACCAAGATTTTTTAGCATTAGTCTGAGAGAAAGAGAATGGAATGTATGCTTCCATGCCCGATAGGATTACCTCGGTAATGTGTTCAGCACTCTCCGAGGGTCCCCGGCCATGGAAGCAGAAATCATTCCATGGGAAATCAAAGAAGTACTGCCGAAGAGCCTCCCAGTCGGCAGCGCCAAAGTGCCACAAGCGCCGCCGGCTAGGAGGATCGGGTGGCTGTACTGGAGAGATAGGACAGGTGACAGAGATAAGTTTATGGTCGGAGGAGCCCAAAGGAGAGAAAAGATCGACAGTATAAGAAGAAGGGTTAGAAGTTAGAAACAGGTCAAGAATGTTGGGCCGATCTCCGATGCGATCCGGGATACGGGTGGGTTGCTGAACTAACTGCTCTAGGTCATTTAGGATAGAAAAGACGTAGGCTTGTTCACCAGGTGGATCAGTAGTGTGAGAGGAGAGCCAATGGCGGTGGTGAACGTTGAAATCTCCTAAGATGGAGATTTCTGAGAAAGGAGAAATGGATAGAATGTGTTCCACTGTAGAGTTTAGATAGTCAAAGAATTTGGGAAAGTTGGTAGAGTTAGGGGAGAGATAGACAGCACAGAAATATTTAGTAAGATAATGACAGGAAAGTTTGAACCATAAAGTTGAGAATTCAGAGGAGTCGAAATCGGGAACACGAGAGCAAGTGAGTTTGTTGTGCACATATGCACAACATCCGCCTTTGGCTTTGAAACTAGGATAGAGAAAGTAGGAGGATACAGAGAAGGGGTTGCTGGATGTTGCTACAGACACCTGAGTTTCGGTGAGGAAGAGAAGATCAGGTTTGTAGGAGGAGAGATGGTGCTCAACAGAGTGAAAGTTAGAGGAAAGTCCGCGAATGTTGCAGAAATTAATAGAAAGAGTAACAGGCCGAGGTCCAGGTGATTGTGTGGGGTCGTCAGGGGATGGTCGGTCGGGTGAGGGGGCATTTATGGTCCCCCCCCCTGGGGACTCCGAGGCTGGGCTACAATTCATCATTATTTTTTATTTTTTATTTTTTTTGGTGTGGAAGAATGAAGTGTGGTGTGCATGTTTAGTGTAGTGAAGTGGATAGGAGGAGGAGGTGTTTGTGAGAGCTAGCTGGATTGCTCTCAGTGTAAATGAGGCACAAAGAAAATCAGTAAGAGAGGCCAAGCAAGTGAAACAGGAGTTCCAGCGACTCTTTATCACATGCCTATAACCTCACCTGGGTCTAGCCCTGATCGATTGGTGCCTACAATCTCCCCACAATAAATATATATATATATATATATATATAAATATATATACTGTATATAATTATATTTGTTTAGAGTGTGTTCTTATCCCCGAACAGGAACTGTTGCCCATAGCGAATGTCTGGGTGCCCTGGTGAGCAACAGACATGTGTTGGTTGTGGCTCGCTGCATCACTCCAAAGTTAGTATTAGGGATTGAGAAAGTTGCTTACTTACTTTGCATTACTTTGCAGTTCTTTTCTAATCTTAAAAGTGCATAGTATCAAACTCAGTAGTTTGCTTGCCGGTACTGCCTTGACTCTTCTCTTACTTATGCTCTTTGAAGTACGTGTTTTCTGACATTACTACCCCAAGATCTTTGATATATTGTTACGACCGGGGCTACGAATAAAACAAGGGCACTTAATGATTGGACTAGTAATAGGGCACTATTCAACAACAGTACGCTAGATCAAAACCCTCGAACTTATATGCCGGCGAACAAAACACCTATACCCTCCAGGGTTAATCTGCGATAGCGGGGTATCCTTAACTGGGCATAAATGTACTCTACTTCAGGCTAACCGACACTGATATAGCCTGATAACAAACAAGATGCAAGTTACGTTAAAATGCATAAAAAGGAATCTATGGAAAGATCAATTAAATCACTGCAAGATTTAATACAATAAAAAGAAGCTTCAATACAGTTACTCTAAACAACAATAAACTCTTCACTCCTATCTGAAAGAAAGTGAAGTATAGTCCTACAGCATAGACCTGGAAACTTCTGATGAAAGTCTGATGCTCATAAGATGCTCGTACTGATCTTGAACTATATAAAGGCAGGAGGCAGGACACCACACGTGTAAATCGAATACACAAAAAGATAGGACATATAATGTTAACTGACACGAGACTACTATAAATGCGCAACGGTAGCAATGCTCAACACTAAAAGAAGTACTTTCTCATCAACGAAACAGTCTGCTATGGTTGTGCGGCTCAGCAACAACCTAGACTAATAAATGCTGTGAATAATAATGCGTACATATCAAAGAGCTTATATTAAATACTAACAAGTGTCTACTCGATTAATAATGTCTAGCTGGGATACTCTAGGTAAGGAACTGGGGTTGAGCAAGACAGGCTCGTAGCCTAGCGATGTCCTTAAGACTGCATCCTTTAAGTTACGTTAATTGACTAGGGTGCTCTCTCGATAGATCCAGATCACAAGTATCTGGTTCTATCCTGGCGACCCTCTAAAGACAAGCAAAGAGGCAGCAAAGTGTGGAACTGGTACAGGCCAAAACCCTCAGTCAACACAATGCTGCACTCGCAAAGGACGCAACCGAAAAGACAACCCAGGCTACCACAGGACCGGTCGTAGTCGTGTAGGTATAAGCAAACTGTACACACATCGGAGACAACAACTACAGTTACCTAATCCCAGTCTAGCATTAAATAAAAGAGCAGAAACACTAAATCAATAATGGAGACACACAGAGTTCTTAACCTATACTAACTAAGAACCCTCAAACCTATTCTAAGTACATGTAAATATCTCTGAGGACGGCGCATGCAATACAATGGGCCGGCTATGAAAACCGTATGCAGAACCCAAGGGGATAAGTAATTGAATAAAGGCGAGAAGTAATGGAAAAGAAGAAGTTCAGAGAGAGAAACAGTGATAAAGGTGGTGATCGGGAGAGAGTATGCAAAGGGATGTTAGAAGCACGCGCGCCAAGCCTGTCCTGACGAGGACAGCTCCTGGGGACCCTCATGTCGGAGATTAGTTACACAGGAGCCCGCAAAGGCGCGATGGTCGGCCAATCACGGGCCGAGACGTCACAAGACAGCAGGTGTCACGTGACACAGCAAGACACGCCGTCCAATAGCGAGCGAGAGGCAGGAATGCTCGCGCACCTACTGACACTCACTACCATCTCGCTCTGAAAGTCTTTCTCATTCCCACGCTGGTACTATCATCACTACTGTTGATATAAAATATAACCCGTTGTCACAGACGAAAACAAAGACCACCACTGGACTGTCTGTGACAATGTGATTACTAGGAAAGAAAGAACAATATTCTCTGATAACTGTAGCCCATTTCGATGTCCCTGGCGAGCGCTAGTGGCTAACGAGAGGCGATTCTGCCAACGCTGGTAGACGTCACACCCCGCCCAAGATATGGGATGCTCAACATTAGGCGAGCACCATATCTGACAAGGCAGAATGCCGACAAGAGCCGCCACACCTAGCCCCTCCACCAAAAATGAAATGCAAAGCTCAATCTTAAATAAAACAACATATTAGCATAAAGAAAATCTTACAACCCCTCCCCAACACAATAGTATAATTTAGCCTGCTATGCTCCCTGAGTGAGCTTCACAGAGCCCAGCCTACTAAGTGAAAGACAGGTTCAACTTAGGACTTTAGCTATAACATTGGCAACTTACAATTAACTATCAAAAAGAAAGAGTTTTTATGTGATTTTTTTATTTAATTTTAATGTTGTTTTTGACGGCTGCTCTACAGGGGCAAGCCTGGTTTTTCTCTACTCTCAAACACACACTGACTGAACGGCGAGGGTGCTCCTTGAAGCGTACCCTCCCGTGACAAACAATCAGCCACAACATTATCAGCGCCCTTAACATGCCACACATCCAACTTGTGTTCCGGCAGCAAAACAACACCTGGCACTGATAAACTGCCCAGTTCATCACAAGACTGGCACTTCTCTTCGCTCTCTCCAGCAACGGGACCTGCCAATAACCTTTCACTAGTTCTACCTTTGTGATAAGCGATGCAGCCCCGATGCGGTCTATGGGATCGTTAACTCTGGATAAGGTATAGGCGTCTGTCAGGGATAATACACACACACTCTTGCAATCAACATACACACGGATCTTGCCACTTAACACAGGTTGCAAAGTTACAGGCAACGACCACTCACGATATTCCTTATCCCTCAGACCCTTCGTCAACATGTAGTCCAGCTCTGCTTTCACAACAGGCTGTCGAGCAGGATTTATACGGTAGGGAGCCAACTTGAGCCTTGCACTGTCTCCAGCCTCCATGTCGGATTCTACCCCGTACATCAGGCCTGGAGAATGAACAAACATGCGGATGTACTGCCACAGCCTAGTAAACAACTTCTCTTGACGCTTAGGAACAAGAGGTTGCAACTTATCTCGACGAACAACATGCTCATTGCCCTCCCACAACCCAGCCGAGACCGCAGTTTCTACACTATAGTCTCCCTCCTTCTCCACCTTTGTCCCTAGAACAGCCAGGTCATGAGAGTGACAATCTGTACCACCTGTGTAGTCACTCCCACAGTTCATAATTGCTAAGGCTTCCCCGCCGATACCGTACATGCGCACCCCCGCATTCCTTGCGACTACATCTGCCTGCGCAGCATCACCGCCTTCAGCGACATGGCCAGATACAGTCGGTCTATGGTAGGGCTGTTGCATAATACTAGAGCAGCATTGAGAGGCTATGCGATGACCGGGCACATCCACTCCACAGCCAACCTCACCAATCTGCTCAATGTCCTGATTCTGACCACTACCCTTAGCAGCCATGGGTCGACCCTGACCTGACAACCATGCCAAAGCCTCGTCGCCCACCTTGAACCACTGAAACAACGAGGCCAACGGTCTACACACACTCAAGTGACCTGTCAGCGGAACCTCGTGCACCGCAAGAGTTGTGAGGCCTGGGTGCTCGGCACAAACAGTGGGGTATGAACCGAGCGGGTGCTGGAGTGCTGCACACTGCTGCTCAGGCAGGTGCTCTAGCGCTTCCACAGCCACCTGGCTTGTGTCCCCCGCCCACTGCTCCGCCGAGACATGACAATCCCAACTCTCCTCCACCTGTGCCCCACTGCCCCCCTCTCCTTCTCCACCTTGGCCGCTGCAGACCAACATAGGGACAGTAGGCTGCTCAGGTGGTTGCCTCACAAACTCCTTTAACAGGTTCACATGACATGCTTCCCCGTCCTCGAGTTCAATCGCACCGCTACTACACTTCTGAAGCTCAGGATCATCTATCTGCAGCCGACAGATATCCGAAGGAGCCAACCCATCTAAGTGCTCCCGGAGCAACTTATGGCCTCCCCCGATACTGGACTGCTCGATCCTATCTTGCTTAAGTGTGTAACGATGCTGTCTCGGAGTTTTCTCACGCCCTACCTCCTCACCAAGTGTGACAGGTTCTGGGGCCACTCCGGACCTAAACGTTGGTGCTAATACTGAGTCGCTAAGAAGAGCCGCTGGATCAAAACTCACAAAACTTCTCCCAACTTTAGCTTTCTCCTTCCGACCGTTCCTCCACTGGTCTAGAGACTGAGGAAAAGGTTGTGACACCTTAGATGCACGAGATCGGGTGACAACACACGCCATCTGCTGTAATTGACACCTCTCGACCAACTCCTGCCCCTCCCTACTCACGTCGGCCACCCTCTCGGCAACGACTAAGGGTGGAACCTCAGAAGTAGGCATCGCAAAGTCGTTGCCGTGAAGAAGGTCGACGCCCTCTACTGGTAGTTTCTCTACGATTCCAACATCTATCTCTCGTGTCACACCATCAACCTCCAGCTCCACTCGAACCAACGGGTATGACCGTGTAGCATTAATACCCTGCACCACAACTACCCGTGCCGCGTTTATAGGTTGGCCTGTAAAGTTTTTCATCAGAGTCTGGGATGCACCTGTATCATGCAACAACTCCAACCCATGCTTGCAACCAGCCCAACTCACATAACCACGCCCTCTATGGTCACAAAAAGCATCGCGGACAGGTTTCGAGCCTTCCGGACACTCCTTCACTGGCTGTGCCCCCGCATCTGACATATCACCCCGGGTAAATGCAGAAGACCTCAGAGACACCCCAATGGTGCTAGCCAAAGACACGACTGCTGTAGGTTGGTTACTAGGGCAGGAATGTGCAAAATGCCCCTTGTTATGACACTTAAAACACTCTACTTCACCCTTGGACTTCCCCTGACGTGGGGATGGGCCCTGACCTTTCTCAAACGGGACGGTCCTTGGTTTGTGATCAAAACTAGTATCATTGCTCTTACTTTTGTTATTAAATGTTGCATCACTGACTCGGGGGGGTGGAGTGTTGCGCCCCTTGTTAACTGCATCGGTCCGTTGTGCAGACCCGCACCCACGAATCAGCGATAATCTCAGGTCAGCCAACTCAGCTGCCTTTTGTAGAGTTTTAGGTTGTTTCTCTTTGAGGTTCAAAGTCAGGTTGCCGCCTGTGCATTTAAAAATTTGCTCTAGAAGGAATAACTGCTCAAGCTCTTCGAACGTCGTCACCTTCTCTGACCTCAGCCAATTTCTCAAAGCATCAGACAGTTCCCGGGAATGTTCTAGAAAAGTGCACTCACGACCCTTCGTAACACCCCGAAACTTCAACCTATATGTCTCTGGTTGTAACTCGTACGCCCGCAGAACAGCTTCCTTCAATACCTCATAATCGATGCAAGACTCCAAGGGCAACGCATCATATGCCTTGAGTCCTTTGCCAACCAACCTAGAGGAAACAAGGGCTGCCCACTTAACCTCGGGCCATTGATGCTCCCGGCACTTCTTCTCAAAACGAGGGAAAAACTCGGTGACACCCGACTCGTCAAATGCAGGGACTAACTTAAGAAGGTGCGATAAAGCCTGATCAAGACCTCGATTCCCAGAACCGAGACGCTGCCCTGTCGACTCCACCCGAGACTTCTCAAGCTCTATGTCTGCACAGTACATGGCCTTTCTCTCCTCAGCCTGAATCCTGAGCTCAGCCTCTCGCTGCCGCTGCTCGAGCTCAGCCTCATGCTTTCGTTGCTCGAGCTCAGCCTCATGCTTTCGTTGCTCGAGCTCAGCCTCATGCTTTCGTTGCTCGAGCTCAGCCTCATGCTTTCGTTGCTCAGCCTGCTGGTTAAGTTTGGCGAGTTCGAGCTGAAACAACATCTCGGCAGACAAACCTTGAGGAGGGGGTGCTACTATCGGGGACCCACCTCGTGAATCACCTAGAGGCATACCCAACCGCCAGCGGGCATCGGCCTGCGGGAATGTACCCGGCTCCGGAGCCCGAGGGGGCGCCATGGTAGGAGTCGAGTGGAATGGGGGCTGGGCCGAAGGTGCCCCAGCTCCTGCTCCACCCGAAGCCCCACGCACCCCACCGAGCACACAGGTAACCAGCTCACCTCTCGACAAACCGCTAGTACCGGGAAACACTAAGACCGTGGCTACACACTGCAGTCCGTACCGGTCTAGCCCCGACACACGATCCGCTGACACAGGCTCCTCCAAAAATATCCGAGCATCCTCCTCATTGTTCACCACCCGAATACCGCTTAACAACTCCACCTTCTCCACCTCCTCGCCTGCTTCCCGTACTGTGTACTCACTGTACACTGATCCGTCGTTCGACATAGTGTCCACCGGAAATCCTCAACGTTTATAAAAAAAAAAAGTACCTAAACTCTCATGTAGCACTATTCACTCAAAAAATGCTTGAAGACAACTCAAGTGCTATACTACGTTGCCAAAAAACAATCCAACGTGTCCAAAATATTCCTCAAAAACAAATGTCCAAAAATCCTGCAATTATTTCTTAGTTCACTAAATCCTAGACTAAGGTCGCCATTTGTTATGACGACTAAGATAAGATACTAGGCAAGGTCGCCATTTGTTATGACGACTAAGATAAGATACTAGGCAAGGTCGCCATTTGTTATGACGACTAAGATAAGATACTAGGCAAGGTCGCCATTTGTTACGACCGGGGCTACGAATAAAACAAGGGCACTTAATGATTGGACTAGTAATAGGGCACTATGCAACAACGGTATGCTAGATCAAAACCCTCGAACTTATATGCCGGCGAACGAAATACCTATACCCTCCAGGGTTAATCTGCGATAGCGGGGTATCCTTAACTGGGCATAAATGTACTCTACTTCAGGCTAACCGACACTGATATAGCCTGATAACAAACAAGATGCAAGTTACGTTAAAATGCATAAAAAGGAATCTATGGAAAGATCAATTAAATCACTGCAAGATTTAATACAATAAAAAGAAGCTTCAATACAGTTACTCTAAACAACAATAAACTCTTCACTCCTATCTGAAAGAAAGTGAAGTATAGTCCTACAGCATAGACCTGGAAACTTCTGATGAAAGTCTGATGCTCATAAGATGCTCGTACTGATCTTGAACTATATAAAGGCAGGAGGCAGGACACCACACGTGTAAATCGAATACACAAAAAGATAGGACATATAATGTTAACTGACACGAGAATACTATAAATGCGCAACGGTAGCAATGCTCGACACTAAAAGAAGTACTTCCTCATCAACGAAACAGTCTGCTATGGTTGTGCGGCTCAGCAACAACCTAGACTAATAAATGCTGTGAATAATAATGCGTACATATCAAAGAGCTTATATTAAATACTAACAAGTGTCTACTCGATTAATAATGTCTAGCTGGGATACTCTAGGTAAGGAGCTGGGGTTGAGCAAGACAGGCTCGTAGCCTAGCGATGTCCTTAAGACTGCATCCTTTAAGTTACGTTAATTGACTAGGGTGCTCTCTCGATAGATCCAGATCACAAGTATCTGGTTCTATCCTGGCGACCCTCTAAAGACAAGCAAAGAGGCAGCAAAGTGTGGAACTGGTACAGGCCAAAACCCTCAGTCAACACAATGCTGCACTCGCAAAGGACGCAACCGAAAAGACAACCCAGGCTACCACAGGACCGGTCGAAGTCGTGTAGGTATAAGCAAACCGTACACATATCGGAGACAACGACTACAGTTACCTTATCCCAGTCTAGCATTAAATAAAAGAGCAGAAACACTAAATCAATAATGGAGACACACAGAGTTCTTAACCTATACTAACTAAGAACCCTCAAACCTATTCTAAGTACATGTAAATATCTCTGAGGACGGCGCATGCAATACAATGGGCCGGCTATGAAAACCGTATGCAGAACCCAAGGGGATAAGTAATTGAATAAAGGCGAGAAGTAATGGAAAAGAAGAAGTTCAGAGAGAGGAACAGTGATAAAGGTGGTGATCGGGAGAGAGTATGCAAAGGGATGTTAGAAGCACGCGCGCCAAGCCTGTCCTGATGAGGACAGCTCCTGGGGACCCTCATGTAGGAGGTTAGTTACACAGGAGCCCGCAAAGGCGCGATGGTCGGCCAATCATGGGCCGAGACGTCACAAGACAGCAAGTGTCACGTGACACAGCAAGACACGCCGTCCAATAGCGAGCGAGAGGCAGGAATGCTCCCGCACTTACAGACACTCACTACCATCTCGCTCTGAAAGTCTTTCTCATTCCCACGCTGGTACTATCATCACTACTGTTGATATAAAATATAACCCGTTGTCACAGACGAAAACAAAGACCACCACTGGACTGTCTGTGACAATGCGATTACTAGGAAAGAAATAACAACATTCTCTGATAACTGTAGCCCATTTCGATGTCCCTGGCGAGCGCTAATGGCTAACGAGAGGCGATTCTGCCAACGCTGGTAGACGTCACAATATGCACTTTGTTGAATTGGTAGGTTTGGCTCGGTTATGCCGGTTGTGCATGTTTATAATCTTGCATTTCCTCCGTGTCTAACCAGCTGGACTGTCTCTTCATTAAATTGCATGTTTCTGTCTGTGGCCCATTGGAGCACAAAATTCATGTCAGCTTGAAATAATTTTTATCTTATAGTGTAGTTATTCCTTAGATCTAGTTTTGTGTCATCCACGAATAATGAGACACAGCCATATTTCACATTAGCCTCGATATCACTAATTAGGATGAGGAATAGTAAGGGGTGCTAACACTGTACCCTGTGGAACGGAGCTTTTAACATCTGAACTTTCTGATGCTGCTTGGTTTACCGATACAGATTGTTTTCTGTTAAAGAGGAAATTGTATATCCATCTTCTCACTTTCCAGTTACCTCCTTTTCTTTAAATCTATGGGCGATTATTCCATGATAATATTATCAAAGGCTTTCTCAAAATCTGTGTATATGACATCTACATTTCATATTGTTCTAGCAGCTATGAGAGTAATGATCTTACTGCTCTAAACTTGTGTTTTCCTGAGTTATGAAGCTAATTTTCCTTCATATAGTCCGAACAATTTGGGCTTGCCCAATTCCATGAGTTTGTTTTCATAATGTACTGGTAATTTTAATGTGTTCACATTCACATTCTTAGAATGCTTACCAGTTTTGTTACAACCTATGTGTTTAATTATGTATACAACAAATATTATTTACAATGTATGATATTTCCAGCAATGAGTACACAGTGGTGGTGGGGCAGTACATGTCTAACTATAATATGACGGGCGTGCAGAACATCACTTCCTCGGTGTCCTTTCGACTAGATCGTTGGAGCCACATGTATCCTGGTGTGGCACTCCTGGCACTACTGGTCCTTGACACCCCGGCCAAGCTCGTACCATGTGAGTGGATCAGTTAGTGAGTTATGCTATGTTCATAAAGACCCATGCATATGCTAGCAGGTGTACTCTGTATAATTTGCTTGTGCATTATAGAATGTATACACTGTAAAAATTGAATGCTAAATTGTAAAAAATAATATATACAATAAAGATGATTTTAATCGTTTACGTCTTCAAATTAGTACACTAAAAAAGATGAAACACTTTTTATATGTATCATTTTTGTTACAAATAAACATATATTTTGAATTCAAACACTTTTTTCAGACTTTTGGAAAACCTTTATGAGTCTAATTGTTTCGCTATGAATCCTGCACGCCTGAATCAATGGGGACGGTTACAACCATGAGCATGGAGATCCGACATGCATCTACGGGTGACAAAGACATAATTGTCTACCCCATCATATGTGCAAGGCATCACCCCCAGTTCGTTGCCTGGAATATCCAACCAAACTGTTGTGACTACCTAGTAGGAACAAAAGTTGTAGACTTCAGTTATAGCTCCTGCTGTGCTTAAATTTTTTTTTACAGAATCCTGATTCAAACCAAGGACTAGTGGGGCCTCTGGATTCTGCGTGTCATACCCTCACTTTGGATTTTAAACTGGAATAGCCCTCATTTATGTGTCGGTCTGTCGGCCACTGCTACTTCTCTAAGCAGTAAAGCTGCATGTCTCATCAGCACTTCTGTCTTGCGAACTGGAACAATTGCCACCTTTCTCAACTTTAACTCATTCAGACATAAATAGTTAACTTACTGGCGAGGAGGCGGGAGACACGGTATTATTGCCACTGTTAGGCGGTCCCCCTGTAATAGGGGTGTCTCTGGTGATAGCTGTCCCCCTGCTATCTGAAAGGGGTGTGCTCCCCCTGTAATAGGGGTGTCTCTGGTGATAGCTGTCCCCCTGGTATCTAAAAGGGGTGTGGTCCCCTTGTAATAGGGGTGTCTCTGGTGATAGCTGTCCCCCTGGTATCTGAAAGGGGTGTGGTCCCCCTGTAATAGGGGTGTCTCTGGTGATAGCTGTCCCCCTGGTATCTAAAAGGGGTGTGTCCCCCTGTAATAGGGGTGTCTCTGGTGATAGCTGTCCCCCTGGTATCTGAAAGGGGTGTTTCCGGGTAGATGGGACTCGATAGCCTTGGCGGGCAACCTATCTAGGGGAAAAAACCCTACACATATTACCGATGGGCGACACGCTAATCGGTGCCACTTACAGGTGTCGATTTTTATAACAGATAACAGATAACTGTCAAAACCTCACTGCGGGACCGTTAGAAGTCGGAGAAACTTGGGGTTGCCACCAATCGACAGATTTTCATCTAACTTACCTAACTTACTGAGCTCAATATGACGCTAGAGCGTCATAACTTATTAGAGAGCTATTAAGATAAGTTCATATGACGCTCTAGCGTCATATGAGTTTTTTGGCATAAGTTCCATATGACGCGATAGCGTCATATGAGTCGGGAGTTAAGCAGGCCGGGAGACCACCAACATCACCAGGAATCGCACATCAAACTATTGCCGTTGTAGATTGATAGGCGTCCATCCTCGAAGACCCTGGTAGATGTTGGTATGAAACAATAAGCTGCCTGACTAATCTGAAGATTGTTTAAGTCCCAATAAGTGTAATTTCTTATAAAATAGTGACATCACTAGTTATATCAATAATATAGAAAAGTCTAAAATATTTAAAGATAACTTTTAACAGTCACATAAAAGAAACAATACAATTCGCAGAAATGGGTATGGAGCTTTCTCTGCACAATGCAAACCCTAAACTTGTACTGTATTATTATCATTACTAATATTATGGGTTATGTACTCTCCCAGATAATGTGTGGCCAGTGTGCCTGAGCAAAGACCCGATGGTTGACCTTGGCTATACTCTAGATCTCTGGCAGGATGAGAGGCACTTGGGATTCTTCTCTTACTGGCCGCCTACACCTAATTTTGCTCGAAGTAAGTCCATAAATTGATATATATATATATTTGTTTTGTTTTTGGCACACACACACACACACACACACACATGGCCACAGTGGCCGAGCACACGGAGTCACTGTACTATAATTGCTTGGCTCAGGTAGCTCGGGTTCAAATCCAACTACCTGTGGTGAGGTTTCTGTCTAAAACTTTCCTGGCTTTGGATGCAATACCTCTGGGTTCTACCTGATTCCCTGCTCACATCCTATTCCTTCTGGGGTTATGTAGGTGCTCTTGTGGCAGCCAAAGTCAACTTGTTGGCTACTTAAAATATGTTAGGTTAACGAATTGTGTACTGTATATTTAGCCTCTATGGCTGCCGGCTCGAAATGAACCAATTCTTAATGTTTTAATATTATCTACCTACCTACCTACCTATCTATCTATCTATCTATCTATCTATCTATCTATCTATCTCTATAATATATCTCACAAATACACGTGAGCTACGAAATGCTTTTACTCTCAGCCGGGACTTGAACCACCGACATTCAGGACGAGAATCCATGCTTTAATCAAGTCTACCACGGCGTGATAAAGAATATTTAACCATTATGAGAGCAAAGAGATTAATTAAGCATAGTGATAAGATCTTGAATGCCCCATTTCAAACTTGAGTAGTTAAACCCCATGGAAATCTATGTCATTAAATACAAGATCTCCCTCGCACACTGCATTCAAAGTCAATGATTCTTGTCAAATGTCCTCTAGCTCCAGTACATCTCTTGTGTACCCAGTCACTACAGACGAAACATTAAATAGAGTTACTTCCCACCCCCTTTAGAGTACGTACTAAACAACTCTCAACTTATTTTCAGTGCCATCACCCCAAGAATTGCACCAAAGCCAAGCCTTCTTCATCAACTGCTCATGGTTCTGCAGCCCTGAGAATCGGGATGCTGACCGCCTCTGTCCAGGATTCTACAATGCTTCCTACGGGAACATAAACCCATTGTGTATCAGTAGTGTCAAGGCTTGCGAAAATAGCTATAATTATTATAATGGCGGCCCTTTTGTGGTAGAGAGTTCTATTACCAGGAAGTTCTATCTGGTGGGTCTGGTGTCGACTCTCACTTGCTGGGGGGGCTACAGTAACCATGCAGACATGATTCCCGTCAACCCCATCGCTAAGGATATTTTGACCATCATAGGAAAGTAACCGAGACGAAAGCTAGCTCCTCTGTCATACCAAATCTCCATAATATCGCCTGACTGTAACTACAATGTAAAAATTGTGTATTCAAATGTAATGAAAGTGACGCACATTATTAACCCATGGACTGCTACGGTCCTCACAGAAGCCACAGTATTTAATCATGTGTAAAAATAACCCTTCAAAAACCATGCCAGTGCCAGGAAATGTCTGAAATTTGGGTGACACATAGAAAGTAGTGGCATCTCTCCATATCACATCTTCCACTCCTTCCCCCCTTTATACCCCCCCCCCCCTGCCTTCCTCAACTGGCCTTTTATTTTACACATGTTCTAACAGTTCATGGGTTAATAAGCGTTTCAATAAGTGTAGTAATTTGAACAGATAAACCGGCCATTACTCATGTAAGTGTTTGTTACATTCTATAGCGTAGAATCAACCTCAATGCCTGATATACTTCCTGTCACTTACGATATCTTGAGGATAACGACACATTTTGAGAGTTTATTCTGGCTATCATTAGACTATTTAATACAGCTTAGGAAGGGAATAGTGGGAATAAAAGGGTGAAGACTATCTCAATTAACCCTCTAACTTCCATACACCCTTCCTAATCTGAATGAAATTGTCTAATAATAACCAGTATAAACTATTATAACGTGTCAAAATCCTCAATGGATTAATATAGTAGACCATAATCCTCAATGGATTAATATAGTAGACCATAATCCTCAATGGATTAATATAGTAGACCATAATCCTCAATGGATTAATATAGTAGACCATAATCCTCAATGGATTAATATAGTAGACCATAATCCTCAATGGATTAATATAGTAGACCATAATCCTCAATGGATTAATATAGTAGACCATAATCCTCAATGGATTAATATAGTAGACCATAATCCTCAATGGATTAATATAGTAGACCATAATCCTCAATGGATTAATATAGTAGACCATAATCCTCAATGGATTAATATAGTAGACCATAATCCTCAATGGATTAATATAGTAGACCATAATCCTCAATGGATTAATATAGTAGACCATAATCCTCAATGGATTAATATAGTAGACCATAATCTTGGATTAATATAGTAGACCATAATCTTGGATTAATATAGTAGACCATAATCCTCAATGGATTAATATAGTAGACCATAATCCTCAATGGATTAATATAGTAGACCATAATCCTCAATGGATTAATATAGTAGACCATAATCCTCAATGGATTAATATAGTAGACCATAATCTTGAACAATAAAATTAATCCCATTTCTATCACGGTTTTTTGTTCTCATAATATTCTTGCTACAATTATGCGATTATACTTAATTATGCGATTATACTTAATTATGCGATTATACTTAATTATGCGATTATACTTAATTATGCGATTATACTTAATTATGCGATTATACTTAATTATGCGATTATACTTAATTATGCGATTATACTTAATTATGCGATTATACTTAATTATGCGATTATACTTAATTATGCGATTATACTTAATTATGCGATTATACTTAATTATGCGATTATACTTAATTATGCGATTATACTTAATCTAAAAAATAAATGTAGAAATAGAAACTCAAATTAACCCTTTAACACCCATAGACCCTTCCGAAGCTGGATATAATCGCCTAATAAGTGCCAGGATATACAGTATGTGAAAGTGTTCATCCTATACTATTCGTGGGTGGTCTTTTTGGGCCATCCCTATTTCGCTCAGATAATATGGCGATTTTAAGACGCTTTACCCCATTAGTTTGGTCATTGTAAGACGCTTCACCCTATTCATGTGTCGACTTTCGTCTGGACGAGCGATAGCGAGCTTGTCAATTAGGGGAAACCGGCCTTTGGCTTGGGCAATTTTCTACTGACAAATGTATAAATTCAGCTCAAAGGGAAATCCGGGGAGCATTTTCTTTAGTTTGAAGGGGGTCTGGGGAGGCATTTTCTTTAGTTTGAAGGGGGTCTGGGGAGGCATTTTCTTTAGTTTGAAGGGGGTCTGGGGAGGCATTTTCTTTAGTTTGAAGGGGGTCTGGGGAGGCATTTTCTTTAGTTTGAAGGGGGTCTGGGGAGGCATTTACTTTTGCTAAAAAATAAATTGCGAAAATGGTCAAAACAATCAAAACCATTTGTAAGGCATATAATTTTAGCTTGGTCCCCAAATTGTGAGGCAGGATGGAATGGGTTGGAAAGAGGACTGCCTTCGTATAGAGTTGCTTAGATCATGTCAAACCCCGGCAACCAATTGGAATTTCGGTAAACCCTCCTTATAGAAATCACAGTCCATATTAAACTTTTTGAAAATTCTTATAACATATCGAATTATTGCAACATCAGACCTCCCAAAGTATTTAAAGAATGAACTCAACAAACCGCTTGATGGGAGAAACATGCGAGTGGTGGCATAGTGCATGAAACTCACGCAGTGGTAGGAACAACTGCCTACACCATACCACTGCCTGCGACCATCAGTTTGTCGATAGATTTTGACCTCACCCATCCTCTCCGCTGCTAATTTAACAATATCATAGATTTTTGATTGAGCGGAATCGTATTGAACGAGCCTACCATCAGTGCAGCGCCACAGAGCGTAACAATGTAAGATGCCAGTGAAGGGTAATCCAGGAGCCCATGGAGCAGAATGAGGGTTGTATGATGCAAAGAGAAGAATACCAGTGCCGGGAGCTAGAGAAAACATATTTAATTCCTCCTTTTTTATAACTGACCATTGGTCGCCAAGAGAAGTTGAATTCAGAAGCTTGACAATATGTGAGACATATAAGCTACGCAAACCCTTCAAGCGAGGGTGGTATTCCTTCAGTATTTTTATATAATCCATTTTTGAAGAGAGTTCAAACAATAACGTAATATAACTCTTACGTTAATATAATGTTAACTTAAAGTATGCAGTTTTTTTGAAGAGCGTTTTCAACAACCTCCTTGTAAGAGGAGCGTCAAACAGAAACTGATATGCAAATTGTCGAGTTGTAAAGAAAACAAATACACTGTCAATTTCAGTTTAGGAAAACAAATATTATTAAATAAAATGCCCTTTATACAAATATCTTCATATTTGTCTCAGTTATTAAACATTTACCTAAACATTAGATATTTCGATATCTGAAGTTATATATTAAAAAAAAAAATGGTTACACAGTACGTATATATATATATACGGAGTATATATATATACGTACTGTATAATTGTTTTTTTCTTCTAATTAATCAATTATAGTCAATCAATATGTTGTGAAGGGTCATGCCTGGAAGTAAGGTGAGCCGGTGTAGTGTGATATTCTTCCCCGTTAAAGCAGCCCATATGCCTATCATTTAAACCAACATCCGTTAAATCACAACTGTATTTCGATATATTTGTACTTAATGTTATTGCATTAGGTTAGGCTGGTTAGGTTAAGTTAGTAAATACAATAACATTAAGTAAAAATCCATTGAAATAGAATCGTGGTTAGAGGTAATGTCAAGGTATAGCGGCTGCGGCCATGGCGCCCCGGGAGCCATTGCCTTCTATAAGTAGGCCTAGACTCTATTTTTATCCCACCAAATTATTGTTATTTATAGTTATTTTCTGCATAATATTATTATAAGTAGTGGTCGGTTAGGCTCGCTAATGATATATCGAAATATAGTTGTGGTTTAACTTATTTTAGTTCAAATGATATGCATATGGGCTGTTTTAACCTGTCACAATTGCACGGGGAAGAATATCACGCTACACCGGCATTGTGGCCGGCCCACCTTACTTCCAGGCATAACCCTTCACAACATAGACCAGCTCCCCGGGCCAGCACCTGGCCCTGACGGACTACTATCTAGTTCTAGTCCAACTGGCACCTGACCCCCTCTCCCTACGATGTGTTAGATGTACTTTATTTTAAAACGAACCTACTAAAGACATTCGAAAGGCTACCCCTCCCAGTACCTGAGTCTTTGTTTGTTAATCTATATGGATTAAAAGGTCCGAGATTCGTCCATATTTTCCCATACTTCCAACGAAAAAAACACACTCACACACACACACACAAATTTGGGCCAATTAGAAATATACGAAATACGATTTTGATGCTTTACTCCATATAATTGATTTTAAATAGTATATTTTACCTATATAATTGAAACTATTCGTCTTCTTCAAGAAAGTTAAATTTTATATTGACCTCCATCTACATAATGTATATTCAAGCTACATGCATATTCTATCTTCCATAATATGACCAGTAGTGCCAATCTACCTATTGTATTAAATAAGTTAATAACCAATGCATAAAGTCTAAAAGATCTATCACTAACTACCAATAGTACGGTACTATAACTCTTAACCTTGGTAAATTAAAACTAAACTAAGAATTATTAAGCTTGAAATTGAGCTTATAAAATAAAGCTATCGGTTACTACTGTATATTTTCTAAGCCTTTCATCAAATTGGGTCTCTAGGAAATCTTTGAAGTAGTTTTGCCATCCCTGCATGATTGGAATAACTCCAAGATGCACAACGAAGCATACAGACACCAAACATCAATATAATAAGAAGTACCCATCGCAGTGTGTGCTTTCTTGAGGCTGTCCAGGGATTGGGACAGTTAGATTCAGATGCCTAAATCTTACAGTACCAGCGACGTCTTTTTGTTTTCTATTTTAGCTGCATTTAGATGATTTTATGAAGCTTAGGAAGGATATATGGTAGCTAAAGGGATGAATTGAGTTAGTCTGTAATCTTTTAACGGGTAGATAATTTAGATATCCTTCCTAAACTGAATAAAACCGTTTAATCGCTGCCAGAATATAATGATAAGGATGTCGACGATCACTGAGAGTGTACGAGAGTGAAGTGGAAGGACAGAGGTATAGGTAGACCGAGAGAGAGGTGGAAGGATAGAGTCATACTGGGATATTGCAGGACCTTCTATATAGCCTACATGTATATAGAAGGCCATGGATAATGGCGCCTGTATGTCACGTGACCCGGTATCGGCCAATCACGAGAGGCCTAGTTCAAATATGAAGCGACACTCTCTCCAACACCCCTTCTCCCCTCTCAACACTCTTCTCTGAGCTAGTGCCGATACAAATGGCCAGTCCTGTATAGAATCGTGAGGTTCAGAGTCGTAAAGATTCCAGGACGAGCTCCATAGAAACTGAAACTGAAACTGAAACCAGTTGTCCAAATTCTGTATCCTAGTAGACTCTGGTACAAATCCCTCCCCCCCCCCCCTTCCCCCCTCCTCACTCACTCACTCACTCACACACACACACACAAGGGGGGGGGGGGGGGTCTGTCTGAGGAAGGGAAAGCGCCCCTCCCTCTAGGGAGTTTCACACAGTTACTACAATATATTTTTGGCTTATTTTTATTTATTTTTAAGCTACAACCATCAAAACACAATTGCTTGGGAGAGTGGATTGAAAATTACTCATCGTTTGAGGATTTGATATTACTTAAAGAATATCAATTATTTGTTTCATTCCAACCATCTGCCGTTGCACATGTTGTATTTGCTGGATTGGTTTGAATGCTAGTAAGAACCCCATATCATGATTATTATAGTGATAGAGTAGTGGTTAAGACTCTCTATTTCCTTAATCAAAATATTTATATTTTAGCATTAAGTGCAAATGTCCTACTTAATCAGTTCCCTTTATACAACGTCACATAGAAGAGGTGAGGTTTTAATCCTAAGTACCAGTAATATATGAAGTTCTATATACGATAACATTAAGGGGTTAGGCTTTATTTTTTGTTTATTTATATATTTATTTATTTATATATTTTTTAGTTTCCTCGCTAGACCTCTATCAAGCTTATAAAAACACCCCCAAGACCCCCTTTCGATATAAATTTGTAAATTTTTCGGTAGAAAAATGTCCCGCCGGTTACTTCCATAATTACAGGCTCGCTATTGCTCGCCAGGAAAAAATCCACACCTAAATGGCACGAAAGGTCTTCTATCTATATATCTATCTATATGCTCAGGCCCAATCCCCATTATGGGGGTAGCCGACTCAAGACAGAGCAAGAACAGGGAAAACACAAAAACAACATAAAACAACAAATAAACACAGATAAAAAACACAAACTCACACACATCCAGGTCACCCAGGAGAAGACCCAGAGACCAGGGTCACCAAGGTCTCTCCAGCACTCCCCCGGCCCCCGACCACCCGGAGAGGTTCCGATCTCGGCAGGCAGACATGCAGCGGAGCCAAAGCCACAAGCCCTCCCACCACACTTCCAGGCACACCCTTCATATTAATCGTCTCCCCGGGCCAGGCGCCTGATGGACTATTATCTAGTCGAACTTGCGCCCGACCCCTTACTCCAAATGACCACGTGTTCACTCAACTATTCACAAGCATTCTCCATTCACTCCTGTCCACCACCACTTCCCCTGCCTGATCTATAGTCATTCCTCTATCATCCAAAGCCTTTCTTACACAGTCTCTCCATCTCAATGGGGGTCTTCCTGCCCTTCTATCTCCCCTTGTACCTGACTCACATATTCTCTTTGTAAGCCTTTCATCTCCCATTCGTTCAACATGACCATACCAGCTCAGCACCCTTCTGTCCACTCTGGCTGACAAATGTTCCTGCTGCCCCACTCTCCTACGTATTTCTTCATTCCTCAATCTGTCTCTACGAGTAACTCCACACATACTCCTCAAGCAGCTCATCTCCATCACA
Source organism: Paralithodes platypus (assembly GCA_032716605.1). Lineage (NCBI taxonomy): Eukaryota > Metazoa > Arthropoda > Malacostraca > Decapoda > Lithodidae > Paralithodes > Paralithodes platypus. The sequence goes on from CM064498.1 coordinate 50,486,425, forward strand.
TCCAGCCCTCTTTTCTCCTTTTTCTTCAGAGCCCATGTCTCAGCCCCATACATCACTGTTGGCACAACAATTCCTTGATACAGTGCACTTTTTACTTTCATTCCGAGATTTCTCGTCTTCCACATACTTCCCATTGCTCCGAAAACCTTCCTTCCTTCACACACTCTCTGTTTTACCTCCACTTCCATACCTCCACTCCTGCTTATCGTTCCTCCTAGATATTTAAAACACTCTACTTGTTCCAATACTTCTCCATCCAGCCTCACATCTAGATTCACCCTATGCTCTCCCCTATTACACACCATTACTTTACTTTTATTGACGTTCACCTTCAGTTTCCTCCTTCCACAAACCACACCAAACTCTTTGACTACCCGCTGCAGTTTCGAAAGGTCTTAATATTGGCAAATAATAGGAGCAAAAGATCTGAATATCGCCAAACTAATGGGGCGAATGTCTTGAAATCTCATAACTAATAGGGCTAAACATGAGGGAGGAAGAGGACTCGAAAAAACAACTGCCTCCCCATAGGGTATGGTAAAAGTCACCAGATATACTTTTTAATTTTTGAGTTACAAATATTACATACTATATTTTATTGCTGATATCTATCGAGGTGTACAGCTTGACCTTCCTGGAACTAACAAGTGATCCAGAATCAATCTCTCTCTCTCTCTCATATATATATATATATATATTATATATTTTTTTTCTTTTTCTCACTTGCTTTCAGGCTATACTCAGTCTCACTCACTCACTTACACACACATTCTCTCTCTCTCTCTCCATCTATCTATCTCTTTATCTCTCACTTGCTTTCAGGCTATACTCTCTCTCTCTCTCTCTTATACACACACACGAGCGTGAGCGTTCCCCCACCCAACACATCTCTACCCTTCCACACGCAAGAAAAGATTAAAAGAAAACAGAAATATGAGAGTAAAAGAAAATACTGCTCATCAGAACACACACGTAATCAAACCCACACTACACAATATTTGGGAGTGTGTACAAATATGAACGTAGTAGAATGTGCTTTGCTATTTTTATGGGGGGGGGGTATTTTCCCTTCCTGGCACAGAAACAAAAAATAGTCAAAAGATTGTCTTGGTTTCTGCACTATGTTTTATTTTGTTCTGGGTAATTGTTATGCCCTGTTTTTCTACAGGTTTAACTTGGGTAATGTGAGTTCTAAATTGACTGGGTATATAAGGCTGCATGCACAATACAAGATATGAGGAATAGAGAACACAAAGAAACACATGGTAGCAAGTTACATGATCACGTTTATTGATATACCACTGCAGAATACTTGTGTAAGACAATACAATAGAATTGAACAACACTAGCATAAGTGGATCTGGATGGAGCCTAGTCTCCCACTTCCAACGTTCAGGTATTAATCTTCTGATCACTGGCTTCGATTCCACAGGTTTATATACCGAAGACCATCAATGTTACTTATAGATTCATATTCACTGTTAGATTTATTACTGGTAGCTCTGGTGCACAAGTAGTAGTTCACAGACTAGATTAGACACGCGTATTTTAGAGCACGGGAATTCTAGTAACCTCAGGGGGTACTGATCTAAGTTTTATATCCTTGTTTTCAGAAATACATAGAACGCAAATCAGTGGGCGAACGTTAGATATCACTAGAGTTTTAATATCTGAATAAGGTAATTACGAGAGTCAAGGTCGCCTGTTAATTAAAGAGCACTGATCGCTTAGTACGTCCCAAATGGAATGGTTAAGTATGAATTACACTGGGCAAGGTCTTAGCCACTTCGTAGAAATATTAATTAGTGAATCTCTAAACAGCACAGTAATATGTAGTACTGCTAAAGGGAATCTTGGGTAGTATCTGATGGGTCTGGTCCTGGTTATCTTGCGTCCATGATGTTGGGGGCTAACGACTGGTTCCGCGGCCGTCCAAGGGGCCATATGTGTGAAGTTCTTCAATACGTGGGCAGGTCCTTCTATCCAAATCTGCCACGGAGTCTGCCGGCTCTGGGATCTCACTCCGGAACAACACAAGGGCAGAGCTAGAAGTTAACTGCAGGGTAGTGACCCCTGGTTGGTGTCTAGCTTTCAACTGACTTGACTGGGGGCGGGAGTTAGATTTATAGGCTCGGTTCTGGACCCTGTAGACAGTAGGGATCTCGAGTCTTATGGACTTAATTGAGCTCTCAATAGATATGGGACTAGGTAAGATGGTATTTACTGTTGTGGCACAGGGCTATAGGAAGCCTTTATATTTTCATATAACTGAGCCTTAGTAAGAGGTACTATTTTGGCTATACTAGACGTATTTAGGGGAGAGAGACTGGATCTACTTTGCGAGGAGGATGGGGACAGCTGTGATAGGAGCGTCTCTCTAGATTGTTCAATCTTCATTCTATGGTATAGCTGAGGTGCTAATTTAGTGATCAGAGCATGCAAGAAAGGTAAATGGTTTATTGTGAGTTAATAGAGGTTAGTAAAGGTGTTAGTCATTCATGGTTAGTTCATTGATAGGAAGAATTCCTGTGCTACCTGGCAATGACTCGAAAGTCAAAACAGGGGCCAGGTATACCTCCGCGGGGGTGGGGGTCTCCCTCCTCGGGTGAGCAAAAAGGGGGAGCTGGGCACCCTCTCTCTGTGATAGTCGTCCGGCGGCTGTGGCTAGGGGCTTGCCATATCACCAGTGTTTGTAATAACCCTCTGTGTATGAGACAGATGTGGGTGTCTTTAATACCAAAACCGAAGGTGCCTTAGCTAGCTGGTTTTACTCGGCTGGTTGTTAATTGTAGGGTTTGCTGGATGTGGTGGAGACTGGGTTGCTAACTCTGCCACATTTATCTGGAAGTATGGCAATAGAAATTAGTTACTGGCGGGGCGGCTAGCCTCGCACCGACGACCATTGGGTGCAGGGTTGTGAATGTGTTGTAAGAGAATAGATGGCATGTAAGGGGCTAGTAAAGTTCTAATGTTGTTCTGGCCTACTAAGTGAAGGTAGGCTGGATAGGAGTATATATATAAAAGGTTGGAGAGCGTTAGCAACGGACAATTCAAGGATCTTCAAGAGGTATGAGAGAGAGGCTAGGTCGGACAAGAGTCGAGAAGCGCGGGTGTCTTAATGAGAGGGGGGGGAGAGTTCAAGGGCTACAGGGAAATGTTGCCCCTAAGGTCCCTGGGCGTGGGGGTGGCATTAGGCTACAATTGATATGGAAGTTTGAAAAGGCAGTAGAATACGTTAGCCAAATGCTACCGGGGAATGCAACTATGGGGTGGTATATGAGTCTGGAAAAGATAGAGTTATGTGATCAGTCAGAGGGTTATAGATACTATTAGTTGGCCCTGGGAACTGCGTTTTCTATTAAATATAAAATACCAACCACAGCGGCAGTTCGTAGGGGTACTTAGTTATTGTTTTCGGGGTACTTATGACAGATACTGGTAACCAGGTTATCTTATACAATATCTGGTTGGGGTAAGAGGTGTAAGACACGAAGTAAATTGGCGTAGTGTGGACTGTGGATACGAAAGAGGCAAGGGGAAGACGTATGACAATTGTGGGAAAGTAAATGGAAAAAGGTGAACACAATGGCGGATAAAAATACTTAACCTAAGGATTGAATACATACATTTATGGGGCGATGGGTCTTCAGAAGCTTAGTCTGGCAAGACAAGATGTTAGGGAATGTTAATATTAATACTTAGTTACTAGAGGAACAATGCAAGGGGCGACTGAGCATGGGTTACATATATCTATACTCGTCATGGGAAATGATATACTAGGTCTAGGGACAAGCGTGGGTGTTTTAACTTCTAAGATATATAACATCTACTTCTCGGATGTAAGAACATACATAGATATAATTATGGCTGTCTGATGTGTTGGCATTGGCTCAACGTCGGGACAGGGCATGGGTGTTTTTAATATGAATGTATATTCCTGTTCATCATCTTTGTAGTTAGGAGTGTAGGACACGAGAGGGTTAGTGTACGTGAAGTGTGGAAAATGGTCAGTTTAGAAAAGGTAAAGGGTGCAGCCTGGAGCTGCTTAGCCCTGCGGGCTTGGGCCTGTCTGAAATGGCTGGCTCGGTCAGCTGGTCCTTTCGTTCTGTGGACCTTTCCTATGGGTGTTTCTGTGTGGTGTTCGCTCGTGGCTTCTTGTTCTGGGGCATTTTAGTAATGTTAGTCGATTTTAGCAGAATTCACAATTGCCCTCTGATTACGCCAGTATTTTTATAATTCCACTGCTATCAGACGTGGGAAACTATATTTTTATGTTCGAAATAGAAAGACATGAATATAGGAAAGGTGAAATAAGTAATCAAAATTACCCTGGAATACAGCTGAGCCACAGAAATTTGACATCGCAGGTCCTCATTAATGTCTGAGTGAGACAGAACACCAAGGGGAGAAAGCTTGTTCAGTACGGTACACTCCATGGACTTTGTCACTGAAGGCTAGTCAGGAGCTCGCGCCGCCCCGATGTTTACATTGGTGGCAATTAGAGGATGCCAAGGCTTGGGTGTTCCTCAGAGCTCTCCCAATGTATACCACCTCCTCTTCGTAGGGTACGTGGTACCCGTCTTGCAACACAATCCCACCCCTACTCTGTGCAACTCTCCAACCCAAGAATGAACCATTACTCTGTCTTTCTTCTATTCAACAGCTGAGCTCTGGAATTCTCTCCCATAATCAGTATTTCCCTCTTCCTATGACTTAAATTGCTTTAAACTCTGTGTGTCCAGGCATTTTGGCTCGAACGTCCCTTGATTTTGTCCCTGTCACTCTTTCAACTATGGGGGAGGCACTCGCTACAGGCAGTTCTGCCAGTTGTCTCCCTCATTCACAAAGAAAAAAAAACAACACATACACACACACACACCTTCATTATTGCACTAAGGAACGCGCAGAAGGCTGTTTTCGACATCATGTTCTGGGAAATTTATCATTTATAACGCAGTTCAAGAGGTACAGTAGACATCGATATTTAAGAGAAATGCAAAATCAATATACGTATAACATTTCCGGAAAATGAGACTAGTTGGCCTTTTGTATGGCTCAATATTTTTCGAATTTCATTTTAGGTTCTTGGTTCGCTGATATTTAGACGACTTACTTTTATCTGCGCTTTATAGTTAATGTTTGTTATCTTGCCTTGCCCACCATAAGATGGCGGGAGGGATGAAGGGTGCGGGCGTAGCCCTCTCTCTATGTATCATCCTTCTCAACATCCAGAGGGGCTGTGCTGATATACAGGTGCAGAGGGGACCGGTAGTGTACCAGGTCAACACTAAACAAGTATTGAGGGACCTCGTCACACAGAAATCACACACGAGTGAAATTTCTGTCACCATTCCTGCCTGGTCTATTTCATATATCGGGAAGACGTGGCCACGGCTGGGCAAATACTCTGGCACAACCTCGCTACAACACCTATTGTGCTACACTCTAATTAGCTGCGGAGATGTAGAGACCACCCCCGGCCCTAGTTCAACGTTGAAGAAACCTCACCACCAAACAAGTAAGGCAGACACCGACATTTCAACAGTCCCTAGCAGTAAAATTCGTTATAACAAACTGGGCCAGCAGGCACCCAAGTCTCCCGTCACGCTCCAACTCACAACCAAGACCGCAGGGCAACCACCAGCACAGTGCCAACATTCTACCAACTCAACATTACCCTCAACTGTATCATCACTACCACAGATATCGGTGACCCAAGTAACACAACATGCAACCAGAACACCCAAACAAGCAGGAAGCTCTAGCAAACACATCGACAATGAAGTAACAGCAACGAACAAGATAGACAACAAGAGAAACCAACCCAGTGGGGTGGGAGGGGGGCAAGGGGGAGCCACAACCTGTCCTCATCTCACGCGCTCACACACCATCAGCCGCTCACGGCGCACAGCTGATCACCACACCGCCAGACGTACGATGAACAGTAACAGAAAAATATGTATAGTGTGCGATATTGGATTCAACAAAAGGAGTACAACGTCACAATGTAGTAGTTGTAATGAAACAGTACACGATCGATGTACTTACGTTACAAGCAGAAAAGAAGTGGAATGCGATAAATGTAGGGAAGTATAGCTATTAAGGGTCCTAAACTCATGTGAAATATGTGAATCACTCATAACAAGAAAACAAAGGATCATAAACTGTGTTAAGTGTAAAACTGTAGCTCACATGAAGTGCATCTCTAAGAAGACCAACAGTGAAGAACGGGAATTCCTATGCAACATATGTGCCTTGCATTCATTACCGAATATTAATGTAAATGAACCAATTAGTATTAACAACTCAGAATCCAGCCAGGACACATTCAAAATCAAAGATGAATACAGAGTGTTCACCAACAAAGGGCTCCATCTTATCCACATTAACGCCAGATCAATGTACCATAAATTGTCAGAATTAAACTTGTTAGCTAATAAGGCCAAAGCTTCAATAATTGCAATCACAGAAACCTGGCTGGATTCAAGTATAAACGATGGTGAAATAAACATTCAAGGTTTCAATATGGTTAGGAATGATCGCAATAGGCATGGGGGAGAAGTATGTCTGTATGTAAAAAACAACCTCACACACACAACCAGGACCGACCTCCATGTAGAAAATCACGAAGCTCTGTGGATCGATCTACACCTGCCGAGGACAAGACCCATCACAATTGGGGTATGCCACCAGACGACACACAATTCTTGACCAAATTTGAACGAACGTTGTCATCGCTAGACCCTCGGAATGAATCCATCATACTAGGGGATTTTAACCTATGTTACAAACAACGAAATGATAGGCTTGTACGAGAATATAGGCATATACTGACAATGCACAATCACAAACAACTCATCACAACCCCCACACGTATCTCTGAGAACACTGCCACAATATTAGACCACATAAACTGTAACAGAGAGGACAAAATATCCCAATCAGGGGTTATACTGACTGGGATAAGTGATCACTTCGTCACATATTGCACACGAAAAACCACAAAAATTACCCTAGAAAATCACAAGATTATCAAAACAAGGTCACTCAGAAACTACAACAAAGAAACATTTCTGGACATTTTATGGAATACAGACTGGTCTCCAGTGTTTGGAAGTACAAACGTTAATGACGCATGGGTTGGCTTCAGAACCATCATCACAAACATTCTAGACGAAATAGCTCCTCTGAAAGACATACGAATTAAAGCAAGGTCAGACCCATGGATCAACAATGACATACTACACCATCTGGAACACAGAGACAATCTGTTAAAAAGGCTAGCGAAACATAGACAGGATCAAGGTCTGAAACATGAGTTCAACAGGGCCAGGAATAAACTAAGTAGGAAAATAAAATCAGCAAAAACTAATTATTTTCACAATAAGGCAGAGGAATATCAGAATAACCCAAAGAAACTATGGAGGCACCTAAAAACAACAGGCTACAGCAACAAGACAAGGGATTCGTCTAACACTAATATTGCTCTCACCATTAATGATCAGATTTGCCACGATAAACGACAAATTTCAACCTACTTCAACTCCTTCTTCACCTCCATAGCAAACACACTTGCACAGAACCTACCTCAACCTCTCAATAAATACACGACAACAACGGCCACCTTTCGAAATTTCTACAGAGATAAAAACATACACCCAAACACATTCGGATTGCAAAATGTTACACCAAAATACACTTTTGACGAGCTGTCTAACCTAAATGTACATAAAAGCACAGGACCAGACAAAATTCCTGCCAAATTTCTACGAGATGGAGCCATTGGTATAGCAGGCCCCCTAACCCACATCATCAACTTGTCAATTAACACCAACACTGTACCTGCTGAACTGAAGGAAGCTATTGTAACCCCTCTATTCAAGAAAGGAAATAAACTAGAAGTTGGTAACTACAGACCAGTTAGCATATTATGTATTGTATCTAAAATCCTTGAAAGAGCGGTATACACCCAAATTGAACACTACCTCAAACAAAATGATCTATTCTATAAGTTTCAATCAGGTTTCAGATGCATGTACTCGACAGACTCCTGTCTCATCCACTTAATGGATCACATTCGTAAAGAAATGTCTAAAGGTAACTACACCGGTATGGTTCTTCTTGATCTACAAAAGGCGTTTGACACAGTAGACCATGATATCATATGTAATAAACTACAAGCAATGGGCATAGGATCTGTGAACTGGTTTAAATCTTATCTTAGTGGTAGAACCCAAAGAGTCAAAATTGACGATAATATATCTGATCCTATGCCAATTAACTGTGGGGTCCCGCAGGGAAGCGGGACCTTACTCTTTCTCTGTTATGTGAACGACATGGAACTGAGCGCCTCATGTAAATTATTACTGTATGCAGACGACAGCGTGCTCCTGGTTTCAGGAAAAGACCCAATAAGTATTGCCGCTTCACTTTCCAAAGAACTAGAATCATGTAGTGAATGGCTAGTGGACAATAGACTATCTCTTCACCTGGGCAAGACGGAAGCCATCTTATGTGGAACAAAACGTAAACTGAAAGACATTGTGGGCTTCTCGGTCAACTGTAATGATATTCCTATAACAACAGTGTCACAAGTTGAATATCTCGGACTAAAACTGGACGCGAGTTTGTCAGGTGAAACAATTTTGGAATCTATCCTGAGTAAGTGTAGAGCACGTATAAAATACCTGTATAGACAGGTGGGATGCTTGCCCGCGGCGACCAAAAAGACCCTCTGCCAAGCGCTTGTTCAATGTCATTTTGACTATTCTGTGTCATCCTGGTACTCTGGCATCATCTAAATCAGCACAGCACAAACTTCAGGTCACTCAAAATAAAATGGTTAGGTTCATGCTGAACCTAGGACCCAGATCACATGTTGGCCAGGAACAACTTCAGTCACTAGGTATGCTCAATGTCGCTGACAGGGCCAAACAAATCAGGCTCACTAATGCCTTCAAAATTTTCTATGACAGAGCTCCAGAGTACCTAAAGAATGATTTTGTTAAAGCAAATGAGAGGAGTGGACATAATACAAGAAACAGGATGTTTAATTTTAAGGTCCCGAGAATCCAAGGACAGGGTAAGCAAACATTCTTCTTCACCGCCATCAAAGACTGGAACGACCTACCCCAGTCAGTCCGTGAAAAGAGAACACCGTATTCCTTCAGACGTAGCCTGAAGGAACACCTGAACCGGACAGCTGAGAGAAGGGAGCACCAAGCTTATGTCTACTACTAAATGCGACATAAGAGATAGACAAACCAAACTGAAATGAGTACTGATTACGGATTACTGATATTTACTATAGGATGTAAGGTATCTTAAAATAACCCCCTAGAAATACTTTTTCTAAAGTATCTATTTCTTTATCCTCCCCATTTTTCCCCAGCTAACCTAATCCCACAAGGACCCCAATGGAAATACGCCTAACGGCCTTATTGTGCTATCCTTAGTTGGAATTATGCAAGGCTGGTACATGTCATATTTGTAACAAACTATGTGGTACCAAATCTGTAAATTGCTAACTGAATAAATATTATTATTATTAGGGGTTCGTCCCCTACGGGGAACCCCTATTGTAATCATTAAACCTGGAATTTCATCCAAATGTTTCTTACGCGCCGGTTTCGACGCAATAACTCCAGAACCGCTTTTTGGATCGGGATCAAACTTTCACAAGAGGTGCTTTTTTGTATTGGGCAACTTTTGATATGCTAAACATCCGGCATGGTGGCCAAACAGGTCCGTGGCAGCCGATTTCCCGAAAAACTTGACGCCTAAATACCGTCTCTCCCACTCACAGGAAAAGACTGGGCTTTGGCATACGCACTCCCCTACTAATGCTCCGCAAATTTTATAGAGAAGGTTTTGCTTTTGCACGTGGGGTTTTTTCCGGCAATCTTGAAAAAACCTCGAATTCCACTTAAAATTCCACATCTTGAAAACTACGCCGATGATCAGAGCCATGCTTGCGTAGTTTGGTGAGGCTCGCGATTCCGAACGTTTTGATACCAAAAAAATATAAATGGGTGGAATAGTTTGACCGCAGCATTGAAAACTGTCTATTCTTAAATTACTTTAAAACCGAATTCGCTACCACACACAAAGTTTACCGTCTACAGTCTATAGGCTTCCACTCATCCCCCAGTTTTGCTTAATAACATAATCTCTTTATTATTCAGTCCTAACTTTTGTTTTTTTATTGAACTCTCTCAAAACCGTTCGAGTCCCTACGAATTCCAGCAATTATTTAGCCAACCTACCTATACATACCTACCCTACCAAATAATAATGATAAATTCAAATTTATTTTTGGCTAAGGTTTTTAACAATTCCTCCCTTTGCCAAATGCTTAGTTTAATAACAATGATATGGACCTTTAAAGTTTTGGCAATTGCCCGTGTGACTCCTATTTTAACCCTCCTAAAGTGTTACCACGAAATACCGCTAGATCCTTTCTCAAAAGTCGCTAGCATGTTGCTACATAGCCAAACAATGTTAGGATAATGCTGCAATTTCTAAAGAGTTTTGGTTTGTTTGTTTTGCAAATTTTACAATGTAGTATGACTAGAATGTCTGAAATTTTCAAATTATCCCTAGTAAATGTCTCTAGATATAAAAGAAATGGCTGCTAGATTGAAGTAAATAGCTCTACATTTAGCGGTAATATGTAGCTTTACAACTGGCACCACTGCAACCACCACCCAGTGTGTCTCCACAAAATACCGCTAGATCCTTTCTCAAAAGTCGCTAGCAAGTTGCTACATAGTCAAACAATGTTAGAATAATGCTGCAATTTCTAAAGAGTTTTGGTTTGTTTGTTTTGCAAATTTTACAATGTAATATGACTAGAATGTCTGACATTTTTAAATTATCCCTAGTAAATCTCTCTAGATATGAAAAAATGGCTGCTAAATTGAAGTAAATAGCTCTACATCTAGCGGTAATATCTAGCGATACAACTGGCAACACTGCCTAGCCATTCCATCCTATCTTCTACCTCCCTCATATGTATCAACAACCACTCTAGTGAACTTTCGGTATTTAGTTTATTCAGCTTAATACTATTTATCCACATAAAATAGAAACCTATCACGATTGTTGTCTAATACAACCATAGATAATGCTATTACATATTATTTGAACATGAGGTCGAATTTAGCAGTTGTGTTTACCTTGAACAGTAATTGACAGTCTGTGACAGAACCGAAAGCTTCTCTTGCCGTGTAGTACTCAAAGAAAGCAGGGGTAATTAAGAAGGGAAAGAGAAATGACCCAGGAAATTTTAGACCAGTCAGTTTGACAAGTGTTGTGTGTAAACTAATGGAAACGGTAATAAGAGAAGGAATAATGGAGCATATGAAATCAAACCAACTTTTCAGTGGGAGACAGTTCGGATTCTTGCCGGGGAGGTCGACGGTACTACAGCTAATTAAGGTGGTAGATGATTGGATGCAAATTCTAGAGGATGGTGATGTAATAGACGTGGTATATTGTGATTTTATGAAGGCCTTCGATAAGGTCCCACATAAAAGGTTAATAGAGAAAGTTAGAAGCTATAATATAGGGGAGAAATGTGTGAAATGGATAGAAGCCTTCCTGAAAGATCGGAGACAGAGGGTGCTGGTGAATGGAATAGGCTCGGGGTGGAGGGAAATTACAAGTGGGGTTCCTCAGGGATCTGTGTTGGGACCACTACTGTTCGTTATATTTATCAACGACTTACCTGAAGTTATAACTAATGGAAGTGAGGTATACCTGTATGCGGATGACACTAAGCTGTATAGAAGAGTGAGGAGTAAGGAAGATGTGGGTTTGCTTCAAGGAGATGTGGATGGCATGAAGGGATGGTCTGAGCATTGGTTAATGCCATTTCATCCAAAAAAATGCAAGTACATGCGGATTGGGACATGCAAGATAGACAAGGTAGGATACAGTATGTATGAAGCAATGGAGGAAGTGAATGCAGAAAAGGATATAGGAGTAGTGATAGACAATAAGTTAAATTTCTCAGAACATTTAGCGGAAAAGATAAACAAAGCCAATAGAATTGTAGGGCTGATAAGGAGGACATTTGTGTCACTTGACGAAGAAATATTCAGGAATCTCTATACAGCGCTGGTTAGGCCGCACCTGGAATATGCAAACCAGGTGTGGGCTCCATATATGGTAAAGGATATAGAAGCAGTGGAGAAAATGCAGAGGAGAGCTAGCAAGCTAGTACCAACGTTGAAGAACGCGGGCTATGAGCAGAGGTTGAGGACACTGGGGCTTTCGACACTGGCATATAGGAGAAAGAGAGGGGATATGATAGAGACTTTTAAAATAGTGTCAGGAAAGTATGATGAGGATGTGTGTGAAGGTATCTTCTTGATGCGGGAGGGAACAAGAATGAGAGGACACTCAAAGAATATTTACAAAGAAAGAAATAGGCTTGAGAAGGCAAAGAACTCATTTTGTGATAGAGTGGTAAATGAGTGGAACGCACTGCCCCAGTATGTAGTCGATTCCGAATCAATAAGGGAGTTTGAAAGTAATCTTGATAAAGCATGGGGAAGACAAGATTTGAAGTTTGATTAGAAAGCAAAAATACAGAATAGTAAAAATGTTGCGTCTGCTACCGCCGCCGCCAACACCGTGAACGACCGCAGCAGTGCAAGTACTGGTACTGAGCTGGATACACAGGCCTAGTTTGCCTTTTTCCAGAGGATCTACTGTAAGAATACTGTAAGAATACTGTAAGAAACTGTAAGAAAACCGAGTGATAGAACACTGTAAACCGGACACAAATCCCGTCCAACTCGGAAATTGCCGAGATATACAGTCAGTCCCCCCAATCCGCGCCTATATGGGCGGCATTACACGACGTGCATTGGGAATTCGCGCATTGGGGATAACATAACTTATGGAGAAAAATACATATGGGCGGCAGCCCACATTTCCACACACATTTGACGGTAATTTTTTATCAAAATCAATACTAATTGGACAACCAAGCATACACAATAATAGTAACATAAACAAGTCATTCCTTACATTAAAATTAAATGCTCTAAGTAGGTGAGAAGAGTGGGGGCTCCAAGGCAGACCCCCGCGACAGGGCGAGTTCATATAGCCTAGGCCTAGGCTTCCCCGTCCCCGCTTCCTTCTCAGTCCCAATATCCTTAAGTGTCCGTGCGCTGAGACTTGACCCATTTATTGTGTAACAACCGCCTTCCTACACCCTTCAACAACTTCAAATTCCTAGGAAGAATAAACTGGTGAAGGCACTACTGCGATCGGGAAATCTATGGGTTTATCCGGGGACGGGGACGGGGACGGGGACGGGGACGGGGACGGGGACGGGGACGGGGACGGGGACGGGGACGGGGACGGGGACGGGGCCAGTGGCGGGGCCGGGGAAGCCTAGGCCTAGGCTATATGAACTAGCCCTGTCGCAAGGGTCTGCCTCAGAGCCCTCACTCTTCTTACTTATAACATTTAATTTTAATGTAAGGAATGACTTGTTTATGTTTCTATTATTGTGTATGCTTGGTTGTTCAATTAGTATTGATTTTGACGTCACGATGACATTGTGGGAGACGCTTCCTGGAAGCGTCTCCCACAATGCCATCGTGAAGTCACCGTCTTCCCGCCACCGAGGGCATAGAGTACAGGGTGTGCGCGCGGAGTAGGGAGGGGGGGTGGCGCGGAATACAAAAAACAGCATTTTTACACCACTCTTCAACCGTGATTCGTGTTTTGTGGGGTCAATACGTGTTTTAGGGATTTTGAGTACCTGTTTTACCCCTCGGCGCGGAATAGGGTAAACGCGGACTGAGGATACGTGTATTAGGGGGACTGACTGTACAGGGACATCTCCGAGAGGACGATGCCATTCCGAGAAGTACGGGTTTCCGAGTAAAAGAGTCCGAAATATCGGGGGTTTACTGTAATATAGCCTATCCTAACTACGATATGATGACTTATCTTAAAGCTTACGCCTAGCCGGGAAGGATGTAGTGTGAGGGCGTATGGTTCTCAACTTGTCATGTTTACATAGGTCGATCGACACGGTTAAGTTTGCGTCTAGGCTATATTGACGGCGATTTTTTCGGTTATTTGCCCCCTGCTGGCAATATATATAAGGACGTGGGTATTTGCACCCAACCGTGAAAATAACACTGTACAGTATGGTATTTGCACCCGATGGTCGTCTTATTTTGCGATACCGACATTAAAACAGAACCACTAATATTAGAAGAGCTTTTGACCTTCATAAAGTACTGTACTGTGTACCTTATAATTTAATTACTGGTATTTAAACTTAAATGCTGGTTTAAATGATAATACTGGTTCTCTCGTTGCATTTCAAGACCACCAACGGAGGTATGCAACACTACCCGTTTCTTTTTTTATTATTCAGTGGTGTCCCATGTAGGCCTAATCCACTATCCCAAGATAGTCTTGGCTTATCAGGGGATATTGTATTGTAATAACATAAAATCTCTTATTAAAATGCACTCGTCAAAAATAGAATCACAGCTAGTATCCTAAACCTAATAGTCTCAATACACTTATAACAGTTGTACCCTTCTACAGTGTCTGAGCCTATCGAATGCTTAACACTTAAAGAGCGGGGCCCGACTTAAGTCCGTATCTAAAAAGCAGCAAGTTAGGAGCATTATTAAGGCTTTTAAAGGGTTAAAATAGAGGGCAAATGGCCGGGAGTGCAGCACGCCACACGGCCGACACCCAGGGCTTACTACCGCCCACTGACTCACGATCCCCCTGTTCTCGAGAGGCCGGCAGTGTAGCCAGTAATGAGCATAGCTGGAAAAAATATGCCGCTATACGCTAAACTCCCATGTTAGTGGTATCACTGCATGAAAACGACGAGTGCTACCGGTACGTAGCTCGTTCTGGTCTCATTTTGAGCTTGTAGCGCCTAGTTTTTTGCTGAATACATTTCTTTTCATGAAGATACTTGATTGATCATTCAGGAGGGCCTGAATATGCCCAAAATAGCCCAAAAACCCCCCACTAGACGAGGGTTAATGCAAATTAAATTAAACTATTTCCCACAGTTTTTGTCACAGTCAATGCATTCGATGGAAAGTGGTATGTTTGTTGGTGTATTTGACTGAGATCGCTAGGTTTGGTGTTAGTGACTGAGATGTGTTTGTTGGTGTTGGTGACATGTTTTGGCAAGAATGTAGTTACCGGGTGTACCGCCCGTCTTGTTTACACTACGCGGACGCTCACCATCATGTTCCCGTCTATTTTGACTGCCTTTGGAGGCACCAATCGATCAGGGCTAGACCCAGGTGAGGTTATAGGCAAGTGATAAAGAGTCGCTGGAACTCCTGTTTCATTTGCTTGGCCTCTCTTACTGATTTTCTTTGTGCCTCATTTACACTGAGAGCAATCCAGCTAGCTCTCACAAACACCTCCTCCTCCTATCCACTTCACTAAACTAAACATGCACACCACACTACATTCCTCCACACCAAAATTATTCAAATTATAAATTTCAGCCCAGCCTCGGAGTCCTCAGGGGGGGGGGGGGGACCATAAATGCCCCCACACCCTGACGACCCCACAAAATTACCTGGACCTCGGCCTGTTACTCTGTCTATTGATTTCTGCAACATTCGCGGACTTTCCTCTAACTTTCACTCTGTTGAACACCATCTCTCTTCCTCACCGAAACTCAGGTGTCTGTAGCAACATCCAGCAACCCCTTCTCTGTATCCTCCTACTTTCTCTATCCTAGTTTCAAAGCCAAAGGCGGATGTTGTGCATATGTGCACAACAAACTCACTTGCTCTCGTGTTCCCGATTTCGACTCCTCTGAATTCTCTACTTTATGGCTCAAACTTTCCTGTCATTCTCTTAATAAATATTTCTGTGCTGTCTATCTTTCCCCTAACTCTACCAACTTTTCCAAATTCTTTGACTATCTAAACTCTACAGTGGAACACATTCTATCCATTTCTCCTTTCTCAGAAATCTCCATCTTAGGAGATTTCAACGTTCACCACCGCCAATGGCTCTCCTCTCACACTACTGACCCACCTGGTGAACAAGCCTACGTCTTTTCTATCATAAATCACCTAGAGCAGTTAGTTCAGCAACCCACCCGTATCCCGGATCGCATCGGAGATCGGCCCAACATTCTTGACTTGTTTCTAACTTCTAACCCTTCTTCTTATACTGTCGACCTTTTCTCTCCTTTTGGCTCCTACGACCATAAACTTATCTCTGTCAACTGTCCTATCTCTCCAGTACGGCCACCCGATCCTCCTAGCCGGCGGCGCTTGTGGCACTTTGGCGCTGCCAACTGGGAGGCTCTCTGGCAGTACTTCTTTGATTTCCCATGGAATGATTTCTGCTTCCGTGGACGGGGACCCTCGGAGAGTGCTGAACGCATTACCGAGGTAATCCTATCGGGCATGGAAGCGTACATTCCATTCTCTTTCTCTCAGACTAATGCTAAAAAATCTTGGTTTACTCACGCCTGTTCTACTGCTGTCCGCAATAAGGAGGAAGCATTCAAACGGTACCGACGCCTTAAAACTCAAGACTCTCATTCTTCCTGTTTCTGCCCAGAATCAAGCCAAATCTGTTCTTCGACTTGCCAAACACTCTTTCATCAATAATAAATGCACTGAACTATCCAACTCTAGCTCTTTCCAAGCTTTCTGGCATCTAGCCAAAAACTTCTCCAACAATTTCTCTTCCTCGTCTTTCCCTCCCCTTTCCCATTCTGATGGCACAACCATCACTTCTTCCTCTGACAAAGCTAAACTCTTACCTCAAACTTTTGCTAGAAACTCCACCTTGGATGATTCCGGTGCTATTCCTCCCTCTCCACCCTCCTCTCTCTTACTTATGCCTAATATCCTAATCTCTTCTAAAGATGTACTTTCTACCCTCTCTGGGCTTAATACTAATAAGGCGTACAGTCCGGACGGTGTTCCTCCTGTTGTTCTCAAAACCTGTGCTTCCGTGCTGACTTCCTGCCTAGGCAAACTCTTTCGTCTCTGTCTATCCTCTAACGTCTTCCCTTCATGCTGGAAGTTTGCTCACATTCAACCTGTCCCACAGAAGGGTGACCGCTCTCAACCCTCCAACTATCGTCCAATTGCTCTTATCTCTTGTCTTTCTAAAGTTTTTGAAACTATTCTTGCTTCCAAATTTCTTAAGCATTTCTCTTCTCATAATCTGCTTTCAGATCGCCAGTATGGCTTCCTTAACCCAGCAAGTGCGGCAAGACTTATATAAGTTTCAGTGGTGCTCTGCCGGAAGCCTTATATAATTCAAGGCCTAAAAAAAAAACATTTAAATCAGCCCTGTTTTTTGTTTTTGTTATTGTCCCTTGGCCATGCCAAATATCACTCCTCCACATCCCCTCCTTCCACCCCCCACCCCTCCCTCTTCGATTATCACCTATTCTCCCTGTTATTCCCTTATTCTTAGGTATATATTCGTGCTAACATTAGCGAGTTGCTAGCAGGGCGTGGTCGTCTGTGCTACCAAGCGTGGGAAAGAGCGAGAGAGTCTACCACACAACAGTGTCTCTCCAGCCGTCTTCACGGCTGGCCACCATACGTTATGTAACTCCCGGCCTCTATCGCCGATTTTGACCATCCAAACGCTGTTTCCACTTGTTTTATTGCTGTAGCAGGTTATTACCTTTATAATCAACGTAAAATAGGCGCATATGAACAAGTATTAATGCTATTTATGGTACGATGACGATTTGAGTGTAGGAAACACTCTAAATACATCCGCACAGGGAGGGGTGGCCAATACCCCCCCTGCGCACTTAACCCTCTCCAACATATGATGCAATTTTGAGCCTATTAGGGATACTTTAAAGCCTTTATTATCATCAGGGGTATTTACAAACCTTTAGTTTAGTTACTTCAACCTCTGCAGTTGTCTTTGAGTTAGCTGTGGGCAGAAAACTAATTTTGGAGAGGTAATTATAAAAGTGAGAGAACTCTATTTCTTATTGCTAATCTGGCAACCTCTGCGTCATATGAGTCTGAAGGGGTTAAGAGGTTAAGGGTCACTCTACTGGTGATCTTCTTTCATATCTTACTAACTCTTGGTCATCCTCCTTTCGGGACTTCGGTGAGACTTTTTCTATCGCACTAGACATATCGAAAGCATTCGATAGAGTCTGGCACAAATCTTTAATTTATAAACTACCCTCCTTCGGTTTCTATTCCTCCATCTGTGCCTTTGTCTCTAATTTCCTTTCCGGCCGTTCCATAGCCGCGGTTGTGGACGGCCATTGTTCCCTTCCTCACCCAATAAACTCCGGTGTTCCTCAGGGCTCTGTCCTATCTCCTATTCTCTTTCTAATTTTTATAAATTATCTCCTCAACTGTACCTCAATTCCCATCCATTCATACGCAGACGACTCAACCTTACACTACTCCATTAGTTTTTCAGAACGCCCCAGCCAGCAATCCCTCAACGACAAACGTAATGAAGCCATAGAACTCTTAAATTCTGATCTAAATACTATCTCCAATTGGGGCAGAGAAAACCTTGTTACCTTTAATGCTTCTAAAACCTAATTTCTCGATCTATCTACCCATAAGGAACTCCCAGTGGACTATCCCTTATTCTTCAACAATACAAAAATCAAGAAGTGCGTGCGGAGTTACATTGGGAGGTTTGACACTCTCCCAATACCAAAGAAAGAAAACCTTCTATTTGGTAGGTAGCCTCAGAGTATCCAACGTAGAGCTATATACATCTCGTATAATTCCGTTCCGTTGTGGAGCGGGTAATTATCGTAATCCATAGCGTGATTAATCGATAACATCTAGAGTAGCACCTACTCTCTCTACTAGGTACGTTGTACACACTTTTGAGGCTACTATTAAAAGGAAAAACTGAAAATATTGATGAGAAAGAAAAGAGAAAATTGTAGAACATTGTCCATCCTATCTGGCTCCTTAACCTAAGAAGTGCGCATGGGGGTAATTAGAAACGTCCGCCTGTGCTGACGTATTTGAGCTGTTTCCATCACTAAAATATTCATTTTACCATATATAGCATTAATACTTATCCATACGCGCCTATTATGGGTTGATTATAAAGGTATTAACCTGAAACAACAATAAAACGAGTGAAAACAGCGTTTGGATGGTCAAAATCGGAGATATAGGCCGCGAGTTATATAATGTATGGGTGAGGCAACCTGCTTTCCCGCCAATTTCCCCCAAGGCCACTGAGACACAGTCGATCGATACTCTCTCTCTCTCTCTTGCTATCAGTGATGACGATGCCCTGCTTGCAACTCGCTAATGTTAGCACGAAAATATACCTCAGAATAAGGGAATAACAGGGAAAATAGGTGATAACTGAAGGAGGTGAGGAAAGTGGGGAAGGAGGGGAGGTAGAGGACTGATATTTTGCATGGCCCAAGGGCCAAAAAAAATAAAAAATAAAAATATTTTTTTTTTCGATGTTTAAAGTCGATTTTTTTTTTCTCTGACTGTTAAGAGTCTTCCCGCAGTCCGCCGGGGGAACTCTTAAGAGTCTCCCCGCAGTTCCCGGGTTAAGCCGCTGTCACGGGTCCACCGCACCATACGACCGGGTTTATTAGATCATCTAGGTATCAAGTTAAAAAGACAAGATTGGATGGGCAGGGGTACGGCGTGAGGGCGGGATACTATGACGTTGGATACTCCGAGACTACCTACCAAATAGAAGGTTTTCCTTCTTTGGTATTGGGAGAGTGTCAAACCTCCCAATTTAGTAGTAGCCTCTACGTCTCCAACGTAGAGCTAGAGTACCAAATTCAGGCAAATTGGAGGCGGACATCCAAGTTGAAAACACAAACTTTAGCAAATAGTAACCATCAGAATCAATGAAAGACAGACTTATAAACAAGAGAGTTTATGAAAGATTGTACTGACAGGTGCATATCAAGAGAATCAGGTACAGTCATGTTGTAATCAATGGGATAACTTAACTGATGATAAAGAATTATGTATTTCATAATGTTTATGAATATATGATCCCCCCCCCCTTTTTCAGAAAGAAGACAGGAGGAGTACCGTTAAGGTACGCAGAAAAACATCAAGAAGCACAGAACAGTTGAACGTGTGCTGGATGCGATCATGAAAAACCATGGAGAGAAGCGACGAGCACTTAACCCAGGTGTACAGTGTAAAGACAGCAATGAAAACCCACATAAAGAGAGTGAACAGAGACATGTGGAGAAGAGGGGAACTGTACAAAATGCGATGAGGTGAATACAAGTCGGCGAACCGACTAACACAGAATTCTAATGGTAAGAATGAGGTAATAGGTTCATACATACCCCGAGCCAAGAATACCTTAAGACTAGAAACTCAAAGACTTAACCTAGGAAATGTTCCTTAAACCTAGGTGCAGGTACATGTATCGTGCGATTCACCCCACTTTCCCCGTCCCCCCTCCCCCTCCCCCAAAAGAGACATGGTAGGACAGGTGAAGGACAGAAGAGAGAAGGACATAACAGGTCATACCCCTAAATAACCCGTTGGCCCAACGCAACACAAGGACGCCCCGGTCTGTCCATGGACATGGACAGATAGGAGAAGACAAACGTGCGGTGGGAAGACCAGAGCCCTGTGTCAGCAATATCCGTAAGGGACCGGTTATTCAAAAAGCGCAGAGTAGCATCGTATGAGCGAACGTCGTGCGCAGAGCCCTTAACCCTTATTTAGCGGGCTAGGTGGTCTATTTGACCGTAGCGCCCAGCGGTTTTTTTTTTAACCCTAAATAGGGTTGTTTCCGTGCTCATTTTCATGCCTAAATAAGACCCAGAGCGTAAAACAAGTATCTATCCCTGAAAGGGCGTAAACAGAGCTTTCCAATGACACCCGAACCATCCTTGTACGACCACTGGTTCTCTTGCAACGATCGTGCAACACGAGTGCAAAAACCCTGAAATAAGGTAATTTCCTTACATAATTCATAGCGAGTGAGAAAGGAGGGGGGAAAGTAGAATACAGTTCAGTATGTCCACGGTGGTCGTGGGGAGGCTCTCTCTCTCAGCAACATTACGTGCTGAAAATGGCGCTTGACAGATGTCGCGTGCCGCCACTTAGGCCAGATTTATTTCATTCGACATATGTTGCGCGCCACCAGTTAGGGGTTAATATGAGGATTACTATCCCTAATGACACGATACAGGCGAATCCTCACAGCACGTTTGGTCAACCGCCTACCGGTCTTAGGCGCCACCCACAAAGCCAACCCAGACCCCGGCCCTGTGGAGTCAACATATGTATGAAGAGACTTAACCGGGCACAAAGAATGATGTACCCGACCCCGCTTCAAGGCAGGGACAGTAAAAGGTTGAAAAATATGGGACTCACGCTCATTCTTGGCAACAAAATGAACAGAAGGGGCCAAAGTGACGGAGCCGAGAATGGGGGAAAACCTCAAGCAATTCTGGGCCCGAGACATGGCAGCCATCTCCGAGACCCTCTCACCCGTAGCTAAAGCTAGAAGAAACAGTGTCTTGTCAAGTAATCTGTCAGGTGTAGGAGAGATAGAGTAAGGGGCCGACGAGAGGAGTGTGAGAGCCTTCGCCAGCGACCACTGAGGGGGAAGCTGACGCGGGGGTGGTCTAAGCCTAAAGCACGCGCGCAGAAAGAAATCCAATTCTTGTTGAGGAACTACCAACCCCGTTAACTTCTCAAATGGCTCACGAATGCATAATGGTGTTGTACATGTTGTGGCGCGACTCAAATAAATAATTGAGGTAGTGGAACACTAACGCCACAGATGGAGTTGTTTGTGATGTGTCGTTTATCTAAGAAGTAAAACTGTGACAGTGAGATTCGTAAGTCTTCCATGTTGAAGGTGTCCAATGTAGAGTCAACTTGTTAGTCAATGATCGTCCAAACATGGGCAGCCACCCTGCCTCACAAACATCCACGATGCGAATGCCAACGAGGTCCCTAGGTCTCCAATCGACCCCAAGTGGAAGTCTGAGACCGATAGGTGAACGGGACTCGGGCATCATCGTTTCAGCTGAGCGTACCAGGCTTGGGCCGGCCATAGGGGCGCGATCAACCAAACTTTGCCCTGGTACTCTCTCAGCCTGTGGAGGACTTTGCACATCAAATGTGCGTCGGGTGGCGGAAACACGTATATTGACTGCCACCTGCTCCAGTCCTCGCTGAAAGCGTCCGGTCCCCCCGCTGGACTTCGAATCCAGCGAGCCAGGAACACAGGCAACTTGTTCGTCTTGTCAGAGGCGAACAAGTCGACCTGCGGAACACCCCAGGAGGCCGCTAGGTCGTCGAATACGGTTTGTTTGAAGGACCATTCTACCTGGGTGCTCTGTCCCCTCGACAGAGCATCCGCCCAAAGATTGGCAGTCCCGGGCAGGTAGGTTGCATGCAGTGTGATGTTGTACTGGTCTGCTTGGTAAAACAATTTCTCCGCCAGGTCCTGAAGAACGGCGGACCTGGAGGAGCCTTGTTTCTGTATGCAATGAACTGCGGTCATGTTGTCCATCCTGAAGGCCAGAGACCTGCCGGAAAGGGCCTGCCCATGATCCCTCAGGAAGAACAACGGGACCAACAGTTCTAAGACGTTTATGTGTAGATGAGTGAGACCTGACCACCTGCCATGATTTTGATGTCCCGTGTTTGACTGGTAACCCCACCCGACCTCGCTGGACGCATCCGTATCCACCCAGATGGTCGGAGGGGGAGACGTCCAGGGCACTGCCCTCGCGAGCGTGCCCCTTACGACCCAGTGTGTCAAGAGTAAATGGATCGAGCGCGGAATCGGCCAAAGCCGATGTGGAGGCAGAAGCGGGAACGCTCTGTTGCCTAGCTGAATAAGGCGTTTGATCCTGAGCCTCCCTAAGGGAATGGTCAGAGACGCCCAATTGAGTGACCCTACCAGCGAGTCCCAGAGTTTCCTGGAAATCAACATCGAGTGCAACGCAACAAAAAGTTTCCTTCAAATTTTCGAAGCGTTCACTCGACTCTGGCAGACAGTCGCGCTCGCCATGTCCCAGTCGAGGCCCACCCACGTCACGACCTGCGACGGAGTGAGGCATGACTTGGGAACAGGGTTGTTGATTTTTTTTATTTAAAAAAAATAAAATAAAAAAAATCATTGATTTATTTGATTTTTTTTTAATTATTTGATTTATTTGATTTGTTTTTAATACTGTATACATATATTTGTTTGTAAATTTAAAAGCTATCAGTTATTTGTGTTACTACATAATGTACCAGTATCTTAAAATGAACCAATGCCTACACAAACTTATGAAAGCATGATAAATCTTCAGATTTTTTTTAATTTTGATTCAGATAAAAAAAAAAAAAAAAAATATTTTTTTTTGTAAAAAAATCATTGATTTAATCTATCTATCTATCAATTGATTTAATCAAGTGATTAAATCAAATTTATTTAATCAATATCAACTCTGCTTGGGAACGTTGATCTTGAAGCCTAATTGTGTGACGTGTTGGATGACAAGAAGAGTGTCCTGTACGCAAAGGGTGGGAGAGTCTGCGGCGATGAGCCAGTCGTCCAAGTAAAACAGGATCTGAATCCCCTGACGGATCAGGGGAGTCAGAGCCTGTTTGACAAGTTTCGTAAAGATGCGCGGCGCGATATTGAGGCCGAAGGGCAACCTGTCGAACGTGAACACCCTTTCGTGCAGCTGGAGCGCCAGATAACTCTGGAACCGAGGAGCGATCGGCACATGCCAGTACGCATCCTTGAGATCCAGGGATACCACCCAGCATCCGGGACGGAGTGCCAACTGCACCTGATTGATGGTGAGCATGCGAAAGTGGTCGTTCACGATATGCAGATTGAGGCACGACAGATCAACCACCGGTCTCATCGCGTCGCAGTCCTTCTTGGGGACCAGAAATACTCGAGAGAGGAAGACCCGCTGGTGAGGCGAGATCTCCCTGATGATACCACCCTCGAGCATTGACAGAATCACTTTGGCCACTTCCGGGGAAACAGGCCGATGTCTGGGAGGAGGCCGTGACCGCCACCTCTAGGACAGACCCCGCTTCACTACCCGACGCGCCCACGATCGGCGAGGCCATTGCCGAACTGGGGGCGAAAGAGTAAGGGCCCCCTTCGTGAGAGTCAACACCATCTCAGGGGAGACAGTCGGGAGAGGGCAGGGGTGATGGTCCTGGAGGCACTACGCGTTTTTTGCTGCAGAGTGCTCCCCGGACCTGCCGTGGGAGGACTGACCCCCACGGTTACCACCTCCCCTGTAGCGACCGCCCCGACGAAATTGGTGGTGACGCTCCTGCGTGGGCCTACTATCACACTGCCTCTGGTCGACTCGCCGAGAGGAAGCCTCAATAGCGAATTGCTGAGAAGAGCGAGGCGGGGAGCAAGGTACATAAGGGCGCACTGCCAGACCACTCACCACCTGGCGCTTCCCAGCCGTGGCACCTCGCCAAAACTGGCGTCCTCGCTGCGGGCCGACCTTCCTCCCTCTCTGGTGGGAGGAAGCGGCTGAGGGGTTCCGCGACACCTCAGAACGACGAGGTGCGAAGCGCCCCGCAGCCGCAAAGAGGTAAGCCTCCTGCCAAGCGCTATCTGAGAAGACACTCAGTAGCGAGCTCAGAAAGCAACAGCTTAGTCCTGACCTCAGCTGGCGCCTTCTTACAAAAAGCCACCCGCAGAGACTGCCGACAACGTGCAGCCTCGTGGATGGCCACCCGAAGGTCGCCGACAGAGTTCAGAGCAAGCTGCAACTGAACGCGCCGCAAGTGTTCCTCGCCCCTCCTGATGTTCCCAGCTGGCTGGCCTTCAATGAGCCTGAGGTGAACACGAGCCATTTGGAGTTGGAGCAAGAGGGTGAAGAGTAAACGAGCAGCGCGCTGTCGGAGCTTATGATCCCGCTCAAGGGAGCTCTTCTCAGGTGGAGTGAAGTAGGAGGTGGGCATCTTATCCAATACCATGCGTGGGGCGTTCAACCAAGAACAATACTTGGGTGTGACCCCGGACGAGGACAGGACCAAACTCGACACGAACGTCTTGTCAACGGGAGGGAGCTGAGCCACCCCTTCCGAAGACCGAACCCCAAAGTCAATACCCTCGGCCAGCCACAAACCCCAAGGACCCTCCTCCAAATGGGGAAGCTCGAGCATAAGGTTACCCTCAATGTCCCGGGCATTCCTAACCAGAGGAAGGCCCGCAATGGCCGACACGGTGGTAGCATCTACATTAATGTCGTGTCGAGTGAAGTCCGCCCAGAGTTTAGTAGACCCAGAGGGGGACACCTTAGGCCGGTACGTAAAAAAATGAATGTCCGACCTACGAGGGTGAACCCTGTTATCCACCTCTGGGACTAGTCCGTCCAGAGTCAAAGCCCGAAACAGGCCTTTGGCATTGACCTGAATCGTCCAGCTAGCTGCCACAGGGCGCTCGCCAGGCACATGGGTGACTACACGCTCTGGGTGCGATGCCTGGACGTTCCTCCAGGAAGCAGGTTCCCCATACAGGGACGGGAACCTACGCTTCGGGATCTTGAACTTGGAGAGCGAAGGAACGTGCACAGGTTGAGTAACCAGCCCCAGACCACTCCCAGGTAGTACAACGAACGAAGCCGCAAGAGCCTGAGAGGGGGCAGGGGGCGGGACGGCAGGAGCAGCATCCACCTGGCGAGCCGGCCTAGTCGGCAGGTGCTCCTCCAAAGGTGGAAGAGGAGTCACCAACGGGACGACCTGAGGGACAGACGTAGGGTTCAAAACCGCCTCAGTGAGTCGTTCCAGTGCCGACTGTAAGGAAGCAAACTTTTCAGTGTTTGCCTCTTGGGCCCGAAGATGAACAGCTTGAAGAGAAGCGACAGTCAGGGGGAGCTCGTGGTCCTCGGCCGAAGCGACAGTAGACGACGAGGGAGAAATGATGCGGAGACGGCGGACATGCTTCCGGCCAGGCGGCATGTTGTGGATGGACTCACGAGGGGAGTCGTCAAGCCCCTCCCGGTCGATGTCCACCCAGTCCCCGTCGTCGACGCCGTCCTTATCCTCTTGACCCTCCTCCAGATCAGTCCAATCCCCTTCTTCTGGGGCATCTTGCACGGCCAGGGGAGGAGACCGATCAGGTCGCGTAGGAGACTGGGCACAGTGGTGGGTTGGATCCACATTGCCAGTCGACGAAGGCGGAGCAGGAGGCGACAGAGGGATATCGATGGCCTGGTCAAAAAGAGCAGCTGGACGGAGCGGAGTCGGCAGGTCAAGTGGCGGAGCTGAAGGTTGGTGACCAACGGCCTGCCCAGCCTCAATCTCCCGGATGAGGTCGTGAGTCGTGCGTCGACGAGGGGAGAAGACCGTAGGGACGATGTCCGTTAAAGGCGTAGAGGTGGCAGGCTGCTGCTTAGGCCTAAAGACAGTAACCCCGGCAGTAGGCGCCGAAGGTGCAGGGTGGCGCGTGGGCGTGGACCGGCCCCGCCTTGTAGAAGGGGAGCGGTGCTTCCTCTTCCTGCCAGTGTCCTTAGAGGCAGTCGAGAGGTCCGATGCGGGCACCTGGATAAAGGCGGCCCGGCGTCCACGTGGTGAAGGTAGTGGAAGGCGGAGTAAGAACCGCACATCGTCGTCCATGAAGCCAGACACCCGATGTAGTTGGTCCCGAACATAGAGAGCCACCGCAGACCACGTCGAGAGGAGGCACGACCAAGCCCCTTCAGCGGAAGCGGACGTAGAGTGGGACTCAAGCGTCACTAGGTCCACCATGCACGGGCCACACCTCAGAGGGTCAAAACCAACCTTTGTGTAGCAGCCTGCGTGGGATGGGCACTCACAATGGTTGGAGCTCACCACCCGGGACTGACACCCGACGCGAGAGCAGAGTGCAGGAGACATACCACTCTGGAAGCAGAAGAAAAACCCCTGTTAAAAACCCCGATGAGGCCCTGGTATGTCAAGGACAGGAACCAGAAGAAAGCCAGTCCATATATCATGAAAAAAAAACTTGAAAGGCACATGAACAGTGCCAAATGAGAATGAAAACACAACCCCCCCCCCCCCCCTGAAGAAGGTGAAGCCCGAAGAGGGCGGCCAGGCAGGAGTAACAGGTAAGAGGTCATGCACAAAAGAAAGATCAAAGATCCCTGAAACAGCCACAGACACCAGGTCAGGGAGGAGCCCAAAAGCTCTCCCTAGGCCCGGAGACTGGAGCCCCTACCAAGGTAGGATAGTGCCCCCCTCCCCCCCCCCCCCCCCCCCAAAGAACAGTGAAGACTACTACCTTCAACCCGTGAGCAGTGATGAAGCCCAGTAGGGTAGAGAGCACAGCCTGGGGAAAAAAGGGAAAAAGAGCTTTAAAAGGCGTCTTAATAGAAATGCAGGACTACTAGTCTAAGCCTAAACGGGGTCAAGATGAGCGCGTCCGTAAACGGGAATGTCCGATCTAGAGCGGAAAAACCCCGACATCGAGCGGGAACGCCCGCGTTCCCAGGCGGGAGCAACAATTCCGCCCCAGAGCGGAGGAGCCGGATACGGACTTCCCCGCCCTGGAGCGAGACGTGGCATGAGAAGACAGGGAGGTGACATTCCCGTTCCAGAGCGGAGGAGCCGTAGACGGACACCCCTGCCCAGGAACGGGACGCGGTAATAGACGAGAGCAGCGCCGAAGGTGGAAGGCAAGAATGCACAAAAGAAGGCCGTCCTAGAGCAGAGAGGCCCCGAGGGGCCCCGCCGTAAGCCGAGGACCCCTAAGGGAGCCAGGCCAGTCACAACAGATGCGGGAGAGTCCGTGGGTATCAAGCAGCAACAATAACAAATCTCCGATATAGAACGGGCAAGTCCCGTTCCAGAGCGGAGGTGCCAGGAGGCGACCATGCGACCGTAAAGGAAGGCCCCGACCTAGAGCGGGAAGTACCCGACCCAGGGCGGTAACCCAACAGAACGTCTCAGCAAGGCCTGTGGCACAAATGACAGTGAAAGCCATCCCTTCCAAAAAAAGGGGGGGGGGGTCCAAAGGGAACCCCACCAAATCACAATAGGCGCGGGAGAGCCAGTGGGTAAGCAGACACTACCGAAGGGGACAGAGACAGAAGAAAAACTGTCAGCAAAACACATCAGAACGGGCTACGTTCGCGGTTTCGGGGAGAACCAGGAAGACAGAGCACCGGGACTGTCAAACAACACGAGCACGAATGCCAGAATGAGGTTACCACAGTGTTGAAAACCAAAGCGCCCCCCTTAGGGTAGGCCAAAAAAACGGCAAGCAGCCGAAACGGTACGAGTGTCAGTAATATATGAAATTACAGGGTGCACGAGTTACCGACCCCTTGAGGAGGGGAAGCAACCAGCAGCAGGTAACAAAGCACAGGGGACGACACTAAAAGGGACGGAAACTAAAGTCGCCCCCCCACTAGGCTAGGCTAAAAACAAAAGTTAGCCTATTCGGTACTTGAGGCAGTAATATATGAAATTACCAGGTGCACTAGGTCCTGCACCCTTGAGGAGAGGCAGCCACCAGCAAAAAAGCCCCCAAAAAGGGGTCAGCGCCCCCCTCCCATCCAACAAGAAGGGCACAAGTACGCCTAGGCCTAAGTTCGCGAAAAATATTAGCAAAACTAAGGCAGTGACCAAAACTAAATGAAAAGAACCTGCTAAGACTAAAACTAAAGCCACCGCAAATGAAAAAAGAACAAAAGATGGCAAAGGCCATAGTGAACGAGACGCCCAAGCGGCGGCGCATGCGCAGAAGGCAAAAAGAAGAGTAACCTCCAGTTTCAACGCCACACTCCAAAAAACACGTTAGAACCCATTTTTCGGCATGCCTACATCACAGATCATCTGTCTAAAACCACAGGTACCGGTACCTTAAATAAGGCCCACAACTCACCCAAAGGGTAGGGGACAGGCGTGGAAGACACAAAAAACAGAGGCCCGAAAACCGCGTGTTGTCAAGGAGAGTAGCGTGAAACAGATGATCTAATAAACCCGGTCGTATGGTGCGGTGGACCCGTGACAGCGGCTTAAGGAGCCAGATAGGATGGACAATGTTCTACAATTTTCTCTTTTCTTTCTCATCAATATTTTTAGTTTTTCCTTTTAATAGTAGCCTCAAAAGTGTGTACAACGTACCTAGTAGAGAGAGTAGGTGCTACTCTTAGATGTTATCGATTAATCATGCTATGGATTACGATAATTACCCGCTCCACAACGGAACGGAATTATACGAGATGTATATAGCTCTACGTTGGAGACGTAGAGGCTACTACTAAATAGAGGGATAGACAGACTAATGAGGAAGTAAGAAGGCGTGGTGTGGAGGTAGATGTGCTGGAAAGTGTGAAAAGGAACAACTTGAGATGGTTCGGCCATATGGAACATATGGAAAGCGAGAGAATGACTAAGAGGGTGTACGAGAGCGAGGTGGAGGGACAGAGAGGGAGAGGTAGACCGAATGAGAGGTGGAAGGATGGAGTGAGGAAGTATATGAACGAAGGCGGTGCTGGTTGGGGGGGAGGGGCGTCGACTGACCGGGGGCAGTTCGTTCGTGGCCATTCTTGGTGTCTCTTTTTCTTCTGCTCTCAGTTGGAAGGACCATATTACCAGTCTTGCTAAGGCAGCCTCCCAGAAGATGGGTGTGCTCAACCGCCTCAGGGGGTTCTTTTCCCCTGCACAGCTTCTTGTTCTGTACAGGGGCATAGTGCGTCCTTGTATTGAGTATTGTTCACATGTGTGGGGAGGTTCCTCTCACACCGCTCTGAGGCGCTCTCTTAGACAAAGTTGAAAGGAAGGCCTTTCGTATCATTAACTCCCGTCCACTCACCAACTCTCTGCAGTCTCTCTCTCTCTCCGTCGCAATGTTGCATCTCTCTCGCTATTCTATCGCTACTATAATAATCAGTGTTCCTCAGAGCTTTCCCAGTGTATACCACCTCCTTTACGTAGGGCACGTGGTACCCGTCTCACCCCTGCTCTGTGCAGCTCTCCAACCCGAGAGTGAAACGTTACTCTCAGTCTTTCTTCTACTCAACAGCAGAGCTCTGGAACTCTCTCCCAGAATCAGTCTATTTGTTAGTAGTCTTGGCAAATCCAACGTCAAGGCTATTAACCTAATTGCAATGACGACTTGTCTATTTTGACTGCTATGTCGTCATTCCAACCGCGGTTAAAAAGAAAACGTCTAGAGTCTACTCCTTATCTTGCTCTAGGAGACGTTGTACATTAACCAAAACTACCACCGAAGGTGAAAAAAGCATAGAAGAGAAGAAAAAGGGGTTTACCTTAGTTACCGCTTAAGGCCCATCCCGTGTTCCGTCATGTGCAGATCCCTGTCGAACGTGCGCATGAGCGACCCTCTCTTGTCATCATTTTTTCACGCGCTCCATTGAATGAAGTCGCTTTTGTTGTGCTCCTTTAATTCACCCTGTTTAGGTTCGTTTCGGCTTATCTGGCCTTCTTTTTTGTTAGACAGATGTTACGTGATCTAGGGCACACGTAAATGGGCTCCTAAGTGTGTATAATGGAGACGCGTGTGGAAATAGCCTACCGAAGGTACGGGGGCGCCTGGCGTTCCTCGTATATGTTTTTCATTCTTTCTCTTTTCATATTCTTTTTTCCTGTTAGTTTGGGCATAGTTTAGCTTTTAGCTTACTTTAGCCTAGCTCGTTTTCTCATTCAGGACTTGCTATGCCCCTATGAGTTTTCATTTTTTCATAGCCTAGGTGTACCGTTGGTAAACAATCTGAGATTTCGTTGGTGGCGGTGCTGTTTGTAGAGTTTGTGTCGGCCGCATTATTAGCGTTATTCCCGAGTCCCCCCTTTCGAGTCCTTCACTGTGTCTCAAGGGCCTGGGCGACAGGTGGTTCGTGATACTCCAGGGGTACCCCACGGGGGCCCCTCTTTCACACCACAGGGTTTTTCGCCCCTGACACATTCTCTGCTCACGGCTAGGCCACCCTTTTTCTCACCAGTTTCATTTACTGGTTTTTGTTTTCTCTTCCTGTTTCACCTCCATCCTTTCATAGTCTTTTGCCCAATCCAGGGGTACCTCACGGGGGCCCCTGTTTGTGCGAAACCACCCTCCCTGCCACTTCTCCTCATGGGCTTTGCTCTATCTCTGTGGGTTGGGTGGTTCCTGGGGGATGTGCCTCCTCTCCCCTGGTGTGTCTTCCTTGCCTCTCCCTTTACCGGTTGAGTCAGGATAAATTCAAGGAAGACACTGCTCAGCTTGATGGCCATCATTGCTTGGAGTTCATAAGGAGATGACGCATTTTTTGTGGCCTTTTTTGGTATTCCCTAGCCGCTCCTCTCGCTTTTTTCGGCGCCGGACCATCTCGGCCGGTCCCGCAAATTTGCGGGGGCTTGATTCGGTCCTCTGGGACATTTCGGCTCCCCGCAAATTTGCGGAGATCGTTGGGGGGTCCCGCAAAATTGCGGGAGGGTGGTGTCGGTACGGTTATGCCTCCATTGGCCCGCAAATTTGCGGTAATAGTTGGCTTTCACTATTGACTTTTTTTATGTCATCTTGTTGCCTGATACTATAATTTGTTAGTAGTCTTGGCAAATCCAACGTCAAGGCTATTAACCTAATTGCAATGACGACTTGTCTATTTTGACTGCTATGTCGTCATTCCAACCGCGGTTAAAAAGAAAACGTCTAGAGTCTACTCCTTATCTTGCTCTAGGAGACGTTGTACATTAACCAAAACTACCACCGAAGGTGAAAAAAGCATAGAAGAGAAGAAAAAGGGGTTTACCTTAGTTACCGCTTAAGGCCCATCCTGTGTTCCGTCATGTGCAGATCCCTGTCGAACGTGCGCATGAGCGACCCTCTCTTGTCATCATTTTTTAACGCGCTCCATTGAATGCAGTCGCTTTTGTTGTGCTCCTTTAATTCACCCTGTTTAGGTTCGTTTCGGCTTATCTGGCCTTCTTTTTTGTTAGACAGATGTTACGTGATCTAGGGCACACGTAAATGGGCTCCTCAGTGTGTTTAATGGAGACGCGTGTGGAAATAGCTACCGAAGGTACGGGGGCGCCTGGCGTTCCTCGTGTGTGTTTTTCATTCCTTTCTCTTTTCATATTCTTTTTTCCTGTTAGTCTGGGCATCGTTTAGCTTTTAGCTTATTTTAGCCTAGCTTGTTTCTCATTCAGGAATTGCTATGCCCCTATGAGTTTTCATATTTTCATAGCCTAGGTGTACAGTTGGTTCATGATCTGAGATTTCGTGGTGGCGGTGCTGTTTGTAGGGTTTGTGTCGGCCGCATTATTAGCGTTATTCCCGAGTCCCCCCTTTCGAGCCTTCACTGTGTCTCAAGGGCCTGGGCGCTTGGTGGTTCGTGATATCCTGGGGTACCCCACGGGGGCCCCTCCCTCACACCACAGGGTTTTTCGCCCCTGACACATTCTCTCCTCACGGCTAGGCCACCCTTTTTCTCGCCAGTTTCATTTACTGGTTTTTGTGTTCCCTTACTGTTTTCACCTCCATCCTTTCATACCCTTTTGCCCAATCCTGGGGTACCCTACGGGGGCCCCTGTTTGTGCCAAACCACCCTTCCTGCCACTTCTCCTCATGGGCTTTGCTCTATCTCTGTGGGTTGGGTGGTTCCTAGGGGATGTGCCTCCTCTCCCCTGGTGTGTCTTCCTTGCCTCTCCCTTGACCGGTTGAGTCAGGATATTATCAAGGAAGACACTGCTCAGCTTGATGGCCATCGTCGCTTGGAGTTCATAAGGAGATGACGCTTTTTTCTGGGCCTCTTTTGGTATTTCCTAGACGCTCCTCTCGCTTTTTTCGGCGCCGGACCATCTCGGCCGGTCCCGCAAATTTGCGGGGTGCTCGATTCGGTCCTCTGGGACATTTCGGTTCCCCGCAAATTTGCGGAGATCGTTGGGGGGTCCCGCGAAATTGCAGGAGGATGGTGTCGGTACGGTTATGCCTCCATTGGCCCGCAAATTTGCGGTAATAGTTGGCTTTCACTATTGACTTTTGTTATGTCATCTTGTTGCCTGATACTATATTGGTGTATGCACTTTACTGGTGTTATAGGCCCTGCATGTAAGATGTTGAGTGGTGGTTAACACTTTCTCCATCTTTGCAGGTTCTGCTAGTGCTCTTCCGCCTCGGCCGCCCTCCTCACCTACCTCTGTGCTCCCAGTTTAGGGTGAGTACGGATACCTGTTTGCATGTGTGTTCCTGTTTCCCCATGCTCCTTCCCTGGTTCTTCTTGGACATTCTCTCCGCTTACTCCTTCGACGTGCTGATTATGGTGTGTGTTCTTCTAGTGCAGGTAGGCTGCCTTGCTTTCGCCTTGGTTGTCGCTCCCCGTGCTTGGAGAGCCACAAGTCCTGCTTGCGCCACTCGCTCTGTGTGTCCTCTACGGCCTACCTCCCTGCTCTGTGTGGCACGTGTCTGGCCCTGGTGGTTGTGCTGCTCCATGGCCCTGGTTCCTCGGCGGCGGCTGTGGCCTCCTGCTTCCCTTCCGTCGGTGTGGACGATGGTCTCCCGCCACATTAGGACTGTGGGCCACCGTTCCCCGGCCTTTGTTGCCGACCGGATCCGCGTCGCCCTGGGTATCCCTGACCCGACTGAAGGCCATTTACCTGGCCCTCTCCCTGCTCGGGCCCTCTCCCCTGGGTCCCGCAGCCGGTCGTCCCATCGTCGGGGGGTTCCCCGGCTCCGTCCACGCTCTCGCTCGCCTCGTCGTCCTCCTGATCGCCTTGACGACGCCCATCGCCCTCGTCATGGTTCTCGCCCTGAGGCCGGGGTTAGCGGCTCTGCCCCTGTGCGCCCTCCCCTGGCCTCTACGGATAGGGGCTCTACTCCCTTCCGCCCGCTTCCCCAGCCCAGACGACTTCCTCTTACGTTGTCCTCTCCGCGCGTGGTTGTTCATGCTGTAGCTGGCCCTCTGCTCCCTCCTACGCTGTCCAGGAGGGTCCGCCTGGATGTCGTTGCTTCTCCTACTTCACCTGCTTCAGTGCCTATTCTTCCTTCACGGTCTCGTCCCACGGTGGTGGTCCCTCCCTCCTCAGCCTCGGTGTCGGGCCGCCCTGTTATCTCAGCCCCGGGGATTCCTTGCTCTGTTTCCCCCCGCGGCTCCTTCTGGCCTCCTTTCACCCGGCCAGCCTTCCCACTCCCGTCGTCCTGCTCCTCCTCATTCTTCTCTTCCTGACCTTCACTTACCGTCTCGCCAGGGGGGTACCCCTCCTCGTGCCTCGGTGGGGTTTCGCGAGGTTTCGGGGTCCCCTTTCTCAGGGGCTGACGTGTCGCTGGAAGAGGGGAATGGTGCTGTTTCCCCCTCGGCCGTTCGTGATCGGGGACGAGTCCCTCAACGGCGACACAACCGTCGTCGCTCGCCTTCCTTGGGCCGCGACGCTGCTGGTTCGTGTCGTGGGTCTCGCTCACGCTCGCCCCTGCGTGCCGACCAATCTGGGGGGGGGGTCGCCTCTCTCGGATCGATTGTCGGCTATGCAGGGCTGGGTTGTGTCACGCTTCGTCGGGCGCTTGGAGTCGATGGAAGACTCCCTCTTCTCGCCCTTCTTGGCGGTGACTCACCCTCAGCGCCTCGCCCTACCTACCCCTGCTACGGTCCCCCTCACTTCTGCAGGCCTACGCTCTGGTCAGACTTCAGCCGCCCTGACATCCTTCCGGCTGTTCAGTCCCTGGCTGTGTTGACGGGTCTGTCCTCCTATGGGACAGGTTTGTGCGACGCCGGTACGCCTGGCTTAGCCATCATGCTCGGTCACCCTCTCCCATTGGAGGCCTGGTTTGCTGAGGCCTTCGACTTCACACACCGATCCGTCGACGGCTCTCCTTCCGTCCCTCCCCCGGAGTCATCACTGATTTTGCCTCCTCTTGTGTCTGTCGGCGGGTTGGACGGCGCGTTCTGGTCCTGGATGAGCGCGCCCGTTCTTGAACTTTGTTCTATTGCTACCCCGTTCTTCTCTCACTCGGATCAGCCCTCTGTCGCCACGGTTTTTCCCTTGCGACAGAGGGTGACGGACTTATTGTCTTGTCTTTAGGTTCCCTCCAGACGTCTGTTCACCACCTGCGGCTTTTCGAGGCGTCTGCGCCAGGCGATCTTCGCCAGGGTTTGGACCGCGTTCAGCGGGTCCACCTTCGGCTCGCGGTGTCTTTGGTTCCCGAGCTGAAGGCGGTTTTGTGCGCGGCAACTCGGCAACACCCGACGGTACGGTCTTCGTTCTGCCGGCCGGCCCCCTTGGTTATTCGTCGGGGTTTGTTGTCCTCTGCGCTATATACGTCGGTTTTTTTTAAGCAGGATGCTTGGGAATGCTACGCTTCTCTGTCGGCGGCCCCTGCTTCCGACACGCGACGCCGCGCTGTGTCGTTACGGACCCTGCTTACGTCACGCACCGACGCGCTGTGCCGCGCGCGGGGTCTTCTCAGTCCCGTCCTTCTGCCGGTCCTCTTCGGGGTGCTGCTGCAAGTGCTGCCGCCTTGCACGGGCGCAGGACTGGGACGTTGCTGGCCAGTGCGTCGGTTCCGCCTCGCACTTCTGTTCTTGCCCCTTTCATCCCCTCCGTGTCGGGGCTGGCCGGCCTTCCACTTCCAGCCGCCCTTCGAAGGGGTCAGCCCCGCGCCGGCCTGGGGTTGGGGTGGCCCGCCCTTTTCGACGAGGTTGGGGGGGGCGGGGGTAGAGGAGGTCAACGTGGCGCTCATGCCCGCACGGCCCGTACCGGGGGTACCTCCACGTCAACACAATGTGTAGTTCTCTGGGTCGGCCTCCTTGTTCTCCTTCTCGCCTGGCCGACCGGGTCGCTCCCCTCCTCTCGGGTGCTCCCTCGGGTTGTTTTCGCCCTTGCGTCCCTCGGTAGCCGCGAGGGACGTTGGGGGCGGCGGGTTGCGCGGAGGGGTCTCACCTGGAGGTGGACGTCCAGACCCCCACTCCGCTCTTGTCACCGACGCCGGCCCATCTCTTCAGAGGTGGCCCACGTGTTCACTTCCATGCCCGAGCTGGGTAGCGTCGAGGGAGTTGACCGCCGGTCACCCGGTTTTCCTCTCCCGTGTCTTTCTGGTACCGTCGACGAACTGCGACGCGATGCGACCGGTGGTGGATCTGTCGGCCCTCAACGGGCACATCGTGCACACACGGTTTCGGATGCTGCCGGTACCCCTGGTACGCCTGGCCCTGTGCCCTCTGTCGTGGGTAGTGTCGCTGGCCCTCCAGGATGCGTCTTGGCTCGTTCCTCTCCATCCTCGCTTCCGGCGATTCTTGGCCGTTCGGACTTACGATCGTGTGTTCCTGTTCGACGGCCTTCCCTTCGGTCTCCACATCGCGCCGCAGATCTTCTCCGCACTGGTGGGGCAGGCTCTGGGTCCTCTCCTCAGAAGCGGGCTCCAGATCCTGTTTTCCTTGGCCGATTGGTTGGTAGTTTCCGACGCCCTAGGACTGTGCATTGGCGACGCCCTCACAGTCGTTCGCAGCATCGCACGGTTAGGGTTCCCCTTCGATGTTCCCAAGTCACGCTTGACCCCGTTGCGTGTCGTGCCATGGGTCGGTCTCGCATGGGTTTTGTCCGGCGCTACGGTGACCCGGGGTCTGCCGGCCGCGGTGCACCTTCGGTGGACGGTCTTCGCCGTGTTGCACTCGGTCTCCCTCCCGGGGTGGCTCTGGGACTCGTTCGTAGGTTCGCTGCATTGGGCCGCTCTGCCCCTTCCCTTAGGGAGCCTCTGGCTACGCCGCCTCCTCCTCATGGGCACCGCGGTGTTTCCGTTGCCCCAATGGATCGGCTCCTGCTGCTCCCGCGTACCGTTCGCCGACGCTTCGGTCGCTGGGTTGCTCGGGGCTCGCTCTCTGCGGCTGTGCCCTGGACCGCCCCCCCGCCGACGGTCTGGGTAGCCACAGATACGTCGAGCGAGGTTGGGTGAGGTTCCCAATCGAACCTGGGACGTCCACTTCCCGGCAGATGGGTGGGTCTCCCTCCTCTTACCCGTCTATGCCCTCGGACTGTTGGTTCCTTTGTTCTTCCTGCGGGACCACGCGCTGGCCCTTCGGGGTAAGTCGGTGGCCTTCGGGTTGGACACTCAGACAAGCTGTCCCCTGTTTCCTTATGCGGGGGTCCTCCAGGTCGTTGACTCTATTGGGGGTCTCGGTGGAGTTGTTCTTCCTCGCGGACCGACACCCCTTCTCCTTGCATGCCTCCTCCCTGCCCGGGCCTGCCACCCTTTGGGCGGCCGCCCTGTCGAGAGGGCAGGGCATTCTTGTAGAATGGGCGATGAAACGGACTGTGTTCGCCGACCTCGCGGCTTCCTGAGGTGTTCTGGAGGTCGCCTTGTTCGCATCGGGGGTGCCGCGCCAGTTGCCTCTGGACCTCTCCCTCCGACCTCGTGCTCCTGGGGGGGTCCGGACGCTTTCATGGTAGCCTGGTACGGGTGGCGGTCGATATACATCTTTCCGCCACCAGACGCGCTGTTGATGCGCCCAGTCCTCGCGAAGCTGCGGCTGTACCACGGCTGCGTCTGGCTCCTCGTGCCTCTGTGGCCGGCACGGACTTGGTCCGCCCGGTTGCCACGGTGGTGCCCGAGTCCGGTCCCTCTACCTGTCTCCGGCTTCCACTTGGGCTAGGTTGGGGACCTGCGGACCTCTTTGGCCTTCGCATCGTGCTTGTTCATGAGGCACGATGGCTCCCGGTCCCCGGCCGGGCCCTGACTGACTTCCTGCAGCGTTCCTGGCCGTCTTCTCCTTGGGGGACTTACAGGTCCCGCTGGAGGTCTTTTACTAGGTGGCTACAGGCCACTCGCCTGCCAGTTGGCTCTCCTTCCCTCGTCCTACGCTCCTTGTTTCACCTCTTCCGTACACGTCGCTTTCCAGTCGACGCTATACGTACCCATTTGTCTGCCGTCCGGGGGGTCTTTGGGTCCGTCGCTGGGCTGGTCGTTCCGCCACAGGAGCTGGATTCCTTCCTGACGGCTGCCTTCCGGGATCGACCGCCTCCGCGCCAGGTCCCTCCGCAGTGGGATCTGGGGCGGGCTCTGGTCCTTCTGGCTTCCCCCACGTATACAAGGGCCGCTACGCCGGTTCCGTTGCTCGGGCGTCCACTCTTCCTTGTCGCTCTGGCCACTGGGGATCGGGTGTCTGCACTAGCGGCATTGTCACGGCCCCGGGACTGCGTGCGATTCTCCCCGTCTTGCATGGCGTCTCGTTCGCCTCCTCCCCTCCTTTTGTTACCACGCATGGGAGGGAGGCCCCCGTTTTCCAGCCTTTCGCCGTCCAGGCTTTACGGCGTGGGCATCCTCGCCATGTGTTGTGCCCGGTGTCAGCCTTGCACTCCTCTGTTGCGTCTGTGGCGCCGCCTTCGGGTACTGCTGTGTGGGTGTCTCCTCGGACAGGTGGGAGGCTCTCGCAGGTGCAGATGGGCCGCCACGTTTGTCGGACCGTTCGTGCCCGTCACCCTGTTTGTAGGGGTTCTGCGCGCGATGTCAGATCCTTTGCTGCCTCCTTCCGGTTCCTGCCACGTCGATCCTTCCCTGCCATCGCCTCAGCGGTTTTGTGGTCTTCTATCAATTCCTTCATCTCCTCCTACCTCTCCGTGTCCAGTGTTCGACCCCCTCGGCCGGTGATTGCTCTCGGGGGTCGTGTTTCCTGGTGCTCTGGCGAAGATCCCTGGTCTTCCCCCCTTGTCCCTCGTTCTTTTCCTTTGTTTTTTTGACAAAGGGGGGGGGGGGGTGTACGGGTTTGCAACACTGGATTGCAAGTTTGGGATTATGTATTGTTCCAGTACATAAGTGTTTTTGCCACATTGAAAATTGTGTTTTGTTCTTGTGTTCAGTGTTTTTGTTGTTTTTTGAAGAAAAGGGATTTTGGGTACAGTACCTTTTTGGTTTCAGACAAGTCTATGTTTTTGCATTACTATGAATGACGGGCATGTGTTAAAACTGTTCTTTTTAGCTACTCCTCAGTTTTTCACTCTTTTATTAAACTCTCTTGTTTAAATTGTGTCTTTGTCATTCGTAATTTTGTTTTATGCATTGTTTTTTTTTGGTAGGTTGGGCTTGGATGTCCTCCTCCTATTTGTTATGCAGCCTTGACGTTGGATTTGCCAAGACTACTAACAAATTGGGAGGTTTGACGTACCTCCCAACCTACCAAATAGGAAAACCTACTATTTGGTAGTAGTCTTGGAAAATCCAACGTACATAATACCCTCCCTCACGCCGGACCCCTGCCCATCCGCGTTCTTCTGCTGACGTGAGATGTGATGACAAGAGAGGGTCGCTCATGCGCACGTTCGACAGGGATCTGCACATGACGGAACACGGGATGGGCCTTAAGCGGTAACTAAGGTAAACCCCTTTTTCTTCTCTTCTATGCTTTTTTCACCTTCGGTGGTAGTTTTGGTTAATGTACAACGTCTCCTAGAGCAAGATAAGGAGTAGACTCTAGACGTTTTCTTTTTAACCGCGGTTGGAATGACGACATAGCAGTCAAAATAGACAAGTCGTCATTGCAATTAGGTTAATAGCCTTGACGTTGGATTTTCCAAGACTACTACCAAATAGTAGGTTTTCCTATTTGGTAGGTTGGGAGGTACGTCAAACCTCCCATTCTCTCTTCCTATGACTTAAATTGCTTCAAACTCTGTGTGTCCAGGCATTTTGGCTCGAACGTCCCTTGATTTTGACCCTGTCACTCTTTCAACTATGGGGGAGGCACTCGCTATAGGCAGTTCTGCCTTTTGCCTCCCTCAATCACATAGAAAAAACAAAAAAAACAAAAACAAAAAACTAATCTAACCACCTAGTATTATAGATTTATAAGTATTTATTTTATTATAAGTATTTATAGATGATTTATGTTGTATGTCGGTAGTGGTACACCCGGTAACTACATCCATCCCCATGTTTGTTGGTGTTGGTGACGGATGTGTTTGTTGATTGTTGGTGTTGGTGACGGATGCGTTTGTTGGTGTTGGTGACATGTTTGGGCAAGAATGTAGTTACCGGGTGTACCGCCCGTCTTGTTTACACTACGCGGACGCTCACCATCATGTTCCCGTCTATTTTGACTGCCTTTGGATACAAAATACATAACCCTAACCAAACAACCTAACCTAACCTAACCTAGTATTATAGATTTATAAGTATTTATTTTATTATAAGTATTTATAGATGATTTATGTTGTACGTCGGTAGTGGTACACCCGGTAACTACATCCATCCCCATGTTTGTTGGTGTTGGTGACGGATGTGTTTGTTGGTGACCGAGATATGTTTTTTGATATAGTGTTGATTGTAACCGTTGCATGCATTTCCCAAGCCTTAACCCTTCCTACCCGGGCTGTCTTACCCAATGACGGTCGCCCCTATCCGGGCGATATGGCCGAAAAACGTCTAGGCCTAGGCTACCGTATTTATGTTTATTTTCACTGCTAGAACTTTCCCACTCATCTATAATCGTAGTGCGGTTTTCAATCTGTATTTTGGCATTGAGTAGAGCTCTGTAAGTCAACTGGTTCAGTTGTGATGACGATTTCAGTGGAGCCAATATTGCAGAGATGTTGCCAATATAGGGGCTTTTCAGACACTAATTTCGTCTGACGTCAGAACAATAACATTGAAGAGTCTTCTCCTTCTTGTTTTCGGAGGTGCGGTGACGCAACGCTTGGGTTTGTTAACATACGTCGTACACACGGTGTTCGGACCAAGCTTAATTAGGCTATTAAGCTCATGCCTTAGATAAGGCATACCGGGTAGCGGCCCTTCTTTCGTGCTGTCCTTACCTAAGGCAGACCGGGTAGGAAGGGTTAATAGCCTCTTTTAAGAATGCAATCCTTTCAAGGTGGACACTCGTACCACAACTGGTTAAAACCGCTGTCAAAGCTGCATAGTTTCTTGGACAATTTGTATTTCTCGGTAGAGGTCATAGGGCAGTGTTGGCGTAATGATCTTAGTACACTCTGTCTACGAGAGAAGTGATGTGGGAGTCATAATTTTTGAAAAATATATTCTGCTCACTGCTTCACATTATAGGTTTGACTCCTGCAAGGAGATAAAGAAAACCAAATATTTAGTAGTGGCCCCGAAATCATTGACGATTATGCCTATAACATAAGGCTACCTCTTCACACGCTCATCAGCGTAGTTTGAATCTACCGCCACAGAGCTCCGAGGACCTTCATCATAAGCACACGCAAAATCACTCATGGTTCGTCTTTATGATTGGGTTCTCACTAGGAAAAACTTCGTAACAAATAAAAAATAAACAAAAATAAGAATAACTATTCAAAAGCTTTCCATATTCCGTGGATGCACTTCTGTGGATTCTTGGACCAGACGCTGACTAGCGCATCTTTCCGCCTTCACTGACATATCAAGTATAACAAAATCCTTAATACATCAACGAATG
This sequence comes from Paralithodes platypus, assembly GCA_032716605.1. Classification (NCBI taxonomy): domain Eukaryota; kingdom Metazoa; phylum Arthropoda; class Malacostraca; order Decapoda; family Lithodidae; genus Paralithodes; species Paralithodes platypus. The sequence goes on from CM064498.1 coordinate 50,527,754, forward strand.
GGAAGGGGATGGTCGGGAGGGCCCCAGTCGTCAATGATTACGGGGCCACTACTAAATATTAGGTTTTCTTTATCTCCTTGCAGGAGTCAAACCTATAATTTATAGTGGTCCCTCCATCATTGACGATTATGCCTGATGTCTAAGACTGGAGGGGGACATTCGTAATCATATCATAACCATTGCAAATAGAATAGGCAGATAATCATTAATCAAACAACCACATAGTATTCTTACTTTGTAAACATTATATACATACATACATACATACATAAAATTTTAAGACTGAGTGTTCCACACATAAGTGCAGTTTCAGTCTCTTGTCCTAATGGCGGCGTTCCAGGCAACCCTGTTAAGGGCTGCTTCACTTGTCAAGTTCTTGGATTTGAAATCGGCGCGTATAGTCCGATCCCAGGTCTTCCTCGGTCCACCCCTTGGTGCAGCTCCCTCCACAATCACAGACCTGCATTTTTTCACCCAATTTTGTTCATCCATTCTCTCCACATGTCCATATCATCCCAGTCTACATGTACGCATCACCTCGCTAATACTCTTTATACCTAAACGTCTCCTCAGCTCAACATTTGTTATTCTATCCTATAGCCTGGCCCCACACATCCATCTCACCATTCTCATCTCATTACGCTCCATTCTGTTGACATCCTCTACTTTAACGGCCCATGTTTCTGAGGCATACGTCATTGCACTTCTAACACATGAGGCATACACCTTTCCCTTCAGGGAGAGAGGCATTCTTTTCATGGTCAGGATTGGCATCAATTCTCTGAACTTCCCCCAGCCACACCTAATTCTAGCAACAGTGGCAGCCTCGGCCCCACCACCGGCAGAGATGGTATCTCCTAGGTAACAAAACTTGTTCACCAGCTCCAAAGACTCATTTCCAAAATTCACAGCCACAGGATCATCACTTAACACAAGCTCGCCTTTGCACACTACGCACTCAAATTTCTCTATTTTTGACTTATCCTTCGGCAGGGGCCCCTTTATTCTACTACAGCGCTTACATATATTTATGTATACACTTTATACAACATATAAAAAGGGGTACAAGCAGGGGTGTGCTTAAAGAAGCCTGCTTGAGGAAAAAAGGTAACTATGAGAATCTGTTCACAGATCTGAAAGTTAAAGGCACCCCACTTAAATTAAGTGGTGAAAAATAAAACTTTATGTTTACATGTGCACATATAAACCCCATTATTCTAATGTGTATATTCCTTAAAATTAGACACAAAAAATAGAATAAATTCTTGTACTATCGTAGATGTACTTACTAAAATGCTACTCGTAGTTGCAACTACCGAGAACTCTTAAAATCCTGATGTGGCGGCGTCTACGCCGTGGGGCCACCTCCCGAGGCTGCCAACCGCGGATGGCTGCCGACCCTCCATGGCCGAAGACAAAATCAACGACCAGTGGAGGAAAACCGGTTGCCGGCCGCAGGGAGCAGTTTCGGGAGCCAAACCGTCACAACCATCCCCTGCCCCCTCCCTGGGGGCACGGGTCCTTGTTCTCAGGGACTCGGGGCTGTTCGGCCAGGCAGCTTAGGGAACAACAACAACTCTTAAAATTAAATTGCTTCAACAGTGTATCCCACTTAAAGAAACAATTGTTGTACTACATCCATTGTACCTCAACAACATTTCCCGTAGTCATTACTACAGAGAAATTTTAATCACAACACTTATACATTGTATCACAGCTCATATACTCTGTACATATCCTCCGGCAGGGTCTAGGGTGTCTTATGTTTCACTGACTGCACCCCCCCCCCCCCCTCTTTCTTAACCTAAACAATTAGTGACTTAGAGACCCATCTAGACCCTTTGCCGTAAAGCTACACATGGCATTGATGGTTTGTCTAGTGCTACCGACAGGTATCGAGTCAAAAACGTATGATTTGAAGCCCATAGTTGAGTAGTAGCTATGTCTTCAACAGATTTTGTTTTGAGAAAACGTAAAGACACTGCCCATTTGTGTAAATCGTGGGCCCTACCCACTACGCCGGGATTACTCTCTTTAATGACTTCTACTAGCAGAGAAGCCATTTTACGTTTCATTAATCTATTACCTGTACTCGATACCCATAAAGCACCTTGTTGGTTAAGAGGTGCCACTCTCATATATTTGGTTAAAGCTTGTACAGGACACAAATTATGGTGCACTTTACCCCGTTTCAACGCCGGCACCGTGAACTCTGAGAAAACATGTTCACTATGTTCATTCTTGGCGATGAACCCTGGGGAAGGTGCAATATGAATGCAATCATTTAGTCTACCAAACCTTATGCAATTAGGGGTGTTGCTCATCGCTGCCAGCTCAGACACCCTGTTACCAGTTGCCAAAGCCATAAGGAACACAGCCTTTTTTAATAGCAATTCAAAATCTGCCGTATTCTGATACAGACGGGAATGAAGCAAAGATGACGCTTTGTCAAGAGACCAGGTAGGCATGAGCTGACGGGGAGGTGGGCGGAGTTTGAAGCATGCTCTCATGAAACCTGTTTCTTCCGCTTGTGGTATGGTTAGACCTGTAAGGTCAAAGAATGGCACCCTGATAGCTGTTAAGTGATTTTTTAGAGTCACTACAGATAGACGTTTCTGTTCAAACAAATAGTTTAAATAATTAAAAACTAATTCCACCGAAGGTACTGTCTGTTCTGTTCTAACTATCCAAGAAGTAAAGGACTGCCAATGAGATTGATATTGCCACTTGGTAGATTGTGTGTACTGATTCATAAATTTATCTGTCACGTTTCTACCATACGGCGTTAGCCACTTGGCCTCCTGAATGTCCACAATGCAAAAGTCAGCGAGGTCTTTAGGTTGCCAATCTTGTCTAAGTGGAAATACCCGACCGGGAGCGACACCGGGTTCGGGCACCACGTTACCAATTGCTGGTACCACAACTGCGCCGGCCACAGGGGCGCGATTAACGAGACTACGTCTCGATAATCCTGTAGTTTGTTGACTACGTGGCACATTAGAGAAGTGTCTGGTGGCGGAAACAGATAAATGGAACTCCACATGTTCCAATCCGTCACCAATGCGTCGGGGTCCCCCGCCGGCGTTAATGTCCGGCGTGTGAGGTACCGAGGGAGTTTGTGATTCTCCTCTGACGCAAACAGATCCACTTGTGGACGGTGAGGCTCTGCACTCATTTGATCAAAAATGCTCTGCTTGAGTGCCCACTCTACTGTTGTGCTCTGTCTCCGAGACAGAGCGTCTGCCCAGACGTTTGCTACGCCTGGGAGATATGATGCATGAAGATGAATGTTCAGCTTGTCGGCTAGAACAAAAATCTTTTCTGACACATCTAGCAACTTCCGAGACCTCGTTGACCCTTGTTTCTGAATGCAGTGAACTGCATTGAGATTGTCCATCCTGAAGGCCACCGATTTTTCCCGTAAAGTAGAGCCGTGAACTTGAAGGAAATACAAGGCGACTAGTAACTCTTTTACATTTATGTGGGAGGTTTCTGAATGGGACCAAAGCCCTTGACCCTGATGCCCGAGGTTTGACTGAAAGCCCCAACCTATCGTCCCTGACGCATCCGTGTCCACCCATACCGTCGGCGGAGGAGAGGTCCATGACATGACTGAGTGCAACATTTCCCTCTTCGCCCAGACCGCTAGTAAGCTGTGTATTAATGTTGGGATAGGCCATAATGTTCCCGCCGGTAATAGTGGGAAATATTTGTTGCCCTCCAAGATTAAACGTTTGACTTTCAACCGGCCCAACTTCACAGTTAGTTGAACCCAGTTGAGAGAACCGACTAGAGATTCCCAGAGTCTCTGTGTCGTAGTCAGACTGTGGAGAAACATAAACAAAAATTTGCGAAATCTGTTTCGATTGTCCACACTCTGACTCAGAGTGAGAGATGCTGTGTCCCAGACCAGCCCTATCCACTGAATTACTCGTGAGGGAACAAGGTTTGACTTTACTAAGTTGACCTTGAATCCTAGAGATTTGACATGGTTTAACGTAATGTTGACATGAGTGTTGCATAACTTTTCTGTCTCTGCTACCACCAGCCAGTCGTCCAGATACCACAAGATCCTGATCCCCTGTTCTAAAATGGGCATCAGGGCTTGCCGGACTAATTTTGTGAATATGCGTGGCGCTAGGTTCAATCCAAACGGCATCCTTTGAAAGACATAAGTCTGATGCATTATTCTTAAAGCCAGAAATTTTTGAAATCTCTTTTTTACCGGGACGTGCCAATACGCGTCTGTCAGGTCTAATGAACACATCCACCCTCCCGGCGGAAGTGTTAGCCTGATTTGATTCACTGTCAGCAACCTGAAGGACACGTTGTGAATGTGGAGATTCAAATAAGACAGGTCTACGACCGGTCTCATCTGAATACTGTCCCTTTTTGGTACTAGAAATAGTTTGGATGTAAACACCGGGTAAGTCGGGGGGACTGGGATAATGACACTCTTGGTAATCATCTCCTGAACTAGTGACTCCACCTCTAAAGAAACATGATTGGCCTTTGTCGGCTGACGTAAGCGAGGTCGCCGGAGCCACTGCCAAGTGATGCCTTTACGTACCACAGTCCTCGCCCATGTTCTTAATGGCCATGCTTGATGACACGCCCGGAATGACCCAGTTAGCAGACTGGGGTTCGCCGGCTGGACTACCCTCTGTTCCAACACGCCTTTGACTGGCCCCGGGAGTGAGAGAGACCTTAGTTTTTGCTGGTGGTGGTGTACCCTTGGACGACTGGCCGGGTTTTGGCTGGAGGTGGGCCCTGACCTGGTCGTTGGTGAAACCTGTGGCCTTTACCTGAGAATTTATCCTGTTTATACCTGAACTGAGCCTGACCCTGGGTGGAAGGGGACTTTGGCTGATGAAAAGGCTTAGACCCACTAGCTTGAGCTTTCGAAACTTGTTTGGGCTTAGGGAAAGTGAAGGTAGGCTTCTTAGGTTGAGAGGGACTTTGTTTGAATGCTTATGCCATATTGAAAACAGTCTTCCAAACTGCTGGTGAAATCAAAGAAGGAGTTAGAACTGGAGACAGAACTACTTGGCTTGCAATACGGTCAGGAAGTTTCTTCACTAAGAACATCCTCAGATCCTGCCTTGCTCGAACTGCCTCTAATAAGGTTGTCCGAATATCTCCTAAAGACTAGCAGAGGGAACTCCTCCGGCACTAAAAACCGGAAGAGAGAACCAAGTATGGTTTTCTTGAGGGATTTGGTGAGAAGATTTTGAAGTGAAAGTAGTGGCAAAATTTTGAGCCTCTGTTTCCCATTCCACCGAAGGTCCCGTACCCAACTGCCCCACCTGCAAGACTGGATTAGAGGCTGAGTCTGTGATCGGAAACATATCCAACTCCGGCGTCAAAGCAGAAAGTGCCTTGATGTCGTTAAAGCCATCATTCTTAGTCCAGTCAGAAAATAGCTTGGAAGCTGAGGCAGGGGGTAGGGCTGGTGTTGATGCATACACAAAAAAGTCATGGTTATAATAACTTGGAATGGCCTTAATATGAACATCTAAAACATTTCCTTGACTATCCAATGCTCTGAGTTTTCTAGACTTATTGCCTTGGATTACCCACTCATGTGGTACAGGGAGCTCCCCCGAAATAGTAGCTTGTGCTGCCTCTGGCTTAGTTGGTAACATTGCTACCCATGACTCATCAGGCCCATATAAAAGAGGCATAGCTCCTTTTTTTGACTGGTGCCTTGTCTAAAGGGGGGGGGGGGAGTTATGTCTGATATGACTCGCACATTGGAAGTAGTGAGAGCTGCTGTGCCTGGCACATTGGAAATTGGATCTGACACAAGAGGAGGGTTAGGTATTTTAGCTAAAGCAATGGATGTAGCCAGAGGTCGCACATTCGTCGACGTCGCGGGAGCTCCCATACCAACTGTAGGAGTTTCCGGCGTAGGGCCAAAGAACTTATTAAGTGCATTTAATAGTAATCCATCAATCTCTTCTGTAGTTACATACCTAGCAGATGACGAACTCCGTGGAGATTCGACAGTACCCTGAGAGTCGTCTAGATGGTGACCTGACTCTTCAACTTCCATCTCTGAGACCAGAGAACGCTGTTCTTCATCCCTTAAGTCTGGCCTATCATGGGAAGATCCCGCCGAAGCCGGGACCTCCACATGCCGCCATGTTAAATCTGGGATAGAAGATGGTACATCGGCATCCCGGTGGACGTCAGCCACTACTTGAGTCACAAAAGGATGTGTTCTGTCCTGCCAGGGCTGAGTATCGCCATACACCATGGCTGTGGCTGTTACTCGCTTGCGAGCTTGGTATACTCTCCAATTGGGAGCCCTCACCCGAGCACCCTAGAGGTTTATAGTTTCTGTAAGATACTTCTAAATCTGCGGCTGACACACGTGACCTGGTAGAAAAAGCATGAATATCAGGTGATGAAATGTCCGCCGGGGCATCCTCCACCACATTCTCTGACTCCACCCCCGACCTGTCAGATTGGATGGTAGACTTGGTGGGGGTAGAGGCAGAAAGCGGGGTACAAGGCTCCGGCGACAGCCGCGAGTCCTTTCGCGCCGGAGGATCCCTTTTGGATGATTTATGACTCCTACTTGACTTATGCTTAGTCCTAGTAATGTCTTTAGGTCCCCTACTCTCTTCCTTTTTCCTCTTCTTTGAAGGTGAAGCAGAGTGGCCTGAAGCTTTCACCTGCTTCCTCAGGGGTGACCTTGATTGGGCCTCGTCGCCGTTGCCGAGGGTGACGGTGAGCGAGGCCTCTTAGATTTGCCGGGGGAGGGTGTGGCAACCTGTCCCCGCCCAGTCTCTGAGGTCTTACGTGCACGTATCTTACACTTAGGGGGGGCATGTTTGATAATTAAAAGCTCCCATAGCTCAAGGTTATCACATTGCAATGCTTTATGTGCTACATTCGTTGAATAAGTAGCGAGAAGTTGTTTCACTTCTTGCAAAGCCACCGCCGCAGTATTATCCTTTTGAATTAAAACTTTAACACTTAAGAGGTTACAAATAGTGCAATTCTTTGTCACCCATATCCCCCGTGACCGATCTAGGCATTGAACACATTTAATGCAAAGCTTGTGTGCAAATTAGGGATACCTGAGCATAACGGCGTTGAACATAAAGTAATGAGAGGTTCTAGTGCCGACATGACAGAGACTGGTGGAAATCTACCCCACCCCCGGGATCTACCTGGTCATCTGGCGCAACGCCGGTACTCCGCCCTGGAAAGAGAAAATTTCCAGGAATTAATGCTCATAAGGTTACCCCAAAATGTTTCAAAAACATGTGTCACAAAACCGCTGGTCAACGAACCGTAGCCCTCAACCACTACTTTTCGTTTTCCTTTAGTTTCATAGTAAAGATTTCAGCATATCTTTACCTGTCCAAAAGATTTAAGCATATCTTCTGAATCTTCATAAAGATGAAGCATATCTTTATTAATGATGAAGTCTTTCAAGTATCCCTTTACACTTGAAACACTAGTAAGATTCAGGCATCTTTTTATCCCATAAAAAGTCTAAGCCTATCTTAATCTCTAATCCGACTTCTCCCAGAAGCCCTCATAGATCGCCGTCTTGAAAGCCGTGATACCCTATTGTATCAATCAATTGTTTGGCAAACCATAGCGAATTGCAAATCCGTTAATATAATCACCCGAAGGTACAACCGCCGGGTTTTATATTAAATGTCAAACCAATTGTACCTGCCCCAGACCTCTTTGTAAAAAGGTCGCCGGGAGGGAAAGACCAATCAAACAAACAGCATTGTTTCAATGGCTTTGAAAAGCCGAGAAAACCATATCCAACAGGTGTCAGCATGATCACCTAGATAAATGTGTGGAGCCCACCTCGCCGGGAATAACACAGGAAGCCTGATCACAGGCTCGATCACAGAGAACGCAGCTTCTGATGAGCCCTCAAGCTACCAAACTCGCCGGGGTAACTACCGTTTTTAACCAACTTGACTAAAACCCGGTAAACAAAACGGCTTTTTCGGAGCAATCGAGAAAAACCGCCGGAAAGGCAACTCACACCAATCAGAACGCAATCTGATAAACATAATCAGACACCCAGTCCGAAGCTCCTGGATCAGCCAATCACAACTAATCCAGGACACACATGACACATGAATACATTTGTTATCATAATAAACAATGAAAACACTTGCATATGTGAAAAAACTACGAGTGGCTGGCTAGGCCTGGTGAAAACGGAATAAACACTTAATGACATCGAAACACAGTCGAAAAGCACTCCATCCCACCAAAATTGGAACAGCCACCACATCAACATCGTAGAAAAAACCCGGGTAAGGGTAACACTGACTCGGGACCCAGAAAGAACTCCACTACGTGAAGAAAAATACACCAGGAACGTCAGTACAAAACAAAATAGGCTACTCCATCTGAAAGATAGCTAGAAGCCCGACATCGCGTAGTTAAAGCCTCCTAACAAGCTAGGACTAAAGATGGCTAAACACGAGAAAAAAAAAACGTTTCAGAGCGTCCTTAACTCGGCCACGAGGGTCCGTCCGAAATAGACGCCCCAACAAAAACGACCCAAAATACACTTGTTCTGCGAGAAAACCACCCATGACACCCCTGCTAAGATAATCCTAACCTTACTCAAGACATTCCAGAGTAAACAAATGAGAAAAAACTCACTAGGGACGCAAGAATGCGGAATCAAAGCGGAGCACTGTGGGAGACACGTCCGGGTGGGGTGAGCGCAGAGCAAGGAAGGCGGAAAGATGCGCTAGTCAGCGTCTGGTCCAAGAATCCACAGAAGTACATCCACGGAATATGGAAAGCTTTTGAATAGTTATTCTTATTTTATTTTTATTTTTTATTTGTTACAAAGTTTTTTCGTAGTGAGAACCCAATCATAAAGACGAACCATGAGTGATTTTGCGTGTGCTTATGATGAAGGTCCTCGGAGCTCTGCGGCGGTAGATTCAAACTACGCTTATGAGCGTGTGAAGAGGTAGCCTTATGTAATAGGCATAATCGTCAATGATGGAGGGGCCACTAATAAATATATTATTCTATATTTGTCAGTTTCTCTTGTTATAATGTTCGTCTTGCTATATTTACTATTGTATCGAAATATATAGAAGACGACGATCGGGTGCAAATACCGTAGAGTGTTATTTTCATGGTCGGGTGCAAATTTCCACTCCGTATATATAATGATGACAATTATCCTAAGTGAGGGCCTCAACATAGGGCCTATTCCAAAGGCAATAAAAATAGACGGGAGCATGATCGCGAGCGTCCGCCGCCGCTTCGCGTAGTGTAAATAAGGCGGGCGGTAGCCTACACCCGAACACTAGGTTACATCCTTGCCGCTTAGCCTACCTAAGGGTCCAGCGGACGTCCACGTTAGCTGTGTCCATCGAGACGAAATTCAACTAAGGTAAGGTAAAAATATACTGTAGGCCTAAGCGTATCCTACGGTACTTTTAGATTTAGCCTAGGCTAGGCTATATAAGAAATGGCGATAGCCTAGCCTAATCGAAAATGGAGATAGCATTAAGCTAGGCTAAGCATTTAACTAGGCTAGCCTAAAGGCCTGATGCAAATTAATAGTTTGTTGATAGGCCTAGCTGAATAGCCTAGCCTACTTGTACTGAAATTATTAGGTCAATATTTACGAGCCGCACCACAGCTGGGATCTCATTTCTAATGGTAGTTTTGGGTTCCTATCATTTTATGCTTCACTGCTATATAATTTTTATCCACCAGATTTTTTTTTCTTGGCTTTATTTATTTTTTAGCATTAGGGTACGAGTACCAATGGAGACGCATTGCCCAAAGGAAACGCACTTGAAACAAAAAAACTTGCACAGGCATAGGATGAGTAGATAGATGCATGAATGGTGGGCCAAAATATTCTTTAACTATCACCTAATATGCTCACATAGTACCAGCTTATTATTTTCATATGTTATTGTGTGAGATGAGATGAACTTATAAAATGTCATGTTTTCGCAAATTCCTTACGAAAACCTAAGGATTTCTTTTTTTTTAAAAGCTAAATTTCTTACAGTTCCCTAATTTGAATCTCGTTTCTATTACTGCAGGTTGATAGTGCATGAGTTGAAGTATAACACTGCATGATCAAAAGGCTTTTACTTGCACGGCTGAAGGGGGTGAGGGTGCGTCCCCATATGACCAGCAAAAAACCCAAAGTCCAATGGAGACGCATTTTTTCAAATTGATGCCAGAAGGTCGTACACCACACTGCTAACATAGCATACTCTCCTCTATGTCTGGTATAAATAAGGTTGAGTTTCCTTCACCATTGACGAAGCTGCCTTAAGTAGAACTCAGTGCCCTATAGAGACGCACGCGTCTGATTAGGGCAGCCGCGTTGCGTCTCCTTAGGTCCTCGTAAATGTGTGTTTATTTTGTTAACATTATTAACCCTTGTCTAGCGGGCCCTCTGTGGCCGTTTTGGGCCTTTTCAGGCCGTTCTGACTGCTATATCAACCATCAGTATGAAAGGAACTGTATTGCGCCGAAAACTAGGTGGAAATCGCTACACAATGACGCCACATACAGCTACGTAGCACTCGTGGAGCACTGACAGTGTTACCTCGAAGATGGAAGTTTAGCTGATTTTGCTACCTTGCTCACTTTTAGCGAACTATTGGTTACACTGTCATCCTCCCGCGCGGTGGGGGAACTGGAGTTAGTGTGGGCCGGGAGGCCACAGATGTCGGACGTATGGATCATTACTATCCCACCCATTTTCACTCGATTTCCACCCATTTTTCACCCGTTTTTTGCCAGTTTTTTCAACTCGACTTATGTGGTGAGCCGCTTTTTAAGGGTTAAACATAATAACCTTTTATTTTATCCTGGGTGAAGGAAACTCGACCCTAATTACACCATACATATTGGGGAGAATGGCTTTCTACCAGTGAGGTATGGCAACAGTTTGAAAAATGCGTCTCTATAGGACCTCCAGAATTTTTTGCTGGCCCTAAGGAGACGTGCCCCTTTTACCCCCTCAGCAATTCAAAATCACATTAAGCATGTTCTTGCCACACAGTTAAATGTTTGAGTGGGCCCTGTCAGCCTAGTGATGAAAAAATATACTATGTTTCCAGGCCCTCCACCCATTTCCTATCCCTATTTTCCCCAAATATGCCCGGGTTGGCGACTGGTGCTTGATTTAAACCTCGTATTAGCATGCATGTTACATATATACCTTCCCTGCATCCTCTAAACTGTTTTGTTATTGGCCTACAATGAGCAATTAGTATGTTTAGTAATATTTTATGTCTCTCTAATAATATATATTATAAGGCCTATGTCAGTCCGTTTTATTGCTTTAGCATTGTCAACTTACGACCAAAATGACCATGCTTTGTTTCTGGTACCCATGAGGTAAGTACAGTACAGTACTTATATCATTTTATGTGTGTTTTTGTGTTTTAAACATACCTGCGTCTCCTTAGGACCAGGGGCGTCCCCTTAGGATTTTGCTGCCCTAAGGGGACGCATCTCTTATTTATCTTCTCTCTCCTACACAATATGATATAAAGTAAAAATGTTAGTGCCTGGTGAAAATATAAGCTTTTTGCTATTTATCCCCCTTACCCTCAATTTCCTATTTCTTATAGGCAAGCGGAAGCAACTCGTAAACAAAAAAAAAGTATGTAAAAATGCGTCTGCATTGGTACTCGTACCCTAACCTAACCAAAAAACCTAACCTAACCTAACCAAAAAACCTAACCTCCTAACCTAACCCAATAGCCCCCAAATACATTTAGGTTAGGTTAATGCAAAAAAATGAAAAATAAAATAATATAGCCAAGAAAAAAAAAATATTTTCCGGTGGATAAAAATTATATAGCAATGAAGCATAAAATGATAGGAACCCAAAACTACCATTAGAAATGAGATCCCAGCTGTGGTGCGGCTCGTAAATATTGACCAATTTTTATAAAGAGAATCTTTTACAAATCTGGGTACGATTTTAGTTTCTGGACACCTGTTTGACAGGTACCGGTACCGCCAACGATTTAATACATATTTGTTTTCGGTTTCCACGCATCCAACACCAAGCTACACCCTTTTCTGGTGTCCGAAACACTAAAAAAGCAATCTATCTATCTATTGCCTGACGCCGTGATCCCCGAAGGGGTGGCCACGAACGAACCGCCCCCATGCACCTCTGTCACCAGTCAGTCGACGCCCCTCCCCCCAACCAGCACCGCCTTCGTTCATGTACTTCCTCACTCCATCCTTCCACCTCTCATTCGGTCTACCTCTCCCTCTCTGTCCCTCCACCTCGCTCTCGTACACCCTTAGTCATTCTCTCGCTTTCCATACGTTCCATATGGCCGAACCATCTCAAGTTGTTCCTTTTCACACTTTCCAGCACATCTACCTCCACACCACACCTCCTTCTTACTTCCTCATTAGTCTGTCTATCCCTCCATGTAACTCCGCACGCACTTCCTAAGTAATTCATTTCCACTGCTCTCACTCTTGGTCGAGTCTCTCAACCAACGTCCATGCTTCGCTTCCGTAAGTCAGTGTCGGGATTACCACACTGTCATGCAAGGACTTCTTCACTTCCACACTGACCACCCTATTTCTTGTTACTGCTTTCAGCGTTCCTACAACCCTCTTCCCCTGTTGTACCCTCTCCCGCACTTCTTCATCCATAGTCCCATCTTTACTCAACACACTGCCCAGATACTTAAAAGAGTTGACGATCTCCATAGCCTGACCGTTCAGCTTCACCTCACACTCTGTGACTTCACCCCTTTCGAAGACCATAACCTTGCTCTTCCCCGCATTTACCTTCAAATTCCGTTTTTCGGACACTATTCCAAACTCATTTACCAGACCCTGCAACTCCCATTCATTATCACTCATTAGAACTGTATCATCTGCAAACAGCAGTATAGGTAGCTTCCACTCAATTCCCTCCCTTTGCAGCGATACACCAACACCAAATGCAATGGGGACACTTTAATAATGATAATATTAGACAAAATATAAAGACAACTCTGTTGCGTTCGTGGAAGTCGCTTCGCTTTGTTTACTTTACGCTCGGAGTGACTTCCTGGCGCCTTGGCGGTCGACTGAAAATGGCTAAGCTAACCAGTTGTTGGGTATATTTTTTATAAAGACTTGCGTTATAGGCCGTGGGATACAGGACGGGATGAAGGGGGGCTCTGCCCACACTCACCCCCCCGTGAATTATAATAATCATCATATATGTTGCCAGCAGGGGGGCAGGGGGCAAGTAAAACAGCTGGCCCAAACCTATTGCATCCTGGGTAAACAAACAGACAATCCAAAGCGACGACGGACTCCCGCCGATTTTCGGCACAAACGCGCCGTTTTATTCTCGTCGAAAACCACATTTAAAAAGTTAGGCAAGAATGTAGTTACCGGGTGTACCGCCCACCTTGTTTACACTATGCGGATGCCTTTGGATATAACAATACATTAGCCTAACCAATTTACCAAACAACCTAACCTAGTATTCATGCAGAAAGGAGGAGTGGGTGTTCTGGTGGCTGAAGAGCTGGCGGAAAGTGTGCTTCAGATTACGAGAGTTAGTGAAAGGCTGATTGTTTTGAAGTTGAAAGTGGTTGAAAGAATTCTGAATGTGATATCTGCATATGCTCCACAGGCTGGTTTACAGAAAGAGATAAAAGAGGACTTCTGGAATGACACCGTCAGTGTCATTTCAGGCCTCTCGGAGAATGAAATAACTATCGTGGGGGGGGACCTCAATGGTCACGTGGGAGCATCTGCAGATGGATACGAGGGGGTACATGGAGGAATTGGTTACGGAAGGAGAAATCTAGAAGGCGAATATATTGGAGTCCTGCGTTGCACTCAATATGGTTGTGTGTAACACAAAGTTCAAGAAAAGACAGAGCCACCTGATCACATATAACTCTGGGGTCTCCAGTAGCCAGATAGATTACTTCTTGGTTAATAGGAAAGACTGGAAACTAGTTCGAGATGTAAAGGTCATCCCGAGCGAAGAATGTATCCCCCAGCATAAGCTACTTGTGTGTGACATGAGCTTATACAGAGATCCTAAGCGCAAGAAGGTTTACATACCCAAAAGGAAAGTGTGGCTGCTGAAGGACAAGGAAGTTAGGGATAGGTTTCATAATGAACTGGAGGAAATGAATAGAAATAAGGAAGCTAGGCCTAACGATGTAAATAGCCAATGGAACTTTCTTAAGCATAGCCTTATCGCTGCCACTGACAAAGTCTGTGGGAAAACAAAGGGTCACCCCAGGAATAAGACCTCTTGGTGGTGGAACGATGAGGTAGAACATGCTGTGAAAGAGAAAAGGAGATGCTTCAAAGCATGGAAGAAAGGAGGCAGCAGGGAGGAATACCAGGCAGCTAAACGAACTGCCAAAAGAGTTATTTACAATGCTAAAAATCACATTAAGGACCTGGTCCTCGAACAAGTGTGTAACACTGACAATCCCAATGGGATCTTCAACCTAGCTAGGCGAGTTAAAAATGACAGTAGGGATATTATAGGTGAACAGTGTGTTAGAGATGATAATGGGAAGATTGTGTATGCAGAAAATGAAATCAGAGAAGCATGGAAGGTACACTATGAACGATTGCTAAATGTAGAGTTTGAATGGGATAAGGAACAGCTTAGTATCGAAAAACCAATATCTGAGCCCCCTCCTTTGATAGCACCAGCTGTAGTGAGCGACGCAATCAATAAAATGAAGGACGGTAAAGCTCCAGGTTGCTCCGACATTGTCGCTGAGATGATAAAAGCCTCAGGGGAGATTGGTGTAAACTTAGTCACTGAGTTGATAAACACCATTATTAAAGATGAGAAAATCCCAGAGGATTGGCTCAAAAGTGTAATAGTAAATATATACAAAGGAAAAGGGGATGCGCTAGATAGAGGAAATTATAGGGGCCTGAAAATGCTTGACCAAATCATGAAGGTCTGTGAGAGAGTCCTTGAGGGTTTGATCAGGCAAAGCATCTCTATTGATGATATGCAGTTTGGTTTTATGCCAGGACGTGGTACAACCGATGCTATCTTCATAGTCAGGCAGATACAGGAAAGATACTTACTAAAAGGCAGGGATCTTTACTTTGTGTTTGTGGACCTGGAGAAGGCCTTTGATAGGGTACCTAGAGATGTTGTACAGTGGGCTATGAGGAAACTTGGTGTGGAAGAGTGGCTGGTGCGTGTGATAATGAAGATGTATGAGGATTCGCGAAGTTCGGTGAGGGTGAAGGGTGTACTGAGTGATGAGTTCGCAGTCCGTGTTGGAGTCCATCAGGGTTCAGTGTTAAGCCCCCTCCTCTTTATTATGGTCTTGGAGGCGCTGTCTAGAATTTTTAGAGGCGGACTCCCGTTGGAACTGTTTTATGCAGACGATTTAGTCCTAATAGCTGACAGTATGCAGGATGCTGAGGCCAAATTCAGAGAGTGGAGAGAGGGCATGGCGAGCAAGGGTTTAAGAGTCAATATTTAACAAAACCAAGGTTATGCATTGTAGATTGAGACGAGGCAATGTGGAAAAGAGCGGTGCATACCCATGTGCAAGTGTGTGGAAAGGGAGTGGGCGTTAACTCAATTCAATGTAGCATCTGTCGATGTTGGGTACACCATGGGAGTAAGCGCTGTATTAGACTAAAGGGGCCCCTGCCGAAGGATAAGTCAGAAAAAGAGAGATTTGAGTGCGTAGTGTGCCCCGGCGAGCTTGTGTTAAGTGATGATCCTGTGGCTGTGAATTTGGAAATGAGTCTTTGGAGCTGGTGAAAAAGTTTTGTTACCTAGGAGATACCATCTCTGCCGGTGGTGGGGCTGGGGCTGCCACTGTTGCTAGAATTAGGTGTGGCTGGGGGAAGTTCAGAGAATTGATGCCTAGAATAACTGAACCATGAAAAGAATGTGCCTCTCCCCCTGAAAGGGAAAGGTGAGTATGCCTAACATGGGTTAGAAGTGCAATGGCACGGTATGCCTTCAGAAACATGGGCCGTTAAAGTAGAGGATTGTCAACAGAGATGGAGGCGTAAATGAGATGAGATCATGGTGAGATGGGATGTGTGGGGACAGGCTAAAGGATAGAATAACAAATGTTGAGCTGAGGACGACGTTTAGGTATAAAGAGTGATTAGCGAGTTGTGATGCGGCCAAGTAGACTGGGATGGTATGGACATGTTGGAGAGAATGGATGTAGCAAAATTTGGGTGAAAAAATGCAGGTCTGTGATTGTGGAGGGAGCTGCACCAAGGGGTGGAACGAGGAAGACCGGGG
>CM064498.1:50544135-50894282 GCA_032716605.1 Paralithodes platypus
ACCTCAACAACATTTCCCGTAGTCATTACTACAGAGAAATTTTAATCACAACACTTATACATTGTATCACAGCTCATATACTCTGTACATATCCTCCGGCAGGGTCTAGGGTGTCTTATGTTTCACTGACTGCACCCCCCCCCCCCCCCTTCTTAAACTAAACAATTTGTGACTTAAAGACCCCATCTAGACCCTTTGCCGTAAAGCTACACATGGCATTGATGGTTTGTCTAGTGCTACCGACAGGTATCGAGTCAAAAACGTATGATTTGAAGCCCATAGTTGAGTAGTAGCTATGTCTTCAACAGATTTTGTTTTGAGAAAACGTAAAGACACTGCCCATTTGTGTAAATCGTGGGCCCTACCCACTACGCCGGGATTACTCTCTTTAATGACTTCTACTAGCAGAGAAGCCATTTTACGTTTCATTAATCTATTACCTGTACTCGATACCCATAAAGCACCTTGTTGGTTAAGAGGTGCCACTCTCATATATTTGGTTAAAGCTTGTACAGGACACAAATTATGGTGCACTTTACCCGTTTCAACGCCGGTACCGTGAACTCTGAGAAAAACATGTTCACTATGTTCATTCTTGGCGATGAACCCTGGGGAAGGTGCAATATGAATGCAATCATTTAGTCCTACCAAACCTTATGCAATTAGGGGTGTTGCTCATCGCTGCCAGCTCAGACACCCTGTTACCAGTTGCCAAAGCCATAAGGAACACAGCCTTTTTTAATAGCAATTCAAAATCTGCCGTATTCTGATACAGACGGGAATGAAGCAAAGATGACGCTTTGTCAAGAGACCAGGTAGGCATGAGCTGACGGGGAGGTGGGCGGAGTTTGAAGCATGCTCCTCATGAAACCTGTTTCTTCCGCTTGTGGTATGGTTAGACCTGTAAGGTCAAAGAATGGCACCCTGATAGCTGTTAAGTGATTTTTTAGAGTCACTACAGATAGACGTTTCTGTTCAAACAAATAGTTTAAATAATTAAAAACTAATTCCACCGAAGGTACTGTCTGTTCTGTTCTAACTATCCAAGAAGTAAGGGACTGCCAATGAGATTGATATTGCTTCTTGGTAGATTGTGTGTACTGATTCATAAATTTATCTGTCACGTTTCTACCATACGGCGTTAGCCACTTGGCCTCCTGAATGTCCACAATGCAAAAGTCAGCGAGGTCCTTTAGGTTGCCAATCTTGTCTAAGTGGAAATACCCGACCGGGAGCGACACCGGGTTCGGGCACCACGTTACCAATTGCTGGTACCACAACTGCGCCGGCCACAGGGGCGCGATTAACGAGACTACGTCTCGATAATCCTGTAGTTTGTTTTGACTACGTGGCACATTAGAGAAGTGTCTGGTGGCGGAAACAGATAAATGGAACTCCACATGTTCCAATCCGTCACCAATGCGTCGGGGTCCCCCGCCGGCGTTAATGTCCGGCGTGTGAGGTACCGAGGGAGTTTGTGATTCTCCTCTGACGCAAACAGATCCACTTGTGGACGGTGAGGCTCTGCACTCATTTGATCAAAAATGCTCTGCTTGAGTGCCCACTCTACTGTTGTGCTCTGTCTCCGAGACAGAGCGTCTGCCCAGACGTTTGCTACGCCTGGGAGATATGATGCATGAAGATGAATGTTCAGCTTGTCGGCTAGAACAAAAATCTTTTCTGACACATCTAGCAACTTCCGAGACCTCGTTGACCCTTGTTTCTGAATGCAGTGAACTGCATTGAGATTGTCCATCCTGAAGGCCACCGATTTTTCCCGTAAAGTAGAGCCGTGAACTTGAAGGAAATACAAGGCGACTAGTAACTCTTTTACATTTATGTGGGAGGTTTCTGAATGGGACCAAAGCCCTTGACCCTGATGCCCGAGGTTTGACTGAAGCCCCAACCTATCGTCCCTGACGCATCCGTGTCCACCCATACCGTCGGCGGAGGAGAGGTCCATGACATGACTGAGTGCAACATTTCCCTCTTCGCCCAGACCGCTAGTAAGCTGTGTATTAATGTTGGGATAGGCCATAATGTTCCCGCCGGTAATAGTGGGAAATATTTGTTGCCCTCCAAGATTAAACGTTTGACTTTCAACCGGCCCAACTTCACAGTTAGTTGAACCCAGTTGAGAGAACCGACTAGAGATTCCCAGAGTCTCTGTGTTGTAGTCAGACTGTGGAGAAACATAAACAAAAATTTGCGAAATCTGTTTCGATTGTCCACACTCTGACTCAGAGTGAGAGATGCTGTGTCCCAGACCAGCCCTATCCACTGAATTACTCGTGAGGGAACAAGGTTTGACTTTACTAAGTTGACCTTGAATCCTAGAGATTTGACATGGTTTAACGTAATGTTGACATGAGTGTTGCATAACTTTTCTGTCTCTGCTACCACCAGCCAGTCGTCCAGATACCACAAGATCCTGATCCCCTGTTCTAAAATGGGCATCAGGGCTTGCCGGACTAATTTTGTGAATATGCGTGGCGCTAGGTTCAATCCAAACGGCATCCTTTGAAAGACAGAAGTCTGATGCATTATTCTTAAAGCCAGAAATTTTTGAAATCTCTTTTTTACCGGGACGTGCCAATACGCGTCTGTCAGGTCTAATGAACACATCCACCCTCCCGGCGGAAGTGTTAGCCTGATTTGATTCACTGTCAGCAACCTGAAGGACACGTTGTGAATGTGGAGATTCAAATAAGACAGGTCTACGACCGGTCTCATCTGAATACTGTCCCTTTTTGGTACTAGAAATAGTTTGGATGTAAACACCGGGTAAGTCGGGGGGACTGGGATAATGACACTCTTGGTAATCATCTCCTGAACTAGTGACTCCACCTCTAAAGAAACATGATTGGCCTTTGTCGGCTGACGTAAGCGAGGTCGCCGGAGACACTGCCAAGTGATGCCTTTACGTACCACAGTCCTCGCCCATGTTCTTAATGGCCATGCTTGATGACACGCCCGGAATGACCCAGTTAGCAGACTGGGGTTCGCCGGCTGGACTACCCTCTGTTCCAACACGCCTTTGACTGGCCCCGGGAGTGAGAGAGACCTTAGTTTTTGCTGGTGGTGGTGTACCCTTGGACGACTGGCCGGGTTTGGCTGGAGGTGGGCCCTGACCTGGTCGTTGGTGAAACCTGTGGCCTTTACCTGAGAATTTATCCTGTTTATACCTGAACTGAGCCTGACCCTGGGTGGAAGGGACTTTGGCTGATGAAAAGGCTTAGACCCACTAGCTTGAGCTTTCGAAACTTGTTTGGGCTTAGGGAAAGTGAAGGTAGGCTTCTTAGGTTGAGAGGGACTTTGTTTGAATGCTTATGCCATATTGAAAACAGTCTTCCAAACTGCTGGTGAAATCAAAGAAGGAGTTAGAACTGGAGACAGAACTACTTGGCTTGCAATACGGTCAGGAAGTTTCTTCACTAAGAACATCCTCAGATCCTGCCTTGCTCGAACTGCCTCTAATAAGGTTGTCCGAATATCTCCTAAAGACTAGCAGAGGGAACTCCTCCGGCACTAAAAACCGGAAGAGAGAACCAAGTATGGTTTTCTTGAGGGATTTGGTGAGAAGATTTTGAAGTGAAAGTAGTGGCAAAATTTTGAGCCTCTGTTTCCCATTCCACCGAAGGTCCCGTACCCAACTGCCCCACCTGCAAGACTGGATTAGAGGCTGAGTCTGTGATCGGAAACATATCCAACTCCGGCGTCAAAGCAGAAAGTGCCTTGATGTCGTTAAAGCCATCATTCTTAGTCCAGTCAGAAAATAGCTTGGAAGCTGAGGCAGGGGGTAGGGCTGGTGTTGATGCATACACAAAAAAGTCATGGTTATAATAACTTGGAATGGCCTTAATATGAACATCTAAAACATTTCCTTGACTATCCAATGCTCTGAGTTTTCTAGACTTATTGCCTTGGATTACCCACTCATGTGGTACAGGGAGCTCCCCCGAAATAGTAGCTTGTGCTGCCTCTGGCTTAGTTGGTAACATTGCTACCCATGACTCATCAGGCCCATATAAAAGAGGCATAGCTCCTTTTTTTGACTGGTGCCTTGTCTAAAGGGGGGGGGGGGAGTTATGTCTGATATGACTCGCACATTGGAAGTAGTGAGAGCTGCTGTGCCTGGCACATTGGAAATTGGATCTGACACAAGAGGAGGGTTAGGTATTTTAGCTAAAGCAATGGATGTAGCCAGAGGTCGCACATTCGTCGACGTCGCGGGAGCTCCCATACCAACTGTAGGAGTTTCCGGCGTAGGGCCAAAGAACTTATTAAGTGCATTTAATAGTAATCCATCAATCTCTTCTGTAGTTACATACCTAGCAGATGACGAACTCCGTGGAGATTCGACAGTACCCTGAGAGTCGTCTAGATGGTGACCTGACTCTTCAACTTCCATCTCTGAGACCAGAGAACGCTGTTCTTCATCCCTTAAGTCTGGCCTATCATGGGAAGATCCCGCCGAAGCCGGGACCTCCACATGCCGCCATGTTAAATCTGGGATAGAAGATGGTACATCGGCATCCCGGTGGACGTCAGCCACTACTTGAGTCACAAAAGGATGTGTTCTGTCCTGCCAGGGCTGAGTATCGCCATACACCCTGGCTGTGGCTGTTACTCGCTTGCGAGCTTGGTATACTCTCCAATTGGGAGCCCTCACCCGAGCACCCTAGAGGTTTATAGTTTCTGTAAGATACTTCTAAATCTGCGGCTGACACACGTGACCTGGTAGAAAAAGCATGAATATCAGGTGATGAAATGTCCGCCGGGGCATCCTCCACCACATTCTCTGACTCCACCCCCGACCTGTCAGATTGGACGGTAGACTTGGTGGGGGTAGAGGCAGAAAGCGGGGTACAAGGCTCCGACGACAGCCGTGAGTCCTTTCGCGCCGGAGGATCCCTTTTGGATGATTTATGACTCCTACTTGACTTATGCTTAGTCCTAGTAATGTCTTTAGGTCCCCTACTCTCTTCCTTTTTCCTCTTCTTTGAAGGTGAAGCAGAGTGGCCCAAAGCTTTCACCTGCTTCCTCAGGGGTGACCTTGATTTAGGCCTCGTCGCCATTGCCGAGGGTGACGGTGAGCGAGGCCTCTTAGATTTGCCGGGGGAGGGTGTGGCAACCTGTCCCCGCCCAGTCTCTGAGGTCTTACGTGCACGTATCTTACACTTAGGGGGGGCATGTTTGATAATTAAAAGCTCCCATAGCTCAAGGTTATCACATTGCAATGCTTTATGTGCTACATTCGTTGAATAAGTAGCGAGAAGTTGTTTCACTTCTTGCAAAGCCACCGCCGCAGTATTATCCTTTTGAATTAAAACTTTAACACTTAAGAGGTTACAAATAGTGCAATTCTTTGTCACCCATATCCCCCGTGACCGATCTAGGCATTGAACACATTTAATGCAAAGCTTGTGTGCAAAAATAGGGATACCTGAGCATAACGGCGTTGAACATAAAGTAATGAGAGGTTCTAGTGCCGACATGACAGAGACTGGTGGAAATCTACCCCACCCCCGGGATCTACCTGGTCATCTGGCGCAACGCCGGTACTCCGCCCTGGAAAGAGAAAATTTCCAGGAATTAATGCTCATAAGGTTACCCCAAAATGTTTCAAAAACATGTGTCACAAAACCGCTGGTCAACGAACCGTAGCCCTCAACCACTACTTTTCGTTTTCCTTTAGTTTCATAGTAAAGATTTCAGCATATCTTTACCTGTCCAAA
Organism: Paralithodes platypus; assembly: GCA_032716605.1. NCBI lineage: Eukaryota > Metazoa > Arthropoda > Malacostraca > Decapoda > Lithodidae > Paralithodes > Paralithodes platypus. Next base: position 50,549,874 of record CM064498.1, read on the forward strand.
AGATTTAAGCATATCTTCTGAATCTTCATAAAGATGAAGCATATCTTTATTAATGATGAAGTCTTTCAAGTATCCCTTTACACTTGAAACACTAGTAAGATTCAGGCATCTTTTTATCCCATAAAAAGTCTAAGCCTATCTTAATCTCTAATCCGACTTCTCCCAGAAGCCCTCATAGATCGCCGTCTTGAAAGCCGTGATACCCTATTGTATCAATCAATTGTTTGGCAAACCATAGCGAATTGCAAATCCGTTAATATAATCACCCGAAGGTACAACCGCCGGGTTTTATATTAAATGTCAAACCAATTGTACCTGCCCCAGACCTCTTTGTAAAAAGGTCGCCGGGAGGGAAAGACCAATCAAACAAACAGCATTGTTTCAATGGCTTTGAAAAGCCGAGAAAACCATATCCAACAGGTGTCAGCATGATCACCTAGATAAATGTGTGGAGCCCACCTCGCCGGGAATAACACAGGAAGCCTGATCACAGGCTCGATCACAGAGAACGCAGCTTCTGATGAGCCCTCAAGCTACCAAACTCGCCGGGGTAACTACCGTTTTTAACCAACTTGACTAAAACCCGGTAAACAAAACGGCTTTTTCGGAGCAATCGAGAAAAACCGCCGGAAAGGCAACTCACACCAATCAGAACGCAATCTGATAAACATAATCAGACACCCAGTCCGAAGCTCCTGGATCAGCCAATCACAACTAATCCAGGACACACATGACACATGAATACATTTGTTATCATAATAAACAATGAAAACACTTGCATATGTGAAAAACTACGAGTGGCTGGCTAGGCCTGGTGAAAACGGAATAAACACTTAATGACATCGAAACACAGTCGAAAAGCACTCCATCCCACCAAAATTGGAACAGCCACCACATCAACATCGTAGAAAAAACCCGGGTAAGGGTAACACTGACTCGGGACCCAGAAAGAACTCCACTACGTGAAGAAAAATACACCAGGAACGTCAGTACAAAACAAAATAGGCTACTCCATCTGAAAGATAGCTAGAAGCCCGACATCGCGTAGTTAAAGCCTCCTAACAAGCTAGGACTAAAGATGGCTAAACACGAGAAAAAAAAAACGTTTCAGAGCGTCCTTAACTCGGCCACGAGGGTCCGTCCGAAATAGACGCCCCAACAAAAACGACCCAAAATACACTTGTTCTGCGAGAAAACCACCCATGACACCCCTGCTAAGATAATCCTAACCTTACTCAAGACATTCCAGAGTAAACAAATGAGAAAAAACTCACTAGGGACGCAAGAATGCGGAATCAAAGCGGAGCACTGTGGGAGACACGTCCGGGTGGGGTGAGCGCAGAGCAAGGAAGGCGGAAAGATGCGCTAGTCAGCGTCTGGTCCAAGAATCCACAGAAGTACATCCACGGAATATGGAAAGCTTTTGAATAGTTATTCTTATTTTATTTTTATTTTTTATTTGTAACAAAGTTTTTTCGTAGTGAGAACCCAATTATAAAGACGAACCATGAGTGATTTTGCGTGTGCTTATGATGAAGGTCCTCGGAGCTCTGCGGCGGTAGATTCAAACTACGCTTATGAGCGTGTGAAGAGGTAGCCTTATGTAATAGGCATAATCGTCAATGATGGAGGGGCCACTAATAAATATATTATTCTATATTTGTCAGTTTCTCTTGTTATAATGTTCATCTTGCTATATTTACTTTTGTATCGAAATATATAGAAGACGACGATCGGGTGCAAATACCGTAGAGTGTTATTTTCATGGTCGGGTGCAAATTTCCACTCCGTATATATAATGATGACAATTATCCTAAGTGAGGGCCTCAACATAGGGCCTATTCCAAAGGCAATAAAAATAGACGGGAGCATGATCGCGAGCGTCCGCCGCCGCTTCGCGTAGTGTAAATAAGGCGGGCGGTAGCCTACACCCGAACACTAGGTTACATCCTTGCCGCTTAGCCTACCTAAGGGTCCAGCGGACGTCCACGTTAGCTGTGTCCATCGAGACGAAATTCAACTAAGGTAAGGTAAAAATATACTGTAGGCCTAAGCGTATCCTACGGTACTTTTAGATTTAGCCTAGGCTAGGCTATATAAGAAATGGCGATAGCCTAGCCTAATCGAAAATGGAGATAGCATTAAGCTAGGCTAAGCATTTAACTAGGCTAGCCTAAAGGCCTGATGCAAATTAATAGTTTGTTGATAGGCCTAGCTGAATAGCCTAGCCTACTTGTACTGAAATTATTAGGTCAATATTTACGAGCCGCACCACAGCTGGGATCTCATTTCTAATGGTAGTTTTGGGTTCCTATCATTTTATGCTTCACTGCTATATAATTTTTATCCACCAGATTTTTTTTTTCTTGGCTTTATTTATTTTTTAGCATTAGGGTACGAGTACCAATGGAGACGCATTGCCCAAAGGAAACGCACTTGAAACAAAAAAACTTGCACAGGCATAGGATGAGTAGATAGATGCATGAATGGTGGGCCAAAATATTCTTTAACTATCACCTAATATGCTCACATAGTACCAGCTTATTATTTTCATATGTTATTGTGTGAGATGAGATGAACTTATAAAATGTCATGTTTTCGCAAATTCCTTACGAAAACCTAAGGATTTCTTTTTTTTTAAAAGCTAAATTTCTTACAGTTCCCTAATTTGAATCTCGTTTCTATTACTGCAGGTTGATAGTGCATGAGTTGAAGTATAACACTGCATGATCAAAAGGCTTTTACTTGCACGGCTGAAGGGGGGTGAGGGTGCGTCCCCATATGACCAGCAAAAAACCCAAAGTCCAATGGAGACGCATTTTTTCAAATTGATGCCAGAAGGTCGTACACCACACTGCTAACATAGCATACTCTCCTCTATGTCTGGTATAAATAAGGTTGAGTTTCCTTCACCATTGACGAAGCTGCCTTAAGTAGAACTCAGTGCCCTATAGAGACGCACGCGTCTGATTAGGGCAGCCGCGTTGCGTCTCCTTAGGTCCTCGTAAATGTGTGTTTATTTTGTTAACATTATTAACCCTTGTCTAGCGGGCCCTCTGTGGCCGTTTTGGGCCTTTTCAGGCCGTTCTGACTGCTATATCAACCATCAGTATGAAAGGAACTGTATTGCGCCGAAAACTAGGTGGAAATCGCTACACAATGACGCCACATACAGCTACGTAGCACTCGTGGAGCACTGACAGTGTTACCTCGAAGATGGAAGTTTAGCTGATTTTGCTACCTTGCTCACTTTTAGCGAACTATTGGTTACACTGTCATCCTCCCGCGCGGTGGGGGAACTGGAGTTAGTGTGGGCCGGGAGGCCACAGATGTCGGACGTATGGATCATTACTATCCCACCCATTTTCACTCGATTTCCACCCATTTTTCACCCGTTTTTTGCCAGTTTTTTCAACTCGACTTATGTGGTGAGCCGCTTTTTAAGGGTTAAACATAATAACCTTTTATTTTATCCTGGGTGAAGGAAACTCGACCCTAATTACACCATACATATTGGGGAGAATGGCTTTCTACCAGTGAGGTATGGCAACAGTTTGAAAAATGCGTCTCTATAGGACCTCCAGAATTTTTTGCTGGCCCTAAGGAGACGTGCCCCTTTTACCCCCTCAGCAATTCAAAATCACATTAAGCATGTTCTTGCCACACAGTTAAATGTTTGAGTGGGCCCTGTCAGCCTAGTGATGAAAAAATATACTATGTTTCCAGGCCCTCCACCCATTTCCTATCCCTATTTTCCCCAAATATGCCCGGGTTGGCGACTGGTGCTTGATTTAAACCTCGTATTAGCATGCATGTTACATATATACCTTCCCTGCATCCTCTAAACTGTTTTGTTATTGGCCTACAATGAGCAATTAGTATGTTTAGTAATATTTTATGTCTCTCTAATAATATATATTATAAGGCCTATGTCAGTCCGTTTTATTGCTTTAGCATTGTCAACTTACGACCAAAATGACCATGCTTTGTTTCTGGTACCCATGAGGTAAGTACAGTACAGTACTTATATCATTTTATGTGTGTTTTTGTGTTTTAAACATACCTGCGTCTCCTTAGGACCAGGGGCGTCCCCTTAGGATTTTGCTGCCCTAAGGGGACGCATCTCTTATTTATCTTCTCTCTCCTACACAATATGATATAAAGTAAAAATGTTAGTGCCTGGTGAAAATATAAGCTTTTTGCTATTTATCCCCCTTACCCTCAATTTCCTATTTCTTATAGGCAAGCGGAAGCAACTCGTAAACAAAAAAAAAGTATGTAAAAATGCGTCTGCATTGGTACTCGTACCCTAACCTAACCAAAAAACCTAACCTAACCTAACCAAAAAACCTAACCTCCTAACCTAACCCAATAGCCCCCAAATACATTTAGGTTAGGTTAATGCAAAAAAAAAAAAAAAAATAAATAAATAAAGACAAGAAAAAAAAATATTTTCCGGTGGATAAAAATTATATAGCAATGAAGCATAAAATGATAGGAACCCAAAACTACCATTATAAATGAGATCCCAGCTGTGGTGCGGCTCGTAAATATTGACCAATTTTTATAAAGAGAATCTTTTACAAATCTGGGTACGATTTTAGTTTCTGGACACCTGTTTGACAGGTACCGGTACCGCCAACGATTTAATACATATTTGTTTTCGGTTTCCACGCATCCAACACCAAGCTACACCCTTTTCTGGTGTCCGAAACACTAAAAAAGCAATCTATCTATCTATTGCCTGACGCCGTGATCCCCGAAGGGGTGGCCACGAACGAACCGCCCCCATGCACCTCTGTCACCAGTCAGTCGACGCCCCTCCCCCCAACCAGCACCGCCTTCGTTCATGTACTTCCTCACTCCATCCTTCCACCTCTCATTCGGTCTACCTCTCCCTCTCTGTCCCTCCACCTCGCTCTCGTACACCCTCTTAGTCATTCTCTCGCTTTCCATACGTTCCATATGGCCGAACCATCTCAAGTTGTTCCTTTTCACACTTTCCAGCACATCTACCTCCACACCACACCTCCTTCTTACTTCCTCATTAGTCTGTCTATCCCTCCATGTAACTCCGCACGCACTTCCTAAGTAATTCATTTCCACTGCTCTCACTCTTGGTCGAGTCTCTCAACCAACGTCCATGCTTCGCTTCCGTAAGTCAGTGTCGGGATTACCACACTGTCATGCAAGGACTTCTTCACTTCCACACTGACCACCCTATTTCTTGTTACTGCTTTCAGCGTTCCTACAACCCTCTTCCCCTGTTGTACCCTCTCCCGCACTTCTTCATCCATAGTCCCATCTTTACTCAACACACTGCCAGATACTTAAAAGAGTTGACGATCTCCATAGCCTGACCGTTCAGCTTCACCTCACACTCTGTGACTTCACCCCTTTCGAAGACCATAACCTTGCTCTTCCCCGCATTTACCTTCAAATTCCGTTTTTCGGACACTATTCCAAACTCATTTACCAGACCCTGCAACTCCCATTCATTATCACTCATTAGAACTGTATCATCCGCAAACAGCAGTATAGGTAGCTTCCACTCAATTCCCTCCCTTTGCAGCGATACACCAACACCAAATGCAATGGGGACACTTTAATAATGATAATATTAGACAAAATATAAAGACAACTCTGTTGCGTTCGTGGAAGTCGCTTCGCTTTGTTTACTTTACGCTCGGAGTGACTTCCTGGCGCCTTGGCGGTCGACTGAAAATGGCTAAGCTAACCAGTTGTTGGGTATATTTTTTTATAAAGACTTGCGTTATAGGCCGTGGGATACAGGACGGGATGAAGGGGGGCTCTGCCCACACTCACCCCCCCGTGAATTATAATAATCATCATATATGTTGCCAGCAGGGGGGCAGGGGGCAAGTAAAACAGCTGGCCGTAACCTATAGCATCCTGGGTAAACAAACAGACAATCCAAAGCGACGACGGACTCCCGCCGATTTTCGGCACAAACGCGCCGTTTTATTCTCGTCGAAAACCACATTTAAAAAGTTAGGCAAGAATGTAGTTACCGGGTGTACCGCCCACCTTGTTTACACTATGCGGATGCCTTTGGATATAACAATACATTAGCCTAACCAATTTACCAAACAACCTAACCTAGTATTCATGCAGAAAGGAGGAGTGGGTGTTCTGGTGGCTGAAGAGCTGGCGGAAAGTGTGCTTCAGATTACGAGAGTTAGTGAAAGGCTGATTGTTTTGAAGTTGAAAGTTGGTGAAAGAATTCTGAATGTGATATCTGCATATGCTCCACAGGCTGGTTTACAGAAAGAGATAAAAGAGGACTTCTGGAATGACACCGTCAGTGTCATTTCAGGCCTCTCGGAGAATGAAATAACTATCGTGGGGGGGGACCTCAATGGTCACGTGGGAGCATCTGCAGATGGATACGAGGGGGTACATGGAGGAATTGGTTACGGAAGGAGAAATCTAGAAGGCGAATATATATTGGAGTCCTGCGTTGCACTCAATATGGTTGTGTGTAACACAAAGTTCAAGAAAAGACAGAGCCACCTGATCACATATAACTCTGGGGTCTCCAGTAGCCAGATAGATTACTTCTTGGTTAATAGGAAAGACTGGAAACTAGTTCGAGATGTAAAGGTCATCCCGAGCGAAGAATGTATCCCCCAGCATAAGCTACTTGTGTGACATGAGCTTATACAGAGATCCTAAGCGCAAGAAGGTTTACATACCCAAAAGGAAAGTGTGGCTGCTGAAGGACAAGGAAGTTAGGGATAGGTTTCATAATGAACTGGAGGAAATGAATAGAAATAAGGAAGCTAGGCCTAACGATGTAAATAGCCAATGGAACTTTCTTAAGCATAGCCTTATCGCTGCCACTGACAAAGTCTGTGGGAAAACAAAGGGTCACCCCAGGAATAAGACCTCTTGGTGGTGGAACGATGAGGTAGAACATGCTGTGAAAGAGAAAAGGAGATGCTTCAAAGCATGGAAGAAAGGAGGCAGCAGGGAGGAATACCAGGCAGCTAAACGAACTGCCAAAAGAGTTATTTACAATGCTAAAAATCACATTAAGGACCTGGTCCTCGAACAAGTGTGTAACACTGACAATCCCAATGGGATCTTCAACCTAGCTAGGCGAGTTAAAATGACAGTAGGGATATTATAGGTGAACAGTGTGTTAGAGATGATAATGGGAAGATTGTGTATGCAGAAAATGAAATCAGAGAAGCATGGAAGGTACACTATGAACGATTGCTAAATGTAGAGTTTGAATGGGATAAGGAACAGCTTAGTATCGAAAAACCAATATCTGAGCCCCCTCCTTTGATAGCACCAGCTGTAGTGAGCGACGCAATCAATAAAATGAAGGACGGTAAAGCTCCAGGTTGCTCCGACATTGTCGCTGAGATGATAAAAGCCTCAGGGGAGATTGGTGTAAACTTAGTCACTGAGTTGATAAACACCATTATTAAAGATGAGAAAATCCCAGAGGATTGGCTCAAAAGTGTAATAGTAAATATATACAAAGGAAAAGGGGATGCGCTAGATAGAGGAAATTATAGGGGCCTGAAAATGCTTGACCAAATCATGAAGGTCTGTGAGAGAGTCCTTGAGGGTTTGATCAGGCAAAGCATCTCTATTGATGATATGCAGTTTGGTTTTATGCCAGGACGTGGTACAACCGATGCTATCTTCATAGTCAGGCAGATACAGGAAAGATACTTACTAAAAGGCAGGGATCTTTACTTTGTGTTTGTGGACCTGGAGAAGGCCTTTGATAGGGTACCTAGAGATGTTGTACAGTGGGCTATGAGGAAACTTGGTGTGGAAGAGTGGCTGGTGCGTGTGATAATGAAGATGTATGAGGATTCGCGAAGTTCGGTGAGGGTGAAGGGTGTACTGAGTGATGAGTTCGCAGTCCGTGTTGGAGTCCATCAGGGTTCAGTGTTAAGCCCCCTCCTCTTTATTATGGTCTTGGAGGCGCTGTCTAGAATTTTTAGAGGCGGACTCCCGTTGGAACTGTTTTATGCAGACGATTTAGTCCTAATAGCTGACAGTATGCAGGATGCTGAGGCCAAATTCAGAGAGTGGAGAGAGGGCATGGCGAGCAAGGGTTTAAGAGTCAATATTAACAAAACCAAGGTTATGCATTGTAGTTTGAGACGAGGCAATGTGGAAAAGAGCGGTGCATACCCATGTGCAGTGTGTGGAAAGGGAGTGGCCGTTAACTCAATTCAATGTAGCATCTGTCGATGTTGGGTACACCATGGGAGTAAGCGCTGTAGTAGAATAAAGGGGCCCCTGCCGAAGGATAAGTCAGAAATAGAGAGATTTGAGTGCGTAGTGTGCAAAGGCGAGCTTGTGTTAAGTGATGATCCTGTGGCTGTGAATTTTGGAAATGAGTCTTTGGAGCTGGTGAACAAGTTTTGTTACCTAGGAGATACCATCTCTGCCGGTGGTGGGGCTGAGGCTGCCACTGTTGCTAGAATTAGGTGTGGCTGGGGGAAGTTCAGAGAATTGATGCCAATCCTGACCATGAAAAGAATGCCTCTCCCCCTGAAGGGAAAGGTGTATGCCTCATGTGTTAGAAGTGCAATGACGTATGCCTCAGAAACATGGGCCGTTAAAGTAGAGGATGTCAACAGAATGGAGCGTAATGAGATGAGAATGGTGAGATGGATGTGTGGGCCAGGCTACAGGATAGAATAACAAATGTTGAGCTGAGGAGACGTTTAGGTATAAAGAGTATTAGCGAGGTGATGCGTACAAGTAGACTGGGATGGTATGGACATGTGGAGAGAATGGATGTACAAAATTGGGTGAAAAAATGCAGGTCTGTGATTGTGGAGGGAGCTGCACCAAGGGGTGGACCGAGGAAGACCTGGGATCGGACTATACGCGCCGATCTCAAATCCAAGAACTTGACAAGTGAAGCAGCCCTTAACAGGGTTGCCTGGAATGCCGCCATTAGGACAAGAGACTGAAACTGCACTTATGTGTGGAACACTCAGTTTTAAAATTTTATGTATGTATGTATGTAATGACAGGGGGCAAATACCAGAAAATATAGCGTCGAAATAGACGGGAACGTAAGTGCGAGCGCACAACATGACAACCGTACACCCGGAAACTACATCCTTCCCAAAAGTTATTATATCGTTTTCAATACTAGCCTAGGCCTATTACCGGACCAGAAAAAGGTGTAGGCCTAGCTTTGTGTTGGATGCATGGAAACCGAAAAAAAATATGTATTAAATCCTTGGTGGTAGCCTACCTGTCAAATAGCCTAGGCGTCCAGAAACTAAAATCGTACCCAAATCTGAATAGCCTAGGCCTAGGCCCTAAGTCTGATGTTTAATAGAATGGAATAAATTAGGGTATAGCCTATTCCTGCAAAACGACATGCATTACCGGTATATCTAAAATATTGGGCAGTGTTAGGCCTAGGCTACTATCAATTTAGAAAACTAAGCTATCCTCACCTGGTAGGGCCGCCTCCGGCTGCCAAATTCGCCAATCGGTAGCGCATGACAGGCTAAGGATTAGGGGCAAGAATGTAGTTACCGGGTGTACCGCCCGTCTTGTTTACACTACGCGGACGATCACCATCATGTTCCCGTCTATTTTGACTGCCTTTGGATACACAAATACATTATATTACCCTAACCAAACAACCTAACCTAACCTAACCTAACCTAATATTATAGATTTATAACTATTTATTTTATTATAAGTAGGCCTAGGCTTATTTAGGCTATAGATGATTTGGATTTTTTTTATTTTAATACCACAAATTTTCCGAGTGTTTTTAATAAACAACATTTTTCATTTGCATCAATATAGCCTAGGCTATAGTGTTTGTAATTAATTAGAAATCTCGGGAAAACCTATTTCCCCATTAGGCCTATCGATCGATGTTGAGACACGCCCCCGATAGTGATTTGAAAAGACATTAGCCTAACCTAACAACCTTACCTAACCTAACCTAGTATTATGGGTGGGGGCTACCGCCCCCACTGTCCCCTGGGCCCACACCCCCGCTGGTTGAGTACCGGTACTAATCCCTTAGTAAAAAAAAAAAAAAAAAAATGGCTGTCGATTATACGAAGGTGAAAGAAAAGTCGATGAAGTCTATGGAGTTTACTCTGCAATCTTCAGCTTTGATTGTTGTTGTTGTTGTTGTTGTTCCCTAAGCTGCCTGGCCGAACAGCCCCGAGTCCCTGAGAAAGGCCATGGCCACGATCGGGCTTTCCCACAGAGCTCTCATTGAGTGTAGATTGTGTTGTTGGCGTAAGTGGTTGTGTGAAATGCAGTCTTCTATGATGTGTTTAATGGTATGGGGTGCTGTGTTACATCCCGGGCAGGCGTCGACAACGGAGTCATCCAGTCTCTTCTGATAGCTCAGGAGAGCTGGATGGTGTCCGCATCTCAGCCTGGCCAGGTGGACTCTGTCCTCGCGAGGAAGGGAGGATTCGGAAGGATGGATTTCGGGAGGTCGTGCATGCAGCTGTGTGTTGTCTGTGAGTGAGTGGATGGATCGGTGAGAGATATGAGTATGGATGTGCTTCTGGATGTTGGTTCGGGGTGGGCAGGGAGGGAGAGAGGACAATAATTGTGTGTGATACCGTGTGCTGGGTGTTGTTTTGATATTTCTTGGTGTCTGTGGGTGTGTTGCCATGTAGTTTAGTGGGTGGTCTTGGTTCGTGGAGGCTGCTGCCAGGAATTGAGTGCCTCTCATGTCCAGATGGTCTTTGACTTTGAGGATTTTGGTTTCTTGATGTAGGTGATCTGTGGGTGCAGTAGCTGTGCAGCCTGTAATGATCTTCAGGGCTTTGTTTTGAATAGTCTGTAAGGTCTTATGATGTGTTTCAGCTAGGTTAGAAGCCCAGGCTGGGCTTGCGTATTCCATCACTGATCTTATGTATTGTTTATATACTGTGGTGGTAGTTTCTTTGTTGTGTCCAAATTTTGTGTGAGCAAGTGACCTGAGGGCGTTAAGTCTGGGTGTCAGTTTCTTTTAATGTTTGTGGTGTGCTGTTTGAATGTCATATGAGTATCATATGTTACTCCTAGGATTTTGGGTGTGTGTGTATGTGTTAGGGGTGTGTTGTTTATGGTGAGTTGAGGGATGTATTCGTGTTCTCCTGTCCAACTTGTGAGCAGGGTTGCGGTGGATTTGGCTGGGGCTAGATTAAGTCTGTTTGTAGTGCACCAGCCATGTAGTGTGTTGAGATAGGGTTGAAGGAGATCTGTTGCTCTTTTTGGGTCATGGTGTGTGCATGTGAGTGTTATGTCATCTGCATAGGAGGCTATATTGCATAGGAGCTTTGATTGTAGGCCTACATTGATAACGAGAAAGTACCATATTGACAACCTTGATACGAAAATTAAATTTTAGTACCATACTTTTATATTAGGTTTTGAAACTAATTTTAATATGATGCTTAGAGCATATAGATTCCATATCTGTCTTCAAATATGTCAAAATAATTGGTGACAAATAAATGGAGTTAGGTCCTATACTACAAATTTTCGGGATTTTTTTATTTTAATACCACGAATTTTCAGTGTTTTTTATATACAAAATTGTTCATTTGCATCAATAGTCCTATATAGTGTTTGTAATTAATTAGAAATCTCTGGAAAACCTATTTTCCCCATTAGGCCTATCGATCGATGTTGAGACCCCCCCCCCCCCCCCCGATAGTGATTTGAAGACATTAGCCTAACCTAACAACCTTACCTAACCTAATCTAGTATTATGGGTGGGGGCTGCTGCCCCCACACCCCCGCTGGTTGAGTACTAGGCCTAATCCCTTAGGCCTAGTAAAAAAAAAAAAAAAAAAAAATTGGCTGTCGATTATACGAAGGTGAAAGAAAAGTTGATGAAGTCTACGGTGTTTACTCTGCAATGTTCAGCTTTGATTGTACATTCATAACGGGAAAATACCGTATTGACAACCTTGTTACGAAAATTGATAATTATCGCGAATAGACTCGCAGCGTTATTATACATAATTTATTAGGGAAAGTGAAGCTCTATGGAATCCTTATAATATACTCACATAGATTCCATTGTGGGAGAATAGCCTAGTTTTGATAAGTTTTGTAACTCGATTTTGTCGATATAAATAGTCCCGCGCGTAAACAAACTCAGTCCCGCAATCTTGAGAGCTCTGCTACGGACGTGTTCATGTTTACAAAGAGTGTTCGGAAGGGAGTACACTCGCTACGGTAAAGTGTTATTTTCTACAAAGATGTTACTGTATGTCTAATATATGAACCCACAGTAGCTGGCATGCAAGGGCTACTGTTGTATCCCACGTACTGGGTCTAGGTTAGGTTAGGTTAGGTTGTTTGGTTAGGTTAATATACTAGGTCTCGGAAACAAGATTCGTAGTTGCGGTAGTATTTACATCAAAACTAGGCTATAGTTAACTAGCCTATCAAAACTATTCTCGGTTCAATGTTATTTTAATACCACAAATTTTGTTGATATATTTGAAGATAAATATTGAATCTATATGCTCTAAAGATCATAAGAAAATTTGTTTTAACCCTCGGCAAAACTTAATAAAAAAGTATGGTACTAAAATGTCTTTTTCGTAACAAGGTTGTCAATACGGTACTTCCAGTTATCGATAGCTCTAAAGATCATATGAAAATGTGTTAAACCCTCGGAAAAAAACCTAATATAAAAGTAGGCCTATGGTACTAAAATTTAATTTTCGTAACAAGGTTGTCAATACGGTACTTTCCCGTTATCAATGTACAATCAAAGCTGAAGATTACAGAGTAAACACCGTAGACTTCATCGACTTTCTTTCACCTTCGTATAATCAACAGCCAATTATTATTTTTTTTTTACTAGCCTAACTCAACCAGCGGGGGTGTGGGGGCAGCAGCCCCGACCCATAATACTAGGTTAGGTTAGGCTAATGTCTTTTCAAATCACTATCGGGGGTGTGTCTCAACATCGATCAATGGGGAAAATAGGTTTTCCCGAGATTTCTAATTACAGTAATTACAAACACTATCTATTGATGCAAATGAACATTTTCTTTTATAAAAAACACTCTGAAAATTCGTGGTAGGCCTATTAAAATAATATTTTTCCCTATTCTCCCACAGTGGAATCTATGTGAGTATATTATAAGGATTCCATAGAGCTTTTACTTTCCCTAATAAATTATGTAGGCCCTATAATAGGCCTAACACTGCGAGTCTTTTCAAAAAAATACCCCAAAATTAAATTTTAGTAGGCTAGCATAGAGCCTACTTTTATATTAGGTTTTTCCGAGGGTTTAACACATTTTCATATGATCTTTAGAGCTGTCGATAACTGGAAATACCTTATTGACAACCTTGTTACGAAAAATAAATGTTAGTAGGCTAGGCCTACCATACTTTTTTATTAGGGTTTGCCGAGGGTTAAAACAAATTTTCTTATGATCTTTAGAGCATATAGGCGGCAGGCCTAGGCCTAGTAGGCTAGATTCAATATTTATCTCCAAATATAGGCTAGGCCTATCAACAAAATTTGTGGTATTAAAATAACATTAGGCCTAAACCAAATTTTCTTATGATCTTTAGAGCATAGCCTAGGCCTAGATAGGCTAGATAATTAGCCTAGGCTAAAACTGACTGAAATCTCTGTCGGTCCAAAAAGTAATGCTATCCTGTAATGCAATAGGACATTAACCACGAATAGTCCTTATATTTATGTAGGCCTATAGGCCTAATACCGGTACCTGGCAATGTGGGTTTGAAGACTAGCCTAGGCCTATCACTGTAGGATAATGCAATAGGACATTAATCACGAATGTTCCTCATATTTAGGCCTAGGCTATGTATAATACCGGGGTAAATCTACAGTTATACTACCCCTCCCCCACCTCCCCCCTTCAAAACACGACTTTTAGCGTGTTTTTGGATGGTTCAGCAGACGCGGAAACTGGAAAAAAAAAAATTGATAACAAATTATCACCAACCAGATACGAGTTTTTCAGGTAGGCTAGGCCTAATTTGTTGTTGTTTTTATTTTTTTCTTTGATAGGCCTATACAGTGTTGTTTAATAGCCTACCGAGGACCATCGCATTTTAGTATTTTTAACATTAGCCTAACCTAACCTAACCGAAAAGTAACCCGTTTCCGCGACGGTCTAAACTCCCCCTCACGTTCCCTGTTTATGGGTGCGCGACGGTCTAAACCCTGCTCACGTTCCCTGTTTATGGGTTTGCGAAGGTTTGTAATAGGCCTACTTCAATGTATCTATTTCAAGTCAAATATACATTTCCGCGCATCATCAAACCATACTAGGCCTAGGCTAAGTCTACTAGCCTACTAATAATATTAACCCATTAGTACCAACAGAATAGCGACAAAATAGGGGTAGTATAACTGTAGATGGTCAATATACAGGAGGCGCTACAATATTGGTAAAAAATTAAGCTCAATAGCATGTGATTAAGCAATTTTTCTCCAAATTGTTGATGTAGGTGTCATTCCCGGGAAACTAACATAATACATATTATATGGATATTTACGTTTTAAGGGTTTGTTTACACTTCTTCTTTTTCGTCTTCATCTGGGAGACTTCTTTTCCGTGACTGTCAGTCAACAACTGAGACATCTGGTGGCGAATGCAATGAACTATACTGGTGGCGTCGTAGCCAAAGTAATCACCCTGCCTAATTCATGCCAAGAGTACTCGAGTTCACTGACACGTGATGTCTATCGACCAATCAGGTGATGCCATGATTTGGAAAACAGGTGGCCCAGGATATAAGCTGTCAGTTTGACTCTGGCCAGTTTGTGTAGAGGGTGTGAGCCGATCAAAGCTTTTTCCACCGTCTTTAAAAACACTGAGGCTGCTTAAGACCTTTTCGCCTTCCAATAAGTGTAAACTGTCCAAAGTTCAATAACCAGTGTTCCAAATACAGCTGACGAGGACAGCTGGTTTTGAAATGCACATACACTTGTTTTACATGGAAAAATTCGAAACAAAAATCCACCAGCTGTTGACCAAGATGAGTGGTGATCGAGCCTCCAGCGGCCAGCCAGGCAGCCCAGTACCTCCTCTGTTCATTAAGGTTAGTTGGTTGGTCGGGACAACATAAAGGAGCCGGACCACAGCTAGCTCGGGAATCTTAATGGGTGATCGCAAAGTAACATAAAGTAACAGATTTTTTCGCATAGGATTATTTAAACTGGCATGCAAGGGCTAGTTGGTTATACTGATGTTTTAACCTCTGAAGTGCGCATGGGGGTAATTGGAAACGTCCCCCTGTGCTGACGTATTTGAGGTGTTTCCGTCACTAAAATATTCATTGTGCCATTAATAGCATTAATATTTATCCATATGCGCCTATTATGGGTTGATTATAAAGGTATTAACCTGAAACAACAATAAAACGAGTGAAAACAGCGTTTGGATGGTCAAAATCGGAGATATAGCCCGCGAGTTGTATAATGTATGGGTGAGGCAATCTGCTTTCCCGCCAATTTCCCCCAAGGCCACTGAGACACAGTCGATCGATACTCTCTCTCTCTCTCTTGCACTCGCTTGCTATCAGTGATGACCACACCCTCCAATCGGATTTCTAATGTTAGCACGAAAATATACCTCAGAATAAGGGAATAACAGGGAAAATAGGTGATAACTGAAGGAGAGGAGGAAAGTGGGGAAGGAGGGGAGGTAGAGGACTGAGATTTTGCATGGCCCAGGGGCCAAAAAAAAAAAAAAAAAAAAAAAAAAAAAAATATAAATTTTTTTTTTTTTCGATGTCAAAAGTTGATTTTTATTTTCTCTGACTCTTAAGAGTCTTCCCGCAGTGCGCCGGGGGAACTCTTAAGAGTCTCCCCGCAGCTCCCGGGTTAACCGACAGTTAGCCCATCGATCTTTTTAGGCCTAATAGGTCCGGTAGAGCATAGGCTATACATCCTTGCTATATATGTCATTAAGAGCTGAAATGTATTATAAGGGAGAACAAAAATAAAATAATATACATAGGCCTACTGTAAAACAATAAGTTTTTCAGCCAGTACCCAACCAGCGGGGGTGTGAGGGCGGCAGCCCCCACCAATAATACTAGGTTAGGTTAGGTAAGGTTGTTAGGTTAGGCTAATGTTAACCCCATTCTTACTAGGTTAGGTTAGGTAAGGTTGTTAGGTTAGGCTAATGTTAACCCCATTCTTACTAGGTTAGGTTAGGTAAGGTTGTTAGGTTAGGCTAATATTAACCCCATTCTTACTAGGTTAGGCTAATGTTAACCCCATTCTTACTAGGTTAGGCTAATGTTAACCCCATTCTTACTAGGTTAGGTTAGGTAAGGTTGTTAGGTTAGGCTAATGTTAACCCCATTCTTACTAGGTTAGGTTAGGTAAGGTTGTTAGGTTAGGCTAATGTTAACCCCATTCTTACTAGGTTAGGTTAGGTAAGGTTGTTAGGTTAGGCTAATATTAACCCCATTCTTACTAGGATAGGCTAATGTTAACCCCATTCTTACTAGGTTAGGTTAGGTAAGGTTGTTGTTGTTGTTGTTGTTCCCCAAGCTGCCTGGCCGAACAGCCCCAAGGCCCCGAGCAAGGCCAAGGCCATAACCGAGCGCCCCCACAGAACCCTCCCCGCCGACCACAATAAAGCCTGGGTGACCGAAGCCACTCCATGGCGGGGAGCTTGAGGAGGGTGCGGAAACGCCAGGGAAACCAAAGCCCCACCCAGGGCCCTGTGCCCCTCAGCAATTATGAAGAGAAAGTTGAGGGGCAAGGGAAAAATGTGACGCTTTGGCTTCCAATCTTGGTAGATTGGGAGGTCAATCCACGTTAGAGACGCCGTCACTTGAGATCTAGAAAATATATAAGTAAAAGGAACAGTCAGAGTAAGCTATGGGTATGGCAGAGATTGCTCAGTTCTCACTCTGATAAGCCCATAATAGAACCCATCCTCTCAGCATCAGCTAGGAAAGGCCCTAGAAAGCCACCTTTGGCGGGGGGATAGCTCCCCTATTTCAACCCTTTTCGGGGTTGGGCACCCGCCATGGTTAGGTAAGGTTGTTAGGTTAGGCTAATGTTAACCCCATTCTTACTAGGTTAGGTTAGGTAAGGTTGTTAGGCTAGGCTAATGTTAACCCCATTCTTACTAGGTTAGGTTAGGTAAGGTTGTTAGGTTAGGCTAATGTTAGCCCCCATTCTTACTAGGTTAGGTTAGGTAAGGTTGTTAGGTTAGGCTAATGTTAACCCCATTCTTACTAGGTTAGGTTAGGTAAGGTTGTTAGGCTAGGCTAATGTTAACCCCATTCTTACTAGGTTAGGTTAGGTAAGGTTGTTAGGTTAGGCTAATGTTAGCCCCCATTCTTACTAGGTTAGGTTAGGTAAGGTTGTTAGGTTAGGCTAATGTTAACCCCATTCTTACTAGGTTAGGTTAGGTAAGGTTGTTAGGCTAGGCTAATGTTAACCCCATTCTTACTAGGTTAGGTTAGGTAAGGTTGTTAGGTTAGGCTAATGTTAGCCCCCATTCTTACTAGGTTAGGTTAGGTAAGGTTGTTAGGTTAGGCTAATGTTAACCCCATTCTTACTAGGTTAGGTTAGGTAAGGTTGTTAGGTTAGGCTAATGTTAGCCCCATTCTTACTAGGTTAGGTTAGGTAAGGTTGTTAGGTTAGGCTAATATTAACCCCATTCTTACTAGGTTAGGTTAGGTAAGGTTGTTAGGCTAGGCTAATGTTAACCCCATTCTTACTTCGTTAGGTTAGGCTAATGTTAACCTTATGAAAACCCAAACAAAGATTTTATTAGGGTTACTGTGTAATTTTAACATGAACATTAGTAAAATCCGAGCCAAGTTTCGTCAAAACTTGGCTCGTGTTTTCACAGTTTTCTAAATGTCGGGTTATATGGGTATGGAAATTTACAAAACCCGAGCCAACATGTTAATAAGGTTACTGTGTTATTTTCATTTTTAAATTAGTTAAATCCGAGCCAAGTTTCGTCAAAACTTGGCTCGGGTTTTCAAAAAGTCGGGTTTTATGGGTCTGGAAATTGACAAAACCCGAGCCAATAATTTACCAAGGTTACTGTATTTTTTTCATTTTTACATTTGTTAAATCCGAGCCAAGTTTCGTCAAAACTTGGCTCGGGTTTTCAAAAAATCGGGTTTTATGAGTCTGGAAATTGAACAAACCCGAGCCAAATTTGGGTTACAAATGTGTATTATCGTGTTCTATAGCCTACGCTTTTTACCCCTCAATTTCCCTGATCTTCATAGCCCTCCCCACTATCGGGGGGCGTGTCTTTAGATTGATGGATAATGGGTAAATGCTTAATTCCCATTCAATGTCATCACTAGATACAACTAAAACACCAAAAACAAAATCAAAATACCAAAAAAAATACCTGAAAAACACATTGTTGCGTCTCCTGTATATAAACCCTGTAGATTTATCAATACCGGTACCTGGCAATGTGGTTTTGAAGACTATCACTGTAGGCCTAGTTCTTGCAGAACAAGACGAGATTAAGCCTGGCACAGTGGCACTGGCAGGGACGAACTCGTTGTTGTTGTTGTTATGATGTCTTCTTCTTCTTCTTCTTTTTGTGGAGTTGCTGTCCCCTCTCAAAGCCAGCTCACCTATGCACCGGTGACTTCTCCAGAAACAGATAGAGCTAGATTTAAGAATTAGTTTAGAAATTATGTAGTCGTAGAAAGGATAGTTAAAGACAAAGAATTGAAGTATATAGCTTAAGCAGAACTCTCCTCTCCTTATTTTACCCCCTCCTCCACCCCCCAATATCTTGTTCTCTCCTTATCTTAATTTATCTTTTCCCCTCTCTACTATTTAATCTCATTTTTCTTCCTCCCCCGCTCTGGTCCCCTTCTCCCCCCTCATCCTATTCTATCCTATTCCGTTTTCTCTTCTGCCACACCTGCTCCAGGAATCTTTTCACTACCTTCATTCTTTTCCCCATTTCCCCATCTACCCCCTCTTCTGTCTCGAGACCTAACACAAATTTTACACCCTCATCCTCCTCCTCTTTCTGCTCTTCCCATTCCCTCTCCCCTACCACCCGTTTCAACTCATTTTCCAACCCCTCTCTCTCCTCTGCATACCCCTGGCACTCTGTCACTATATGTTCTATTGTCTCCTCCACTCTCCTCCCTCCCACCTCACACTGTAGACACTCTTTCACCCCCCCATTCCACCTCCATGTTCTCCTATTTGTCTCTAATGCTCCTGCCCTAGCCTTAAACAGTAGTTCAGCTCCCCAACTTCCGTCATAGAACTCCTCTTTTCTCGGTCTCCCCTTGCTTCTATATCTTATCAGTGTACTTTTCTTCTCCATATTTCTCTTCCATTCCTGTCTTCCTACTTCCTTCACTCTCGTTCCTATCTCTTTCTCTAGTCTCCTTCCCTGACCTAATCCTGTATTACTCCCTACATCTCTCCACTCCTCTCCCACCCTTCTTTGTTTCACTCCTATTTTTTTCAGTTTTCTCTTACACTCTTTTGCCCATCTACTCTTCCCCTCCCCCCATTCATTCACTCTCCTTGGCCACCTATGATCCTCCATCTCCTCCAACCTACTCTTGTACCTCAACTTTGCCTTCGCCACTCTCTCCTCAAACGTACTCCATCCCATCTCCCCTCTCACTGCTTCATTTGCTGTCCACCTTCTTGCTCCTAACCCCATTCTTCCTATTTTATTTTGTCCCGTCTCCAGTCTATTTATTTCTCCCCCTGTACTCCCTCTCACATCCATCCCGTACATTATTCTCGGCACTTCAAAGTCCTTCCACACCTCTCTTACTATTTTATATTTATTTACTCTGGTTTTTGTCACATTCCACAGTTTCCCACTACACTGCTCCACCTTCATGATTTTCTCATTCATTGTCCTTTGTCGCCCTTCCCTCCCTATCCATACCCCTAAATACTTCACTTCCTCCCTTGTTTCTATTCTTTCCCCTCCTATCCTCATTTCTACTGCCTCTGGTCCATTTACTACTATCATACTGCTTTTCTCTACACTGAACTTCATTTCTAGGTCTCTGCCAAACCTTTCCGCCTCCTGTAACATTTCCCCCATATCTTCCTCTGTCTCTGCTGTCAGCACAACATCATCAGCAAACGTCAGAATTGCTAGCCTATACTGCCCTATTTTCACTCCTTGACCCTTACTCTTAATTCTCCTCACCAACTCCTCCATGCACATTGCAAAAATTAATGGTGACAGGTTACATCCCTGCCTTAACCCTTTCCTTCTCCTGATTCCTTTCACTGCAATATTTTTCCACACAATCTCTGTCTCCGCCCCTTCATACATATTCATTTTCATGTTCCTTATCTTCCTACTCACTCCTAGTTTCTCCATCACTGCTTCTGCAACTCCCCTACTAATCTTATCATATGCCTTCTCCACATCCAAACACACTATAAACACACATTTCCCTTGCTTTGCCTTTTTCTCTATAATCTCATCTAATATAAATATATTGTCTGTTCCTCTTCTCCCCTTCCTAAACCCATTTTGCTCTTCACTAAGTAGGATCCTTTCTTCTACATACTCTCCTACCCTCTCCTTTAGTATCCCATAAAATATCTTATTTATTATGTTTATTACCGTTATTGGTCTATAACTCCCCATTTCGTGCACATTTTTTGCTCCTCCTTTGTAAATCAATGTGACCCTTTCTTCTTTCCATCTTGCTGGTATTTCTTCCTCCTCCCATATTTTATCAAAAAGCTTCTTCAACATCCTAACTATCATCTCCCCTCCTTCAATATACATCTCTGCTGTTAACCCATCCGGTCCTGCCGCTTTGTTTCTCTTCAGCTTCTTCACACTCCTCCTAATCTCCTCCTCACTCACCATCTCATTCATATTTTCATCTATTTCTTCCTCATTTAGTTCAATATTCCATTGCCCTACTCTTATTTGTTCATTTACCCCTCCCACTTCCTCCCAGTATCTTTTTATTTCCTCTCCAATTTTATTTACATCCCTAACTTTTTCCCCACCTACATTCAGCTCCACTACTACCTTTTCCCTCCTTTTTTCTCTTTTTAGCCATCTATACCACTCAGCTTTTCCTTTGTCCCCCTTCTCTTTTATCCTGTCAATTTCTTTCTGTTCATGCTTCTCTATTGCTCCTCTTATTAAGTTTTTTGTGTTTTTCCTTTCCCTCTCGTATTCTTCCCTTGCTATTCGAATTTCCTCCTCACTTATATTTTCCCCTCTCTTTTTCCCCTTCTCCAACTCTTTCCTAATCCTATTCCTCTCTTTCCTCTTCTTCCTCGCCTCCTTAATGTCTGTATTCCACCATCCTTTCATTCCTCTACCTTTCCTCCCTATTTTCTCCTTCTCTAACACTCTCTCTGCTACCTTATTTATTTCCCTCTCTATCCTCTTATCAATTTGTATTGCACTCCCTCCCCCCACTTCATCTATATCCATATTCCCTATTTCCTCCCTAAACCTCCCCCACTCCGCCTCCTTCATTTTCCATCTTTCTGGCTTATTAGCCTCTCTACACTTCTCTATCTTCTCCTTGTGAGACTTTATGCTGTATCTTAGTTTCAGCAGGTTATGGTCACTGTTTATTTCAAAGTTTCTTTCTTCATCTACTACCATTTCTATCACTCTCTCTCCTGCTTTCCTGTTCACTAATATATAATCAATAGCTGACCTCCTCCCTTCTCTTCCTCTCCATGTTACTTTCCCCTCCGCCTCTACCATATTCAAATTTTCTAACTGCTCATCCTCACATAGGTCTATCAATAACTTCCCATTCCTATTGATTTGTTCCCCTAAGATTCCTGTGTGAGCATTCATATCCCCCATTATTATGATTTCATCTTCGTTTCCTCTCATCACAGCCCTTATTACTTCGTATTTTCTCCGATTTTCCTCCCTCTCTCTCAGCCCTCCCTCTACCGTCATATAACATATAATCAGCATAAAATTAGCTCTTTTCATTTCCCCTTTCCCTTCCACCCTCACTACTAGTATGTCCTCCTGGTCTTCCCCTTCCCCCAAGTTCACCTGTTCAACTTCCCATTTTTCTTTTTCTACCACCACTGCGACTCCTCCACCCTTTTTCTGTGTTTTCTCTCTTCCTTTCCCTATTACTTCATACTTCTCCCCTCCCCATTCTATCTTCCCCTTCAATTTTGTTTCTACTATTCCACAAATATTCAACCTTCCTTCCTCTGCTTCTCTCTCTATTTCCTCCATCATTCCCGGCCTCCATCCATTAACATTCACACACCCAATTATTATTTCCCCCTTATCCTCTCCATGGAATTCTTGTTTCTTTTTCTTCTTCCTCCTACCTTCCTGTCTCCACCCTTCCTTTCCTCTTCTACTCCCCCTGGATCCTTATTTGTTTCCTTTACTTCTCCTCCACTCCCATTTTTTTCCCTATTCTTCTCACTACTGTCTAAAATCTCCTTTCTTCCAAGACTATCCCCCCCTATCTCCCTCTTTTTTCCTCTACCCTTTCCCCCCTGTATAGAATCTCCTGCTCCTTCATTTTCCATCCCTTCTCCTCCCTCTGCCCCTACTTCCTCCTCCCTTTCCTCTCCCTTATTCGTTGATAGTCAATCTACTTTGTTCTTCTCCCGTGCCGACCACCTCTCTTCTCGTCTAACAATCTCCTCTATCCTCTCTGCTATATGTCTTTCCTCCTCCCTTTTTAGGTGCCACCCATCTTCTTCAAAACTCCCAGAATCCACCTCTCTGTCCAAATCTAGGAAACTAAATCCTTTAATCCCCTTTTCCTTTAGCACAGAGTTCATGCACTTAGTAAGCTCCTTAATCTCATCATTTGTCGCAATCCTTACCTTCTCATAACTCCAGCTCTCTTTGGGCCTCCTCAGGATTCCCACCATTACTATGTTCACTCTCTTTTCTTTCTTTCTTATTTCCCTTAATCCTTCTTCAATCTCTGCCATTGTTCCCCTCACTCCTTGCATCTCCAGACCATTTCCCCCTCCCTGTATTACTAAGGTTCCTTCCCCCCCCTCAAAATTTATGTTTCTTGCCTGCTTCATTACCTCCCATATTCCTGCCCTTCTTAGGCTAACTACTTCCCTTTCCGAGTTATCTAAAATCCTTCCCATATTCCTGAAGGTGCTATCTCCACATATCACTGTTTTCTTCAGCCTTCTTTCCCTCTTATTATTCCCGCTTCCTCCTATTTTATTTGTCCCCCTCACCGCACTCGTTTCTACTGTCCTCTCCCTTGTTTCCACCTCCCTACCGCTCCTACTCTTCCCTTTTTCGGGCTCTACTTGTGTTCTCCCACTGCTCCTTCTCTCCCCATCCCCCCTCTTACCCCTGGGTCTTGTGTTTACCTGTACTCTATGTACCTCTTCCCTCCTACTTTTACTTCCCTCCTTTTCTACCGTCCTCTCTCTTTGTTTATCCCTTCTCCGCTCTTCTATGCAGTCTATTTCACTTCCCTCTTCGTCCATATCTGTCAAGCTCAGCTCTCCCTCCTCTCTTTCTTTTCCAACTCCATCCCCACCGTTCTGCTCATTTACCCCTTCCTTCTTTTCCCTGTTCTTTAGTGACCTTTGACTCGTTATTTGGCTTCCCAGAAATGCATTCGACCATTCTTCCCATTCTCCCATGTTTTCGCCCCTTTCACTTTCCTGCGTCTCCTTCACGACCCTTCCCTTTCTCGTCACCTGCCATCTTTGCTGTTTTTTTTCTTTCTCGCATGCCTCATCTATTCTTCTTATTTGCTCCCCAATCCTCCCCTCACTTATGTCCTCTCTCTCACTTTCATATATCTCTGTGCTTATTTCCTCTCTCACTCTGGTTCCTACTTCCACATCTTTTGTTACATCTTCTGCTCTCTGACTCTCTGTGGTCTCCTCTCCGCTTCCCTCCCCATTTTCAGATCCTTCATTTCCTGTGTCTTGATCTGCTTCTATGTTGTTATCCCCTCGGTTCTTATCCTTGCTACTCTCCCACACCTTTAATAACCTCTCTGTTACTACTACCTGATCTCTGAACCTATTCATTACCCCTTCCAGTCTTTCCTTCAAAACTTCCACTGTAATTAATAGGCACATCCTGCACAGCATTCCCTTTTTCTCAATACTATCCCTTCTTTTGCCTTCGGCATCCATCTTCGTCGCTTCCACCCAACATTCACATTTCTCGCATTGTATCATACTATCATCATCTAGCACCTCTGCTTCTTGCTCTTCATCGGTCTCTATCCCATTTCCTTCCTCAGCTTCCTCCCCTCCTCTTTCTTCCCCCCTTGTTACGATACCAGCCCTCCTCCTAGACCTACCAGCTTGTGCAGAGTCCCTGCTCACCCCTCTCTTCCCCTTTATCACCTTTTTCACTCCTCCCTGCTTCGTCATCATTCCCAAATCCCACCACCTCCCACTAAAATCACCCACCCCTTACTCACAAACATACAGGCAGTGGAAGGTGGGGTACATCCGAAGAGAAAAATGCTTAGATTAAGGAAGAGCTAAGATTTAGGAAGAGCTCACGCCAGTAGAGAAGAGAAGTGTCACCGTCCACCACCCTCCCTCGTACTTGTCGACCGTTCCCAACTCGTCTTTGTTTACTCCGTGGGCCCGTGGCAGGGATCCAAGGCTCTCGGACAAATAAGTGGCCCACTCTGGGTTTTGACAAGCTCAGCTGGGTCTTCTTCTTCTCCCACCTCCTCAGAACCTCCAAGTTTGTTTACACTTATTTCGATATGGGAGATAAATATCAGCATCCCAATGTAATGTAATAGTTTATCGCCTTCGCGGACCAACGCCGACGCACATCCACCTCCTCTAGTACAGAATGGTAAATTGAGAATAAAGATTTTGATTTTTGTGTGAAGAGATGTTTGTGATCAGCTGGGTGGCTGGTGGGGGGAGGGGGATTGAGAGAAGGCGCAGTAGCCTACTGAAGAATTACCAGCTAATTTTGCCCTTTAATTCTAACAGAACATTCATAACTGTATAAAATCCTCTAATGATAGCCAGAATAAACAGCTAAAATGTGTCGTAATTTTCCGGGGTTAAACTGTTAATTAAAGGATCTTATATTTATTTAATTTAGTTACCCATAAAATATAATAAGTTTTCTATTATGTGGTGAGTAAATTTTCTATGTTTTAGGATAAACTATTATTTATTTAAACTCTGACGAATTCCAAAACAATTTAAGTCCAATTTCTATATTTAATACAAATATATGATCAAATTTGTAATAAACACTGACATATGTTAATCTGAATTACAATTGATTTTATACACCAAAATTTCATATATATATGTATATATATATATATACAGTATATAAGTATTTCTGTTAATTAAACATCAAATATCGGCTCTATGTTGACATTTTGACCAATTCTCGTCCTGAACCTCGGAAGTGCATGTACTATCAAAGTTACCTAGAGCTTGTAACGGAGTAGAAGTACTTTCTACAGTAACATTGTAGTTGTCTTACGTTGAAAATTATAGACATAGGCTACCTGTGTGTAGGCTACTTAAGGTATAATTATCCAGAGGTTATATACTATTGCCTAAATTTCTCAGGTACTCTAGATAATATACAGATTTGTACACGATGAGCGGAAGGGAACCGGTTAAGAAGAGGGCTTGGAATACTGTAGCAGGTGGAATGGAAAATCAACATTTTGATAATACGTCCCCTCATTCAACAGTTTGTAAGAGAGCCCGAGTGGAGAGCAAATTGGAAAGCAGAGGGGTAATGGGAACAATGAAAAGGATGATATCTCCCGTTCCCACAATCGGTCCTGCTCATAAGAAGCTCCGGCAGGACACTGTATGCAGAACTGAAGGGGAAAACAACAATATCGTCAGTCCGAGTACTTCTGAACATATCGCCGGAGAAAAAACACTGAGTAAGTTGGTATTGTTTCCACAAATACCATTCCAAATCCAGTCACTCCCCACAGTAACAAGCCTTCAGTCAGTCCCGCTGCATAAGGGTACCTATGTAAATGTAAAGGTTGAAGGGGAAAAACTAAATTTTATTCTGGATTCGGGAAGCACGATCAATATAATGCGTGCTGCCGATGCCAAAAGGGTAGGTTTATATAACATGCCCAGTGAAGACATTCCTATGCATATCAACACTTGGCGTGGTAGAGTAAAATATATGGTAAAATACTTTAAGAATGTGCGAATTGATTTTACTAAGAGCTTATCGATATACATAAATGTATTTGTCGCCCTAACCTCGGATCAAACCAAGCTTAATCATAATGTAATTGGAAGGAATACTCTAATCCATATAGGTGCTCTACAGTACTGCGATGAAAACTTTGGTCGACTCTACATAACAAACCCACAGGCACCCCCATGTCATGATCAAGGAACCTTAGGATGCCGGTGTAGGCGCCCATTAATCCTTAGTTTATACACTAGTTTAAAGTCACTGAAGGTTATGATTGATACTGGCTCTAAAAAAGATATAAAGACATTGCCACATTTGGCGTCAAAATATGCATTGAGTTCGCCACCCAAAACTGTTGAAATCCCAACACAAGATGGACCGTCTCTAAAAGGAATTGTCGATGAACATCCCCTTCAACTCAATGCAGAGTTTGATATGGTAATGGGAATGGCTTTCCTCCGCCGGTATCGAACTCTTATTAATTACACCAACAGTTATTTGTATTTCAACATCGCAGATAAAACTTACTGTACAAATTAAGAGGTGTTCTTTTTTAAAACACACCACATACTTCTGTTGGTACCACCCGTTTTTCATTTGACAACTTGCACGTTTCTGTCTATAAGGAAGTTGGAGTTATAACTATCGATATTTAACTCATTTACCAGCTACGGTTGCAGAGCATATATAAACACACACAACAAACTTTCTATCCATCAAGAAGTCACATAACTTTGGTCATTTCTGCCAAAAATCCATGTCTACAACTACAACTTCCAAAACTCGTAATTGACCAATTGCGAGTTTCAGGAAGTTGGAGCCGTACACATCCATATTCAACAGAAAGGCAATAATAATGTAGGATTCTGATTGATAAAAAGTATGTTGAATTGAGTTATATGTATTTATAAATAAAATACCCCCAAAAAGGATATCCCCCACCACCCTCTCAAGCAGCAACCCAGTAACAATCCCGAAGGAACCAGAGCGAAAGCCGACCAGGACGAAGGGACCCAACAGCTAGAGGAGAAAGAAGAACACACCCACAGGATCAAAGGAAGCCGCCACCTCTGTCATTCAACAGAGGGTCGCCCGAATGGACCAGGAGACCGACACCAACACGGCAGGAAAGCAAAGGACCCCAAAGGCACGTCGGCCAAGAGTGGATTACTCCCAACCCTTCTAACACCCACGACACCTACATACCACACACATAACACTAAGGTAAATAATATAATTCTAACAGTGTCAAGTATGACTCTCCCCAGTTGTACTACCGACCAAATAATTTAACCACAACTCTATACACACGATAACCCTATGCCCAGTTAGTGTATTGATTTATACCTGTTAATTTATATTACTATTCGAACACCATTGGATGTTTACCTCAAGGTGACCACATGGGTGCACCTGAACAAATAAAGAAAATATAATGCTGAAGAGATTTAAATCATGATAATATGGCTTAGCTTGTCAGTCGGTCTGTCAGTTGGACGAAGTTAAGTTAAGTTAGATGATGAGAGCTGGATGAAACCGTAACCAGGGTCGCGGCGAACTAAGGAGTGGAGATGTTGTCTCGATGGTAGACTAAGGAGCTCTCATCATCTAACTTAACTTAACTTCATCCAACTAACAGACCGACTGACAAGCTAAGCCATAATTATTATCATGATTTAAATTTCTTCAGCATTGTATTTTCTTTATATGTTAAGGTGCACCCTCGTGGTCACCTTCCAGGTAAACATCCAATGGTGTTCGAAGAGTAGCCATTTGCCTACCACCCATCATGTGGATGTGGACGGATGTGGATGGTGTTAGTCTTAGTAATCAGAAACTTGGGTATTAAACTGAATATGTTATGACAAGATACATAAGTGGAAAAAGTACAATAAGAATAATTAGATAAATGGGTATTAAGTAATTATGTTGTGAGAAAATACACAACATAAGTGGGAAAGTACAATAAGAATAATGTGGAATAAATACAATATAATATATTGCCTAAAAGGTACGTAATCGGAAAAGGAAAGAAAGATAAAAAACAAATGAATTCAAATGGGGCACGGAAACTAGTGCGTATATGGAGCGTCGATATTGTGACGTCATGAGCAGGGCGATGAGGAACTGAGTCATGGCGTCGGAAGACAGTTGACCGTGAGTAATGATAGCGGATGGAAGTGCTGACAGTGGAGTCAAGTCCTGGCCAGGCAGTAAGAAATGAGTCAGCACTCAAAGCTTATTAGTGCACTGGAATATAATCTGCTCACCCCGCCCTGGATAATGAATCAAAGTATTATCTGCCAACTCTGCCTGCAATACTCAGTATATGGAACTCTGCCGGTGCTACAGCGAGGTAAGGCGAATTCAAAGTGAGTTCAACAGTGGTAGCAGAGCGTAGTTCGCAGTTTTACCGAAATATGGCGTCAGTGGTTAAAAATCCTCCACAAATGACATCGCAAAAAGACTATGAGAGGTGGAAGAAAGATATAGAAATATGGCAGAAACTAACGAGTGTGACACCGGAGAAGCAAGCATTGGCGGTTCATTTGACATTGACTGGCAGGGCTAGAGATGTCAGCAGCGAAATAGATACAACAGTCTTGGCGAGTGACAAAGGAATGGAACATTTGCTGACAAGATTAGACTCTGTTTTTATGCTAGATACAAATAGACGGGCCTTTATGGCTTATTCTGAATTTGAATCGTTCAAGCGCCCCGCTGAGATGACGATAACTGACTATTTGGTGGAATTTGGTAGAAGATATTATAGATTCAAGAAACATGGTATGGAACTGCCAGATCAGGTGTTGGCGTTTCGGTTATTGAAAAGTTGTGATTTGTCAGATATTCACTTCCAATTAGCGATGTCAACTACGACTACCATCACATTCGAGGAGATGAAAAAGACACTAAATAGAATGTTCAGAGGTGGAATTGTAGACCACAATTTAAGTGGAGATGCACAGAATGACACAGTGCAGGTGCAGGTGAAATCTGAGCCCATTTTGGAAGTCAGTAGAGCTCCATTTCGAGGCACCGGAGGCAGATATAGACGTGGAACACGTAACAGGTACTGGAGTCCTAAAGGTGTTGGTGGTGATGCCAAAAACCCAACAGGACCAAATGGTGAGCTCACAAAATGTTTTGTGTGCAGATCTGTTGACCACTGGGTGCGAAATTGTCCTAAGAGAGGATAGGGATATGGAAAATAAGGATGTGATGGAAGATACTGGCGAAGTGCAGCTGACATTGCTATCAGACGGGGTTGATAAGAGAGAAAAATTAATGTCGGAAGCTTTGGGAGCCCTGGTTCTTGATTCAGGATGTTCTACAACGGTGTGTGGAGAAGACTGGTTACAGGCTTATGTGGATACAGTATCATCAGATGACGTACAGTTGATAAAAAGAGAGAGATCAGAGACATCATTTAAATTCGGAGATGGAAGACAGGTGACATCAAAAGGTATTGTGCATATTCCCTGTTATATACATGGGATAAAAATCATGATTGGGACCGATGTGGTGGATTGTAGAATTCCATTACTAATGAGCAGGTCAGCCATGAAACGTGGAGGCATGATATTGAACTTCAGAAAGGATACAGTGCGTATGTTTGGCAGAGAAAGTAAGCTGCATATCACCTCTACAGGGCATTATACACTTCCCATAGTGAAGACACCATGTAAGCAAATGGTAGACTGGGTATTGGCCACAGAAGGTCATGAAGACATTTCCAAGAAGGTGTTGAAGGTACATCGGCAATTCTCACATCCCACTGCAGAGAAGTTAGCGAGATTAATCAAAGAAGCAGGGATACTCAATGAACAATGGAAACTGGAAATAAATAAATGAGTGATAGTTGTGATATTTGTAGAAAATTTAAGAAAGTGCCTCCCCGTCCTGTGGTGGGACTCCCCATTGGTAAGATGTTCAATGAGGCAGTAGGAATGGATCTGAAGGCATGGAAGAGTGACTATTTTTTTGTCTTGGTTGACTTGGCAACAAGATATTGTGTGACTACGGTCATACTTCTAGATTTATGGACACGTCTAGATTTAATTTTCCAGGTTATCAGCTGCTCCAAAATTTCAGACCTAAAGGAGGTGTATGTTGCTTCGCAAAATCTGAAATTGCCCTGGAGGAGGTTACTAGTTTCAATTGTCCCTATTTTGATTATTCTATATACAAATTAATTTCTGCTGGTAAATTTAAATACATATGTTGCATCTACCGTTCCCCAAATACTCCTCCAGAGCAAAGTCTTTTTGATTCTCTGTCCTCACAACTCAGTGTCCTCAACTTAAATGCTTCTTCTGAAATCACTGTGTTGGGTGATTTTAATGTCCATAATGTTGAATGGCTCACTTATTCAGCCAGGACTGATGATGCTGGTCTTGAATGTGAGCTATTTGCAGACTCATTTAATCTCACTCAACTAGTCAACCAACCCACCCGTGTACCAGATAATCCTAATCATAATTCCCACCTACTGGACTTATTTTTAACAACCAATTCAGAAAATTATGATGTTACAGTGAGGTCCCCGCTTGGATCTTCTGATCACTGTCTGATACAGGCCACCTGTCTATCACCTACCACACCTTCCCACTCTGAACCTGTTTTGGTGACTAAATGGCATTACGATAGGGCAGACTGGGAGGGTCTTCAAGGTTTCTTTATTGATATTCCCTGGACCTCTTTCTTTTCTAATGATGCACACTCCACCTTGAGCCACATACAAGATTTTGTAAAAATTGAAATGGAAACTTTTATTCCTCATCAAAAGTACAGTAAAAGATCTAATTCACCTAAATGGTTTGACCATAATTGTGCTAGAGTAACTGAACAAAAAGCAATAGCCTACAATGCATACACAAGATCAAAAACACATGAAGCCTTTAATTACTTTAGAAACATCAGAAATCATGCCAAAACTGTATTAAACCTAACTAAATCAAACTTTCTCCACAAGCAGGCAAATAAACTTCTAAATAATCCAAATGATAACAAAATATTTTGGTCTACTCTTAACTCATTTAAATCCAACTTCACTACTGCTTCATCCATTCCACCATTAAAATCTCCGACTGGCAATCTTGTAAGTGACCCACGAGGTAAAGCTAACCTTCTTGCGGATATTTTCTCCACCAACTCAACCTTAGATGAAATAAATCAAGATGTCCCTGTACTTAATTTTAATTCGCCTGAAATTCCCTCACTTAAGATCCACACCAGACATGTCAAAACTATTTTGCAGAATCTCTCGGTAGATAAGGCTCCTGGTCCAGATGAAATTCCTCCAATAGTACTTAAGAATTGCTCCTTGGTGCTCGCTCCTGTATTGGCAAAAAATTTCCGTCTGTGTACTCATACCTCATGCTTCCCAGTACCCTGGAAAGAAGCAAACATCCATCCAGTTCCTAAAAAAGGTGCCTCTTCAGATCCATCAAACTACAGACCAATAGCTATAACTTCCACTCTTGGTAAAGTCTTTGAAATTATATTAAATAATCACATAATTAAGCATCTTGAGAATAATAAATTAATCAGTGATAGGCAATATGGTTTTAGACGATGTCGATCAACTGCAGGCATGCTTTGCCTTCTTACGCATCAAATCAACCAAGCTACAGACCAACATGGTGAAACACATACAATAGCACTGGATATATCAAAGGCATTTGATAGAGTCTGGCATCAATCCTTATTGTCGAAGATGTCACACTACGGCCTTGCATCATTAGTTCCACTAATTTCTTCTTATCTTCATAACAGAAAAATACGTGTAATGGTAGATGGCCTTTATTCTCAATTTCACTCAATAAATGCTGGTGTTCCCCAGGGATCAGTTTTGGCCCCAATTCTGTTCCTCATTCATATCAATGATCTCATATCTACCACTCATAATCCAATACATTCCTACGCAGATGACTCAACACTCCACAGTTCCTTCACATTTACCAATTCTGTCACCCAACCCGATCTTATAAATTCAAAAATAAACACTGCAATTTCTCTGAACCAGGACCTTTCTAGAATTAATGGATGGGGACAAAAGAATCTAGTTTCCTTTAATGCACAGAAAACCAAGTACATTCAATTTTCTAACCGACAGAATCTCACTGACTCCCATATATTTTTTAATGATGTAAATATTCCCACTTCCCCTAGTATTGACATTCTCGGTGTAACATTAACTACTAACTTGAGCTGGACACATTATGTTAGAAGCATTGCTAAGAATGCCTCTAAAAAACTGGGACTCCTGTACAGAGTTCGAGAATTCTTCACTGACGAGCAGTTGGCCGTGATATATAAAAGTCATGTGCGTTCTCAGATGGATTACTGTTCACCTCTGTGGGGTGGAAGTGGAGTGGTTGCATTGAGGCAGTTGGACAAAATTCAAAATAAAGCTATTAGATTAATCAATAACCCTGCAATCACACAGGACCTTCCTACATTATCCATACGAAGAAACGTTGCATCCCTTGCATTATTCTACAGATATTTTCACAGCAATTGTTCCGAGGAACTTGCTTCAATTGTGCCGCCTCTCCACATCTTTCCCCGTAGAACTAGGGCAGCTGAGAGCGCCCATGAATTTACACTTTCTCCTCCACAATGCAGAACTTCTGCTTATCAGAATTCATTTATCCCCAGAGCTACTACTCTTTGGAATTCACTTCCCTCGAATTGCTTTCCACAAACTTACAATCTACAAATGTTTAAATCCAGTTGTTACAAACATTTTATGAATGGAGGATGCCTTTAGGCACATGGACCTTTTTGTTGTATCTGTGTTTTTCCTTCCTCCGTTCATTGTCTCTTAAAAAAAAAAAAAAAAAAAAAAAAAAGAAACCTGAGACCATTATAAGAGAAGTAGTGATTCAGTGGATCAGCCGGTTTGGAGCACCTGACAAGTTCTTGACCGACAATGGTGGAGAGTTCAATAACAGTGATTTTCGGAGCATGGCTGAAAATTATAATATTCAAGTGATGTGCACAGCGGCTGAAAGCCCATGGAGCAATGGCGTATGTGAGCGGCTGAATGCAGTACTTGGTGATAATGTGGCAAAGATTGTGTTGGATGCAAAATGTAGTGTATCTACAGCACTGGCATGGGCTGTATCAGCACGTAATGCACTCCAGAACAACAATGGCTTTTCCCCAAACCAGCTGGTGTATGGATTCAACCCAAGTATACCTAGTGTGCTGAATAATAAGATTCCTGCTCTTGAAAACAGGACATCATCGGAAATCGTGGCTGAAAACCTTAATGCTATGCGTGTGGCCAGAGAAGTGTTCATCAAAAATGAGTCCAATGAGAGATACGTAGGGCACTACTGCATAACGTAAGAGCAGACAACATGGTATGCTTGCAAAATGGAGACAGAGTATATTACAAACGAAACAGTGAAAACCAATGGAAAGGCCCAGGTGTAGTGATTGGAAAGGATGGTAAACAAGTTCTTGTGAAACATGGAGGAACATATGTGCGAGTGCACACTTGTAGGTTGCAGAATGCACATAATGTGCATGAACAAATTAAGATGCAAGACATGGACGATATCAGTAGTGGCAAAACAACGGAGACAGGATTGCATATTCCAGTTGAAGACGAATCAAATGATGTTAACATAGAAAACAAAACAGAGAATGAGCCTGAGGACGCTGAAATGGATGATAATGAGAAATGCAGTGGTGAAAAGGAGTCCGGAGACGGAACCAGTGTAGCTGCTGAAGCTAGAATGCCTAGAATACCTAGAGTGGGGGATAGAGTAGAAGGATACATGGTGGAGAACAAGGAAAAAGTGATTATCACAATCTTAAGTAGAGCCGGTAAAGCAACTGGTAAGTACAAAACATGTTTCAACATCAGAGACGAAGCAAGTAATGTGACAAAATGGATTGATGTAGATAAAGACATATATAATTGGCGGATTGTGAACGATACAGAGGAAGTCATGATAACGTATTCCAATGATGCATGCATAGAGGCAAAAAGGGCAGAAATGAAGAATTGGATTGATA
Organism: Paralithodes platypus; assembly: GCA_032716605.1. NCBI lineage: Eukaryota > Metazoa > Arthropoda > Malacostraca > Decapoda > Lithodidae > Paralithodes > Paralithodes platypus. The sequence goes on from CM064498.1 coordinate 50,584,064, forward strand.
ATGATGTGTTTGAGGAAGTTGAGGACCAAGGTCAGAAGGCCATATCAACAAGGTGGATAATGACACAGAAAATAAAATCTGGCACTCAGGTTATTAAGGCCCGTTTAGTGGCACGTGGCTTTGAGGAAGAGTTAAAGGATGTTCCCATTGATTCTCCTACGTGTTCAAAGGAAGCTTTTAGACTGGCTTTAAGTATTGTGTCCGCCAAGAATTGGGACTGCCATGCACTGGATGTGAAAGCCGCTTTCTTACAGGGGCATCCTATTAATAGAGAGATTTTCGTGTTGCCCCCTGAAGAATTCTACAATGGATATCTATGGAGATTAAAGAAGACAGTATATGGTCTCAATGATGCAGCCAGAGCATGGTACGAGAGGGTGAAGCATGAATTGATTACATTGGGTATGTCAATGTGTGGTTTAGAACCAGCACTGTTCTTCTGGCATAATGATGGAAGATTAGAAGGGATCATTTGCATCCATGTAGATGACTTCTATTGGAGCGGGTCAAATGCATTCAAGATATCTGTAATGTCCCAGTTGGAAAAATTATTTCTGATTGGTTCTGAAGAGAAGACTCGTTTCCAGTACCTGGGTATAACAATAGAACAAGCAGAGGATGGCATTATGATCAATCAAGGCAATTACATTAGACATGGACTCCAAGAGATGAAAATAATCAAATCTTATAAGGACAGAAGAAATGATGAAGTCAGTCAAGAGGAGAGAAAAAAATACCGATCTGTTGTGGGCCAACTAAACTGGGTAGCCACACAAACGAGGCCAGATATAGCATATGATGTATGTGAACTGAGTACGGCATTCAATCGGACAACTGTCGGAGATGTAATCAGAGCCAACAAAGCCGTCAAGAAGGTCAAGGATAACCCACTGTCAATTTGGTTTGGGAAAGTGGACCTGGACGAGTGTACACTTGAATGCTACAGTGACGCGTCTTTCGGCAATTTGACAGACCTTGGGTCTCAGGGTGGTCACATCATATTTGTGAGAGACAGAGAGGGAAATAGCTGCCCCATTGCATGGAGATCAAGAAAGGTGAGACGGGTGGTGAAATAGACTTTGGCAGCAGAATCCCTTAGTCTATTAGAAGCAGCAGAGAATGGGATGTATTTGGCGCATATGCTGAGAACAATCCTCGGAAATCAGCACACAATTCCGGTAAAATGTTTTTCAGACAACAAATCTTTGGTGGATTGTTTGCAGTCTACCAAGTTGGTAGATGACAGAAGCCTAAGGATAAAATAATATAGCTGTGTTGCGAGACATGATAGCAAGAAAAGAAATCCAAGAAGTGAAGTGGATAGAAACAACGAAGCAGATAGCAGAATGTCTCACAAAGAAAGGAGCCTCTCCTATGTTATTACTAAAGGAGTTGAGCAAAGCAGAGTAAAGAAAAGAAAAAGAAAAAGAGGGGAATGTGTTAGTCTTAGTAATCAGAAACTTGGGTATTAAAGTGAATATGTTATGACAAGATACATAAGTGGAAAAAGTACAATAATAATAATTAGATAAATGGGTATTAAGTAATTATGTTGTGAGAAAATACACAACATAAGTGGGAAAGTACAATAAGAATAATGTGGAATAAATACAATATATATTGCCTAAATGGTACGTAATCGGAAAAGGAAAGAAAGATAAAAAACAAATGAATTCAAATGGGGTACGGAAACTAGTGCGTATATGGAGCGTCGATATTGTGACGTCATGAGCAGGGCGATGAGGAACTGAGTCATGGCGTCGGAAGACAGTTGACCGTGAGTAATGATAGCGGATGGAAGTGCTGACAGTGGAGTCAAGTCCTGGCCAGGCAGTAAGAAATGAGTCAGCACTCAAAGCTTATTAGTGCACTGGAATATAATCTGCTCACCCCACCCTGGATAATGAATAAAAATATTATCCGCCAACTCTGCCTGCAATACTCAGCATATGGAACTCTGCCGGTGCTACAGCGAGGTAAGACGAATTCAAAGTGAGTTCAACAGATGGGAAGGGCAGGTGGAGGAAGTCAGTAGGATAGGTAGATATGAAAAGGGAGATGAGACCTATAAGAATACAGTTTAAAAACAGAGCAGTGGCAGAGACAGTAACAAATTTTAGTTGGAGGCTAAACACAAATGAAGAACTGAAACATATAAGATTAAAGAAGGATTTGAGCATAGAACAAAGAAAAATAATAAAGGAATTACAGGAAAAGGCTGATGAAAATAATGGAAAGTTGGGTGAGGAGGATAAGAGGAATTTTTACTGGAGAGTGAGGGACGGGAAATTGAAGAAATGGTTTATACGAATAGAAGGGAGAAGGAGATCAGGGAGGGAAGAGAATGTGATAGGATTTGTGACGGAGGAGGAGAACAGGGAGAGACAGGAGACGAAGCTGCAGAGCCAGTAGTGCTAGGGGGGGAGTAGGGTACGGACAGGAGGAGCGGGATGGTGTATTTGCTGAAAGAATGGTAGAAAGATTAAGGATTATGTTTAGTAATGTGGATGTGTTTACCCAGGACAAGAAAAGAGAACTGATATGTAGGTTGCAGGATGAAGAGGAAAAACCTGATGTCATAGCCCTACAGGAAGTAAGACCAAAAAATGCTAGAATTGAAAGGGAACTGGTGGAGTATAGTTTGGAGGGTTTTGAGTTGTATGAGAGGAATGCTATTAGAGCAGAGGTTGGAAGAGGACTTTATTTATGTAAGAAAAGAGCTCAAGGTAAATGAGGTGGATATGAGACATCAGTATTGTGAGTATTTGTGTATTGAAGTAAAATGTGCAAGAGGGTCAATTCTAATTGCCTCTATATATAGAAGCCCAAATAATAGTAGGGAAGAGGATGATAACCTACTGAAAGCAATGGAGGAAATAGATAATAGAGAGAACAAATATAAGATTCTGATTGGAGATTTCAATTTGCCAAGGATCAACTGGGCAAATTGTACTACTCCAACGGGACAGGGTAGCCTGGAAAACAAGTTTATAGAGAAAGTGAGAGATTGTTTTTTAACGCAACATATTACAGAGATGACAAGATATAGAGATGGGACGCAGGGGAGTGTAAGTGATTTGATTTTTAGCAATGAGGAGGATATAGTGGAACATGTCAATGTGCATAGCCCTATAGGTCGTAGTGACCATGCCTGTATAAGTTTTAGTTGCAATATTAAAACAGAGAGGGAAAATAGAAGCAATAACAAAAATATACATGTATGATAGAGCAGATTATGAGCTGCTGAGGCGGTGTTTGGATATTGACTGGGGGGAATACTTGAACAGTGAAGATGCTGAAGGAATGTGGAGGAAGATTAGAGTCAAACTGGAGAATACTATATCCAAATGTGTACCAGTAAGGGAATACAGTATAAGGATAAAACAAAATTGAGGAAAAGAACGAACCCAGAATTACCAATGAAAAGAAAGCTTTGGACATTGATAAGAAGAAAAAAACGATTGTGGGAAAGACTAAAAGTGTTAAAAAAGAACAGGGGGTCTAGTATAGAAGCTAAAGAAGTGGATTTGGAACGCAGACAAATAAACAATAAAATAACGTGGGAGACAAGGAGGGGGGTGAAGGAGAGGGAGAGAGAGATTGCAAGAAATGTGAAGGATAATCCAAAAATATTCTGGAAGTACATTCAGGAAAAGTTGTTGTTGTTGTTCCCCAAGCTGCCTGGCCGAACAGCCCCAAGGCCCCGACCAAGGCCAAGGCCATAACCGAGCACCCCCACAGAACCCTCCCTGCCGACCACAACAAAGCCTGGGTGACCGAAGCCACTCCATGGTGGGGAGCTGAGGAGGGTGCGGAAACGCCCAGGAAACCAAAGCCCCACCCAGGGCCCTGTGCCCCTCAGCAATTATGAAGAAAAAGTTGAGGGGCAAAGGAAAATGTGATGCTTTGGCTTCCAATCTTGGTAGATTGGGAGGTCAATCCACAGAAGAGACGCCGTCACTTGAGATCTAGAAGATATATAAGTAAAAGGAACAGTCAGAGTAAGCTATGGGTATGGCAGAGATCGCTCAGTTCTCACTCTGATAGACCAGCCCATCACCATATTCAGGAAAAGTTAACAAGAAGAGTAGGTATCCCAGAACTGATAGGAGACTTGGATGATAGGAATAGAGCAGAAACTGATAAGGAGAAAGCAGAGGTGCTGGGGAAATACTTTGGGGAGGTACTAACAGTGGATTCGGATGATGCAGTGCCTACTATTCCCATCAAACAGGCACCTGCACTAGAACTAATAGAGTTTTCCCATGCTAGAATAAGAAGGGCTATAGAAAAAATTAACAGAAGTAAGCCCCCGGGACCGGATGGGATACATCCAAGAATCATAAAGGAAGGAGGTGAGATGTTAGTAGAGCCATTACATTTTTTATTTGAGGTATCTTTTAATACAGGACAAATCCCGACGGACTGGAGAGAGGCAAACATAACAGCTATATTTAAGAAGGGAAAGAGAAATGACCCAGGAAATTATAGACCAGTCAGTTTGACAAGTGTTGTGTGTAAACTAATGGAAACGGTAATTAGAGAAGGAATAATGGAGCATACGAAATCAAACCAACTTTTCAGTGGGAGACAGTTCGGATTCTTGCCGGGGAGGTCGACGGTACTACAGCTAATTAAGGTGGTAGGTGATTGGATGCAAATTCTGGAGGATGGTGATGTTATAGACTTGGTATATTGCGATTTTATGAAGGCCTTAGATAAGGTCCCACATAAAAGGTTAATAGAGAAAGTTAGAAGCTATAATATAGGGGAGAAATGTGAAATGGATAGAAGCTTTCCTGAAAGATCGGACAGTTCAACAACTGACAGAGAATTACATCCTTCTTGGTTAGTCCTCTGATAGTGGCAAAGGAAATCTCCTCAAAATCTAATGATTCTACCAATTTTTGTACTCAGCCGGGGTTCCTGACACAATATCATCATTAACTGGTAGCCTACTGAGTGCATCTGCCACTACATTATCTTTTCCTGATTTGTGAACCAAGTCATAATCATATTGGGACAGCAACAAAGCCCATCTTTGGATTCTGGCATTTGCATTAGAAGGAATTGGCTTCCGCGGCGGATCCCCAGATCGACCGTGGTGATTGTCCCCTAAACATCTACAAAAGTACAAGTTCCCTTTGCCAAACAATCCAAGTAAAGGCCTGTGATCTGTCCTAGCTACAAAAGGCCTTCCAAGCAAAAAATATCTAAACCTCTTGACCGCATAAACTAAAGCCTCTGTCAATTTGGGCGTAATTCTTTTCCGCCGCTGTCATTTTTTTGCTTGCAAAGTACACTGGGTTCTCTTCACCCTCCTGGACCTGCAACAAAACACAACCCACCCCAGTAGGAGATGCATCTACTTCCACAATCAGAGGAGATTGACCATCAAAATTAGTTAGCAAGGTTGAGTTTTTTAAATCCCTTTTGATGGCTTCAAATGCCTTGTGCTCTAGGGCTGTCCACTGAAATTTTGCACCTTTCTTCAACAAAGGTGAAAGCTTGGTTGAAAAGTTCTTAATAAATTTACAGTAATAAGTAATCATTCCCAAGAAGGAGTGTACTTCTGCAGTTGACTGAGGGGAAGGTGCCTCTAGTATAGCCTGAAGTTTGCTTGGAGAAGGCTTAATGCCATGACCAGATATATGATACCCTAAATATTCCATGTCACTTACATGCAACTTAGACTTCTTGTTGTTAATCTGAACATTATGAGATTGTAAAATGTTCAGTACCCTCTTCAGCCTCTCATCATGTTCAGCCTTTGTGTCACCTGCAATGATTATGTCATCTAGATAGGCTGCTACACCTTCTACTTGAGCAATTAATTGGGAAATAAACCTTTGAAAGATAGCTGGAGATGATGAGAGACCAAAAGGTAACCTCCTATACTTGAACAGTCCTTTCTGAGTGTTGATCACTAAGAGTTCTTGGCTCTTCTCATCTACTGGAATTTGCAAATAAGCATTCTGCAGGTCAATCTTAGAAAATACCGTACCGTTACCAATTCCTGATAATAACTCGTCAATCTTAGGAAGAGGGTACTTATCACACCTAATTTGCTTATTCAGTTCTTTAAAATCACCACATATTCTCATTGATTTCTGGTCAGCCTTCAGAACTGGTACAATTGGTGCTGCCCACTCACTACAAGAAATTGGTTCCAAAATACCTTCCTTAACAAGCTTATCTAAAGCATCTTCAACCATTGGTTTATGATAAAAAGGAACTGTGCGAGCCTTCATACATTTTGGAGAAACATCATTCTTAACCTGTACCTTGGCTACTATGCTTGAGATAGGCTTGCTAGGGTTAACACAGTACTGGTCTAATAAATGGCTTGCCTCTTGAACCTGCTGAATTTTGGAATTTTGGTCTAATCCAGCCAAATGAATCCCCACTTTGGCCATGAGATCCTTCCCACATAAATTGTTATTTGAGGAATCAACTATATAAAAGGGCTGACTCACCTCCTTACCATTGTATTTGACCAGTGCCTGCAATTTACCTATCACCTGTACAGTAGAATTATCATAAGCCACTAATCTCTTCCTTGAAGGCTCGACCTCCAACTTCAATAACCTAGCTCAATCCGATGTCAAAGTAGAGACTGATGCGCCACTATCAATCTCCAAGGGTACCTGCTTTTCATTTATTACAAAATTGAAAATCTCTGCCTTCACCGCACATACAGACTCCTTCACCGTCAACAGTTGTCCCTCTCCATCCTCTTCCGAACTGTCCTGTGCCTCTGGGTCATTAAGTACCCTCACTGGTCTTGTACCTCTAGCATATTTCTTGGGCTCTCCTGAGGCTTTGCCAGTAGTCCCCGTACTGTTCTTTGTCCTTAGTTTTGGATTGTTCTGATACTCCTCCCCATAGTCATGCTTCACAGAACCACACACTCATTTTAAATGTCCCTTCTTTTTACACTTACGGCACATGCTGCTCTCGTGAGGGAATCCGCAATGACGACAAAGTGGTTTTCCTAGTCTAAGTCCAACATTCACAGCTCTTACTTGCTGCCACTCACTCCTTTCCAACAAATGCCTTTTCCATGTTTAATATCCTCTCAAAAATTCCAGTGGATGTCATTGACTGCATGTCCAAATTTTCAGGTACTAAATTTGGAAAATATACTTCCTGCTCTACCGCCATAAACAACTGATCTCGCACTCTTGGATCAAATTGTTCTCCAAAATTACAGTCTTTAGCTAAGACCTTCAGTTCTGCATACAATTCATTTAAATGTTCTCCCGTCTTCTTCTTTCTTTGCTGGAAGGCTAGCAAACTACGGTGATATGTGGGTTTGACGATAAAATGTTTCTTCAGAGCAGCCACTAGCTCACTGTAAGATTTAGTATGAGGCAAATCTGGAGCTCAAAGGTTGCCTAACACACTGCAAAGCTCGGTACCAACAGACACTAGCAACACATTTTTCTTTTTATCTGCCTCTGTTACAGCCAAGTGAGCAAAATTAGCTTCTAATAAACTCAGCCATAGTTCTAAAGAAATCTTCGTTGGGTCAAAACGTTCAATTTTAAACTGTGATGCTGTTCCCGCCATGACGAACAAGACTTCCAGGCCCCAAGCCGTCAATGTTCCAACTGCCCAGCATACAACTTAACCTTGGGTCTGGGTCCCCAGGAATAGCTTCTCGTTAATCTTGGGAATAATATTCAAGGACACTAGTGCGACGTTATGAGAAACAATTTATTAGGGAAAATAGGCACCAATAGATTCGCCATATTTTTCTCCATATAGTCCGCATGGAGGATTTTCGTTATCAACAAATTGAAAAATACCCACTTCACAGACAAATACACCAAAAATCTAAGTCAAAGCGGGGGTGTGGGGGCAGCAGCCTCCACCTATAATACTAGGATAGGTTAGGTAAGGTTGTTAGGTTAGGCTAATGTCCTTTCAAAGGGGTATAGGCTAGTAAACACTAGGATAGCATATACCCGGTCAGAGGTAAGAAGAAGAGTCCTACAGTAGTCTCCTTGAATGCTACCATCTTGGGTGCCTAATCCATTTGACTACTGCAGTCCAGGTACTCCATGGTCCTCGTCGCCAATTGTGGTAACCAATAAAACATCGTGGTGGTTCTTCTTCTTCTTGATATTTATATGTGCAGTTTGCTCGGAGTATTTCAGATCTCCAGATTACTGCACAGGCATAGAGTTGCTTGCTGAGGGGAAGGGAAGTTTGTTAGTTGAAAGGGATCTACAGATAGGATGTCTAAATAGTGAGTACAGGTATTGTACCCTACATAGTTTTGACTATAGGTCAAGGTCATTAAGGACTGGAAAGTATTTTAAGGGTAAGTAAATAGGTAAGATGAGGATTGGTTATTAAGGTCTTATAGGAGGTAAGTCGTTATGTCTCGTCGGGTTGAGTCAGGTTCGGGTTTTGTAGGGTTGGCAGAGGTCTAGTACAGTACAGTGCAGTACCAGTATGGGTGGTACTGGTGGTATGGTAGGTATTGGTTAGGGGTGGGTTTTCTGTGTGTTGGGAGTAGTTTTGTCGTTGATGTTATTAGATGTCTGAAGAAATATTTGTGGCTCTTATGTATGTTCCTAGAGCTGAGGCAATTGCATGTTTGCCTTGTTGGTCGATATTTCCTCCTCCTAGGATATGTTGTAGATTGAAGGTCCCTCCGTGTTGTGCCACTGTTCTTCTCAGGTGGGTGCGAGCACTGTAATGTCTATGGCAATGAAGTAGATAGTGTTCCACTGTTTCTGGGGTGAGGCAGTAGGGGCAGTTCTCGTCTTCTAGTCCCATTCTGTGCATGTGCTCCGCTAGTCTTGTGTCCTGTCCGTAGGCGGAGTGTAGCTGTATTCTTACAGTTTCTTACAGTAGATCCTCTGGAAAAAGGCAAACTAGGCCTGTGTATCCAGCTCAGTACCAGTACTTGCACTGCTGCGGTCGTTCACGGTGTTGGCGGCGGCGGCAGCAGACGCAACATTTTTACTATTCTGTATTTTTGCTTTATAATCAAACTTCAAATCTTGTCTTCCCCATGCTTTATCAAGATTACTTCGGAATCGACTACATACTGGGGCAGTGCGTTCCACTCATTTACCACTCAATCACAAAATGAGTTATTTGCCTTCTCAAGCCTATTTCTTTCTTTGTAAATTTTCTTTGAGTGTCCTCTCGTTCTTGTTCCCTCCCGCATCAAGAAGATACCTTCACACACATCCTCATCATACTTTCCTGACACTATCTTAAAAGCCTCTATCATATCCCCTCTCTTTCTCCTATATGCCAGTGTCGGAAGCCCCAGTGTCCTCAACCTCTGCTCGTAGCCCGCGTTCTTCAACGTTGGTACTAGCTTGCTAGCTCTCCTCTGCACTTTCTCCACTGCTTCTATATCCTTTACCATATATGGAGCCCACACCTGGTTCGCATATTCCAGGTGCGGCCTAACCAGCGCTGTATAGAGATTCCTGAAGATTTCTTCAAGTGACACAAATGTCCTCCTTATCAGCCCTACAATTCTATTGGCTTTGTTTATCTTTTCCGCTAAATGTTCTGAGAAATTTAACTTATTGTCTATCACTACTCCTATATCCTTTTCTGCATTCACTTCCTCCATCACTTCATACATACTGTATCCTACCTTGTCTATCTTGCTTGTCCCAATCTGCATGTACTTGCATTTTTTTGGATGAAAAGGCATTAACCAATGCTCAGACCATCCCTTCATGCCCACCACATCTCCTTGAAGCAAATCCACATCTTCCTTACTCCTCACTCTTCTATACAGCTTAGTGTCATCTGCATACAGGTATACCTCACTTCCATTAGTTATAACTTCAGGTAAGTCGTTGATAAATATAACGAACAGTAGTGGTCCCAACACAGATCCCTGAGGAACCCCACTTGTAATTTCCCTCCACCCCGAGCCTATTCCATTCACCAGCACCCTCTGTCTCCGATATTTCAGGAAGGCTTCTATCCATCCATTTCACACATTTCTCCCCTATATTATAGCTTCTAACTTTCTCTATTAACCTTTAATGTGGGACCTTATCGAAGGCCTTCATAAAATCACAATATACCACGTCTATTACATCACCATCCTCTAGAATTTGCATCCAATCATCTGCTACCTTAATTAGCTGTAGTACCGTCGACCTCGCCGGCAAGAATCCGAACTGTCTCCCACTGAAAAGTTGGTTTGATTTCATATGCTCCATTATTCCTTCTCTAATTACCGTTTCCATTAGTTTACACACAACACTTGTCAAACTGACTGGTCTATAATTTCCTGGGTCATTTCTCTTTCCCTTCTTAAATATATCTGTTATGTTCGCCTCTCTCCAGTCCATCGGGATTTGTCCTGTATTAAACGATACCTCAAATAACATTTTCAATGGCTCTACTAAAATCTCACCTCCTTCCTTTATGATTCTTGGATGTATTCCATCCGGTCCCGGAGACTTACTTCTGTTAATTTTTTCTATAGCCCTTCTTATTCTAGCATGGGAAAACTCTATTAGTTCTAGTGCAGGTGCCTGTTTGATGGGAATATTTGGCACGGCATCATCCGACTCTACTGTTAGTACCCCCCCAAAGTATTTCCCCAGCACCTCTGCTTTCTCCTTATCCGTCTCAGCTCTACTCCCATCATCCAACCCCCCTACCAGCTCTGGGATCCCTACTCTTCTTGTTAACTTTTCCTGAATGTACTTCCAGAATATTTTTGGATTATCCTTCACGTTTCTTGCAATCTCTCTCTCCCTTGTCTCCCATCTTATTTTATTGTTTATCTGTCTACGTTCCAAATCCACTACTTTAGCTTCTGTACTAGACCCCCTGTTCTTTTTTAACACTTTTAATCTATCCCACAATCGTTTCTTTCTTCTTATCAAAGTCCACAGCTTTCTTTTCATTGGTAATTCTGGGTTCGTTCTTTTGCTCAATTTTGTTTTATCCTTATATTCCCTTACTGGTACATATTTGGATATAACATCCTCCAGTTTGACTCTAATCTTCCTCCACATTCCTTCAGCGTCTTCACCGTTCAAGTATTCCCCACAGACACCTTCTCAGCAGCTCATAATCTGCTCTGTCATACATGTATATTTTTGTATTGCTTCTATTATCCCTCTCTGTTTTAATATTGCAACTAAAACTTATACAGGCATGGTCACTACGACCTATAGGGCTATGCACATTGACATGTTCCACTATATCCTCCTCATTGCTAAAAATTAAATCAAGTACACTCCCCTGCTTCCCATCTCTATATCTTGTCATCTCTGTAATATGTTGCGTTAAAAACAATCTCTTACTTTCTCTATAAACTTGTTTTCCAGGCTACACTGTCCCGCTGGAGTAGTACAATTTGCCCAGTTGATCCTTGGCAAATTGAAATCTCCAATCAAAATCTTATATTTGTTCTCTCTATTAATAGAGAATTGACCCTTTTGTACATTTTACTTCAATACACAAATACTCACAATACTGCTGTCTCATATCCACCTCATTTACCTTGAGCTCTTTTCTTACATAAATAAACAGTCCTCTTCCAACCTCTGATCTAATAGCATTCCTCTCGTACAACTCAAAACCCTCCAAACTATACTCCACCAGTTCCCTTTCAATTCTAGCATTTTTTGGTCTTACTTCTTGTAAGGCTATGACATCAGGTTTTTCCTCTTCATCCTGCAACCTACATATCAGTTCTCTTTTCTTGTCCTGGGTAAACACATCCACATTACTAAACATAATCCTTAATCTTTCTACCATTCCTTCAGCAGCTACATCATCCCGCTCCTCCTGTCCGTGCCCTACTCCCCCCCTCACACTACTGGTCCTGGGTCTGCAGCTTCTTCTCCTGTCTCTCCCCGAGACGCTTCCACCCTGCTCTCCACCTCTGCCACAACTTCTGTCACATTCTCTTCCCTCCCAGCTCTCCTTCTCCCTTCTATTCGTATAAACCACTTCCTCAATTTCCCGTCCCTCACTCTCCAGAAAAACTTCTTTTTATCCTCCTCACCCAACTTTCCATTTTCCTCATCAGCCTTTTCCTGTAGTTCCTTTATTTTTTGTCTTTGTTCTATGCTCAAATCCTTCTTTAATCTTATATGTTTCAGTTCTTCATTTGTGTTTAGTCTCCAACTAAAAAAATTTCACTGTCTCTGCCACTGCCTTGGTTTTAAACTGTACCCTTATAGGTCTCATCTCCCCCCTTCTATATCTACCTATCCTACTGACTTCCTCCACCTGCCCATCCCATCCACATCCATCTACATCAACAGCTTTCATGACCTCCTTCACTTTCTCCATATATCTCACTTTTCTCACTCCATTATCATTCATATGAGCCTCTATATCTCCATGCATGATTATACCTCTATCCCTGTCCATGGCCTCCCTCACGACACTCTCCTTGTTCTTCATGACACCTATGACTGCACTCTCAAAACTTTTTTTTGTCTTATTAATTTCCTCCTTTTGTTCTTTCACAATTTCCTCCAAATCCTTAACTTTCTGTTCACCTACCACAGTCCATGCAATTGACTCCTTCACTTCCTTGAATCGTCCTTCGTATTCCTTCAGCTGCTCCTTTAATGCCACATTCTCTTCTTCTCCCAATTCCTCTACCCTTTTTAATACCATCTCTAGCTTCTTATTAGCTTCCGAAATAGGCCCACATTCGCTTCCTTCACTAAGCCTAGGCCTATTCCCTGCCCCACCCGACGCACCACATAGTTCGCACAAAACCTTGATTTTCTCACCAATGTCCCCCTTCCATTTCTCCGTTTCACTCTTCCACTTTTCCAGATCCTTCACAACATTAATAATCTCTTCTACCTTCTTATCTGTACTCCTAAACCCACGAAACCGCTCTAACTGTTCTTCTGCCACCGAGATTCCCGCCGTTCCATCCGCCATGTTTGTTTACAATCACTACACTCCAGCTGACCCTTGTTAAACTACTCGTTTTACAATATAACTCACCCCTCCACCACACCAATTTTTCTTCCTAACACTTCACTAATCCTTCCTCTCCTCGCTCGCTCAGTATGTTCTCGATATTCCGTTACATTTAATCTTGCACATGATAATATGTCGGAGCTCAAAAACTACGTCCACATCCCACCACCGCCTGACCGTTATTTAGAGCTTTGTTCTTGTATTTTGTGTGTTTCCATATGGACCATTCGGGTTTGATATTTCCGTATCTTGTGCCAGTGATGGTGACTTTCCATTCACCCTTGAAGTCTTGGAGGATGTCTTCTTTACAAGCCGTTTATTCTGCTCCAAAGGTACAGCGTCTCTCCTCTGTAGTCCCATGATCCAATCAACCCTAACATAAAGCAATTGAATTCCTTCTCACATGGTGTATTACAAATCAGGATATACAGTACTTACATATAATATACAACAGTACTGGTGAATGGAATAGGCTCGGGGTGGAGGGAAATTACAAGTGGGGTACCTCAGGGATTCGTGTTGGGACCACTACTGTTCATTATATTTATCAACAACTTACCTGAACTTATAACTAATGAAAGTGAGATATACCTGTATGCGGATGACACTAAGCTGTATAGAAGAGTGAGGAGTAAGGAAGATGTGGGTTTGCTTCAAGGAGATGTGGAGGGCATGAAGGGATGGTCTGAACATTGGTTAATGCCTTTTCATCCAAAAAAATGCAAGTACATGCGGATTGGGACAAGCAAGATAGACAAGGTAGGATACAGTATGTATGAAGCGATGGAGGAAGTGAATGCAGAAAAGGATATAGGAGTAGTGATAGACAATAAGTTAAATTTCTCAGAACATTTAGTGGAAAAGATAAATAAAGCCAATAGAATTGTAGGGCTGATAAGGATATTTGTGTCACTTGACGAAGAAATATTCAGGAATCTCTATACAGCGCTGGTTAGGCCGCACCTGGAATATGCGAACCAGGTGTGGGCTCCATATATAGTAAAGGATATAGAAGCAGTGGAGAAAGTGCAGAGGAGAGCTAGCAAGCTAGTACCAACGTTGAAGAACGCGGGCTATGAGCAGAGGTTGAGGTCACTGGGACTTCCGACACTGGCATATAGGAGAAAGAGAGGGGATATGATAAGAGACTTTTAAGATAGTGTCAGGAAAGTATGATGAGGATGTGTGTGAAGGTATCTTCTTGATGCGGGAGGGAACAAGAACGAGAGGACACTCTAAGAAAATTTACAAAGAAAGAAATAGGCTTGAAAAGGCAAAGAACTCATTTTGTGATAGAGTGGTAAATGAGTGGAACGCACTGCCCCAGTATGTAGTCGATTCCGAATCAATAAGGAAGTTTGAAAGTAATCTTGATAAAGCATGGGGAAGACAAGATTTGAAGTTTGATTATAAAGCAAAAATACAAAATAGTAAAAATGTTGCGTCTGCTGCCGCCGCCGCCAACACCGTGAACGACCGCAGTAGTGCAAGTACTGGCACTGAGCTGGATAAACAGGCCTAGTTTGCCTTTTTCCAAAGGATCTACTGTAAGAAACTGTAAGAATCACCTCCATCAGCATTTCTACTTTGCCTAACTGCAACTTTCTTTGGTGATTTCATAGTGAGTTACACTCCCGGTATTATTATTAATTTATATTTTATATGAGCAGACCTTTTCAGTCTTAACCCACTGAGCCCCAGCGACGCAGGGTTTGCGTCCACAATGTATGTAACGCTAAACCCCAGCGACGCATGGTTTGCGTCCTGGCCGGTCCGGTCCCAATTACTCCGGTCCTATGGCACCTAGAGGGCTCAGATTTGTATGGGAACTGTGTAAGTATCCCACGCACCCATGCCGATAGTTGAATACTCTCAAAGTCCAACCGCGTGAGCGTGCAAAAACATGTTTTTTGGGGGAAATTGCCTTCAATTTTTTACTCTTGTAAAATCCGTTTTGGGGGGCTCTGTAGGACCATTTTTTGAGCTTTTTGATCGGTTTTTCGTGGTTTTTCCTTCATTCCTAACCCATTCGCTATTGTTTCTAGAATATAAAAAAAATCAGAATCAGCCGGTCCTGGGTGGTACATTTATAAATATTTAGCTGGTACTCAGCGGGTTAAGTAGCCTAGAGTAAACTTATCTTCTTTAAATCCGCCATATTGGTGCCCAGACCCGGGAACTTTGACCCACAGTTAGATTTCCTATAGTTAGGTATTATTTACAAGGGCTATATTGATGGAGGTTGTGGATCAAAAGATCCTAGTAGGGGTAGGTCTCGGCTATCACCATCATACCCTATATTTGTTTCCCTAATTTAATTATTATTTACTATTTTTCTTTAACTCATGACTGACCTACCATCTCATATTTCCTTCATTGTTTAATCATCATATCCCAATCTCTCGTGGTACTGTACTGTGTAAGGTAAGCGGTTTATATAGTCATTTCTACCTTTTTACTTTAATGACATTAGTCTGCAAAGGGTAGGTAAATACAATATTGCATATGAGGACTAAAAATGTAAGTTCATATGACAATTACCAAAAGGTGTGCTTATATTTCACGATTGCGACTTAGTATAAAAGTCCATATTGGCTGACGAAGGGTTAGGCTAATTCGTGTAAATTATTTAAGATAAATCAACTATAATTATGTCTATCACAGTCTTGAAAAACCAGAGAGGGGGTTTGAGGGGTCTCATTACTAGGCTAACGTCCGATTTGGAAGACTTTGTGGCTAGTGCAACTCCTGAACAGCTAGAGGCTAGGTTAGAGTACCTACAAACTACCTATGATCGTATAGTTACCCTGAATGAAAGTATAGTATCAGGGTTAGAGGGTGAATCAGATATTCATGCAGAGTATGAACAGCGCGCTGTCCATGATCTTTCCAATTAGAGGCAATACAATTACTGCGAAGAGCGATAAAGAAGACAGAGATAAACCTGACTAGCAACGCTGCCAAACAAATAGATCCCCGCCGTGAAGTCAATTTGCCCAAATTAAATTTACCGAAGTTCAGGGGAAACTTGACAGAGTGGTTAGCATTTTGGGACGTCTTTAAATCAACAGTGCATGATTCAAAACTTGACAATGTACGAAAGTTCCATTATCTTAAAGGCCAACTAGAGGATGAAGCATTACATTTGGTAGAAGGTTTTCCATCGTAGGTGAAAATTATGATAAGTGTTGTGAGATTATTACAGGCGACGTATGGAGACACTGACCAGCTCAAGGTAACCCACGTGAACGCTCTGTTGAACCTAGCATAGCCTAGGTACAGGGTCGATGAACTGACAAAGTTCAGGGCAGATATGGAGTGTCACACAAGGTCATTAGATGCATTGGGGGTAACCTCAAAAGAAATGCTAATCATAATCTTAAGACAGACATTACCTCTAGCTATTCTAGATAAAGTTCGTACTTTTGATTTGGAGGAGTTCAAAGAGTCATTTAGCAAGGAGATTAGCAACATACAATTGAACAATGGTAGGACGGTGGGTGGGTCAGAAGGGACAACAGCAAGGGGTTCAATTAATATGATGGTAGGTTCTAAAGGGAAGGTTGAAGAGTCACGCAAGAAACCACAAATGTCATGTAGGCTATGCAACAATCCCAAGCATAAATGGCTAAGCTGTACCAAATATCAAACCAATGAAGCCAAATTAGCTCAAGCAAGGAAGCTAAAATTGTGCAAGGGTTGTCTAAGTAAGGACCATTGTATGCAGGGTAAATGTACTGCTTCCTATTTGAGGCCCTGTCGCAACTGTGAGGGTCATCACTTTGACAAGTTATGCCCCACAGGTAGTCTAGTCAAGGAGGAAAAAGTAGGGGGTACTGCAACACTAATGCTAGGCAGTAGGAAGGACACCACCATTTTACCCACAATCAAAATACCCATAGAGGGTTATGGCAGGACACAAGTCTGTCGGCTACTCCTAGACCAAGGCTCACAACGATCCTTTATAAAGAGATCGGTGCTGGACGGTCTAAAACACTGTGTAGTAGGTAGTGAGACCCTTAGGTTGCAAGGTTTTACAGGAGTGACCGACAGTAGAGACTACGAAGTTGTTGAAGTTGCTTACATCTACCGTAAGAAGAAACACTTCTTACAGTGTGTAGTGGTAGATGAACTCCCAGACTATCAATCTGTAGGAATTAACAAAGTAGAGCATGCACTTCGTAGGAAAGGTATTTACCTGTCTGATCCCGTAGGTGACTTGAAGGAGGTGCATATACTGTTAGGAGCAGATTATTATTATGATGTAGTACACCCTGGTTTTAAAAGAGAGAGTGGAGTGATCTTGATCCCCACTAAGTTTGGCTACTGCATGAGCGGTACAGTCCAAACTACCCAATCAAATGTTCTGGTTGACTCAGTATCCGTGTTGAGGATGAGCATGACCGCGGCAGAAGAGTTCACCAAAGATGATACTCACATTGAGGACCCAAAGTTAGCTGCCGAGTTCAATCTAGAAAGACTGTGGAAACTAGACCACATAGGAATTAAACCTGTGGAGAATGACCAGGAATCAAAATTTGTGATAGAAAAGTTCTCGGAATCCGTGCGTTACTTGACCACAGAGAAACAATACGAAGTTTGTCTACCCTGAAAACATGACAATATCAGTTTGCCAACCAATTATGGTTTAGCGTTGGGCAGGTTACGCGCCTTGCAGCGGAAACTAGCCCACGAACCAAGCACCTACAAGGCTTATGATGAGGTCTTTCAAAATTATCTCGACCGAGGGTTTATTGAGGTCGTCGATGTAGATGAACCAGGGAATACCGGGAAAGTCCAGTACCTCGCACATCATGGGGTAAAAAAGGACAGTGTTACCACTCCCATCCGAGTGGTATATGACTGCTCAGCCCACCTAGGCCATAGTCCCAGTCTAAATGATTGTTTATTGACCGGCCCTTCAATGGTGTCTGACCTATCACCGCAATTACTGCGCTTTAGACTGGGACGTTATGCATTCACCAGCAATATAGAAAAGGCCTTCTTGATGATGAAATTGCAGAAGGGGGATCGAGACGCCACCCGGTTCCTTTGGTTCAAAAACATTGACGACCCGGAGAGTCCCATAGTGACCTATCGGTTTAGGGTAGTCTTGTTTGGCGCTACGTGTTCGCAATTTTTATTAAACACGACCATTAAGAAACATCTTGATGATTCTGAAGAAGACACGACTGTACTCGCTCGCGGATTATACATAGACAATTTGCAGGGGTCTAGTGATAGTGAAAAGGAACTGGTCGCAAACTATAGACAGGCTAGTAGGTTGTTCACTGAGGCCCATCTGTTTCTCCACGAGTGGGTTTCAAATTCTGTGTTGCTTGGGATGGTCTAATTATTGATGGGGTGGCTTCTGATAATCAAGAATATGCCAGAATCTTGGGGATGATATGGCAACCAGGGAAAGACACACTGATGTACCGGAACAAAGATTATACTAAGCAGATAGGGACGCACACAAAACGTAGTATGCTGAGTAAAGTCGCGCAATTTTTTTATCCTTTGGGTTTAGCATTATCTGTTACCATCAGAGCGAGGATTCTAATACAAGAAATATGGAGACGCAACGTGGGGTGGGACAAAAAATTACCCGACGATCTTGTTGAACAGGGTAGGTCCTTACTAGAAGATTATAACACCCTATGTACATTAGAGTTACCGCGCCAAGTGGCCTCA
This sequence comes from Paralithodes platypus, assembly GCA_032716605.1. Lineage (NCBI taxonomy): Eukaryota > Metazoa > Arthropoda > Malacostraca > Decapoda > Lithodidae > Paralithodes > Paralithodes platypus. The sequence goes on from CM064498.1 coordinate 50,602,715, forward strand.
TTTGGACCCATGTCTTTACATGCATTCTGTGATGCGAGTGCCACAGCATATGGAGTAACTATTTATTGTGTTACCTCGTTTGGGATTAATTTACTCACCACCCGGGCAAAGGTTGCACCGGTAAAGGGAGTCACAATTCCCAAATTGGAACTAACTGCCATGCTGCTATTGGGACGTTTGGTTAACCATGTACGCACTTCATACGATAAGGAACTGCAACTAAGGGCGGTACACGTATGGTGCGATAGCCAAATTGCACTAAGCTGGGTGCATAGTCAAAGGACATTGCCCGTCTATGTGCGCAATAGGGTGGATGAAATACGCTTCTTATTACCAAACGCCTTCTATCATTATGTACCAACCAAGGACAACCCCAGTGACTAATTAATAAGTAGGAGAGTAACAGCATACAAATTAATTAAGTCCGACCTTTGGTGGCAAGGCCCAAAATGGCTACTCCACGGAGGGGATTGGGCTCTATGGAATGCCGAGGTTGAGTTAGCTTTGCCTTTAGGAACGGTGACAGCTGTCATTCAACCGACATCAACACCGAGTCCTATGTTAGAGTGGGTAAGGATCGGTGGGTACAATAAATTAGTCAGGGTCGTCGCTTGGGTGTTGCGTTATATCACCAACATAAAGGCCAGGCTACAAGGACGGCTCTGCAATCTGGGTCAAAGCTTAAATGCAAAAGATATAAAAGCAGCTGAGGTAACACTAATTAGATGGGCTCAAAGGGAATCCTTCAGTCAGGAATTAGAGTCCATGAGAAGTTCTGGTAAGATTATAATGCCTAACATTGTGCGTCAACTAAGGCTACGGGAATGACATTATTAGATGTGAGGGACGTCTAAAGTGGTCAGGTGTAGATGACTGTGTCAACAATCCTATCCTGATGCCTGCAACACACCATGTCACTGATCTACTGGTACAACGCACACATGAGGAAGTAATGCACAACGGGGTCCACCACGTTATTTCTAAATTGCGTCTCAACTGGTGGATACCCAGAGTTCGACAGGTAGTTCGACGAGTAGTCAAAAGGTGTGTGGTGTGCCGTAGACTGAAAGGAAGACCATTTATGACTGGACCTGCTCCACCCTTGCCAGAGTGCCGCGTTAATCATCTAGAACCCTTCAGAGTTACAGGACTAGACTATACCGGCGCACTCTGAGAGCTAGGGAACTGGACAAGGTTTATGTGTTGCTATTTACTTGTGCCACTTCACGTGCAATACATTTAGAACTCAGTGACAATATGTCTTGTGAAGAGTTTATGCTGGCATTCAGGCGATTTTGTGCACGTCATTCCTTCCCTCATTTGATTCTTAGCGACAATGCTTCCACTTTTCTTCAAGCTTCCAGGTACTTGATAGATATGAGCGACGATCCAACAGTTGTTGCTTACTTGGGAGAGCGGAGGTGCAAATGGAAATTCATACCAGTGGAATGTGGAATGTAGGAACGGTGTGTAGGCATCGTGAAGTCAGGCTTACGGGCGGTTGCAGGACGCGCCTGGTTAAAAAGGAGCGAACTAGTAACTGTGCTCACTGAAGTCGAGGCGGTTGTTAATGATCGTCCTCTCACTTATGTATATACCGACCTACAAGAACCACTGCCACTAACACCAGCGCATTTGGTCTACGGCAAGCCATTGACTGCATTTCCTACTGATTTGCAGTCTCAGGCAGAGTTAGAGGACCCTTCGATGTTCACCGAGACTGCGGTGTCACGACGGTACCAGTATATTTCTAGGGTTATTGGTGATTTTAAAAAGAGATGGGTGAATGATTACTTATTGGCACTGCATGAGAGGGCGACTAAAACTGCTGGTCAACCATCAGCACCCTCTGTAGGCGAAATTGTATTCATCCATGATGAAAGTCCTAGATTGTATTGGAAGTTGGGCCGCGTAGTGAAGGTGTACGAGGGCGAGTGGCGCTGCTCAAGACAGCTACTGGGACTACAATTCGTCCGGTCGCACGACTGTACGCTATGGAGCTTGGCTCTTCTACACATGAAGAAGCTCCACCTGATGATGCTGGATCCGAGGACGCTAATTTAGTCGATCCACCACAACCCGTTGGGGATCCGCCTCAGATCGGGACTAGACCCAGACGCGCAGCCCGTGGCGCCATTGATATGTGGCGAAACAAGATTGCTTCTGGGCAACTCTAGATATAAGGTGGGGTTCAGGTATTGTGTTTGGGGGGGGAGTGTATCGTGGATTCACGATAGTCAGTGGTATAGCATACGTTTTCTATGTATCATACCCTAAATACAATTTGTACAGTATGTATGCTTAATAAGTTAAATAAGGCCTATTATACGAAAGTATAGTATTTAAGTGTCTTTAGGAATGCATATATGATTTATCATATAAACCATGCCGTAATATTATAAAAGCGGTGCGATATTTACCGCTAGATATCCGCTACAAACTTAGCAGTAGCTGCTAGATTCGTAGCGCAAGACGATGACGTCTCGGATTGTGGCGCACCGTGCCAGAGCTCCTTAGTTTACCATCGAGACAACATCTCCACTCCTTAGTTCGCCGCGACCCTGGTTCCGGTTTCATCCAGCTCTCACCATCTAACTTAACTTAACTTCATCCAACTGACAAGCTAAGCCATATTATCATGATTTAAATTTCTTCAGCATTATATTTTATTTATATGTAAAGGTGCACCCTGGAGGTCACCATCGAGGTAAACATCCAATGGTGTTCGAAGAGTAACCATTTGCCTACCATCCATCATCACCTCCATCAGCATTTCTACTTTGCCTAACTGCAACTTTCTATGGTGATTTAACCCAGTGAGACCCAGCGTCGCACGTGATGCGTCGGCAGTGTTTGATCACCAACTCCCAGCGACGCATCACGTGCGTCCGACATATAAAAAACACTTACATGGCTCGTAAGGTAGGAAATGGCGGGAGAATAGGAGGGGGAGGTACCGTAGTGTGTGTGGAAGCCGGGCCAGTAGGTGTGAGCGGGCCGAGACAGCCGCGCGGCTGGTGGTGGTGGGCTTAGTGGGGATACTTTACACCCTTAGTTCACCGCCACTTTGAACCTTCATTACTCCGGTCGGATGGGAGCTAGAGGCTTGAGATTTATGTGAGACAGTCCTTAGGATGTATGCCGTACAATGCCATACTCAGTTTTTACCCTAGTGCTCCCGGGCGGATGGTCATGCGGGGGAGACGAACTATTGAAACAAAAAAAAACCCGCCCCCCAAATGACCGAAATGAGTTTTTTTTCTTTTTTTTTCTTCATTTCTCACCATTCTCTTCCATTTTGGCTCAACACATATTTTTGAGGCTCCTCCCCCGCCCCCCCCACCGGCCTCCCCCCCCCCCCAAAAAAAAAATGTCCGAGGTGATTTTTTTTTTTTTTTTTTCATTTCTCATCCTTGTCTTTCATTTTAGCAAACAAAAAAAAAAGAAGTGAAAATGGCTTGGGACTGGGGTGAACAAAATATTATAACTAGCCGGGGCTCAACGGGTTAATAGTAATATTAAATATTTAATAATACTCCCGGTATTATTATTAATTTACATTTTATGTGAGCGGACCTTTTCAGTCTTAAGTAGCCTAGAGTAAACTTCTATCTATCTATCTATTGCCTGACGCCGTGATCCCCGAAGGGGTGGCCACGAACGAACCGCCCCCATGCACCTCTGTCCCCAGTCAGTCGACGCCCCTCCCTCCAACCAGCACCGCCTTCGTTCATGTAGTTCCTCACTCCATCCTTCCACCTCATATTCCCCCTCTGTCCCTCCACCTCGCTCTCGTACACCCTCTTAGTCATTCTCTCGCTTTCCATACGTTCCATATGGCCGAACCATCTCAAGTTGTTCCTTTTCACACTTTCCAGCACATCTACCTCCACACCACACCTCCTTCTTACTTCCTCATTAGTCTGTCTATCCCTCCATGTAACTCCGCACGCACTCCTTAAGTAATTCATTTCCACTGCTCTCACTCTTGGTCTGAGTCTCTCAACCAACGTCCATGCTTCGCTTCCGTAAGTCAGTGTCGGGATTACCACACTGTCATGCAAGGACTTCTTCACTTCCATACTGACCACCCTATTTCTTGTTACTGCTTTTAGCGTTCCTACAACCCTCTTCCCTTGTTGTACCCTCTCCCGCACCTCTTCATCCATAGTCCCATCTTTACTCAACACACTGCCCAGATACTTAAAAGAGTTGACGATCTCCATAGCCTGACCGTTCAGCTTCACCTCACACTCTGTGACTTCACCCCTTTCGAAGACCATAACCTTGCTCTTCCCCGCATTTACCTTCAAATTCCGTTTTTCGCACACTGTTCCAAACTCATTTACCAGACCCTGCAACTCCCATTCATTATCACTCATCAGAACTGTATCATCCGCAAACAGCAGTATAGGTAGCTTCCACTCAATTCCCTCCCTTTTCAGCGATACACCAACATCCACTGCTCTTGATAGTATTTCTTTCATAACTCCATCCATATATACAGTAAACAACCACGGGGACATCACACACCCCTGTTTCAAACCAACATTCAGGTCAAAGAACTCGCTCTGCTCACTCTCCACACGTACTGCCGCCTTTGCACCCTCATACATGCTCTTCACTGCTTTCAGCAACTTGCCCTCTACTCCGTATATTCTAAGTACTTTCCACAAACCTTCTCTATCCACTCTGTCATAGGCCTTCTCCAAGTCCATAAAGGCAACATACACCTTTTGTTTCTTCTCCAGATACTTCTCCACAACACAATTCAGGGTAAATATCTGATCTACACATCCTCTTCCCTTCCTAAAACCTCCCTGCTCGTCGCCTATCCATTTCTCCGTTCTCACTCTCACTCTCTCAATCACTACCCTACTGTATACCTTCCCTACTACGCTTAGAAGACATATTCCTCGGTGGTTACCACACACTCCTCTTTCCCCTTTGCCCTTATATAGGGGGACTATTATGCCAGTCTTCCAGTCATCGGGTGCACTCCCCTTCTCCCATGCTAGTTTGCACATTTTCCATACCCATTCTATCACTATCTCACCACCATACCTCAACATTTCCCCACACACTCCATCTGTTCCTGGTGCTTTCCCCAACTTCACTCTTTTCATAGCTTCCCACACTTCTGACCTCCTGATCCCCACCTCCTCCTCCACTACTTCTCTTCTTCTCCCTCCCATACCATATCCAGCTATGTTTGCTGGCTCTTCATTCCTTTCATTTAGCAACTCACTGAAGTACTCCCTCCATCTTTCGACTCTCTCTTGCTTCTCGGCTAGCATTCTCCCATTCTTATCTTTCACACCCTTACTGTTCCCTTGCTACCTTCCCTAACTTTCTTGACTTCTTTCCAGAACAGTTTCTTACTCTCCCTCCATTTTACACTCAGATTCCTTCCAAATTCCTCATCTACTCTTCTCTTACTTTCCTTCACTACTCTCTTCACCACCCTCTTACTCTCCACGTACCTCGCTCGTTTCTGTCTCTCGGAATCTTCATTCCCTCTACTACCCAACCACTCTCTATATGCTTTCTTCTTTTCTTCCACAGCTATTCTTACCTCTTCTGTCCACCATGCTGTACCTTTCACTCCCCTCCCTCTTCTCCTCACTCCACACACCTCCTCACATGCTGCACAGATCTCATCCTTAAACACCTTGCTCATCTCCTCCACTTCCTCCACAACTTCCAGGTCGAACCCACCTAGTCGTCTTTCCACTGCTCTCCTGTACTCCTCCCTGACTTCCTCCTCCTGCAACCTCTCCACCCTCCTCACCATTCCACCCTCCTCTCGCCTCCCTCCCGCTCTCCTCACCCACTTCTTTTGTATCCTAACCTTAGCTACCACTACATAATGATCAGACAGACCCCCTCCAATACCCCTATACACCCTAGCATCCATCACAGATTTCTTCATTCGTTCATCCACACATACATAATCAATCAATGACTTTCGTTCCACCACTGTCTTATCCTTCATCGTCAACATCCGTTTCCACGTGTACCTGTGGATCATTCTGTGTCGGAAGAAGGTGTTGGCTATCCACAGCCTCCTCCCCACACATACGTCCACAAGTGCACTACCATTCCCATTCACCTCTGATGGTACCCCCCACCCTCCCACCACTCCCTCAACTTTCCTATCACCCACCTTACCATTCATATCCCCAATCAGAAATATTCTTTCGTTCTTGTCAAACTTCTCCAGGCACGCCTCCACATTCATCCAGAACTCCTCTTTCTTTCTTTCAAGTATATCCTCTGTCGGGGCATACACGCATACAATCACCCACGTTTGTATTCCTACTTTCATTCTCACCCACACAATCCTTGAACCCACAGACCCATACTCTCTTACACATTCCTTCCATTTGCTACTTACAAACAAACATGCACCTTCTCTCGCTGTTCCTTCACTCACTCCAGCACACACACCCATTCCACACTCCCACTCTCTCACATCTGAACCTTTCCATTTGGTCTCTGTCATTCCACATACATCCAGCCTGGCATTCACTAACACTTCCAGAACCTCTCTCTCTTTTGTGCCATCATTCATGCCACTAACATTCCACGTAGCCATTCTCAGAATGTCCGAAGGCATGTCCTTAGTCGGTCGTGGTTCGTCAACGTTGGTTCCGTCCGCATCCGAGGCTGTTCGTTCGTTTTTCTTTGCTTAGATATTTTTTCCGGGTGGGGGTCGCAAGCCCACCGACCCAACCTCTTTAGTCGCCTCTTACGACACGCAGAAGGCACGTGGGGCATATTCTATTCCCTAACCCCCAAGGGGGGTTGGATGGGCAATGGATTTTTTTTTTTTTAATTTGATGGAGGTCTAGGGAGGAAACTAGAAAAATAATGAATACATGCACAAATCGCCCAAAAAGTGAACAATCCCCCCTTAACCTCTCCGCAGCGCACAGGGGGTTTTCTACAGGGTAAGACTGTGCGCACCTATGATGATTTTGGGACCTCTTGCCAATTTCGATAAAAAGTACATCATCGTGTAGGGAATGTTTGCGTGCATCGGCCCATATATATTTGACCCCCCAAAAAATGTCTGGGGGGGGTAGGGGAACGGTCCGTAGTTGCAAAATGTGGAGCGAATGGCACCGCGCGGCTAGATTGTCATCGAGCGGCGAGATTTCCCGGCCGAATTTTCACGCGCCCAGGGGATAGAAGGAGAGGGAGGAGGGGGTGGGTTACCGCGTATTATCACGTATATCTCCTTTTTGGAGCCCTTTTAGGCTATTTAGAGTATGTATACGTGTGTAGGCCACCCATATAACAATGAATATGCCTCATAGTGACCAAAAATTGCAATATATAGGGAATTATAAGAGAATTTGTAGGCGGGAATGAATGTGTTGGAGGTTTGGCGGCAATTTATGAGCTGAGAGTGTGGTTTACGCCATACATATCACGTATATCTTGTACGTAGAGCACTGTCATGCTATAATACAGACTTGTACGTATGTATACGTGCCATATATCAAAATATATACTGCATATAGACCAATTCATGCGATATTTACGCACATTATCAATGAGTTTCTATGCGTGAACCAAGGTGTGAGTGAGTTGTGCTGGGAATGAAAGGGGAGAGGTGTGTTACGCCATAAATATCACGTAAATCTTGTATTTAGAGCACTGTCATGCTATAATACAGACTTGTACGTATGTATACGTGCCATATATCAAAATATATACCGCATATAGACCATTGATTGCGATATTTACGCACATTATCAATGAGTTTCTATGCGTGAACCAAGGTGTGACTGAGTTGTGCTGGGAATGAAAGGGGGAGAGGGTGTGTTACGCCATAAATATCACGTAAATCTTGTATTTAGAGCACTGTCATGCTATAATAAAGACGTGTACATATGTAGGCGTCCCATATAACAAGGAATATACCGCATATAGCCCAATTGATGCGATATTTACGCAAATTGTGAATGTGTTTCTAGCAGACGGAAGCCTGAAAGGGTGGGTTGGGGGTGGGTGGGTGGGAGGGACGCATGCAGGGGTGCAGTGAGTGAGTGAGTGAGTCATGGAGAGATGGAAGTCAGGCAGATCTCTAGATAGATAACCAGCTTTGTGATAATTGTGGAGGCGCCCCAGGCGTATTGATGTCATGGTATTTTGAACCTTATGTCTACCAGATGGCTGGTGTTCGTTGCCATCAACAGGTCTACAATAACATGAGTCAGGAATGGAGAGAGAGAGAGAAACTGAGACATGCGTATGTCGTACGTATAAATGGACTTCAGAATTGCATTTTTATGCAAGCAGACATTGCATTTTAGACACATGTGAAGTACCACAGAAACATGTAGGCCATTGACTGTAAATAAAGTACTATATTATAGACCACCAGCGACGGTGCTGAGTCAACACAGGCAGATTGCCTTTTGTGATAGAGAGCTAAATATAGACTGGTGTCTCCTTACACTTGCGAAAGGGTAGATTGCCACCAGAGAAACGTTTACTTATTTATTTCGAAGTAATATGCAATCTAAATGTATATTCGAGACTGTTATGCCCTGTTTTTCTACAGGTTTAACTTGGGTAATGTGAGTTCTGAATGACTGGGTATAGAAGGCTGCATGCACAATACAAGGTATGAGGAATAGAGAACACAAAATAAACACACAGTAACACGACACAAGTTCACGTTTATTGAAATAAAGAGCATAGAAAGATAGTTATATTTGCACAAAACAAATGATAGAAGGGAACTGCTAGCATTTGCGGATTTGGATGGAGCCTAGTCTCCCACTTCCAACGTTCAGGTATATTCTTCTGATCACGGGTTTAATTAGCAAGTTTATATTTTACTGGAAGACCTCAATATATTCGTATAATTCACTGTCACTGACTTTACCTCTTGCTGGCTGGTCGCGTGCCCACGTAGCAACTCACAGTTAGGATTAGACGCGTATATTATAGAACACGGAAATCTCTAGCAACCTCATGGGGGTACTGAACTAAGTTTGATATTCTTAAGGCAGAAATATGTAGAACACGAATCAGTGGGCGAACGTTAGATATCACTAGAGTTTTAATATCTGAATAAGGTAATTACGAGAGTCAAGGTCGCCTGTTAATAAAAAACACTGATCGCTTAGTACGTCCCAAATGGAATGGTTAAATATGAATTACACTGGGCAAGGTCTTAGCCACTTTATAGAAAGTTAATAGGTGCGTATCAAGCTAGTACTATAACACTTAGTACTAGTAACATGAATCTTGAATAGTATGGGTAGATCTGGTCCTGGTTATCTTGCTTCCGGTGATGTTGGGGGCTAACGACTGGTTCCTCGGCCGTCCAGATGGTCCAAAATGTAGGAAGTTCTCAAGTCGGATCTCTTGATGATCGTTGCTGGCTACACACTTATATACCCACGAATTTGTGTGAAGGTTATAAGGTGCACGTTACGACTTGTACATGGACAGATGCTTCTATCAGTCTTCTCTGCCACGGAGTCTGCCGGATCTGGAATCTCTCAACTCCGGAACAACACAAGGGCAGAGCTAGAGGTAAACTGCAGGGTAGTGACCACTGGTTGGTGTCTAGCTTTCAACTGATTTGACTGGGGGCGGGAGGTAGATTTATAGGCTCGGTTCTGGACCCTGCAGACAGTAGGGATCTCGAGTCTTATGGACTTAATTGAGCTCTCAATAGATATGGGGACTAGGTAAGATGGTATTTACTGTTGTGGCACAGGGCGATAGGAAGCCTTTATATTTTCATATAACTGAGCCTTAGTAAGAGGTACTATTTTGGCTATACTGGACGTATTTAGGGGAGAGAGACTGGATCTACTTTGCGAGGAGGATGGGGACAGCTGTGATAGGAGTGTCTCTCTAGATTGTTCAATCTTCATTCTATGGTATAGCTGAGGTGCTAATTTAGTGATCAGAGCATGCAAGAAAGGTAAATGGTTTATTGTGAGGTAATAGAGGTTAGTAAAGGTGTTAGTCATTCATGGTTAGTTCATTGATAGGAAGAATTCCTGTGCTACCTGGCAATGACTCGAGAGTCAAAACAGGGGCCAGGTATACCTCCGCGGGGGTGGGGGTCTCCCTCCTCGGGTGGGCAAAAAGGGGGAGCTGGGCGCCCTCTCTGATATAGTCGTCCGGCGGCTGTGGCTAGGGGCTTGCCATATCACCAGTGTTTGTAATAACCCTCTGTGTATGAGACAGATGTGAGTGTCTTTAATACCAAAACCGAAGGTGCCTTAGCTAGCTGGTTTTACTCGGCTGGTTGTTAATTGTAGGGTTTGCTGGATATGGTGGAGACTGGGTTGCTAACTCTGCCACATTTATCTGGAAGTATGACAATAGAAGTTAGTTACTGGCGGGGCGGCTAGCCTCGCACCGACGACCATTGGGTGCAGGGTTGTGAATGTGTTGTAAGAGAATAGATGGCATGCAAGGGGCTAGTAAAGTTCTAATGTTGTTCTGGCCTACTAAGTGAAGGTAGGCTGGATAGGAGTATATATAAAAGGTTGGAGAGCGTTAGTAACGGACAATTCAAGGATCTTCAAGAGGTATGAGAGAGAGGCTAGGTCGGACAAGAGTCGAGAAGCGCGGGTGTCTTAATGAGAGGGGGGGGAGAGTTCAAGGGCTACAGGGAAATTTGGCCCCTAAGGTCCCTGGGCGTGGGGGTGGCATTAGGCTACAATTGATATGGAAGTTTGAAAAGGCAGTAGAATACGTTAGCCAAATGCTACCGGGGAATGCAACTATGGGGTGGTATATGAGTCTGGAAAAGATAGAGTTATGTGATCAGTCAGAGGGTTATGGATACTATTAGTTGGCCCTGGGAACTGCGTTTTCTATTAAATATAAAATACCAACCACAGTGGCAGTTCGTAGGGGTACTTAGTTATTGTTTCGGGGTACTTATGACAGATACTGATAACCAGGTTATCTTATATAATCTCTGGTTGGGGTAAGAGGTGTAAGACACGAAGTAAATTGGCGTAGTGTGGACTGTGGATACGAAGGAGGCAAGGGGAAGACGTATGACAATTGTGGAAAGTAAATGGAAAAAGGTGAACACAATGGCGGATAAAAATACTTAACCTGAGGGTTGCATACATAGATTTATGGGGGGATGGGTCTTCAGAAGCTTAGTCTGGCAAGACAAGATGTTAGGGAATGTTAATATTAATACTTAGTTACTAGAGGAGCAATGCAAGGGGCGACTGAGCACGGGTTACATATATCTATACTCGTCATGGAAAATGATATAAGAGATCTAGGGACAGCGTGGGTGCTTTAACTTCTAAGATATATAACATCTACTTCTCGGATGCAAGAACATACATAGATATAATTATGGCTGTCTGATGTGTTGGCATTGGCTCAACGTCGGGACAGGCATGGGTGTTTTTAATATGAATGTATATTCCTGTTCATCATCTTTGTAGTTAATAAGTGTAGGACACGAGGGGTTAGTGTACGTGAGGTGTGGAAAATGGTCGGTTTTAGAAAAGGTAAATGGGTGTGTCCTGGAGCTGTTTAGCCCTGCGGGCTTGGGCCTGCCTGGAATGGCGGGCTCGGTCAGCTGGTCCTTTCGTTCTGTGGACCTTTCTTCCGGGTGTTTCTGTGTGGTGTTCGCTCGTGGCTTCTGTGGTGGGCTTCTTGTTCTGGGGCATTTTACTTCCCTCTCCTTCATTATAGGCTCGTCCTCGAGCCTCAAGGGTGAAGTTAAAAGAATCATAGTAATGGTGGGTCATTTTCAGGGTATTTAGAAAGTTCCACCAAACACGAGAGCGACGGTCAGGTTTCTTTTGCAGGTCAATGTATACCTGTAAGAATGTGTCCTCTGTGTTGTGGCGGGCGGCTGCCCGGGCTTGGTGTGGGTGTGGTACACGGGCCAAGTGTCCAGTGGGGGTCTTTACTTTAACCTTTCGTATGAATGGTTTGTAGCTTTCCCCCGTGGGGGTCGGAGTGAGGTGTGTGGGGTTGACAGGAAGTCTGTTTAGTGTGGTGAATGGGTTACTAACCGAAAGGGGATTCGCGCGTGACAACAGGGCGGACGAAGGGGGAATGTGAGTCTGGGTTGTATTTGGTTTTCTTAGGCGGTGTTGTAGGTTGGGAATATATAGTGAGGCAATGCGCAAAATCGGTGTAGGTAAGGTGGGTGAAGGAGGTGTGTGGGAAGGAGGGGGTGTGTGTGTTGTGTGGCTTGGGTCCTTAGTGTCAGAACGGGGTGTTATTTTTGTATCGCTGTCTTTAAATCTGATGGGTCTGTTGATTATTCTACCTCTGGCGGTCCTGGTGGGAAGGTAGATGTTTGTCGTGGGACTTGAGTCGCTCGACGATGTTTTATAGTGAGGGGAAGCATGTTTTATAGGTAAATGACATGTGGGAGTTTTCTCGGGGGTGACTTTGGGGGGGGGTTTCTTAGGGGGGGGTTGGTTGGGGGTTCGGTGAGATGAGGAGGTTGGTCGGTGTGTGGGGGGGGTGGTGGGGATCGTGGAGGGGAAAGGGGCGGATGCGGGGGGGCTAGACGGGTGGGTAAGGAGTGTAGATTTAAGTTGGAGGGTTGGGGGTAGGGGCGTGTGTTGTTTGATGAGGTTGGTGATTTGCTGGTGATTATTCGTCTTCTTTCCCTTTGTGGGGGAGAATTCGACGAAGAAGAAGAAGAGGAGGAGGAGGAGGAGGAGGGTAGTGGTCTGGCAGCCCTACGGAACTTGGTTAGTAGGGTGTGTTTTCTGGAGGTTTTAAACGATGTTTGTCGTGGGCGTAAGTTGTAGCGTGAGGTTACTGAGGTAGATTGTGTGGTGCGGTTGGGTGTGTACTTGGTTTGGGGTGGCGGTGGTGGTTTTCTCACTGTGGTGCCTGGTGGAGGTATGTCAGGGCTAGACGGGAGGGTTTCTGTGTGGTGTTCGCTCGTGGCTTCTGTGGTGGGCTTCTTGTTCTGGGGCATTTTAGAGACCTACTGCAATTATTTGTATGACAGTCATGACTATGTATAATCCAATATATGCGCGTAGGCGAGACATAAGAAAGCTGGTTGAGCAATTTTCGACACCCACACAGTTATTATTCTTTTTTATTTACAATATTATACAATACAAATGTATTTGTGAAGAGTATTTTATCCATTATTGTATTTATACCAAATTTGTTCCCAGACAGAGCTGCTGTTGCTGGTGTAGCTGGGGCATAAAGGAGCGGCAAGGGTCACCTCGTGACCGCTTGACCGTGTGAAAATGAGTGGAGTCGCACTGAGAGGGGCAATTTTGCTGAGTGTTTGGGCAATTTTTGACAGAATAAAGTTATATAATTACTAATTCTTGACAGAGACAAACTTTTTTAAACCTTGACATGATATAATTGATAATCCCATCAATTTACAAACGTAAATTGGTGGGATAATTCATTTTGTTTTGTATATTGTCCTTTCGATTGTAGACACAAAGTTTTGAGTGATATTTGGTATGAGCTCCTGTGGCATGGTTGGTAAGGTCGCGGACTGGAAAACTCAAAGTGTCGTAGGGTAGTGGGATTGAATCCAGGAGGGGGTTATGGGGAAGGTTTTATATTGTCTAGAAATTTTTTGATAAATTTTTTTTTTTACAAGATCATGCCATTGTATTCAAACAATATGAAATATTCATAGAATATATCATATTGTAAGAATACAATGACATGACCTTGTTTTTTTTTTTTTTTTTTTATTGTTTTTTTTTATTATCTTAGTAGGTTTGACAGGATTTATTGAAACATATTTATTTTTGTACAATTCATTTGAGGTAAGAAAATAATTATATACACATTACTTTGGCTAATAACAAACATATATATTGATATACTAAAAAAAGAAGGCATATTACATGTAAATCTTTGAAACTTATAAACTAAATAATGAAACATACAATTATATAATGTAAAAGCTATATCACAGGGACATCTTTGGAACTTATACATTATATAATATATGTTACATTATGAGGTAGCGTGATCAATTAGGTCAGGTCAGGTAAGGTAGGGCGCGAGTCCAGGGCAGGGCAGGGCAGGGGGCGAGTCCAGGGCAGGGCAGGGCAGGGGGCGAGTCCAGGGCAGGGCATGGCAGGGGGCGACACTCAGTAGTTCTTGAAGGTGTGGTAGTCCCTGAAGCAGTCACCCAGGCAGAGTGGAACTTTGCACTCGGCGCACATTGAGGTGACTCTTTTCGTGACATGGGGTTTCCTGACACTGGAGCTGCAGACGGTGCACTGCGCCTGCCTGTGACGAGTGCCAAGCATCTCAGTGTTGATGGGGTAGTGTCTTTCGACACCCAGCTGGATGCGGTCAGGAACGTGATCCCCACGCCATGCCGTACGTCTGTGAGTGGTGGTGCCATACTTCTCCAGGAGTTGGTAGGAGACGTTGTAGACGAACTCCCGGAATTTCAGCTTCTGGTTTGGGGCCATATCCTTTTTCACCAACCACAAGTTGTAGGCGTTCAGCATCGTTATATCAACGAGATGGAGGAAGAGCTTGTGATACCACTTCACAGTCTTCCTCAGACACTCAACGCCTGACAGCTGACAGTCAGACTTGTCCACCAGGCGCATGTTTTTAGTGTAGTCCACTACCATGTCGGGCTTGTAGATTGTCTTCCTGGTTCGGTAGTGGATTTTGCCAGAATCCACCTGGGCACCTGTGTGGACGGTGGAAAGCAGGTGGACGTCTCGCTTATCCTTCCACTTCAGGGCTATCAGTTTCCCACACTTCTCGAGCTGCTTGTATTTCTGCCCCTTTCGTCGCCTTCTTCGCACATGCCTCTCGCGGTGTTCCTGGGCCAGGTCGTCTTCTGAAGGTGTGTCACTGGAGGAGGCATCTGTGAGAGGAATGACATCACCTGTGAACTTTGGCATAAACTTTCTTGTCTTTCTGACAGTCCCACATGACCCCGTTTGGTTGTCATAAAGAAACTGGCAGAGAGCAGGAGAAGTATACCAGTTGTCAGTGTAGATGATGTGGCCTTTGCCCAGGTAAGGTGCCAACATTTTCCTGACGATGGCACCTGACATGCCCATGGGGTCATTGGCAGCGGCTTTCGGTATGTCAATGTCAGTGCCTGTGTACACGATCATGTCAAGCACTATTCCAGTTTCGCAGTCACACAAAACGAAGAGCTTGATTCCGAACCTATGCCTTTTCAAGGGGATATACTTCTTGAAAACAAGACGTCCTTTGAAGAGCACGAGCGACTCATCAATCACCAAATTGAGGAAGGGGTAAAAGTATTTCCTATACCTCTCCAACAACATGGTGAACACATCCCGAACTTTCCATATCCTGTCAATCCTGTTAGGATTTTCGTTGTCTGCAAAGTGCATAAATCTTAGCAGCAACAAAAATCTGTCACGAGTCATGAACTTATTGAAAGTTGGGGTGGCGATGAGAGGGTCGTGCTTCCAATAGTGTTGCAACACATGCTTCTTGATCAGAGGCATGAGGAACAACAAGGCAAAGAACGTCAGAAATTCTTCCACAGTCGTATCCACCCAGCCTCGTATTCTCGCTTTTGGAGAAAGGACGTCCAATCTGCCAAACACCCACCTGTAGTAGGCGTTTGTTTGGGCAACGATGTACGTCATTACCTCCATGTCGAAAAAAGCGAGGAAGAAGTCGCTTTCGTTCGCTTGATCATCACAGGGCCAGTCGTCAGTTGTTCCTGACGTCCCAGGATTGAACTGGGGCACGTCAGGTACAAAATTGATCCCGTCAGACCAATCGAACGAAGGCAGCTGAGGGATCGGAATGTCGTCTGCGTCTGCTTCATCGTCTGAAATATCGCTTCCATGGTCGCGATACAGCACTTCATCATCATTACCCTCCTCTTCACTTGACAGACGATGCCCTTCCTCATTTTCGTCACCGACGTCGGACTCACTCCCACTGTCCACTCCCAAATCCCCCCACCCTTGGTCCCGTGCTAGGGCTTCGTCGTCGAAACCCGGGCTGCCAATGTCCTGCGAATCACCATCAAACAGCAGGGCGGCATACTTTGATGGTGTCAGAGTTTTCCGGGTCACTTTGGCACGTGCGGGAGTCTTATGGACAGGGACAGCAGAGGCGGTGGCAGGGGCAGCGGCAGGGGCGGCGGCAGGGGCAGCAGTGGGGCGTGGCCTTGATGGCAAGATGATGGTGGTGCCTGTCGCCCTTCTCTCTGTTCCTTGGGCAGGGGCGGCATGGGCGGCAGGGGCAGCAGGGGCAACAGGGGCAGCAGGGGCAACAGGGGCAGCAGGGCCGGCAGGGACACCAGGGCCAGCAGGGCCAGCAGTCGCTTTCCCTCTCCCTTTCCCCTTCCCCTTCCCCTTCCCCTTCCCTGTTCCTTGGGCAGGGGCGGCAGGGGCGGCAGGGGCAGCCGGGCCAGGGGCGGCTGGTGGTGGTGGTGGTGGTGGTGGTAGGGGCACTGTGGCTGGCGTACGGGTTCTCTTCCCTACGCCCGTGCCTTTCATTTTTCCTGCCCCCGCAGGTTCTGCAGCCCTAGGGCGGCCTCCTGCGTCGCTGGTACCGGTGGCAGGGGTGGCAGGGGTGACAGTGGTGGCAGTGGTGGTTGTTGTAGTGGCCTGGGTCGTGGTGGCAGTGTCCCGAAAGACCAATAACCTCTGTGCCATTGCCCTGCTTGCACGTGTTTTTCGTGCTTTGGGTGCAGGTGTTTCGTCCTCCGAGCTGTAGGGCGTGTCGTACTGGTAGCTGGGGTCTTTAGCAGCCACCCTCTGCCTTCCACGGCGGCTAACACCACCAGAAGGAGGGCTGGTTGTGTCATCAGGGAGCGAGCGTGAGGGACGTGTGGGCTCCATGACTAGTGCGTGGTTACTGGCGCGGTGGTGCTTGCACGAGTGCGGGGCGAGCGTTTGGCGGGGTGGTGTCGAGAGTTGACATGTAGTACTATACCCACACCAATTTTCAGCCGCCTGGCTATAAACGCACGGTTTTGGTACGTGTTCAAAGGCTCTGCTCTTAAGAGTCTACCCGCAGTGCGCCGGGGGAACTCTTATGAGTCTCCCCGCAGCTCCCGGGTTAAGCCAAGTCAGAGATGCAGAGGTAACTTTCACAATGCATTATAACCCTAGACAGACATCAATATACCACTAAATCAGACAAATATCACTACAAAAGAGATAGGAAAATATTATATTAATGTCCTAGGTATTTGAAATTATGCAAATGAGTAAAATCCATTATGATATAATGATAATGGGATTGATTAGTAGCTGGCAACAGTGTTGCACAACATTTTCTGAACGTATGCGAACTTCGGAGTATTTATCCCATTAATATACACATCTATCACTATTTAAATGTAATACAACCATACACAGTGCTATTACATATTATTTGAACATAATATAGGATGCTCTTTCCTTTAAACCATTTTCTATATCTATTCAAGGAGCCAAGGAGCAACAGCTACAACACCCAGCCGCCCTCGACCCAACACCAGTACCGGTACCAGTACTTGTAGGTACTATAAAAGGAATACCTGCAGACACGGCATTAGTGGAGCTGGATGCAAATACCAACACCCAAAACCATGCCGTAAACTAATGCAGCATGGGCTAAAAGGCGAAAAAGGATGTAAGCTTGGGAGACGATGCACAGAATTCCACCCAAATATGTGTAGACAGTCCCTTCACAAACGTGAGTGTTCCAAAACAAATTGTAAATACCTACATGTAAAGGGCACCAAAAGACCTCAAGAAAATAAGGAGCCAGCATCAGAATGCCCAGTTACTCCACCACCAATGAAGGCACCCAAGAATAACACTCGCCAGCGAGGAAGCCACCACCCCCACCAGGTACCGGTAACCTCAACCCCACAACCACCACCGCCAACTTGGACCCCAGTCACTGAAAACCAAACTCCAGGACAAGCTGAAAAAACTACTTTTTTAGAGAACCTTCTAGAAAAGCTCCTGGTAATGGAGAACCAATCCCAGTCCATGATGCGCCAACTCATGGAGCGGACAGACAGACTGGAGATGAGGAACAAAGGCATCTTCGGATTCCACTAACCAATTTCTACACAAGGAACATCAGGGAACATCAAGAAATAACCAATCAAAGGTCCCTATGTTAAAAGAAATGGCATTAAAAGAAAATGTGGCCTTTCTCACCTTAACAGAAACCCACTTAAATGAAAACCATCTAGATGCAGAGATTAATATGCAAAACTATACCCTATTCAGAAGTGATAGACAAGGTAGGAGCCATGGTGGAGTAGCAGCATACATCAGGGAGGACATAGCCGAAGGTGCCAAAACACTACATTCCTTCTCCAACGGCACCACGGAATTGCTCTCTGTTTATGTGACAAAGCTAAATCTAATCCTTATCACCATATATAGGCCACCCACACCAATCTAGATCTCTTCAGAGAAATCCTAGGAAAGTTGCAAAATACCCTGGACAACCCCCAAATCTAACCACTGAGGTACTGATCACAGGTGACCTAAATTTTCCATTCATATCATGGCCAACAATGAACATCAGCAGCGGCCCAACAATGGACGACAAACACCAGGCAGAAGAGTTCATCTACTTAATTGAAAACAACTTCCTAACCCAATTTGTAACCGAACCCACCAGGAAACAATATCCTAGATCTTATACTCAGTAATAATTTCAACCTCATACATTCATACGAACTAGAGAGTACGATAATGTCCGACCACAAACTGATCCTATCAAAGGCCAACATAAATACCAACATCTCCCCAAGTGTGCTCCCACCACCTGATGCACTACTGGTACCGGAAATCTCCCTCACCAACCTGAACTTCCATAGCCCAGATATAAACTGGGACACCATTAAAGAAGAACTGGGGCGACACGACTGGTACAGTACTTTTAGGGGAAAAAATGCTGAAGAAATATTCAATATTTTTCTAAGCGCTTGCCAACAGATCTGCAGCAGAAATATACCGAAGAAAATCCCAAGACATGAAAGAAGGAAGAGACAGATTCCCCGGGACAGAAAAATCCTACTGAGAAAGAGGAGCAACCTAAACAAAAGGTTACATAGAGCCAGTTTTGCACCAGCGAGCGAAAGAATAAAGAAAAAAATCTGTGACATCGAAACCAAACTTCTCCGTTCCCATGACACTCAGCGAACAAGAGATGAACAAAAAGCGGTGTCACATATCAAAACAAACTCAAAGTTCTTTTTTAGCTATGCAAAAAAGAAACTAAGAAATATGTCAACAATTGGCCCACTCGAAAAGACCAATGGAGAACTTGACGGAGATCCAAAAAACATGGCACAAATACTAAGCAAGCAATATGAGGACACTTTCAGCCAACCGGACAAGAACAAAATAGTGGAAAACCCAACCAACTTTTTCTCGGAGCCCACCCCAACAGCCCGACAAGAACAAATCCCATCTGTAGAAATTTCGAGGAAAGACATCACAACAGCCATTGACTGCATAGCATCAAACTCAGCAGCCGGACCTGATGGATTCCACACACTTTTCTTGAAAAACTGCAAAGACCAAATAGCAACACCCCTACAACTACTGTGGTCAGAATCCTTAAATTCTGGCTTGATACCATCAGCACTCAAAGTGGGAATAATTACCCCTATACATAAAGGAGGCAGCAAAGGGTCACCCAAACAGTATAGACCAGTGGTGTTAACTTCCCACCTGATAAAAATCTTCGAACGGGTCCTGCGTGACAGAATGACTGAACACCTAGAAAAAACCGGTGCTTTCAACGAGGGACAGCATGGATTTAGGAGGGGGCGATCCTGCCTCTCCCAATTACTACTCCATTATGAATCCTAAAATGCCCCAGAACGAGAAGCCCACCACAGAAGCCATGAACGAACACCACACAGAAACACCAAAGGAAAGGTCCACAGAACGAAAGGACCAGCTGACCGAGCCAGCCATTTCAGACAGGCCCAAGCCCGCAGGGCTAAACAGCTCCAGGACACACCCATTTACCTTTTCTAAAACTGACCATTTTCCACACCTCACGTACACTAACCCCCTCGTGTCCTACACTCCTAACTACAAAGATGATGAACAGGAATATACATTCATATTAAAAACACCCATGCCTGTCCCGACGTTGAGCCAATGCCAACACATCAGACAGCCATAATTATATCTATGTATGTTCTTGCATCCGAGAAGTAGATGTTATATCTTAGAAGTTAAAACACCCACGCTGTCCCTAGACCTCTTATATCATTTTCCATGACGAGTATAGATATATGTAACCCGTGCCCAGTCGCCCCTTGCATTGTTCCTCTAGTAACTAAGTCTATAATATTAACTGCCACCAGCATTGATACGACATAGCGGCACTGTCCTTGCTACAAAGATGATGAATAGGAATATACATTCATATTAAAAACATGCCCTGTCCCGACGTTGAGCCAATGCCAACACATCAGACAGCCATAAATATATCTATGTATGTTCTTACATCCGAGAAGTAGATGTTATATATCTTAGAAGTTCAAACACCCACGCTTGTCCCTAGACCTCGTATATCATTTTCCATGACGAGTATAGATATATGTAACCCGTGCTCAGTCGCCCCTTGCATTGCTCCTCTAGTAACTAAGTATTAACCTCTGAAGTGCGCATGGGGGTAATTGGAAACGTCCCCCTGTGCTGACGTATTTGAGGTGTTTCCGTCACTAAAATATTCATTGTGCCATTAATAGCATTAATATTTATCCATATGCGCCTATTATGGGTTGATTATAAAGGTATTAACCTGAAACAACAATAAAACGAGTGAAAACAGCGTTTGGATGGTCAAAATCGGAGATATAGCCCGCGAGTTGTATAATGTATGGGTGAGGCAATCTGCTTTCCCGCCATTTCCCCCCAAGGCCACTGAGACACAGTCGATCGATACTCTCTCTCTCTCTCTTGCACTCGCTTGCTATCAGTGATGACCACACCCTCCCATCGGATTTCTAATGTTAGCACGAAAATATACCTCAGAATAAGGGAATAACAGGGAAAATAGGTGATAACTGAAGGAGAGGAGGAAAGTGGGGAAGGAGGGGAGGTAGAGGACTGAGATTTTGCATGGCCCAGGGGCCAAAAAAAAATAAAAAAATAAAAAAAAAAAAATATAAAAAAATATTTTTTTTTCGATGTCAAAAGTTGATTTTTATTTTCTCTGACTCTTAAGAGTCTTCCCGCAGTGCGCCGGGGGAACTCTTAAGAGTCTCCCCGCAGCTCCCGGGTTAATATTAACATTCCCTAACATCTTGTCTTGCCAGACTAAGCTTCTGAAGACCCATCGCCCCATAAATCAATGTATGCAATCCTTAGGTTAAGTATTTTTATCAGCCATTGTGTTCACCTTTTTCCATTTACTTTCCACAATTGTCATACGTCTTCCCCTTGCCTCCTTCGTATCCACAGCCCACACTACGCCAATTTATTTCGTGTCTTACACCTCTTACCCCAACCAGAGATTGTATAAGATAACCTGGTTACCAGTATCTGTCATAAGTACCCCGAAACAATAACTAAGTACCCCTACGAACTGCCGCTGTGGTTGGTATTTTATATTTAATAGAAAACGCAGTTCCCAGGGCCAACTAATAGTATCCATAACCCTCTGACTGATCACATAACTCTATCTTTTCCAGACTCATATACCACCCCATAGTTGCATTCCCCGGTAGCATTTGGCTAACGTATTCTACTGCCTTTTCAAACTTCCACATCAATTGTAGCCTAATGCCACCCCCACGCCCAGGGACCTTAGGGGCAAAATTTCCCTGTAGCCCTTGAACTCCCCCCCCCCCCCTCTCATTAAGACACCCGCGCTTCTCGACTCTTGTCCGACCTAGCCTCTCTCTCATACCTCTTGAAGATCCTTGAATTGTCCGTTACTAACGCTCTCCAACCTTTTATATATACTCCTATCCAGCCTACCTTCACTTAGTAGGCCAGAACAACATTAGAACTTTACTAGCCCCTTGCATGCCATCTATTCTCTTACAACACATTCACAACCCTGCACCCAATGGTCGTCGGTGCGAGGCTAGCCGCCCCGCCAGTAACTAACTTCTATTGCCATACTTCCAGATAAATGTGGCAGAGTTAGCAACCCCGTCTCCACCATATCCAGCAAACCCTACAATTAACAACCAGCCGAGTAAAACCAGCTAGCTAAGGCACCTTCGGTTTTGGTATTAAAGACACTCACATCTGTCTCATACACAGAGGGTTATTACAAACACTGGTGATATGGCAAGCCCCTAGCCACAGCCGCCGGACGACTATATCAGAGAGAGGGCGCCCAGCTCCCCCTTTTTGCCCACCCGAGGAGGGAGACCCCCACCCCCGCGGAGGTATACCTGGCCCCTGTTTTGACTTTCGAGTCATTGCCAGGTAGCACAGGAATTCTTCCTATCAATGAACTAACCATGAATGACTAACACCTTTACTAACCTCTATTAACTCACAATAAACCATTTACCTTTCTTGCATGCTCTGATCACTAAATTAGCACCTCAGCTATACCATAGAATGAAGATTGAACAATCTAGAGAGACGCTCCTATCACAGCTGTCCCCATCCTCCTCGCAAAGTAGATCCAGTCTCTCTCCCCTAAATACGTCCAGTATAGCCAAAATAGTACCTCTTACTAAGGCTCAGTTATATGAAAATATAAAGGCTTCCTATCGCCCTGTGCCACAACAGTAAATACCATCTTACCTAGTCCCCATATCTATTGAGAGCTCAATTAAGTCCATAAGACTCGAGATCCCTACTGTCTACAGGGTCCAGAACCGAGCCTATAAATCTAACTCCCGCCCCCAGTCAAATCAGTTGAAAGCTAGACACCAACCAGGGGTCACTACCCTGCAGTTAATTTCTAGCTCTGCCCTTGTGTTGTTCCGGAGTGAGATCCCAGAACCGGCAGACTCCGTGGCAGATTTGGATAGAAGGACCTGCCCACGTATTGAAGAACTTCACACATATGGCCCCCCTGGACGGCCGCGGAACCAGTCGTTAGCCCCCAACATCATGGACGCAAGATAACCAGGACCAGACCCATCAGATACTACCCAAGATTCCCTTTAGCAGTACTACATATTACTGTGCTGTTTTAGATTCACTAATTAATATTTCTACGAAGTGGCTAAGACCTTGCCCAGTGTAATTCATACTTAACCATTCCATTTGGGACATACTAAGCGATCAGTGCTCTTTAATTAACAGGCGACCTTGACTCTCGTAATTACTTTATTCAGATATTAAAACTCTAGTGATATCTAACGTTCGCCCACTGATTTGCGTTCTATGTATTTCTGAGACAAGGATATAAAACTTAGATCAGTACCCCCTGAGGTTACTAGATTTCCCGTGCTCTAAAAATACGTGTGTCTAATCCAGTCTGTGAACTACTACTTGTGCACCAGAGCTACCAGTAATAAATCTAACAGTGAATATGAATCTAAAAGTAACATTGATGGTCTTCGGTATATAAACCTGTGAAATCAAAGCCAGTGATCAGAAGATTAATACCTGAACGTTGGAAGTGGGAGACTAGGCTCCATCCAGATCCACTTATGCTAGTGTTGTTCAATTCTATTATATTGTCTTACACAAGTATTCTGCAGTGGTATATTAATAAACGTGATCATGTAACTTGCTACCATGTGTTTCTTTGTGTTCTCTATTCCTCATATCTTGTATTGTGCATGCAGCCTTATATACCCAGTCAATTTAGAACTCACATTACCCCAGTAAACCTGTAGAAAAACAGGGCATAAGAAATCCATTCTAGAAGAAATGCAGGATGGGAACAATGCTGACGTGATCTACCTGGACTTCGCGAAAGCATTCGACAAGGTAGATCACGGGATCCTCCTCCACAAGCTAAGATCTCACGGGATATCTGGGAAGGTAGGACACTGGATCCACAGTTTCCTTAAGGACAGGACCCAAAGAGTGACAGTACAGGGGGCCCTATCAGACCCTAGTAAAGTGGTCAGCGGTGTACCTCAAGGCACTGTAATGGGTCCTCTCCTCTTCCTCATAATGGTTGGCGACATCGATGCCGGCCTAAGACACTCATCAGCCACTTCATTCGCCGACGACACGAGGATAAAGAGGCAGATAGAGACCGAGGAAGATACCAGACTACTCCAACAAGACCTAGAAAGAGTCGTAAGCTGGGCAAAAAATAATAACATGGCTCTCAACGGAGAAAAGTTTGAACTCTTAAGGTATGGGGGCAAAGAAATTATCAAAAGCTCGACCACTACCAATGTGATCAACAATTAATACCGGCCAAAGACCACACTAAGGATCTTGGGGTATACATGAGTAATGATGCCACCTTCTCCTACCATTACTCCAAAATCACTCTAGCAGCACGACAACTTTCAGGATGGATCCTTAGGACCTTCAACACAAGAGAAAGGGTGTGTATGCTGACCTTGTGGAAATCTCTGGTGCAGCCCAAACTCGAATATTGCTGTCAGTTGTGGTCCCCACACAAATCAACAGACATAGCAAAGATCGAGGCATTACAGAGAACTTTCACAAGCAGAATTTCAGGAGTCAACCACTTAAATTACTGGGAAAGGCTCAAAGAACTGGGGCTTTACTCTCTCCAACGTAGACGAGAGAGATACGTTGTAATTTACGTATGGAAGATACTAGATGGAAGGGTTCCAAATGTGGGATTGGTTGAAAACGCAAATCCAAGAAGAGGACGCCTATGCTACGTCAGAAGCACTCAAGCCTCCACACAGCGAATGAAGACGCTAGTTCACCACAGCTTCCAACACAACGGGACCCGACTCTTCAACAGCATCCCTAGAGAGCTTAGGGATCTAACTGGTGTAACCGTTGACACATTTAAACACAAACTAGACAAGTGGCTGGTTAGAATCCCAGACCAGCCACCAACACCAGGCTACCCAGGCTCCAACAACAGTCTCCCATCAAGAGTCGAAGACCCAGAGATGAGGAGGGGAGCGCTGCCCGGAACATGCGGAGGTCCACCTTAGCTGCGTCGCTCCCAGACGGAATTCTTCAAAGGTAATCAAAGGTAATTCAAGAAAAATATAGGCCTAGCCTAGGCAGCGCTACCGGTAGGTACTAATTTATCAGTTCGAATTTTGATTGAGAGTGGGATTAGGCCTAGGCCTAGCCTAGGGCTTAACATGGGATACTGTTTGGGGTTTGGGAATAGACTGAGGCTGCTTTAGGCCTAATTAGGTAAAATTAGTCAAATCGAGACAATTGCACAGCCTAGGCCTATTAAGCAAATATTTTACCAATCTACAATAGGCCTAGTCTATTCGCTGTAAGTAGGCAAGAAATCATGACCTAGGCTATAACCTCTGTAACTAAAAAACAACTAGGCCTAGAGTGATCAAGCTAATATGTGAATTATTATATGTCAACCATTTGGGAAGAGTCAGTCAAGGAATAGCCTAGATGTGGAAATTTGCAGCCAATTTGCTCTAGCCCTATTTGATATACAGAGGTTAGAGGTCATTGTTGAGGCCCCCCCCTCATGACATATTGTCATCATCTTATATATTGCCAGCAGGGGGCAAATAGGCCTAACCGAAAAAAATCGCCGTCAAAATAGACGCGAACTTAACCACGGCGATCGACACATGTAAACACGGCGGTGGAGCGGCGACGAAAGCTTGCCATCATGTTCCCGTCCATTTTGAATGCCATTGGATACAATAATATGTTGAGGGGGGAAAATAGGCCTAACCAAACTGCGGTGATCGACCATGTAAACATGGCGGCGGCGGCGGTGGACGCTTGCGATCATGTTCCCGTCTATTTTGACTGCCATTGGATACAATAATATGTTGAGGGAAGGGCTTTGCGGCAATTTTTTTGGTTGTTTGCCCCCTACTGGCAATATATATGATGATAACATGTCATGGTGGGGTGAGAGGGGGCTTTCAACATATTATTGTATCGAATGGCATTCAAAATAGACGGGAACATTATCCCAAGCGTCCAACGCCGACACCGCCGCGGCTGCTGAAGAACAAGGAAATTAGCAATAGGTTTCATTGTGAACTGGAGGAAATTAATAGAAATAAGGAAGCTAGGCCTAGCGATGTAAATAGTCAATGGAATTTCCTTAATAATGATAATTACTGTATATGTATAGGTATAAAGTAAAAGCAATATATTTTACATAATTTATTGCATATCTTACATATTTAAACAAATATATATTAAAAATAGTTTAACCACACCACTGAGTTCCCCCTAAATACTCTAATAGGGCTGGCCTGAAGAATTAGATCAAGATGGACAACCAATCAACACATGATAGGTAGGGAAGGGCAGGTTAACAACGGCGATCGACAAATGTAAACATGACGACCGTACACTCGGAAACTACATCCATCCCCATTAGCCTAACCTAACAACCTTACCTAACCTATCCTAGTATTATGGGTGGAGGCTGCCGCCCCCTAGACCCAGTACGTTGGATACAAAACTAACCCTCACGTAACACCTAGTATATGTCCCTAGTACCCAGTACGTGGGATACCAAGCTAACCCTCACATAACACCTAGTATATGTCCCTAGTACCTAGTATTTGGGATACAATACTAACCCTTATATAACACCTAGTATATGTCCCTAGTACCCAGTACGTGGGATACAAAACTAACCTTCACCTAGCATATGTCCCTCACTCAGTACACCATTCACCCTCACTACCGTTCGTGAGTCTTCATACATTTACATTATCACACGCACCAGCCACTCCTCTACGCCAAATTTTCTCCTAGCCTACTGCACAACTTCTTACTTTCAGTAGCGACGTGATTTTCCGGGCCCGTCGCAAGACCACCGTCTCAACCGAGCCGTCGCAAGATCATCACAGGACAGGAAAAACAACACAGGCTTGCTCCAAGGCAGCACACATCTTACAAATATATAGGCTAGGCTATACAACTTCCATTTCATCGGAATAACATTCACCGCCAATTTAATTATCATAAGGATTATATAAATGCAATTCTGATATGAAAAAACAGTCGGTAAATAGCATAGCCTAGGCCTAGTCAAAGCTGGGGTTTGTTGTTGTTTCGTGGACAAAATTTAGCCAAGCGTACTGTCCCACATTAATTTATTATCAACAATTGGATATACGTTACTGTGGGCTTTTATTACTCTACTTCCTAATAATAGGCAAGTAAATTATAACAATGTTTGGATAAACAAATATACCGAAATAAATTAGAATGGAGAAACAGAAAGTTGAGTGAGATGTTTCAGCTTGCCGTCAACCCAGCTCCGGAGCTCTTTTGCCGTCGCAAGAGAATATTGGTGTCTCGCTTGCTAAAGGTGGGCTTGCGACGGGACCAGAAAAACAGTTTTTCGGGTAGATCTTGCGACGGTGGTCTTGAGACGGGACCGGAAAACACCTCTTAGATATCTTTCCTGCAGCTGCCTGACTATGAAGTTATCATACCTTCAAAGACTCTCTCACACTCACAGACCTTCATGACTTGGCCAAGCATTTTCAGGCCTCTTATAGCAGTTGCAAGGGGAGCCTAACTCTGAAATCACTAGATAGTGCCTCCAGAACCATAAAAAAGAGGAGAGGGCTTAATTAACACACTTCCCTGTTGGACTCCGACGCGAACTGAAAACTCATCACTCAGTACCCTCACGTAACACCTAGTATATGTCCCTAGTACCCAGTACTTTGGACACAAAACTAACCTCCACCTAACACCTAGTATATGTCCCTAGTAACCAGTACATGGGATATAAAGCTAACCCTTACCAAATATCTAGTACCGTACTGTATATGTCAATCCAAGGTCCTCCTGCTAACGAAGAAGTTCCTGAGGTTGGCGGGGCGTATCCGTCGACTGCGGGGCATGGGTGCCCTCCCCTGAAATCTACGATGTCCCTGTCCTCCCTGTGAAACCTCTCCACCCTGGGGTCCTTTCCGCCCGGATAGGGTGACATAAGCTTCACAGCTTCACTACCCTATATCCTCAACAAGAAGTACTGTATATGTCCCTCACTCAGCTGTACACCTTTCACCCTCACTACCGTTCGTGAGTCCTCGTACATCTTCATTATCACATGCACCAGCCACTCCTCAACGCCAAGTTTTCTCCTAGCCTACTGCACAACTTCTCTGGCCACCTTATCAAAGGCCTTCTCCCGGTCTGCAAACACAACATCAGATCCCTATCTTTTAAGTACATACAGTACATACAGTATCTTTACCTTATCATACCTTCTAAGACTCTCTCACAGACCTTCATGACTTAGTCAAGCATTTTCAGGACCCTTATAGCAGTTCCCAGGGGAGCCCAACTCTGAAATCACCAGATAGTGCCTCCAGAACCATAAAAAAAAAGAGGAAAGGGCTTCATTAACACAGAGCCCTGGTGGACTCCGACACGAACTGAAAACTCATCACTCAGTACCGGTACATCTTTCACCCTCACTGCCGTTTGTGAGTCCTCATACATCTTCATTATCACACAAATACCTTCATGACTTGGATTGTGCCGTGTCCTAGCATGAAACCAAACTGCATTTCGTCAATATCATACCTTCAAAGACTTTCTCACAGACCTTCATGACTTGATCAAGTATTTTCAGGCCCCTATAAATTTCCCTATCCAATGAGTCCCCTTTGCTCTTATACAGTATATAATATACTTTTGTGCCATTCATCAGAGATTACTTCCTCTCTGATGATGAAGTTAATTAGCTCATTGAACACACCTACTCCTTTCTCACCTGAGGCCTTAATCATCTCGGCTAGAATGCCAGAGCATCCTGCAGCTTTTCTGTCCTTCATTAAGTTATTGCACTGCTTACAAAAGCTGGCACAATCACAGGGAGGGGGGAGTATTGGCTTTTCGTTGCTAAGCTTCTCTATTCCATTCAAATTCCATGTTGAATAATCTTTCGTAGTGTATCACAAACTTATTTTACACTGGAAAATAATGCATGAGGAGGGCTGGGTAGGCCTATTAGTATTTTGTGAAATAACTTAAATTAGGTTAGGCTATAGTATACTTCATTAGGTTATTAGGCCTATGAGAAACCAGGCCTAGGCCTAGCTTAATTTTATTTCACTGCTCAACATTTTTTTTTTTTTTTTTGCTTTTGAGCTCTGCATAGGGCTATATTCAGGTAGGCTTGGGTTTTAGTAAAATTGCAATAGGCTATGCTACATATTTTTACTTCTATTGGAAAGCACAGGCCTACACAATAGTACACATGTTAAAGAATTTAACCTAGCCTACCACAATTTAGCCTAGACTGAAAGAACAAACAAAAATAGGCTAGGCTAATTGCAGCTAAATAATTTAGCCTAGCCTCACCAATTTTTAGCCTAGACTGAAAAAACAAAACAAAAATGGGCTAATTGCAGTTTTGGTAAGAGTTGTAGTTGTGGGCATACCAAGAGCTTTGTTTATATAGCCTAGTCGCACGCTCGCAGTTAGGCCTACATTCGCTTCTAATTTAACTGCTGGGGTAAACTTGGTAAAGCCACCCGCAATCCGCCGGCCGGTAACAAAACAATTTACCCAACGCCTGGCCGTGAGATACAATAATGGGTTGAAGGGGCTTTATCCCCCTATGACTTATTGTCATCATCATCTATATCACCAGCAGGGGCAAATAACCACAGTCAAATTAGACGCGAATGTAACTGCGAGCGTGCGACTACGTAAATAAAGGGGACGATAGACCCGCTAACACAACTCTTAACGCATTTTTTCCTAATGTATTAGATTTTATTATATTTATGACCTCAACAGTTGAAAGATGACAATTTTATGGTTTATTTTAGGCTATACAAAAACATTTGCTTTGTAACTTAGATACTCATATTTATGCTTATAATTACAGTATGAGTGGGTTTTTTCTTTTTATATGTAGGCCTAGGCTAAACAAATGTTAGTTTTTGTTTGATAGGCTAAACTAGGCTGAATTTATGCTAATAAATATTAATTGGAGGGAGCAAATCTGTCAAGGAATAGCCTAGATGTGGAAATTTACAGCCAATTTGCTCTAGCCCTTTTTGAGATACAGAGGTTAGAGATCGTTGGATACAATAATATGTTGAGGGGGTCAATCGCCCCCCATGACATATTGTCATCATCATATATATTGCCAGCAGGGGCAAATAGCCTAGGCCTAGCCTAACTACAACAAAAATCGCCGTCAAAATAGACGCGAACTTATATTAACTACGGCGATCGACCATTGCCCGCACCGGCCGTCCCCCGGTTATTGTTGAGGTCCTGAGGAACCGTATGACTTTGACGAGCTCTTCCCTCCGCTGTCTCCGCATCCCATGTATCGTCGTACGGTACCCCTTCCCCTCCACATCCTACATCTGGTCGTTCTACATATGCCTCCTAAGCCTCGCCTCGTCCCGTCACTGAGCATGTGGATGGGCGTCCCTTTCTGGCTTCAAAGATGGATTCCTTCAGACAGCTCCTACTGGATTGTCTGGGGTTGGTTGATAAGGGCACCTCGCTTCAAGACATTGCTCTGGCCCTAGTACCGTGGTTTGTAGGTCTCTGGTTCACCACCTGATGACCTGCTATTGGGTTGTTGCCTTTACAGTGTTACGGTTCTACGAATGACCTAGAATGAAAGTGACATGGTGGTGAATTTTAACCTTAACTATAAACTAATTTAATTGTGACATAGGATCTCCGCGACCGCGAACTTATATTAACTACGGCGATCGACCATTGCCCGCACCGGCCGTCCCCCGGTTATTGTTGAGGTCCTGAGGAACCGTATGACTTTGACAAGCTCTTCCCTCCGCAGTCTCCGCATCCCATGTATCGTCGTACGGTACCTCTTCCCCTCCACATCCTACATCTGGTCGTCCTACATATGCCTCTTAAGCCTCGCCTCGTCCCGTCACTGAGCATGTGGATGGGCGTCCCTTTCTGTCTTCAAAGATGGATTCCTTCCGACAGCTCCTACTGGATTGTCTGGGGTTGGTTGATAAGGGCACCTCGCTTCAAGACATTGCTCTGGCCCTAGTACCGTGGTTTGTAGGTCTCTGGTTCACCACCTGATGACCTGCTATTGGGTTGTTGCCTTTACAGTGTTACGGTTCTATGAATGACCTAGAATGAAAGTGACACGGTGGTGAATTTTAACCTTAACTATAAACTAATTTAATAGTGACATAGGATCTCCGCGACTACGGTAGGGCCGGAGTGGGCGAGTATTCGCCTGAGGTTGCCCCAAGACAAGACAAGACAAAATTCTAGTGCTGGTTTTACTCAGATTTTGTGAGTTTTAATTTAGCCTAGCCTAGGCCTAAGAGTTCAGAAAATTTGCAAAATGCACCCCATACTAGCCTACCCATAGCCTAATAGGCCTAGTGATTCTTTTTTGGCAGACCACCCACAAATTTTCATATAGCCTAGGCCTAGGCTAGCCTAAGTTCTGGAATGCATGTTGGAATAGCCTTCCTATAAACTGTAGGCTAGGCTACTTCCTTTTAATTTAAGTTTGATTCTTTGGAAAAATCTATTAGGCCTAGACCAGGGCAGGAAAGTAACATTTAAAATGACGTGTAAAAAGTCGCCCATAAACGGCGGGCCGCTATGTTATTGTAATTTGGGAGCTTATTTCGTCTGTTGATTGACTTTGTCCTTAATTGGGGATCCTATGAATTAGCACAGATGATGATGACTTACCGTACATCATAATACGTGACGGGCCGACGTGGGGGTGCAGAGCCGCAGAGACCCCCTCAACATATTTGGTGTCTCACAGTAACTTTTAATGGGATGGATGTAGTTACCGGGTGTACGGTCGTCATGTTTACATAGGGCGAT
Organism: Paralithodes platypus; assembly: GCA_032716605.1. Lineage (NCBI taxonomy): Eukaryota > Metazoa > Arthropoda > Malacostraca > Decapoda > Lithodidae > Paralithodes > Paralithodes platypus. The sequence continues at coordinate 50,634,589 of CM064498.1, forward strand.
CGTCGCGGTTAACTTCGCGTCTATTTTGACGTCAATTTTTTTCTGCATATTTCATTTTATTCACTTCCTTTTATATTTAGGCTATAATCTAGCTTTGGCACGACAATAACCCTAACCTAGTCTTTCTTAAAGATTCTTCTAATCTTCCAGTAGCCTATAGCCTAATTTAGGTCATTTTTAAAGGCACACAATTATATGGTTGGTATTTTAAACGACACTACTGCAGCATTATGAGAAACAATTTATTAGAGATAATAGGCAACAATAGATTCGCCATATTTTTCTCCATAAGCTATAGTCCGCATGGAGGATTTTCGTTATCGACAAATTGAAAAAATTCCCACTTCACAGACAAAATAGACAAATACACCAAAAATTGGGGTGTGGGGGCAGCAGCCCCCACCCATAATAGCCTACTATAATAGGTTAGGTAAGGTTGTTAGGTTAGACTAGGCTAATATCCTTTCAAAGGGGTATAGGCCTATTAAACACTAGGATAGCCTATACCTGGTCAAGGGTAAGTCCTGCTGTAGTCAACTTGAATTCTACCTTAAATTGTAATATTAGACTAGGCATAGCCTATAGAAAAAATAGCCTAGCCTACTTATTTATTGTAGCCTATAATATAGGCCTAGCCGGGTAGAATGTAGAGTTCGGGCATACCGCCACCATTGTTTACACTGCGTAGAGCGGCGACGGAAGCTTGCCATCATGTTCCCGTCTATTTTGACTGCCATTGGATACAATAATATGTTGAGGGGAGGGCTTTGCGGCAATTTTTTTGGTTGTTTGCCCCCTACTGGCAATATATATGATGATGACAACACGTCATGGGGGCAAAGCCCCCCCTCAACATATTATTGTATCCAATGGCATTCAAAATAGACAGGAACATTATCGCAAGTGTCCGACGCCGACACCGCCGCCGTAATGTTTACATATGTCGATCACCGTGGTTAAAGGCTGGTTCACACATAGCCGAGTCGGTGCGTGAGTCCAACACGAGTCACACTCGTCGATTATCGCCGTCGCTGGAGGCTGAGTCGGCCGCGAGTAGCAATTGTTCCCGAGTCAAGGAGAGTATCACGAGTTAACTCGATTCAATACGAGTCAACACGTGTTCATGCAAGAGTCTGTACGAGTAGCTGAGAGTCAAAACGAGTGTAACACGAACCCAACACGAGTGTCAAAAATTTGAAAAATAATGGCCACATTCCAGGGCACGTAAACAAAAAGTATGGACGAGTCAACGCGATTGTTACACGGATCAACACAATTTTTATACGGATCAACACGAAAGACAACGCGTTGACTCTCGTTGGATCTCTGTTGCACACGTGTTGACTCGTGTTACATCCGTGTAAACTCTCGTTGATTCTTCCTACATTTTTGAAATAACGGTATTTCAAATGACACTTGCTTTTTCGTGTTACACTCGTGTTTTTTTCTCAGTGGATCGTGTTTACTCGTGTTTTCACTTGTGTTTGAATCGTGTAAACTCTGGCATCATGGGGGCACCAAATTTTGGCACTCACATTCGTGCTTTCTACTCTTGTTGATACGTGTTGCATGTGTGTTACATACGTGTTGTTGTGTGTAGACACGTGTTGCTTCGTCAACGTCGAAATGATGACGAAAAGCACGAATCACCAAAGAGTGTTACACGAGTTTACACGAGTCAACACGAGTTAACACGAATAACAAAGAGTTATTCAGAGTCAAACACGAGTTAACACGTATGTACACGAGTCTACACGTATGTAGGCCACACTCATGGGTACTCGCCACGGGCCCCCGTGGCGAGTACCCACAAGTGTGTCGAGTATACACGAGCTTAGCACGAGTCTATACGAGTGTTGAGGAGTATCGACGACTCATTGCTGAATAGCAAAATTTCATCACTCGTGTTGGACTCGCGCACCGACTCAGCTATGTGTGAACCAGCCTTTAGTTCGCGTCTATTTTGAAGGCGTTTTTTTCGGTTATTTGCCTCCTGCTGGCAATATATATGATGATGACAATATGTCATGGGGGGGTGACCCCCCTCAACCTATTATTGTATCCAAAAGCAGTCAAATAGACGGGAACATGATGGCCAGCATCCGCCGCCGCTCCGCGTAGTGTAAACAAGGCTGGCGGTACACCCGAACTCTACATTCTACCCCACTAATTTTCCAACTAGCATAACCGATGATTATCAATGATCAATCCCAGTCAGAAACGTCCATGCTTCCCTCCCATAAGTCAATGTCGGGATTACCACACTGTCATGCAAGGACTTCTTTACTTCCATGCTGATCACCCTATTTCTTCTTATTGCTTTCAGAGTTCCTACAACGCTCTTCCCCTGTTACACTTTCTCCCACACTTCTTCATCCATAGGCCTACTCACATCTTTACTCAACACACTGCCCAAATACTTAAATGAGCTGACATTCTTCATAGCCATTCAACCTCACTTCACACTCTATGGTTGCACCCCTTTCAATGACCATAATATTGCTCTTCCTAGCATTTACCTCCAGATTCCGTTTTTCACACACTGTTCCAAACATATTTACCTGACCCTCCAACTCCCATTCACTATCGCTCATCAGAACTGTGTTGTCAGCAACAGTAGTACCGGTACTGTACTGTTGAGGCAACTTCCACTCGTTTCCTTCCCTTATCAGCGGTACACCAACATCCGCTGCTCTTCCTTGTATTCTTTCATGACTCCATCCATATACTGTACTGGTATATATTGAACAACCATCGGGACATCACATACACCCTTGCTTTAACCCAACATTCAGATTAAAGAACTCGCTCTGTTAATTATCCACACATACTGACACCTTTGCACCCTCATACATGCTCTTAATTGCTTTCAGCAACTTGCCATCTACTCCGTATATTTTCAGTACCGGTACCGGGACTTTCCACATACCTTCTCTATCAATTCTGTCATAGGCCTTCTCCAACTCCATAAATGCAGCATACAACTTTTGTCGCTTCTCCAGATATTTCTCCACAACACATTTCCGGGCCAAAAACTGAGCCTACACATCCTCTTCCCTTCCTAAGATGACTACAGTATGCTAACCGTTTCCCCAGCAATACTGACTGAAAATGCCCAAATATATTGCATGTCCTCTTCAGATTTATCTAAAATATGTAAAATTACACCAAATACCACTACAGTAGCACTGAAATCAATAAAACTCACTAACAGGATAAATAAATGGAAGAAATACTCCAAAAGATTAATATGTTAACCCTTTACCCAGCAATACTGACTGAAAATGCCTAAATAGATTGCATGTGCTCTTCAGATTTATACATACATACGTACATAACATTTTAAGACTGAGTGCTCCACACAGATGTGCAGTTTCAGTCTCTTTTCCTAATGGCGGCGTTCCAGGCAACCCTGTTAAGGGATGCTTTACTTGTCAAGTTTTTGGATTTGAGATCGGCACGTATAGTCCGATCCCAGGTCTTACTCGGTCCACCCCTTGGTGCAGCTCCCTCCACAATCGCAGACCTGCATCTTTTCACCCAATTTTGTTCATCCATTCTCTCCACATGTCCATACCATCCCAGTTTACTTGTACGCATCTCCTCGCTAATACTCTTTATACCTAAACGTCTCTTCAGCTCATCATTTGTTATTCTGTTGACATCCTTTATCTGAAATATGTAAAATTACACCAATTACCAACTACATTACCAACAAATTTAATAAAGTACACTAACAGGATAAAGAAAATGTAAGAAATAGCCCTAAAGATGAATTTATCTATCTATCTATTGACGGACGCCTTGATCCCCGAAGGATTGGCCACGAACGAAACACCCCTATGCACCTCTGTCCCCAGTCAGTCGACGCCCCTCCTCCCATCCAGCACCGCTTTCACGCATATACTTCTTAACTCCATCCTTCCACCTCTCTCTCGGTTTATTTCTCCCTCTGTCCTTCCACCTCACTCGTACACGCTCTTAGTCATTCTCTCGCTTCCCATACGTTCCACATGGCCGAACCATCTCAAGGTGTTCTTTTTCGCACTTTCCAGTACATTCACACCACACCTCTCTCGTACATCCTCATTCTTCTGTCTATCCCTCCATGTAACTCTGCACACACTTCTCAAGTAACTCATTTCCATCCCTTTCACTCTTGGTTTGAATCTCTCCAACAACGTCCATGCTTCGCTTCCGTAAGTCAGTGTCGGGATTACCACACTGTCATGCAATGACTTCTTCAGTTCCATGCTGACCACCCTATTTCATGTTACTGCTTTCAACATTCCTACAACCCTCTTCCCCTGTTGCACCCTCTCCCACACTTCTTCATCCATACTCCCATCTTTACTCTGTACACTGCCAAGATACTTAAATGAGCTGACAATCTCCATAGCCTGACCGTTCAACTTCACCTCACACTCTGTGGCTTCACCCCTTTCGAAGACCATAACCTTGCTCTTCCCCGCATTTACCTTCAGATTCCATTTTTCGCACACTGTTCCAAAAATATTTACCAGACCCTGCAACTCCCATTCATATCATCAGCAAACAGCAGTACACAAACATCCACTGCTTTTCCTTGTATTTCTTTTATGACTCCATCCATATACTGTATATAGAACAACCATCTGGACATCACACACCCTTGCTTTACCAAACATTCAGATCAAAGAACTCCCTCTGTTCATTCTTCACACGTACTGATACCTTTGCACTCTCATACATACTCTTCACTGCTTTCAGCAACTTGCCATCTACTCCATATATTCTCAGTACAGTACTTTCCACATACCTTCTCTATCAACTCTGTCATTCCACTCGTTGCCTTCCCTTATTAGTGGTACACCAACATCCACTGCTCATCCTTGCATTTCTTTTATGACTCCATCCATATACAGTTCAGTATATATTGAACAACCACGGGGACATCACACACCCTTTCTTTAACCCAAAATTCAGATCAAAGAACTCGCTCTGTTCATTCTCAACACATACTGACACCTTTGCACCCTCATACATGCTTTTCACTGCTTTCAGCAACTTGCTATCTGCTCCGTATATTCCAAGTACTTTCTACATACCGGTACCTTCTCTATCAACTCTGTCATAGGCCTTCTCCAAGTCCATGAAGGCAGCATACAACTTTTGTCCCTTCTCAAGATATTTCTCCACAACATATTTCAGGGCAAAAAGATATGAGCTACACATCCTATTCCCTTCCTATGATGAATACTGTATGTTAACCGTTTCCCCAGCAATACTAACTGAAAATGCCCAAATATATTGCATGTGCTCTTTTGATTTATCTAAAATATGTAAAATTATACCAAATACCAACTACATTAGCACAAAACTCAATCGATCACAGAAACAGGATACAAACATAGAATAAATACCCCAAAAGATGAATACGTTAACCCTTTCCCCAGCAATACTTACTGAACATGCACAAATAAATTGCATGTGCTCTCCAGATTTAGCTGAAATATGTGAAATTACACCAAATACTAACTACATTAGCACAAAAATCAATCAAGCACTTTAACAGGATAAATAAAATGGAAGAAATAGCCCAAAAATGAATTTGTCTATAGCCTACCGGTATATATTGCCGGATTGGGTTCTAGTCATGTGGTGATGGGCTGGTCTATCAGAGTGAGAACTGAGCGATCTCTGCCATACCCATAGCTTACTCTGACTGTTCCTTTTACTTATATATTTTCTAGATCTCAAGTGACTGCGTCTCATCCGTGGATTGACCTCCCAATCTACAGTACCAAGATTGGAAGCCAAAGCGTCACATTTTTCCTTTGCCCCTGAACTTTCTCTTCATAATTGCTGAGGGGCACAGGGCCCTGGGTGGGACTTTGGTTTCCCGGGCGTTTCCGCACCCTCCTCAGCTCCCCGCCATGGAGTGGCTTCGGTCACCCAGGCTTTATTGTGGTCGGCAGGGAGGGTTCTGTGGGGGCGCTCGGTTATGGCCTTGGCCTTGCTCGGGGCCTTGGGGCTGTTCGGCCAGGCAGCTTGGGGAACAACAACAACAACAACAATATTGCCGGACACCTTGATCCCCGAAGGGGTGACCATGAACGAAACGCCTGCGTATTTCAAGCTCGCTTGAGTTATCACTCGATCGTCTTTTAGAGCTTTTTGGCCCGGGGTAATTACCACACCATCGCGTCATAAGGAGTTTGAGGGGGTTAAATTGCTAGATACATAGAGGAAGAGGAATGCCAAGTAAAGCTAAACAAAAATATATAAGATATTTTTAACATCTATCTATCATCTATTGCCTGACGCCGTGATCCCCGAAGGGGTGGCCAAGAACGGACCGCCCCCATGCACCTCTGTCCCCAGTCAGTCGACGCCCCTCCCCCCATCCAGCACCGCCTTCGTTCATGTACTTCCTCACTCCATCCTTCCACCTCTCATTCGGTCTATCTCTCCCTCTCTGTCCCTCCACCTCGCTCTCATACACCCTCTTCGTCATTCTCTCGCTTTCCATACGTTCCATATGGCCGAACCATCTCAAGTTGTTCCTTTTCACACTTTCCAGCACATCTACCTCCACACCACACCTCCTTCTTACTTCCTCATTAGTCTGTCTATCCCTCCATGTAACTCCGCACGCACTCCTTAAGTAATTCATTTCCACTGCTCTCACTCTTGGTCTGAGTCTCTCAACCAACGTCCATGCTTCGCTTCCGTAAGTCAGTGTCGGGATTACCACACTGTCATGCAAGGACTTCTTCACTTCCATACTGACCACCCTATTTCTTGTTACTGCTTTTAGCGTTCCTACAACCCTCTTCCCCTGTTGTACCCTCTCCCGCACTTCTTCATCCATAGTCCCATCTTTACTCAACACACTGCCCAGATACTTAAAAGAGTTGACGATCTCCATAGCCTGACCGTTCAGCTTCACCTCACACTCTGTGACTTCACCCCTTTCGAAGACCATAACCTTGCTCTTCCCCGCATTTACCTTCAAATTCCGTTTTTTCGCACACTGTTCCAAACTCATTTACCAGACCCTGCAACTCCCATTCATTATCACTCATCAGAACTGTATCATCCACAAACAGCAGTATAGGTAGCTTCCACTCAATTCCCTCCCTTTTCAGCGATACACCAACATCCACTGCTCTTGATAGTATTTCTTTTATGACTCCATCCATATATACAGTAAACAACCACGGGTACATCACACACCCCTGTTTCAAACCAACATTCAGGTCAAAGAACTCGCTCTGCTCACTCTCCACACGTACTGCCGCCTTTACACCCTCATACATGCTCTTCACTGCTTTCAGCAACTTGCCCTCTACTCCGTATATTCTAAGTACTTTCCACAAACCTTCTCTATCCACTCTGTCATAGGCCTTCTCCAAGTCCATAAAGGCAACATACACCTTTTGTTTCTTCTCCAGATACTTCTCCACAACACAATTCAGGGTAAAAATCTGATCTACACATCCTCTTCCCTTCCTAAAAACCTCCCTGCTCGTCGCCTCTCCATTTCTCCGTTCTCACTCTCACTCTCTCAATCACTACCGGTACCCTACTGTATACCTTCCCTACTACGCTTAGAAGACATATTCCTCGGTGGTTACCACACACTCCTCTTTCCCCTTTGCCCTTATATAGGGGGACTATTATGCCAGTCTTCCAGTCATCGGGTGCACTCCCCTTCTCCCATGCTAGTTTGCACATTTTCCATACCCATTCTATCACTATCTCACCACCATACCTCAACATTTCCCCACACACTCCATCTGTTCCTGGTGCTTTCCCCAACTTCACTCTTTTCATGGCTTCCCACACTTCTGACCTCCTGATCCCCACCTCCTCCTCCACTACTTCTCTTCTTCTCCCTCCCATACCATATCCAGCTATGTTTGCTGGCTCTTCATTCCTTACATTTAGCAACTCACTGAAGTACTCCCTCCATCTCGACTCTCTCTTGCTTCTCGGCTAGCATTCTCCCATTCTTATCTTTCACACCCTTACTGTTTCCCTTGCTACCTTCCCTAACTTTCTTGACTTCTTCCCAGAACAGTTTCTTACTCTCCCTCCATTTTACACTCAGGTGCTCGTTTCTGTCTCTCGGAATCTTCATTCCCTCTACTACCCAACCACTCTCTATATGCTTTCTTCTTTTCTTCCACAGCTATTCTTACCTCTTCTGTCCACCATGCTGTACCTTTCACTCCCCTCCCTCTTCTCCTCACTCCACACACCTCCTCACATGCTGCACAGATCTCATCCTTAACACCTTACGAGCGGCCTATGCGGTTTATTTATATGTACCGCACAGCGGGGTGTTTTTAGCCAAAATAGGGCTGTTTACGTGATCATTTTCATGCCTAAATAAGACCCAGAACGTAAAACAAGTACCTATCCCTGAAAGGGCATAAACAGAGCTTTCGAATGACACTATAACGATCCTTGTATGATGGATAGTTTTCTTGCAATAACCGTGCAACGCGAGTGCAAAAAGCAGGTAATTCGGTAGTTTCGGTACATAATTGAGTATGTAGCGAGTGAGAGAGGGAGGAGGGAGCTGAGATTTGTGTCAGTAGGTTCGCCGCGGTGGTCTGGAGCAGTCATACGCTCGCTAGTCTCCTGCCACCACTTGTCTCTCTCTCTCAGCCACATTACGTGCTGAAATTGCCACTCGACCTATGTCGAGCGCCGCCACATAGTCCAGCTTTATTTAACTCGACTTATGTTGCTCGCCGCTAATTAAGGGTTAAACACCTTGCTCATCTCCTCCACTTCCTCCATAACTTCCAGGTCGAACCCACCTAGTCGTCTTTCCACTGCTCTCCTGTACTCCTCCCTGACTTCCTCCTCCTGCAACCTCTCCACCCTGCTCATCATTCCACCCTCCTCTCGCCTCCCTCCAGCTCTCCTCACCCACTTCTTTTGTATCCTAACCTTAGCTACCACTACATAATGATCAGACAGACCCCCTCCAATACCCCTATACACCCTAGCATCCATCACAGATTTCTTCATTCGTTCATCCACACATACATAATCAATCAATGACTTTCGTTCCACCACTGTCTTATCCTTCATCGTCAACATCCGTTTCCACGTGTACCTGTGGATCATTCTGTGTCGGAAGAAGGTGTTGGCTATCCACAGCCTCCTCCCCACACATACATCCACAAGTGCACTACCATTCCCATTCACCTCTGATGGTACCCCCCACCCTCCCACCACTCCCTCAACTTTCCTATCACCCACCTTACCATTCATATCCCCAATCAGAAATATTCTTTCGTTCTTGTCAAACTTCTCCAGGCACGCCTCCACATTCATCCAGAACTCCTCTTTCTTTCTTTCAAGTATATCCTCTGTCGGGGCATACACGCATGCAATCAATACAATATTTTTAACATGAGGTTGCTTATAATAATTTGTACCTCTGCAGTTTCTCCATGGCTAACGAAAAAGGTCACATTCCTAAGAAGCCCCAACCAAAAAGGCCAAGCTTCTGTACAGAACAAATGCCACACCATTACCCTTATGGTGACCCTATCAAATAATCAAAACAACCACACTTCTTAACCCAATTCCCACGGGGCCCCTCATATGACGGAGACGATTTTCTGGCTATTTTGTAGCCTGTGAGCCAGGCCAGCTTTTGCAAGCAGCACGGATGGACGTCAGCCAGAGCCTACAGGCCCCGCCACGACACTGAGGTTTGTGTGAGAGAGAGTTCACTTTTGTGCAGCGTCACACATAGCGAAAACAGAAAATAATTGGTAATTATTAGCGATTTTGCCTAGGCCTATCGGATTTGGTAATTTTTAGCAATTTTGCCCTTCGTTTGCAAGATCCTTACAAGAAAACCAGACATCGTACAGGGATGATTCAGGAGTAATTTGAAAGCTATTACCGTACTTTCACGAATACATAATTGTATTACGCTCTGGCTTTTGCTTATGCATGAAAATGAGCAGGGAATGAAGGCAATTTCGGGCAATTATGCCTACTCGTACAGGAGTCCTTGGAGCGGCTTCGGTCGCGCCGAGAATTTCCACACCTCACACCACACACACACATCACACAGTTTTTCCTACACCGAGAAATGACTCTCCGGCTGTCATTTCTCGAAGACTTCTTCTAGCCGGAGACATTGAGAGCAACCCAGGACCCACCTACACATACATATGTCCAACTTGCTCAAAACCCATCGCTTCGAGTCGCCACACTAATGGTTCAGTTCTCTGCAATTCATGCAGGAACTGGACCCACTTCACCTGCACAACACTTGCCTCCAAGAAACACTACATGAACACCTGGACCTGTTCCTCATGCCCCTCCCTCTCCCAGTCAAATCCCTCGCCTAAAACCCGCCCACCTCTCCTCCCCAACCCACCTAACCTTCCCATATCATCCACTCCCCCCCCTAAAACCTGTCCACCTCTCCTCCCTAACCCACCTAACCTTCCCATACCATCCACATCCTCATTTCAACATACCACACCCCATCCTAATCCATTCCAACCCCCATCTGCTCCCCAATCCCCACCCCCACCTCACCCATCCCATCCCCCAGCCCCTCCCTCACCCCCACCCCATCCTCGTGCAGCAGCACCCAACATACATCGTGCACATAACATTAACATTCTCCAATTGAACATAGATGGCATCAACACAAAGAAACTCTCACACTTCATCAAACAACACAACATACACATTGCCATCTTACAAGAAACAAAACTCCGCACAACACAAAAAACACCCACATTTCATGGTTTCACCACCATCAGACAAGACCGGGCTGTTGGCGGAGGCGGTGGACTCATCACCCTGGTACACAAAGAAATATCATACATAGTTACCAGTGTACAAACCAAATCCCTCCTCCCCCCAAATGATAACACAACAGAAATACAATCAATTAAAATACGCACTGGCAACAACTCCAACATAACCATCATAAACACATACATCCCCTACAGTACCAAATGAATACAGACCACACTTACAACACATTACAAACACCCCACACATCATCCTGGGTGGTGACTTCAACGCCAAGACGTCGGCCTGGTTTGTCGACAACCCCGACACAGACAGAGGGCTGGTACTACAAAACCAAACTGTTAACCTCATCATCCTTAACGACATCCATCAACATACCCATATTCCTCACCAAGCCCTCTATAACCAATCATCTCCAGACATCACCTTTTGCTCCCCAGAACTCACCCCCACAACATCCTGGAGGGTGGTCAGAACCTTAGGCTCTGACCACCTCCCAATCATTATCACCACCAAAACCAGACTCACCCCAGCTAACCACAAACACACATACACCAATTATAAAAGACCTAACTGGGAAGCATTCACAAATGAGACAGAACAACACTTCACAACTCTAAACAGTACACCCATCACTAACATCAACAATGCTGTACACATACTCAATAAAACTATCCAAAACACTGACAAGAAACACATTCCAAGAGGTAACAGAAAACACAACCCCAACTTCACACCAGAAATTCAAAACCTCATCAGACAACGCAACATACTGAAACACTCCCCAGCACCCCACACACAAGACATCACACAACAAATTCAAGCACTCAACACCCAAACTAACAACAAAATACAAGAACAACAAAAACTAAATTGGAATAACTTCCTACAAACACTTGATCACAAAACAAACCCCAAAAAACTCTACAAAACACTAAACAGCATCACACTTTCCAACAGCAACATAACACAATCACATGCTGCAATCACAACAACAGACTCTACTCCTTCATGTAAACAACAAGCAAACACTCTCATCAATCACTTCTCACATGTCAGTCACCTAAAACCTCACAAAGACGACCGACGTGTCATCCGACGTAAGAGACAATTCCCCACAGACCCTGACTATACACCCTTCACCAATCACCAGACAAAGCATATCATCAACAATCTCAAGTACTCACCCGCTTGTGGCCTAGACAACATAAGCAACATACACCTCAGACACCTGGGACCACAAGGCATACAAGCACTCACTAACATATCAAACTACAGTTATTCACACAACACAATACCAGACATTTGGAAGCATGGTATCATCACCACATTCCCCAAACCCAACAAAGACCCCACGCTACCCTCCTCGCACCGCCCCATCACACTCCTTTGCTCCCCCTCCAAAGTCATGGAACGCCTAGTGTTACAACTAATTACACCCGACCTACCCATAGCTCCAACACAACATGGCTTTAGGCCACTGCACTCCACAAACACTCTTCTCACAGACCTTACACAAAGAGCTTTTGACGGCATCAACTCAGCTAGACCACCACACAGATCACTATTAGCCACACTCGACATTAGTAAAGCCTTCGATGCCATCCCCCGCCACAACCTAACAAACAAAATCTACAACACAAACATGCACAACAACACAAAAAGGTGGCTGGCCAACTTCCTAGCAGGCAGATGTGCACACGTATCTTTTGCCGGTCAGTCATCTAAAATCAGAAACTTTCCAAACGGAGTCCCACAAGGATCCGTCCTATCGCCCGCACTCTTCAATCTGTACATGCACGATATAACTACACCCAATACGCCCCAAATAAACTTAGCCTCCTATGCAGATGACATAACACTCACATGCAGACACCATGACCCAAAAAGAGCAACAGATCTCCTTCAACCCTATCTCAACACACTACATGGCTGGTGCACTACAAACAGACTTAATCTACCCCAGCCAAATCCACCGCAATCCTGCTCACAAGCTGGACAGGAGAACACAAATACATCCCTCAACTCACCATAAACAACACACCCCTAACACATACACACACACACAAAATCCTAGGAGTAACATATGATACTCATATGACATTCAAACAGCACACCACAAACATTAAAAAGAAATGACACCCAGACTTAACACCCTCAGGTCACTTGCTCACACAAAATTTGGACACAACAAAGAAAATACCACCACAGTATATAAACAATACATAAGATTAAAATGTAAAACTTGCAAACTAAACAAACCAAAATTGGGACAAGGACAATATAAAGTCAAATTAAATTATCAAAATCGCTATGTGGAAACAACGCTTACTAAAATGAAAATTATTAAATAAAAGAACACAATCCACCACATAGGGTGTACATCACTACATGAGCAAGTTAATCTGTTTCCCAAGCAAACCAATCGCACATATAACAACGCACTATCGTCACGTTAAAGGAAGTAGTCAAGTTTGGGAAGTCCGGGACGTTCTGGCAAATTTTACTAAACTCTGCATGAATAAAGAAACTACATGTTAAATGTCAAAATATTATTTAAAATCAAATTTGCAACATGACAAGACATTAACAATAGTAAAAAATACAAATATTGATAAGATATCTATACTATTACAAAATAATATATAAAATACAGTACAGCACTCACTAACGATAGTGCTATCGGGTAGGTACCTGATCAGTGATCATGAGAGGCACTCAATTCCTGGCAGTAGCCTCCACGAACCAAGACCACCCACTAAACTACATGGCAACACACCCACAGACACCAAGAAATGTCAAAACAACACCCAGCACACGGTATCACACACAATTACTGTCCTCTCTCCCATCCCAAACCACCTTCCAGAAGCACATCCATACTCATATCTCTCGCCGATCCATCCACTCACTCACAGACAACACGCAGCTGCAAGCACGACCTCCCGAAATCCATCCTTCCGAATCCTCCCTTCCTCGCGAGGACAGAGTCCACCTGGCCAGGTTGAGATGCGGACACCATCCAGCTCTCCTGAGCTATCAGAAGAGACTGGATGACTCCGTTGTCGATGCCTGCCCGGGATGTAACACAGCACCCCATACCATTAAACACATAATAGAAGACTGCATTTCACACAACCACTTACGCCAACAACACAATCTGCACGCAATGAGAGCTCTGTGGGAAAGCCCGATCGTGGCCATGGCCTTCCTCAGGGACTCGGGGCTGTTCGGCCAGGCAGCTTAGGGAACAACAACAACAACAACTCGTACAGGATTAATAGCTTTAACCAAATTGGTCACACTCCTTAATGGTCTAAGTGGCCATAGCCAAAATGGCTACACTATATTCCTTCTGTACTTTCTCCATGCCCGATGAGATACATGATATTTTGATATATGTGGCACAGCCCTTGTATCCAACACAATACCCTGCGTGCAACCCCGCTCGAACCCCGCACAATGTTGCTTGCAACTTTAATTATTATTATTATTATTATTCTGGACCCCTTTCTCCATCATGTTTAGCCCCTTTAACTTTGACATTTTAAGACATTCGCCCCATTAGTTGGGCGCTTTTAGACCTTTCGTGCCATTTAGGTGTCGATTTTTTTAGGAGGGGGGCATTTTCATACCGAATAATGCACAAATGTATCTGGAAGGGAGGAGGGTTTTGGGGGAGTTTTAGTTTAAGCTTGATGGAAGTTTAGGGAAGAAACTAAAATACATAATAACTAAATAAATAAATAACAAATAATTATATATATAGTATATCCTTACAGGTAGTGGGTGGGTGGGTAAAGTCTGATCACACATTAATTCTGAAGCGACCACTCCAAAATTACCGAAAACCTATCGGCATATAACGGTTCATGTTATCGAGCCTTTGCATATGACAAAAACTAGAAACATGTATTTGTTGTAGGTATCTGGATACTCGAAACATTTACGATGTCTTAACTCTCTCAGTTCATTGTATCCTAACGGCCGACATTGTAATGTTTGTGTCATTATTGTTAAGATTACAAATAAACAAATAAACAAATAAATAAATATATACTGTATATACTGTATACCCGGTATATATATATTATAGGTTTGATTCCCAAAGGGAAGTAGAGAAAACCTAATATTTAGTAGGGCCCCGTAATCATTGACGACTTCCCCTATTGCTAGTAATAGTCTCCATTCAACATCCTGGGCCAGCATTTTGAATAGCCCGCGCGGAACCATCATGGAATACTCATCATAAGTGCACGCTTAATTCCCTTATGGGATCGTCATTTTGATTGGGTACCCTACAGACAAAAATCTGTAAAAAATTAAAAAGAAAAATTGATTTAATATCTGTTATTATATGACTTGCCATATACGTGGATTTCTTATGCTTTGCTTCCCCGACACCAGGCCCCCTAGCGGCCATCTTCGTCCTTCACTGATATATCAAGAATAAACTATAGAAATCAACGAATGGGAAGTGGGATGGTTGGGAGGGCCCGAGTCGTCAATGATTACGGGGCCCTACTAAATATTAGGTTTTCTCTACTTCCCTTTGGGAATCAAACCTATAATTTAATAGGGCCCCTCCATCATTGACGACT
Organism: Paralithodes platypus; assembly: GCA_032716605.1. Classification (NCBI taxonomy): domain Eukaryota; kingdom Metazoa; phylum Arthropoda; class Malacostraca; order Decapoda; family Lithodidae; genus Paralithodes; species Paralithodes platypus. The sequence goes on from CM064498.1 coordinate 50,649,978, forward strand.
TCGCCTGAATATCAAGACTGGAGGTGGGACATTCATAAAATATCCTCACCTTAGGGAAGAAAAAATCCGGATAACATTTTCAGATTTATTGTATGTAATACAAATATATAAAAGGTATAAAAGATTTGCTAGCAGTGCGTGGCATTAAGAAACTGCTTGCTCATGGTCAGATCGTTGCGTTCGATCGTATGCATGAAAGAGTGACACGTCTGTGTCCTGTAGAACGATAACTGCTCTAGGTATACATTCTGTTCTTAACTTAATTGGACATTCATATCTTTGTACACTTTGGTAAAACAGACATAGTTGTAATTATGCGATAAATTCTTAAGATTTAAAATAAGTCAACTAATCTTGGACTGTAGAACCTGTCCTATCACAGCTCATGATTTATCACAATTCTCCAAGGGTACAGGGGGATATGGACTATTCCGCACCCCCCCCCCCCCCTTTTTACAAGTAAACAATATATATATAATATACTAAGACCTACTGTACCCGTTGCCGTAAAGCTACACAGGTACGCTTTGGTTTATCTAGGGCAACCGACAGGTAGCGTGTTAGGAACGTATGATTGGAAGCCCAAAGTTGGGTTTGAGCAATATCATCAACCGAAACATTTTGTAAAAATCTAAGGGACACCGCCCATTTCCTAATGTCGTGAGCCCTGCCTATCACGCCGGGATTGCTTTCCCTGATCACGTCGACAAGCAAGGAAGATAACTTCCGTTTTGTAATGTGCTTACCTAGTCGGTTAACCCATAAAGCACCTATTTGGCGAGGTTGCGCAATCCTCATAAACTTTGTGAGGGCTTGCACAGGACATAAAATGTGATGAGTGAGGCCTCTCTTTAAGGCCGGGACGGAAAACTCAGAAAAAACATGGTCCGAATGTTCGTTCTTAGCAATAAAGGAGGGAGACGGCGCGATTTGAACATTGTCGTGCAGTCTCCCAAACCTGAGATAGTTTGGTTCGTTGCTCATCGCCGCCAGCTCAGAGACCCAGTTTCCGGTGGCAAGTGCCATGAGAAACACGGCTTTCTTTAAAATGGAATCGAAGTCCGGCGCATTATTATATTTGCGTGACTGCAGCAACTCTAGAGCTTTATCAAGGGACCAGGTTGGCATGAGCTGGCGGGGAGATGGACGAAGCTTAAAACACACCCTCATAAACCCTTTCTCCTCCGCCTGCAGAACAGACAGGCCGGTGAGGTCAAGGAAGAGGGTCCTAATGGCGACAGATGATTTTTTAGCGTTATGACCAAAAAATGTTTCTGTTCAAATAGATAGTCTAAATACTTGAAGATTAAGGCTGCCGAGGCAGACTTTTGCTTTGACTCAACAATCCAGGTTGTAAAGGTTTTCCAATGTGATTGATATTGTCGCCTGGTCGACGGTGTATATTGATTCATGAGCTTTTGAGTGACACTTGGTCCAAATTGATTTAGCCATTTGGCAGAGTAAATATCCATAAGGCAAAACTGAACGAGGTCCGAAGGTTGCCAATCGTTTCCAAGTGGAATACGGAGACCGGGAGGGACGTCGGGTTCTTGCACCACTGTTGCAGTTGGTGGTACCATACCTGAGCCGGCCAAAGAGGTGCGATCAACGCTACTTGGCCCCGGTAATTCCTCAGTTTGTGAATGACTTTGCACATTAACACAGAGTCTGGTGGTGGAAACAGATAGATTGAGGTCCATCTGTTCCAGTCCACCAGCAATGCATCGGGTCCCCCCGCCGGGGTTACCCCGTGCCGGGTCAAAAAGAGTGGCAGTCTGTGGTTCTCTGTTGACGCAAACAAGTCTATCTGTGGACGGGCCGGCTTTGCAATTATCTTGTTGAAGATCGCCTGTTTGATTGTCCATTCTACTAGAGTGCTCCGCCGGCGAGAGAGAGCGTCTGCCCAGATGTTCGCTACGCCGGGGAGGTAGGTAGCATGAAGGGAAATCCCTAGTGAGTCGGCTAGGGTAAAAAAAAAATCTGAAACTCTCAACAATTCTCGTGACCTCGCTGAGCCCTGCTTCTGAATGCAAAAAACTGCGGTTTGATTGTCCATACGGAATGCTATTGATTTGTTTCGCAATGTTGTGCCGTGAGTCTGGAGAAAAAACAGGGGAACTAAAAGCTCTTGCTTGTTGATGTGTGACTGTTTGTCTGTCCCCCAAATGCCTTGCCCTTGGTGGCCTAGGCTTGACTGATACCCCCAACCCAGGGTCCCCGAGGCGTCCGTGTCTACCCATACCGTAGGCGGGGGAGAAACCCATGACGTGACTGAGTAGAGGACTTCGTGCTTGGTCCAGACCGATAGTAAGGTATGGATTAATGGAGGAATTGGCCATAATTTCTCCTCCGGCAAAAGAGGGAACGCTTTGTTGCCTTCCATGATTAATCGCTTGGCTTTCAATCGGCCCAACTTTACAGTTATTTGGACCCAGTTGATAGAACCGATCAGGGAATCCCATGCTTTCCTGGTCGTATCCAGACTGTGGAGGAACCGGAACAGTTTCCTTCGAAATCTGTTGCGGTTGTCCGCACTCTGAGTCAGAGTCAGAGCGGCGGTATCCCAGATTAACCCTAGCCACTGAATCGTCCTTGAGGGGACAAGGTGCAACTTTGCCAAGTTCACCTTGAACCCTAGGGCTTGTACATGATTTAACACCTGGTTGACATGATCTAGACATAATTCTACAGAGTTCGCCACTACTAGCCAATCGTCCAGATACCAAAACACCTGTATTCCTTGAACTAATAGGGGGAAAAGAGCTTGCCGGACGAGTTTGGTAAATACTCTTGGTGCTAGGTTTAAGCCGAACGGCATCCTTTGAAAGACATAAGTCTCTCGTCGGACTCTCAGAGCGAGAAACTTTTGGAACCTCTTGTTGATAGGGACATGCCAATAGGCATCTTTGAGATCTATCGAACACATCCAACCTTGCAGCGGAAGTGCTAGTCTGAGCTGTTGAACCGTCAGCATCCTGAAGGGTGAATTCTCTATAAAGGTGTTCAGATGCGAGAGATCTAGAACTGGTCGCATCTGCCCACTGTCCCTTTTCGGCACTAAAAAGAGTCTGGACGTGAATACTGGCTGACGGGGATCTACCTGGATAAGGACCCGTTTGGCAATAATTTCTCGTAACATGACCTCCGCTTCCTGAGACACTGGGGAGTACTCTCGCGGCTGACGCAGTCGAGGCCGCCGGAGCTACCGCCAGGTGATTCCTTTGCTCACTATCTTCCTGGCCCAGGTACATTTGGGCCAAGCTGAGCGGAACGCACGAAACGAACCCAGGTGCAACCGGGGTTCGTCCTGCAAGGCAACTCCCCAATCCTGGGAGAGAGAGAGAGAGAGATATAACTAATGCGTAGCCTATAGCAACACTCAAACAAGCACACAGATATTATTGGGATTGAATTTGTGCTGTACCTAGTATCAGTGCATTACCACAAAGCCCACCGAAATGCCAAAAAAATACCCTCATTGTTCCCTGATTAAATAACACTGTATGAATATTCCCATATTCAAAATATGTTACAGGGGGACAATGCCTAGTGAGTTCACTGCTCAATAGGTGGCGTTCTGAGAGTGAGGGTCTGAGTCTGGAGGGTGAGACGGTGAAGCACTTGAGTGAAGCAACCAGCTGCTTCAGAGATGGAGCTGCTTTGAGCCATGATGGATGCTTCACATGTCTCACTCCCCAGACTGGAACAAGACTTCACGGGCTTCACCGTGTTGAGCGGTGGAATGTACAGGCTCTCAGCCTATGCCCGAGAGGGAGTAGTTGGAATATAGAAAAAAAAAACAAAAAACACATAGCTACACAAGACCATCACACAAGCACACACACACTTATCTAGCGACGAACTGTCCTGTTTACATATCATACACATTCCCCCCCTCCCCCTTCCATCACTTCGTACGTACGATAATATTTCCGTCTTTTTTACTGTGTATGGATTAAGTTATTGGTGTTCACTCTTGACATATGTGTCCTGCTACTTCTGCATGCATACATAATAGCATGAAAGTGATCAATACGCGCATATGAAGCTACGTATCTCGTATATCGGGGTTCTCTTCCCTTCCATTGGTCCACCCCTTATACCTCCCTCCCTCCTCCCTATCCCATTTGTGTAAAAATTATATTTTAGCTTTCCGAAGGTAAATACGTACTTCCGATAAATATCTAGCCTTGTATTTAAATCATGATTTTTTTTTTTTTTTTTTTTTTTTTTTTTTAAGAGACAATGAACGGAGGAAGGAAAAACACAGATAAAACAAAAAGGTCCATGTGCCTAAAGGCATCCTCCATTCATAAAATGTTTGTAACAACTGGATTTAAACATTTGTTGATTGTAAGTTTGTGGAAAGCAATTCGAGGGAAGTGAATTCCAAAGATTCCTGTTTAATGTCATTATTTAATAGAAACATGTGTAAGGGTTACATTTATACACAGGATAAGATAAGCAAATACAAACCTCAGAGCATAATTATTGGCGATGAGAGGGAGAGACGTAGGTGCGAGTCTGGGGAGGGTGGGGGTGGGAGGTGGTGGTTGTAGGCAGTGTTGCCATTTGTATCGCTACATATTACCGCTAGATGTAGAGCTATTTACTTCAAATTAGCAGCCATTTTTTCATATCTAGAGACATTTACTAGGGATAATTTGAAAATTTCAGACATTCTAGTTATCATAAAATTATATACTTTAATTAATTTCATTTGGGGTGTTTGGTGTTGTGGTGAAATTAATAAAATATAGATTATTAGTAGGTTCAGGGATATTTCGTCGCGAGGCCGGTCTATATGATCTGTGCCCCATGAATATTCTTTCCTCTCACTTAAACATTAGGCTACCATAGTGCGGTTGGGAGTATGAACATGATAGATTAATATCCAGTATTCGAGAATGGATAATAAGTCGTAGGCGTGTGCATAAACCTTTAACCGTCCTGGTGGTGTAATGGTTAAGGTGGCAAAAATCTGTGTGATAACCCGGGTTCGAATCTTGGCAGATCATATATACTTTAATTAATTTCATTTGGGGGTGTTTGGTGTTGTGGTGAAATTAATAAATATAGAATATTACATTGTAACATTCCAGAGTTGTGGCATCATTCTAGAGATGGTTTGCATTTATTCAATATCGAGAGGATAATCTAGCGGCTTTTGAGAAAGGAATCTAGCGATACAGTCACTCCCTCTCTCGCTAACTACACACGCAAAGGGACTCCAACCCAGACTTGTTATATAGTCTATATTTTGTTACGCTGGCCAGCTTGCCAGAATGTACTCTTACTCGCTAGCGCTCGCCAGGGCAGTGAAATGGGCTATAATAATCGTAGAACGATGTTCTTTCTTTCTTAGTATTCATGTTGTCACAGACAGATCAGTGGTGGTCTTTATTCTTGTCTGTGACACTTGGAAGTATTTTATATCAGTGATAGAGTATACGATATGTAGTGTGAATTGCAAGGAGAGAGAGAACGAAGGAGGCAGCGAGGTGGTATTATGTGCGTGTGTATGAATGTGTGCCTTCCTCGCTCGGGCGGAGGTTCCCACGCTCGTGATTGGCCGGCGGGCCAGGCGCGTCATATGACGCTTGCTCTTCATGACGTAGTGTTCTGTGATTGGGTGCCGCTGTCTCAGCTTGGTGCTGGGGGGCTCCTACCCGTGTGTCTCCTTAGAGCTTGGTATGTTGTGCTTGGTCCTAAACGTCCCTTGCAATCTGTCCCCAACCTAACCCTCTTTACTACTGTTTCTCTCTCTGAACTTCTTCTTTTTCATACTTCTTGTCTTTATTCAATTACTTATCCCTTCTGGTTCTGCATACGACTTCCATAGTCGGCCAGTCGTATTACCAGCACCAGTTCTCACATATATGTTTTGCACTAGCTTTAGGGATTATTAGTCATAGTCACATGGAGTCATATTATCATTGGGTGCTTCTAATTATTGAGTTGTTCTTTGTTACTATTTAATGCTAGACAGTGGAGGGTATCTTTGGTCGTTGTCTGAGTTATGTATATGGCAAGTCAGAGCCTGTACGACTTCGACGGAGCTAGGTAGCATGTAACCCTTGTGCATATTTTTCCTTTGCGAGTGTAGCAGTATACAAGCGAAGGGCTTTTGCCTACTCTTACTTGTATGCTGGCTACCTCATTTTGTTGACCTTTGTGGAGCGCCAGGGCAAGACCAGATACTTGAGATCTGGACTTACCAAGAGAGCCTCCTAGTCACTTAACGTAACATAAGGGAAATCTGTTCAAGGGGAGACAGTAGGCTACGAGCATGCTTGCGCTCTGCCTAGCCTCCTTGTACCTTTTTTGCCGCTGCTAGACTTTATTAGTAATAAAGACAACATTGTGTTTATTAACTTTAACTGCGTATGTTTTAGGAATTATTCACGTATTCTTTTTGCCTAGGTTGATGCATGGTGCACAACCCAGTATGGCTGTTACTTTGGCTAAGGAAGTACTGTTTTGAGTGGCTATTATTAGTGCTGTCACAGAGTTGTTGCACTCCCTTGTTTTATATATATGTATCCTACTTGTTGGTGTATTTAAGATACACGCTTTGGTGTCCTGCCCCTGCATTATTTCTGTTCTATATTCGACGAGCATCTTAGAGTATCAGACGTTTTCAGAAGATTCCATATCTGTTTGCTGTAGGACTAGACTTCCAGTGTTTTCATAGAGCATTGAAGAGTTTAGTGTTGAGTTCAGACTCACACTAAAGTTAACGTAAGCATATACTCCTTTATTAAATCTTGTTATAGTTTATTTAAGCATTGTTATTACTTGAGAGCATTTTATTAACGTAAAGTACTCCTGTTGTGAGTAGGCTTTGCCGTCACCGGAAAGCCTTTGTAGAAGTGCACTAAAACCCAGTTAATTGATACCCCGTTATCCAGTAGATTAACTCTGGAGGGTTTAAGTGTTTTGTTCACCGGCGTAATAGTTCGAGGGTTTGGAATTAGCGTACCGTTGTTGCAGATATAGCCTATCATCTAGTCCAATATTAAGTGCCCTTGTTTATTTCGTAGTGCCGGTCGTAACAAATGGCGACCTTAGACCAGTATATAGTGAACTGAATATTGCATTTTTTTTTTTTAGAAATCTTATTGCCATTTGGGGTTGAATTTATTTCTCGCATTGTTGGTAGTGGACATTGTTTTGAGGATATATGGAACTTGTTGGAGTTTATTGGTGACCTAGTATTGGTATCAACAAATATTGGTGACCTAGTATCGGTATCAACAAATGAGGACTCTATAACTACGGTAACCCACCCTCCCAACAACTCTTAATCATGGATATAAAGTCTACTTCATCTCCCAACAATTTGCGTATTGCTACTTATAACTGTAGGGGGCTCCCTAAAACCAACAGAGGGCTTCTCCTACGCCCTGATGTAGTAGACGTATTTAATACCAGTGATATTGTGTGCCTGCAGGAGACTTGGTATTTTAAACAGGATTTGGGTAACCTCAGTACTATCTGTGATAATTTTCATGGGTTTGGGGTCTCGACAACCGATGCTATGGATGGTCTAGTAGCAGGTCACCCACCGGGAGGAGTAGCTATTTTGTGGAGGGACTCTTTAGACAGCCGGGTTAAACCACTTGTAACAAATTTACCATGGTGTACAGGTATAGAAATAGAAGATATCCAACGGAAAGTAGTTATTCTTAGTGTGTACTTGCCCTACCAATGTAATGAAAATGAAGAACAATACCTGGAATGCCTTGGAGAGCTAAGTGCTCTTTTACAAGAACTAAATACCACCTGCTACTCTGTAATAGGGGACTGGAATGCTAATCTGAAGGACATGAGTAACTCTCTGTTTGCTAGTCATATGACTAACTTCTGTGGTGAGCATGATCTAATTATCTCTTCTCAGCTCATGCTCCCTCATAGTAGTTACACATGTGTCAGTGCAGCATGGGGCTCAACGTCTTGGCTAGATCATACCGTAGCTAGTGCTGATTTCCATGATATGATAACAAATATGGAAATTCAGTATACATATACAGATGAAGATCATATCCCATTGACCTTAACAGCTAGTTTGGAAAGAGCGCCAGAATTAACCCAGTCAAACAATAGTGTAAATCCAAAACTGCCATGGGGCGGGCTTGACGAGGAGGAGTGTGAGCAATTTTGCACTTTAACACACACTCTCCTTTCTGAGCTTGATCTTGGCAGTGAGGATGCCATTACCTGTGAAGACCCCAATTGTGTTAATGCTAGTCATCGAGAAGAAGTCAGCAAGCTGTACAATAATATTATATCTTGTCTTACTAAGGCTAGTGACATAGTATTTCACAAGCATAAAAAAAATTACTCTTTTAACAAACCTGGGTGGAATGACCATGTTTCAGAACTTTACCAGGCATCCCGAGATGCTCGTAGTGTATGGCTGGATCATAACAAACCGAGACAGGGACCCATTTTTGACATGTTCACCAGACTAAAGGCTAGATGCAAGTATGCAATCAGATATATAAAAAACAATGAAAATGTATTAAGAAGAGAAGCATTGGCCAAAAACTTTGCTAGCAAAGACACATTGGCCTTCTGGAAGGATATTAAAAAAATGCATAATAGCTGCACACCTCTACCCGTTAGTGTAGATGGGATCTCTGGTACTAATAACATAGCCAATCTTTGGAAAACACATTACCAAACTTTGTTTAACTCTGTTGGGCACCAAGGAAATACCATTGCTGCTACAACAGAGTGTAACAAAGAAGAAAAATATGACACAATTAAAGTTACAAGTGAAAAAATCAAGGCTGCAATAAGTAGGCTAGATGCTAACAAATCCTGTGGTTTTGATGGTATATATGCTGAACATTTGAAGTACTCCTCCACTCTCCTCTTGGAGAAACTCAGCAGTTGCTTTACCAGCTTTCTAATCCATGGTTTCCTACCAGAATCTATGATGTCCGTTACCTTGATACCAGTAATTAAAGACAAGGCTGGCAAAATTACATCAAAAGACAACTATAGACCTATTGCCCTTGCCAGTATTGTAAGTAAGATACTAGAGTTAATCATTTTAGACAGAATCTCAGTGTATATCTCAACTAATAGTAATCAATTTGGTTTTAAAAAGAATCATGGTACGGACCAGTGCATCTACACTCTGAAGGAGATAGTGGATGGGTACATCAAAATGAACAGCTCTATTTTTGCATGCTTTCTTGATGCTAGTAAGGCATTTGACAGAGTCTGCCACAATATCCTGTTTGATAAATTAGCAACAAGGGGAGTGCCATCCTATATACTGAGAATCTTGAAGTACTGGTACGCCAATCAAACATTTAATGTAAGATGGGGTAACATTATTTCGGATTCCTTTACAGTAACCAATGGAGTGAGACAGGGTAGTATTCTCTCACCTTACTTATTCAATGTATATATGGATGAATTAAGTGATAAATTGAATAAAGAGCAGATTGGATGTTATGGTGGGAATAAAATCATCAACCATCTCATGTATGCTGATGATCTGGTCATTATTGCACCGTCTTCTGCGGGTCTGAGCAAACTTCTTGATATATGTGAATCTTTTGGTAGTAAACATTGTGTTAAATTCAACCCACTGAAAAGTGCTGTTCTTATATTTAGATCAAAATTACTGTATAAAAGTAAACTGCCAAATTTCTCACTCAATAATCAAATTATTCAAGAAGTAAACAAAATAAAATACCTGGGACACATTATCTCAAACGATTGCTCAGATGATGCAGATATCGGCCGTCAGCGCAGACAGCTATATTTACGTGGTAACACCATCTTGAGAAAATTCCACATGTGTAATTGGGAAACTAAAGTCACTTTGTTCCGGACATATTGTTCCTCTATGTACACGGCCCATTTGTGGTGGAAGTATAAGAGAGCCACCATAAATGGTCTGTGTACATCCTATCATAATATACTCAAGATGTTCATTGGTCTCTCTAAATATGAAAGCACTAGTATGGTGTGCACACTGTTGGATGTGCAGTGCTGTCGGGCTGTCATCAGGAGACTGGTGTACAGCTTTTCGCAGCGACTGTAATCCTCCAGTAACACGCTGATTGTAGCTCTTTGGTCTAGTGATCATATCTATGAATCCCGTATTATATCTCACTGGCAGAAGCTGCTGCACACATAGTATGTACTGTAATGTAATATATAGGTCTAATTGAACTATGAGCAATGATCTGTGCAATAGGTGTTAACCAACATTGAGCAATAGCCTTAGTTAGCCTATCTGTGTTATATTGTGACAAAATGTGATATGTGCTCTATTCTGTAAATAGGCCTACTGTATTTTTTATTTTATTGTGTCTTTATTAATATATCTTTGTGTATAATTATTATCTGTGCTCTGACGAGAAGTGTATGTGATATGGACCACTAGGTCGTACTGTATTTATACTGTATCTATCTTATGTGTCTGGAATAAAGAATTATTATTATTATTGCACTTAAAAACATCTTCGAATATTTGTTGTGAATAAAGCTACGCGAGAGTTTGGCTACTTTTGTCTTGACTTGAGATTTTTTTTTTTTTGACTCCATCATGTCACTGGACGGGTCTGAGCATAGTGAGGGCACAGTGCGAGAGACAGGCGAGGAGGTGGAGAAGGTAGAGTTGGTTGACGGCGTTCGGGTGGTGAACAATGAGGAGGATGCTCGGATTTTTTTGGAGGAGCCTGTGTCAGCGGACCGGGTGTCGGGACTGGACTGGTACGGACTGCAGTGTGTAGCCACGGTCTTAGGGTTTTCTGGTACTAGCGGTTTGTCGAGAAGTGAGCTGGTTACCTGTGTGCTGGGTGGGGTGCATGGGGGTTCGAGTGGAGCGGGAGCTGGGGCACCTTCGTCCCAGCCCCCATTCCACTCAACTCCTATCATGGCCCCCCCTCGGGTTCCGGAGCCGAGTACGTTCCCGCAGGCCGATGCCCGCTGGCGGTTGGGTATGCCTCTAAGTGACTCACTGGGTGGGTCCCCGTTAGTAGCACCCCCTCCTCAAGGTTTGTCTTCCGAGATGTTGTTTCAGCTCGAGCTCGCCAAACTTAAGCAGCAGTCTGAGTTTAAGCAGCAAGAGCTCAAATGCAAGGAGCGAGAGTCTGAGCTCAAGTATAGGTATCAGACTGAGTCTGCAAGGTATTGTGCTGATATTGACCTAGAGAAAACTCGTGTAGAGGTGACAGGGAACCGGGTCGTCCAGGGGGGTCGACACCATGACCAGTCCTTGCCACATCTACTAAAGTTGGTTCCAGTGTTTGATGAGATAGGAGTTACAGAATTCTTTCTCCGTTTTGAGAAAAAGTGCCGGGAGCACCAATGGCCCGAGGAGAAGTGGGCAGCCCTTGTTTCGTCAAGATTGACGGGGAAACCACTCAAGGCGTACGATGCTTTGCCCCTAGATTCCTGCGTGAATTATGAGGCGTTGAAAGAGGCTGTCCTGAGGGCGTATGAGTTGCAGCCAGAGACCTATAGGCTGAACTTTAGGGCTGTTCCTAAGAGAAAGGAGAGTACTTTCCAGGAACACGCTAGAGAGCTGTCAGATGCATTTGAGAATTGGTTAAGGTCGGAGAAGGCAACTACTTTTGATGCAGTGAAGCAATTAGTGTTGTTAGAGCAATTTTTTAAATGTACTGGCAGTGACTTGACTCTTAACCTGAAAGAAAAGCAACCAAAAACTCTGCAGGAGGCGGCTGAGCTGGCTGACCTCAGGTTGTCATTGATTCGTGGGTGCGGGTCTGCACAGAGAACTGAGGCAGGTAACAAGGGGCGTACCACTCCACCCCCCCGAATTAATGACACAACTAATTACCCATTCAAGAGTACTGTTGCCAATTTTGATCCCAAGTCGAAACCCTTCCCGTTAAAGAAAGGCCAGGGCCCTTACCCACCTCAGGGGAAGTCCAAGAGCGAAGTGGAGTGTTTCAAGTGTCATAAGAAGGGGCATATTGCGCGCTCATGTCCGAGCACACCGCCTACAGCAGTGGTGTCACTAGTGAGCAACATCGGTGTGTCTTTGAGGTCTTCCGCGTTTTCCCGGGGTAAACAGTCGGTTGCGAAGTCACAGCCGGTGCAGAAGCAGCTGGAGGGCTCGTCACCCGTCCGAGATGTTTTTTGTGGTCATAGGGGGCACGGCACTGTGAGGTGGGCTGGTGTGGAGCATAGGCTTGAGTTGCTGCGTGATACGGGCGCTTCCCAGACACTTGTTAAGAACTTCACTGGCAAGCCTATTAACGTGGCTCGGGTTGTGGTGGTTCAAGGCATCAATGCTACGCGGTCTTACCCGTTGGTCAGAGTGGAGCTTGAGGTGGACGGTGTGACACGGGATTTGGATGTGGGTGTTGTGGAGAAATTACCAGTTGAGGGGGTCGACCTCCTTCTCGGTAATGACTTTGCGGTGCTCACTTCCGAGGTTCCACCCTTAGTCGTTGCCGAGAGGGCGGCCGACACGAGTAGGGAGGGGCAAGAGTGGCTCGAGAGGTGCCAGATGCCACAGATGGCGTGTGCTGTCACCAGGTCTCAGTCCGCTCAGGTGTCACAGCCTAGTACCCAAGTTTCAAACCAGCGGAGGAAGGATCGGAAGGAGAAAGTCAAGGCTGGTCGGGTTGAGAGTTTGGACTCAGCGACACTCCTTGGTGACTCGGTACTTGCACCCATTTTGAGGTCCAGAGTAGCTCCAGAACCTGTCCCCCCTAGTGACATGGTAGGGCGTGTTAGCACTCCGCGACAGAAACGTTCCCAGGCGAAGCAGGCAAGGCTTGAGCAGCCCAGTATCGGGGGTGACCACAAGTTGCTCCAGGAGCATTTGGACAGGTTGGCACCCTCGGATATATGTCGGTTGCAAATAGAAGATCCTGGGCTTGAGAGTTGTGGGAACGGGGCTATAGAACTCGATGAGGACGGGGATGCAAAGCCGGGAGATTTTTTTCATGTTGGGGGAATCCTGTATCGCCGTTTTTTGGATCCCAGACATAGTTGGGATGGTGGGGCAAGAGTGGTTGACCAGTTGGTGGTCCCTGAGAAGTGCCGTGATAGCCTGTTGCGGTTGGCGCACGATGTTCCGTTGGCAGGTCACTTGGGTGTGAGTAAAACGTTGGCCTCGTTATCTAGGTTGTTCTGGTGGCCAGGTATTAAAGCCCAAGTTTCGGCCTGGGTGGCGATGAGTGGTACCTACCAGAGAGTGGGAAAGCCAAACCAGAGCATACCTAAGGCTCCGTTGCACCCAGTGCCTGCTATTGGTCCTCCTTTCAGCAAGGTTATCATCGACATGGTAGGCCCTCTGCCTCCCACTAGTGCAGGTAACAGGTTTTTGCTAACCCTCATGGACATCTCCACTCACTACCCTGATGCATACCCTATGAGAAATGGCAAGTCTAAAACTGTTGTGCGAAACTTGCTGTTGTATTGCTCGAGATACGGGTACCCGCAGGAAATTCAGTCGGACCAAGGGTCAAATTTCACGTCCACTCTCTTTAAACAGACCATGCAGCAGCATGGGATCAATACGGTTGTCTCTTCAGCTTATCACCCAGAGAGTCAAGGGGTGTTGGAAAGATGGCACTCCACTTTGAAAAACATTTTGCGGTGCTACTGTATGGAGAATGGCAAGGATTGGGACCTGGGGCTACCGTACGTTTTGTTTGCGGCACGAGAGGTACTTGGGGAGAGCCTTGGGTTTAGCCCCAACGAGTTAGTTTTCGGGCATCAGGTTAGAGGTCCTCTTAGCATGGTAAGAGAGATCTGGGAAGGGACTGTGCCACCATGTTCTCTAATTAAGTATGTCCTCGAGAGTAGAGACAGGATGCTGAAAAGCCTGGAGTTGGCAGGCAGAAATTTGGTGGGTAATCAGGCCTTGATGAAGGATCGGTATGACAAAAAACCAAAGCTCCGGGAGTTTGTGGTAGGACAGGAGGTTTTGGTCTTATTGCCCTTAGTAGGCCATCCCCTGTCTGCCAAGTATGTCGGTCCTTACAAGGTTGTGAGGAAGTTATCTGACCTAAATTACCTTGTGGCTACTCCGGATAGGCGAAAGAAAAATCAGCTCTGTCATGTGAACCTGTTAAAAGAGTTCGTGAGGCGCCCACCTGAGCAGCCTACTGTCCCTGTGTTGGTCTGCAGCGGCCAAGGTGGAGAAGGAGAGGGGGGCAGTGAGGCACAGGTGGAGGAAAGTTGGGATTGTCATGTCTCGGCGGATCAGTGGGCGGGGAACACGAGCCAGGTGGCTGTGGAAGCGCTTGAGCACCTGCCTGAGCAACAGCATGCAGCGATCCAGCACCTGTTCAGTTTATACCCCACTGTTTTTGCCGAGCACCCAGGCCTCACAACTCATGCGGTGCACGATGTAGACGTTGGAGACCACCCCCCCTTTAAATCAGTGCCCTATTGTGTACCTCCCATTAAACTTCCGGCTCTCCGAGCGGAATTAGGCTACATGTTGGAGAAGGGGCTGATAGAAAAAGGGGCGGTTAGGTGGACATCTCCCGTCACTCTGCAGCCTAAACCAGACGGCAAGGTCAGGTTTTGCATTGACTTCAGGCGGTTGAACGGCTTAACCCCCACCAATGCTTACCCTCTTCCCCGCGTAGATGACAGTGTTGACAAGATCGGGTGTGCACGTTACCTCACCAAGGTGGATCTTGTCAAAGGTTACTGGCAGGTGCCGTTGTCTGAGCGGGCGAAGCTGGTGTGCGGGTTTGTGGTGGATGGGAACACTTACCGTTGCAACGTTATGCCATATGGGTTGAAGAATGCACCTGCGACCTTCCAATGCCTGATGAACGAGTTAGTGGCGGAGATCCCTAACTGCACCGTTTATCTAGATGATGTAATAATCTACGATGATGACTTTGAAAGCCATTGCGAGCACATCGGGGCATTGTTCAGGAAGCTGAGTGAGGCTCATTTGGTGGTCAATCTGGGCAAATGAGATTTTGTTCGGGCAACTGTGCAGTATTTAGGGTTTGTGGTAGGGTTAGGCCAGGTGTGCCCCCCCCCAAACCAAGATACAGGTTATTAACCAGTTCCCCAGGCCGACCACCAAAAGACAAATCATGAGGTTCTTGGGCATGATTGGGTATTACCGCAGATTCATCCGCGGATACTCCTCGGTGTTGGCTCCTCTGACTGATCTACTTGCAAAGACGAAAAAGTTTGGGTGGGCACCTGAGTGTGAGAAAGCATTCTCACTGGTGAAGCATCTTTTGTGCACTCACCCCATACTCAGGGCCCCAGACTTCTCAAGACCTTTTCAGCTAGCGACAGATGCTAGCGGTGTAGGGGCTGGTGCCGTCTTGTTGCAAACAGACACAGAAGGTGTGGAACACCCAGTAAGCTTCTTTTCCAAGAAGTTCAACTCAGCACAAAAGAACTATTCAGTGGTAGAGAAGGAGCTTCTGGCCATTGTGCTGGCGCTCAGGCACTTTGAGGTGTATGTTCCCGCTTTTGGACCAGTCGTGGTGATTTACACTGACCACCACCCTTTGAAGTTTTTTAATCAGTTCCACAACCGGAATATGAGGCTAACCAGATGGTCCTTAATGTTGCAGGAGTATAACCTAGACATTCGCCATATTGCCGGTTGTGACAACGTGATAGCTGACTGTTTGTCCAGGGTGGAGGGCCCAGGGTAGATCACCACAGGTGTGTTGGGTTGAGTGGAGAAAAATTAGGCTTGCCCCTGTAGTGCAAAGCCGCCAAAAACACTATTAAAAATAATACAAAAGCCTCACATAAAAACTCTTTCTTTTGATAGTATATAAGTGCAGTATGTTACAGCAAGAATCTAAGACATTCTGAGTAGGCTAGGCTTGTTGAAGCTTGCTCGTTGAGCGTAATATTGTTAAGTGATACTATTATTTTGGGGAAGTGTTGTGTAGATTTTGTTTATAATGAAATGTTTTATGGTTGTGATTGTGCCTTGTTTTCACAACTTGGGGGAGTAGCTGGGTGAGGCGGGGTTGCTGGGCAGTCTGTCTGGTCAGATGTGGCGTTTACCTGAGGTTAAAACGTCCCACATCTTGGGCGGGGTGTTACACTGGTCAGCTTGCCAGAATGTACTCTTACTCGCTAGCGCTTGCCAGGGCAGTGAAATGGGCTATAATAATCGTAGAACGATCTTTCTTTCTTAGTATTCATGTTGTCACAGACAGATCAGTGGTGGTCTTTATTCTTGTCTGTGACACTTGGAAGTATTTTATATCAGTGATAGAGTATAAGATATGTAGTGTGAATTGCAAGGAGAGAGAGAACGAAGGAGGCAGCGAGGTGGTATTATGTACGTGTGCCTTCCTCGCTCGGGCGGAGGTTCCCACGCTCGTGATTGGCCGGCGGGCCTGGCGCGTCATATGACGCTTGCTCTTCATGACGTAGTGGTCTGTGATTGGGTGCCGCTGTCTCAGCTTGGTGCTGTGGGGCTTCTACCCGCGTGTCTCCTTAGAGCTTGGTATGTTGTGCTTGGTCCTAGACATCCCTTGCAATCTGTCCCCAACCTAACCCTCTTTACTACTGTTTCTCTCTCTGAACTTTTTCTTTTTCATGCTTCTTGTCTTTATTCAATTACTTATCCCTTCTGGTTCTGCATACGACTTCCATAGTCGGCCAGTCGTATTACCAGCACCAGTTCTCACATATATGTTTTGCACTAGCTTTAGGGATTATTAGTCATAGTCACATGGAGTCATATTATCATTGGGTGCTTCTAATTATTGAGTTGTTCTTTGTTACTATTTAATGCTAGACAGTGGAGGGTATCTTTGGTCGTTGTCTGAGTTATGTATATGGCAAGTCAGAGCCTGTACGACTTCGACGGAGCTAGGTAGCCTGTAACCCTTGTGCATATTTTTCCTTTGCGAGTGTAGCAGTATACAAGCGAAGGGCTTTGCCTACTCTTACTTGTATGCTGGCTACCTCATTTTGTTGACCTTTGTGGAGCGCCAGGGCAAGACCAGATACTTGAGATCTGGACTTACCAAGAGAGCCTCCTAGTCACTTAACGTAACATAAGGGAAATCTGTTCAAGGGGAGACAGTAGGCTACGAGCATGCTTGCACTCTGCCTAGCCTCCTTGTACTTTTTTGCCGCTGCTAGACTTTATTAGTAATAAAAACAGCATTGTGTTTATTAACTTTAACTGCGTATGTTTTAGGAATTATTCATGTATTCTTTTTGCCTAGGTTGATGCATGGTGCACAACCCAGTATGGCTGTTACTTTGGCTAAGGAAGTACTGTTTTGAGTGGCTATTATTAGTGCTGTCACAGAGTTGTTGCACTCCTTTGTTTTATATATATGTATCCTACTTGTTGGTGTATTTAAGATACACGCTTTGGTGTCCTGCCCCTGCATTATTTGTTCTATATTCGACGAGCATCTTAGAGCATCAGACGTTTTCAGAAGATTCCATATCTGTTTGCTGTAGGACTAGACTTCCAGTGTTTTCATAGAGCATTGAAGAGTTTAGTGTTGAGTTCAGACTCACACTAAAGTTAACGTAAGCATATACTCCTTTATTAAATCTTGTTATAGTTTATTTAAGCATTGTTATTACTTGAGAGCATTTTATTAACGTAAAGTACTCCTGTGGTGTGTAGGCTTTACCGTCACCGGAAAGCCTTTGTAGAAGTGCACTAAAACCCAGTTAATTGATAGCCCGTTATCCAGTAGATTAACTCTGGAGGGTTTAAGTGTTTTGTTCACCGGCGTAATAGTTCGAGGGTTTGGAATTAGCGTACCGTTGTTGCAGATATAGCCTATCATCTAGTCCAATATTAAGTGCCCTTGTTTATTTCGTAGTGCCGGTCGTAACAATTTGAGCTACACTTGTCCAAACTAGTTATATTAAGTTATGGCAGTGAGTTATGTGTAGGATGGAGTAGGATTGAAAGCTCAGCTGATCACCACACCGCCAGAAGTACGATGAACAGTAACAGGAAAATATGTATAGTGTGCGATATTGGATTCAACTAAAGGAGTACAACTTCACAATGTAGTAGTTGTAATGAAACTGTACACGACTGTACATTAACGCCAGATCAATGTACCATAAATTGTCAGAAATAAACTTGTTAGCTAATAAGGCCAAAGCTTCAATAATTGCAATCACAGAAACCTGGCTGGATTCAAGTATAAACGATGGTGAAATAAACATTCAAGGTTTCAACATGGTTAGGAATGACCGCAATAGGCAAGGGGGAGTAGTATGTCTGTATGTAAAAAACAACCTCACACACACAACTAGGACCGACCTCCATGTAGAAAATCACGAAGCTCTGTGGATCGACCTACACCTGCCGAGGACAAAACCTATCACAATTGGTGTGTGCTATAGGCCACCAGACGACACAATTCTTGACCAAATTTGAACAAACTTTGTCATCGCTAGACATAGAATATAGGCATATACTGACAATGCACAATCACAAACAACTCATCACAACCCCCACACGTATCTCTGAGAACACTGCCACAATATTAGACCACATAAACAGTAACAGAGAGGACAAAATATCCCAATTAGGGGTTATACAGACTGGGATAAGTGATCACTTCGTCACATATTGCACACGGAAAACCACAAAAATTACCCTAGAGAATCACAAGGTTATCAAAACAAGGTCACTCAGAAACTACAACAAAGAAACATTTCTGGACATTTTATGGAATACAGACTGGTCTCCAGTGTTTGGAAGTACAAACGTTAATGACGCATGGGTTGGCTTCAGAACCATCATCACAAACATCCTAGACGAAATAGCTCCTCTGAGACATACGAATTAAAGCAAGGTCAGACCCATGGATCAACAATGACATACTACACCATCTGGAACACAGAGACAATCTGTTAAAAAGGCTAGTGAAACATAGACAGGATCAAGGTCTGAAACATGAGTTCAACAGGGCCAGGAATAAACTAAGTAGGAAAATAAAATCAGCTAAATCTAATTATTTCCACAATAAGGCAGAGGAATATCAGAATAACCCAAAGAAACTATGGAGACACCTAAACACAACAGGCTACAGTAACAAGGCAAGGGATTCGTCTAACACTAATATTGCTCTCAACATTAATGATAAGATTTTCCACGATAAACGACAAATTTCAACCTACTTCAACTCCTTCTTCACCTCCATAGCAAACACACTTGCACAGAACCTACCGCAACCTCTCAATAAATACACGACAACAACGGCCATCTTTCGAAATTTCTACAGAGATAAAGGCATACACCCGAACACATTTGGATTGCAAAATGTTACACCAAAATACACTTTTGACGAGCTCTCTAACCTAAATGTACATAAAAGCACAGGACCAGACAAAATTCCTGCCAAATTTCTACGAGATGGAGCCATTGGTATAGCAGGTCCCTAACCCACATCATCAACCTGTCAATTAACACCAACACTGTACCTGCTGAACTGAAGGAAGCTATTGTAACCCCTCTATTCAAGAAAGGAAATAAACTAGAAGTTGGCAACTACAGACCAGTTAGCATATTATGTATTGTATCTAAAATCCTTGAAAGAGCGGTGTACACCCAAATTGAACACTACCTCAAAGTAAATGATCTATTCTATAAGTTTCAATCAGGTTTCAGATGCATGTACTCGACAGACTCCTGTCTCATCCACTTAACAGATCACATTCGTAAAGAAATGTCTAAAGGTAACTACACATGTATGGTTCTTCTTGATCTACAAAAAGCGTTTGACACAGTAGACCATGATATCCTATGTAATAAACTTCAAGCAATGGGCATTGGGTCAGTGAACTGGTTTAAATCTTATCTTAGTGGTAGAACACAAAGAGTCAAAATTGATGATAATATATCTGATCCTATGCCAATTAACTGTGGGGTCCCGCAGGGAAGCATCCTTGGTCCCTTACTCTTTCTCTGTTATGTGAACGACATGGAACTGAGCGTGCCGTGTAAATTATTACTGTATGCTGACGACAGCGTGCTTCTGGTTTCAGGAAAAGACCCAATAAGTATTGCCGCTTCACTTTCCAAAGAACTAGAATCATGTAGTGAATGGCTAGTGGACAATAGACTATCTCTTCCCCTGGGCAAGACGGAAGCCATCTTATGTGGAACAAAGCGCAAACTGAAAGACATTGTGGGCTTCTCGGTCAACTGTAATGATATTCCTATAACAACAGTGTCACAAGTTAAATATCTCGGACTAAAACTGGACTCGAGTTTGTCAGGTGAAATAATTTTGGAATCTATCCTGAGTAAGTGTACAGCATGGATAAAATACCTGTATAGACAGGTGGGATGCTTGCCAGCGGCGACCAAAAAGACCCTTTGCCAAGCGCTTGTTCAATGTCATTTTGACTATTCTGTGTCATCCTGGTACTCTGCATCATCTAAATCAGCACAGCACAAACTTCAGGTCACTCAAAATAAAATGGTTAGGTTCATGCTGAACCTAGGACCCAGATCACATGTTGGCCAGGAACAACTGCAGTCACTAGGTATGCTCAATGTCTCTGACAGGGCCAAACAAATCAGGCTCACTAATGCCTTCAAGATATTCTATGACAGAGCTCAAGAGTATCTAAAGAGTGATTTTGTTAAAGCAAATGAGAGGAGTGGACATAACACAAGAAACAGGATGTTTAATTGTACGGTCCCGAGAATCCAAGGACAGGGTAAGCAAACATTCTTCTTCACTGCCATCAAAGACTGGAACGACCTACCCCAGTCATTCCGTGAAAAGAGAACACTGTATTCCTTCAGACGTAGCCTGAAGGAACACCTGAACCGGACAGCTGCGAGAAGGGAGCACCAAGCTTATGTCTACTACTAAATACGACATAAGAGATAGGCAAAACAAACTGAAATGATTACGGATTACTGATATTTACTATAGGATATAAGATATCTTAAAATAACCCCCCAGAAATAATTTCTCTAAATTATCTATTTTTTTTACCCTCCCCTTTTCCCCAGCTAACCTAATCCCACAAGGACCCCAATGGAAATACGCCTAACGGCCTGATTGTGCTATCCTTAGTTGGAATTATGCAAAGCTGGTACATGTTATATCTGTAACATACTATGTGGTACCAACTCTGTAAATTGTTAACTGAATAAATATTATTATTATTATTATTATTATTAAAAGCCTAAATCATAATTATTAAGGGCAGATAAGGTTTATGTCAGCATAAAGTTCGTAATAGCAGGGTCAAGGCAAGGAAAGAAGCATTAGGAAAGGATTGTCCTCTTCAATAGGCTTAGGTGTATTTCCCCGACACCCAGCGCCGCCAAGCGGCTCATAGGTATAAACAAAATCTGCCAGGCATTAACTGAATGGGGAGGAGGCGTTTTATTCTTCAGAATTCCTTATTGTTCGTACATTCACACACTGTATACATGCAAGTGGTCTTCAGCAGAGTATCATCTTAGTTTGTATAAACAATATCAAGAGGGAAACAAATGGCTTGATCAACATGTTATCACCTATTGGCCTCTAGAGGCGCCACCGTCGCTGTAGAACAGATTTATTACATTGAGTGGGCTCTCCTCTTTTACACCTTGGTGAAGGCTGTCACACGGGCAATTTTCAAACTCTGAAGGTCCATATCATTTATTAAACAAAGCATTTGGCAAAGAGAGGAATTGTTAAAAACCTTAGCCAATACTCTGCTATTCACCAAAAATAAATTTGAATTATCATTATTATTTGGTAGGGTAGGTGTGTATAGGTAGGTTGGCTAAATAATTGGTGGGATTCATAGGGACTCGAACTGTTTTGAGAGAGTTAAATAAAAAAAAATAATAGATCTGAATAACAAATCGACTATGTTATTAAGCAAAACTGGGGGATACGTGGAAGCCTATAGACTGTAGACGGTAAACTTTGTGTGGGTAGCGAATACGTTTTTAAAGTAATTCAAGAATAGACAGTTTTCAATGCTGCGGCCAAACTATTCCACCCATTTATATTCTTTTGGTATCAAAACGTTTGGAATCGCGAGCCTCACCCAACTACGCAAGCATGGCTTTGATCATCGGCGTAGTTTTCAAGATGTAGAATTTTCAAGTTTTTTTCAAGATTGACGGAAAAAAACCCACGTGCAAAAGCAAAACCTTCTCTATAACATTTGCGGAGAATTAGTAGTGGAGTCCATATGCCAAAGCCCAATCGTTTCCTATGAGTGGGAGAGACGGTATTTAGGCGTCAAATTGTTCGGGAAATCGGCTGCCACGGACCTGTTTGGCCACCATGCTGGATGTTTAGCATATCAAAAGTTGCCCAATACAAAAACGCACCTCTTGTGAAAGTTTGATCCCGATCCAAAAAGCGGTTCTGGAGTTATTGCGTCAAAACCGGCGTGTAAAAAGAATTTGGATGAATAACGGGTTTAATGATTACAATAGGGGTTCCCCGTAGGGGTCGAACCCCTAATAATAATCTGGTCTTTTATTTCTCGCAAGCGCCAGTTCTTCCAGAGGAATTCACTAGCGCTCGTAACACATTGCACCACAATCAAGAGAAGTGTGGTGCAGTTCACCTGTAGTTCAAGCAACAACAACTATTTAACATGGCAGCAGTTAAGAGTCTGTAACGACCTGTCACTGTGCCACTTGCAAGATCATAACTCCTACAGAAGAGAAAGGTTTTCAACTGTTTTTTGAAAGAGTCTATGGAGTTCAGCCGTCTAATTGATAAAGGCAATTCATTATATAATCTAGGAGCCACGAAAGAAAAGGACCGATCAGAGAAAGAGGACTGCTGGATAGCTACCGGTTCATCAAGACGCAGCACATCATTACTGCTTCTCAGGATCGCACCAGAACGTGCCAAAGGGCATCTCAAGAGGTCAGCAAGATACTTAGGTTCGCCAAACATAAGTGCCTTAAAAGTCATAAGACACAACTTAAACTCTATCCTAGCTTTAACTGGCAACCAGTGCAGCTCTATCAAATATGAAGAAGTGAGGGTTCTTGGAGGTAATTCAAATATGAGCCTCGCTGTTCTATTTAGTATGGACTGAACTTATTGTAGCAAGTATTAATTAGGAAGGCCAACCAATAAGGCATTACAATAGTCCACACGTGATAGGACAATTGAGTGAACCAATGTTAGAAGACAGCGCTTGTTAAGAAACTGTCTCACTGAATACAAGTATCTGATTTGGAGATTACAAATTTTGATGACCTGATTGATGTGATTCTCATTGTTCAATTTAGAGTTAAAGTATACTCCAAGGTTTCGCACTGAGCTTACTGGGTGAAGTTGAGAACCTCCCATATCCAAGGTTTGAAAGGTTTGAAAGGTTTATTAACTCGAGCGACCCCAAGTGGGGTATTAAGAGTACATACTTCAATACAAATACAAAATACAATAACACATATACAAAACAACAACATTATTTGTACATAATAATATTTCAACTTGACTGGTGGCCTTGTTGAAAGTTCAAGACTTTATGTCTTGAAATAATTCATAATTTCTCCTACAAATTTGGCAAGTTTTAATATAACTGCATGTTGTGTACTGCTGAATAACTGTGACTTTTCATAGAATTAGGATTATAATAATATTTGTTAAGGTACTGCCTTCTGTAAACATTAAAATGTGAACATTTGAACAAAAAATGGAATTCATCACCGACTTCATTACTGTTACATAACGTACAAATTCGCTCGTTTACATTTATGTTGTTGTGTCTACCGCTGACAATAGGCAGCATATGATTACCACATTTGAATTTACACAACCTTATTGAATATTGCTTTGGCAGTTTAAGTAAATAATCTTGGATGCGGTAATCGACCGTCATTATTCTGTAATTCAAACAAACACTACTTCTATTAATTTCCTCCGTCCATTTTTGCCTATAAATATCACTAGATCTAAGTTTAAATGCTTCTTTAAACCAGTTACCATTAATATTATTCACATCATTAAATACATGCGACATTCCATTGCTATCTAGTAAGCATTTGATATTATTTAACCAGGGTAATTTGTACTGTTCTCGATCATACAAAACTTTCATTAATCTATACAAAACACATGAAATTTTATTGTCCGTATCACTTGTAATCCTAAACCAAAAATTTACCATTCTATTGTCTATGATTTCCTGCAAACTTCTAAAACCTGATTCACCATACACCATACATGTTGCAGTTGATTTATTCAAGCTCAAAAGTCTCTTCAAAAAGCTATTGCATGTCCTTTTTAGGTGATCAATATTCTCACAGCCCCATATTTCACTACCGTACAATAAGATGGGTAATACTAGTTTTTCGTATAAATCGATACTTGTGTCGAACGGTAGGTTAAGCTTGTTAATTGTATTTAATAACCCATAAGTTGCTCTCTTACTTTTAATTACTTGTTTTGCTTTAGCTTTATGAAATCGACCGTTGAAGTTAAATGTTGTGCCCTGGTAAGTATAATCATCCACTACCTGGATTTCATCATTACCGAATTTAAATGTCCTATGTTTTCTGACCTTACCCCTGGAAAATATTAAAACTTTAGTTTTACCAATTTTCACCACATTTTCCCCTTCTATTTTCATGAATGACAATGATCTGTTTTGTTCTCATTCAGTTTGAGTTTCCGCTTTGCCATCCAGATCTTAATGTCAGACAATAAAGATTCCATTTTGGTCTTAGTATCATTAATGTTTTCTATCTTCACATACAACTGAGTGTCATCAACATAAAAGTGATAGGCAAGACCATGAGCATCTAGCAAGGATGCCAAGCTGCTAGTGTAAACTATAAAGAGGATCGGTCCCAGAACTGATCCCTGAGGAACTCCAAACAACAGGGGGGCTTGGTCAGAGATGGTATGGCCAATCACCACACGCTGAAATCTATCTGATAAATATGATTTGAGGAGCAAGAGTGCTCTTTCACGAACACCGTAAGAGTGCAGATCTTTTAACAGTAGGTCATGGTCCACTGTATCGAAGGCCGCAGAAAGATCCAACAAAACCAAGAGAGACGCCCTCCCGTTGCATGTGTTCTCCACCAAGTCATTCTGAATCTTAGATAAAGAGGTCTCAGTTGAATGGTATTTCCTATATGCAGACTGAGCAAGAGGAACAGCTTTGTTCTGTTCAAGCAATGGTAACAATTGATCAAGTATGGCCCGCTCAATTATTTTTGAAAAAAATTGCAAGTTTGAAACAGGTCGGTAATTTGACATATCCCCAGCATCAAGTCCAGGTTTCTTTAGAAGAGGCACCAATAGAGCTTGTTTCTCAGATTGAACAAAGTAACCCTCCATGAAGCATCTGTTTACAATTTTACAGATGAAATCTGCGACATGCAGATAGACAAATGACATCTTGGATGCATTAATAGGATCAAGCTTGCAGAAAGTTTTATTCATGTCTGACATAACTAATAATTTTACTTGTGTCCACTGGATGGAATGATGAAAGGATACGATTAATTACATGTGGAGGTTGGAAATCCACCGAAAACTCGTCATTGATCAATGTATTATCTAACTCATTTCTAATGCGTCTTATCTTAGTCGTGAAAAATGAAGAAAAATCAGAGGCCAGTCGAGCACTTGGCACGGAGGCAGGACAGGGAGCCATGTTCTTCCGACCCAACAAACCATTTACAACCTCGGCAAGCTTTTTTTGATCATTGCCACAGGAATCGACTCTGTTTTGATAATACTTAGACTTTTCAGCTTTCACTGCACATACTACATCTTTTCTTGCCGATAAATATTCCAGTCGAGTTTCCTTCGTTCTGCTCTTCTACGTTGTCTGCGGAGAGTTAAAACCCATAAAACACAATAGGCCTCATGGAAGGCTTACCATAGGGAACGCGATAGGCCTCACGGAAGCAAGACCATAAAAAAAAAGCCTTCCAAAACATCCCAGGGGCTACCAAAACAAAGGAATTTGTCTCTAGGTGAGATAATTCCCCTCTAGTACTCATCCATGTGTTTCTCACCCCCACCCCCCCTTCCCCACCTTATTCCCCCCTCCTCAATTATCACCTATTTTCCTCTTATTTTCATAATTTATCGGTTATTTTTCTCTCCCGCGATAATGTAGCACAAGTGGGTTGCATAAAAGATCGTTATATAACACCCAGACACCGCCCGCTCGCCTCAGTTGACTCACAGACAGCGAGAGGGGAGGGTTGCCTGTGGCTCACTCTCGCCTGAGAGTATGACCGGGTGGCCAATATCTTCGTTTTTCACCACCCAAATGCTTTTCCAACTTATTTTAGCACTCTTGAAGGTTGATATATACATCATATATGTAAAATAAAAGTATATTGAAAACAAATAATACTCTATATCGTAAATATAACGAATTCTGTCAGAATCCAAGGCTAGAAATTCACAAATAAGTACCCTTGCAGGGTAATTTCACGTTTAATAGGTTAATTGGTGGGCCATACTAAGGTGAATCATCACGCACACTAATTGTCTTCACAATCTCCGGGCAATGATGATCAAAGAAAGATTGAAGTACCCTGTTATGAATCTCAGTTAGTTCATCAGATGAAAGAACAGAGCAGCTGATGGCATTTAGAGACTGGCCAATTTCATGGCAAATTTGTTCTTGATCAATATTTTTTTAATTTCTGAAGCTAATTTCCTTTTTATAGGAAGATACTTTGGGTACGCTGATATAAAAAGTAATTAAAGCATGGTCAGAGACTGTAGGATCAATCGGATCAACTTCAATGCCCGACACGATTGCAACCAACTGGAGATAAAAAACAAATCAAGAATGTGCCCACAAATATGAGTCGAGTGGGACACGTGGTTGACAAAATTATCATGAATGATCAATTCAAGAAATTCAGAAGAAAAGGGCTTCAAGGATGGATTATAAATCCAATAATTAAAGTCACCACATATCAGCAACCCACCAGTCTTATTAATGCCTCCAAAAACTGACCAAACTCATCCATGAAGTTTCTATCCGTACCTTGATGACCTGGTCGATAGATAGTTGCAATTCTAAAAGTTTGCTGACGATGGTTAATTACTACTTCCAGGAGTTCAAAAGAAGATGGGACGGGAACATAGTCTGAGCGAGAAATACTTGTGATCGCGAGAGAATAAATAAGCGCTACACCTCCACCAAGGTGGGCTGCAGAAGGTCTAGGTGCGCTAATTATGGAGTATGATTTGGGCAAAGCACTGCGAATAATCTGGATGTCGGATTCACACAACCAAGTTTCTGTCAGGCACAAGACATCGAGCTCAAATTCACTTAAAGTCTCAATTATATGATCCATCTTGTTACGAAGGGAACGAATGTTTAGCAAACCCACTCTTAACTGATTCCGAGGAGGTGTTAGGATTTTTTTGAATCGGTGAAGTTCGTATTTTCAATTAATTTCTTACGCTGAGAAATCATAATCGGGCAGTGCCTGTTAGATGCAAAGTGAGCAAGTGACTCGGCCAAGAGTGGACGACCGGAACCAGCCTCTCCAGGTTTTGAGGAAGAACAATTCACACACTTAGGAGAATCATTATTTGTACAGTCCTTAGAACTATGGCCAACGGCACAAAAAACGCACTTTGGTTCGGCAAGTTTCTTGTTGCAATTGTCTTTGTAGTGCCCAAAGCCTTAGCAGTGATGACACTGGGTGACCCAGAATATAGGTTTGATTCCCGAAGGGAAGTAGAGAAAACCTAATATTTAGTATGGGCCCCGGAATCATTGACAATGTTGCCTATTAGTATAACAGTCTCCATTCAACACCCACGTCAGTCGTTTGAATCTACCGCCGCGGGGAAGAAAAAGAGTCATCTTCATAAGTGCAACGCTACTTATCTTATGGTGTCGTCATAGATCGGGTACCCACTACAAAAAAACTTTCGTAAAAAATAAGAGAGGAAAAAAGAACAAATTTAACACCTAAATGCTGTTATTAACAAGCTTCCCACATTCAGTGGATTTCTTGTGTTGTGGCTTCTTGCCGGTTCTCGCCAAGCGCATTATTCTTCCTTCACTGACATATCAAGATAAAAACTCAAGATATCCGGCGAATGGGAAGGGGATGGCTGGGAGGGCCCTCATCGTCAATGATTCCGGGGCCCCTACTAAATATTAGGTTTTCTCTACTTCCCTTCGGGAATCAAACCTATAATTTAATAGTGGCCCCCCCATCATTGACGATGTTGCCTGAATTCCCAAAACTGGAGGGGGACATTCGCAACAATATCTTAGCCTCCGTAACCGAAAGGTAAAGTCAAGAATTCATATAACAGAATAAGTTATTTTTATTGTTTTCATACAATATAGAAAAAATATATAAAAATTTGAAAGAGTGTGAGCAGTGCGTTGCTTCGAAGAAGACCTGCTCAAAAACTAGGTCCGCTTACATGAGGTACTTGTGATAACCGCAGCTAATTCAAAACTCGTTATCACATCTACCAGGCATTTTGGCTCGAACGTCCCTTGATTTTGGCCCTGTCACTCTTTCAACTATGGGGGAGGCACTCGCTATAGGCAGTTATGCCTTTTGCCTCCCTCAATCACATAGAAAAAAAAAAAAAAAAAACAGACTCTAAACTGTTCGCAGCTTATCCTCTGGTAACCACAACCGCTGTGTCAAAAGACCAGTCTCTATACTTACCTAGCTATCTAGTTGTAACTAAGATAGCAAACTTTAACTTACATATAAACACATTATTTTAATAGCTTTACATAACTTGTTTCTCAATTAAATAAGCTTAAACCAAGCTTTCTACAAACAATGATTGATTCACTTAAAAATAACCTAAAATCTTGAGCTTCTAGCTCGTAATACATGCTTGGGCCCTGCCCGGCGGAAGCAGTGCCTGGCCTGCCCGGTTTGACCGTGTATTCCGGCGGAGGGAGCTATACCTCTTGGTGTCCTGGGATACACTTATCCCTCCCCCCCCCCCCCTTTTCTTAGCCCCAAATGGGTGGTACTTATCACAGGACAAACTTTTAAAGCCGCGAATACCTGCTTATTAACATCTAACAGAGAGAGTGACCTGATACTTTGCGTAAGCTTAAATAAGGTGAACCGAAAACTTATTCTTAAGATCTAAAGGAGTAAAAAACGGAAGTAGTCCTGGGGATCATGGTCAACCCTCTTCTCAAGGAAAAACACCACCAGTCCCTTGGCCTGGTGTAACCAAGAACTGATAAGCTTACTTAATGTACATCTTAGGTAACTAATAGCACCGGCGGATTAGCATGCTGTGCTATGTAGTACGCCGGGGGAGCTTTGACATGCGTCTCATTTACTGGAGCATGCAAGACATTTGGATATCACTTGTCGATAGCCATGGCTGACTAGGGGTGAGCTCCTGCGGCGTACCATCATAAATGTTAGCCAAATTATGATAACTATCTAAGGTGGCAGAATAAGTTCTATATATACCTGTAACAAAACTAAAACATGGTTAGCTGAAAGGTAAAGGCATGAATAGCTCAGGTCTTGCCGGACTTGAATACGACCGGGATTTCATTATCCATATGTCTAACATATGGGAAAAAAAATTGTGAGCCCATATGCCTGCGAGAACAGCCTGATAATGACCGCACCATACTAGGCTCCCCCCCTTCTGTTCCTCCTGGTGGGAAGGGTTTTGTAGACTACCAAGCCCACGCATTAGTTTGTGTCTACCGGAAAGGGAGAAAGCCTATTAGTCGCGTTTACATCATCCGGCGATCCGACAAAGGGACTTTACCCTGTCTTGAGTCTTCCCTGGTCGCCGGGGAGACCAAAAAACAGTAGGAGTCCGTATTATCTGGAGGAATGAACTTGACACTCCCCCCTGCCTACAATTCGTAGTTTGCCAAAACGTGACAGGAGGTAAATATGAAATTTATCATTGCGTCCAGAGTTTTCTCCCCTTAATATATCTCAAACGAGGGGGAGTGCTGACAGAAGAGTGGAGAGGGGATTAACCCCCGTAACATGAAAATTTTGGGTCGGTCGAGATTTTAACATATTGGCAATTCTTGACCGTGTTGAAACAAGGTCCGGTGCTTGAGCTACTCCTGACTTCTGATGTACGAACTAAAGAACATCAATCAGCTTATGGGAACACAACCCAAGCAGGCAGGTTCCTGAGAACAGAAGAGAGACTGGGTTTTGAATTCAGTGTTTTTTGGAGAACCGCATTTTGTATTGTCTCGCTGGGACAACAAAACCGTTAGAAGAACCCGGTACCTCTTACTCAGTGGTCCCGCTCGGAGCGCAGAAAAAGGAAAAGTATGCTCTGTATGCCCTTGAAAGTCAAAACACCCTGCTTACATGGGGAGCTACTTGTTTGCGTTGTGTTCCTCGGAGAAAAAGTAACATGTAATTGCATTGATAGGTTAACCACTTTCCATTGAAATGGAGGAGTAGTTGCTCCTATCCAAATAAATCACCTAGATAGGTCATATGGTTAAGATAGAGAACAATTTGTTTCTTATTAACTTCTTAAAGTATGACCGACCACCGGCGGATGTCTGAATGCCGGCTTATGTTATAGAGTAATCCGCCTCTCGAACGGCGTCGAGGTAAATATGACCGGTTGGGGGGGTAGCAACGTCAGTATGACTCCTAGTGTTTGGCTTATTCTCTTATCCGGCTATCAGGAAGGGTGCTTACCTTCCCTCCGAGCGCCGGTAGGGGCATAGCATTGCCCCCCTCCCGTAGCTTTTCTACCGGTGTGTGATAGCACTATTGGACGCAGAACAAACCCTTGGCTCGGCCAAGGAGTGATAAAACACTTATCCTACCCCGGACCCCTGTGCCCCAGCGCAGCTTTCGGGGGAGAGGAGGAAATAGAAGGTTATATGCCAAAGCTACCCCAGGTTAAGAACCAAAGTTGTTAGATCTACAATATGACTTTTGGAGTGGCTTTTGATTCCAAAACATCCGCCGGTGGAGGGCCATCCGGTGGGTGCAAGTATGAGGAATATCTACTTAGGTGTCCCTTTGCTAGACTGAAGCATAACCCGCACATCTCTTTGCAGCGGTGGTGGACCACGACTGTGAGGACGGGACCTCTAGTCGACTTCAAGTAAGATTCAAGTAAGTGTCTGTTCATTAATTGGAGTTGCTGTCAATACCAGAGAGAAAATAATTCTATAATAAGCGTTCTCTGGTAACCCTTGTGCCATACCGAGTCTGA
Source organism: Paralithodes platypus (assembly GCA_032716605.1). Classification (NCBI taxonomy): domain Eukaryota; kingdom Metazoa; phylum Arthropoda; class Malacostraca; order Decapoda; family Lithodidae; genus Paralithodes; species Paralithodes platypus. Next base: position 50,681,117 of record CM064498.1, read on the forward strand.
GTAGCTGTCTCGCTCTGACTGCTTTAAACAACGCTGTCCGGATATCTGTTAATGATTGAGCCGGAAAAGGGAGGAGGTATTGCTGAAAAGCCTTGACTATGTCCGCCCTCTGGCGGGGGGGATTGGGTATGGGCTTGGCAATGGCTTGGGCTGTATCTCTGGTTAGGAGAAAGCTAATAAATTTGCAGTGAGCGTTATCTCTGACTAGGAACTCTCTTTGAAGTTCAATGGAGTCTGGGAGTACAAAAGGTGCAGGAAAGTCCTTTGCTTCTAACTGGGGGGCTATGAGGCACTCAACAATAGCTCTAGGCACCCCACCGGGTTCTTGCTTAAGCCAGTCAAACTCGGTAGGTGGCGTAGGGGGGAACAGGCAACAAGGTATTCGAAGTCACATCGATCGCAAATTGTTGGAGCTCCTGATCCCACGTTACCCACGGGCCATGTCCCACCTCGCCCAGATTCAACTCCCTTTGGTCTTGATGGGGATCACACCTATGAAATTTTAGACTAGGTTCATCATACTTAATGGAATGACATCCGTTGATGCCGCAACGTTGAGAGCAATCGGGGCAATTTGGGACATCTGGGAAAGGAGGGTCCTGACTAGGGGCATCCGGCGGGAGAGTAGTCATTTGGCCAGGGTTATACACAAAGTACTGAAAATTTGTAGGGTCGGGCACTGCCTGAACTAGTACATTTAACACTGTGCATCTTTTGCCCTAAAGGCTTTTCACCTGTTGACTTCGATCGACCACTCCATCGGCACCGGGACCTCCCCCTGTTTTGATCTATGCCCCTCTTCCTTAGTTAACGCTGTCACCGGGAGCCAAAGCTTCCCGGGTTATTTTAGAGCTTGAGCCTGGTTACTTAATTTGGACCTAAATCTTGGAGGTAAATCTTTTGATTGAGAGTCTGGGAGTATTTCGAGATCCGGCGGATAATCCGTCAGTTGTCGACAGGCTTTGTGAGAGGACTTAGATACTGGCTTGTGGGCCGAACTACTGTTATTGACTTTTCGTTGACCACAAGCTAGTGCACTAGAACTAGTGTCCATCCTCTCCTTGGAAGACCTACAAGTTTCAGGGACGAGCTTAGTCGTTTGTAAAGAGGCAGGAACTCCAAGCTGGATGTTCTCTGATAGCGGCCCTCAGGTGTTCCCGGCAGGATTGGCAACTGGCATTCTGGTGACTCTGAGCGACTCCTCTTGTAGTTGGGAGGGGAGCTCTGTACAGAAGTCGTAGAAGAATAGGGAGACGCAAGGGTCAACAATGGTACTGGGGGGACCTGTGTCTGAGAGGCTGAGGTGTCATCAAAAGAGTATAATTTAACTACCCTCAGTAATTCAGCGTTATCGCAGAACAGATCTACGTCAGCTACTCTAGAAGCGTAAACCGTAAATTTGTTCCTAATTTCAATTAGAGTTAACAGACAAGACATATCTTGGCTTGCCAGCCATTCCTCGAATAAGTCAGAACATACTGGGCAATTGCGAGATGTCTAAAGGAAAGAGGATCTGTCTAAACATTTGACACACCGTATACACAGCCTGTGCGCTGGTACCGGTACTAGGAGGCATGTTGGTGTTGAACAAATTGAAAACAGGGGCATGATTACAGAGTCTCCCCTCCCCGGCGGGAACAGCTCATCCGCAGTAGTCCGGAATGTAGGTGGGATCTGGAAATAGAAAATTTCCAGGAATCAATGCTCATAAGGATAACCTGAGAGGTTCTTTTAAACATCCTATACTCCTCGGAGCCAGAAAAAAGCGGTAGGCCACTACTTCCTCCCTTATTCTGACCCCTAAGAGTTTGTGAAAGTCCCTCTTCTCACGCCCTTTTCAATCATGAGGGGAGGTTTCACATCGGGTTGCCTACCAGTGACATGGGTCATAGGTTTCTAAGCCAAGAAACTCAGCGGGTATCTTACTTACTTGAATCTTACTTGAAGTCGTCTAGAGGTCCCGTCCTCACAGTCGTGGTCCGCCACCGCTGCGTCCGTCCCTTCGAAGGAGGTCCGTCTGGTCCGGTATAGAGTTTGAGGCCGCCCGGCAGTTAGCAGTGTATCCAGACACTGGTGGTTCATCTGGGAGGGTCTTTAGAAACTTGTCTAATAACCCTTTGAACCTGTCTACCGGGCAACCTACTATGTCTCGCACTTCCTTGGGCAGCGAGTTGAAATTTTTTGGTCCATTGTGGCCTAGGCTGGACGCGAGGAGGGATCTCACTCGTTCTGGTGCCTGTGTTGGGAGGGATCTCCTCTCACACTTCCTTCCAGTCCGACCATTTTGTTTTTCCTGGAGTTCATTACCAGTTGGATCTGGAACCAGCTTCTCCAGGATTTTCCACACATAAATTGCGCAGTACCTGTCTCGCCTTCTCTGCTGAGAGTACAGCCCTAGCTTCTTGAGCCGGTCCCAGTAGCTAAGGTCCTTCATCCTCCGAATGTTTCTAGTGAAGGACCTCTGGACGGACTCAAGATCTCGTATGTACCCCTTTTTGTGTGGCGACCATAGTTGACTACAGTAGTCAAGGAAGGGTTGGACCATAGACCTCCAGAGAGTTAGCATTGTTTCTTGTTCCCTGGAGTTGAACGTCCGTAGAATCCATCCGGCCATTCCCTTGGCTTTCTTGACAGCTGCAGAAATGTGGTGTTGAAATGTGGCATCGTCGGACAATTGCACACCTAGGCATCTCACATGTGGCTTGGGGGTGATGTCGTGGCCGCCTGCAGTGAGTAGTTTGGTGGTGTCCTTGAGGGTTTGTTTCGGGCCACATCGTAACGCTTCAAACTTTTCTTCGTTGAAGGTCATGTTGTTTTCGTCTGCCCATTTGTAGATTTTGTCGAGGTCATCCTGGAGATTATGAATATCCTCTTCATTTCTTACGACACGACTTATGTTCGTATCGTCAGCAAAGGAAGAGATAACTGATTGACCAACTCCATCATCAATGTCCCCTATCAGCAGGGTGCCAAAGCAGGAAATATGAAGTTCTGGATCATTTTTCTAAGATTACAAGGATCAATATTGCGCGGCGTTCGCGGGGGGTGCGGGTGGCGCAGCCCCCTACGACATAACAGGGGGTCCGGGGGGCGTAGCCCCCCGGCCGGCGGCGGCGATTCCTTGTATTCTGAAGCTCAATTTATGCACAATACAAGGACAAAATTTCATTGTAGAAGTATACTGAGAATAAAAAAATTGATTGTGGAAGTATAGGCTACTGAGAATAGACTATCTTTCAATCATTCTTCCTATAGTAGGTAATACTACATGAAAATTAACCAAACTTTAGTTTTGTTTAACAATACTCATGTAATTTATTAGTACGGTAATGTACCGGTACAGTATTTAGCTACCTTCAACATTATTATAGCATCATTGATTAGTTTAGTAAAACTATTACATGTGTTAATAAAGAAAACATAATATCATGGTCTTACATTGTTATTTCAGAACGCAGGCAATTATCCCTCTTTCCCTGATTTACAAGTCTAGATGAGATCTTGGTTGTCCTTCAGCAACAGTAGTTCACCATGTCAACTGAAAGAAAAATATATATATAATCTTTACAGTATTTACTGTACTATTATGTTCTATTAAACTACAGCAGGAAGCATCATTACAAAACATTTTTGGGCTGACCTAGAGGTAAATATTATTGTAGATTATAATTTTGTTAATAAGTAAGGTAATTGTATGAGCATGGGATTGGTTCAAAGGATTTAAGAATATTGTAGATCAGATATTGTCAAAATAGTTGAGAAAATGCTTCTTTGTACGAATGCTGTTGTACACTCGGTCCAAGAAGTATCTACACCCCTACCCTGATAATCTGGTGTGTACAGCTTGGTAGTATAGGTTGTAGGTTGTAGGTAGTAGGTCTTCTTAGGTAGTATAGGTAGATAGTAGTATAGATGGATATAGCTACAGGTAGATATGCAAACCCTACCAAGCTGTACACACCAGATTATCAGGGTAGGGGTGCAGATACTTTTTGGACCGAGTGTACATATTGACCCATATATCAATATACAGTACCGGTATATATTCAGTATATGAAAATATACCATGCTAGAGAGAAAAGTACCGATACCGGACCCTAACTAATCATATTTTCCACAACTGTAATTTTCAGATTGTGATAAAAGGTAGATTTGTTACTAAGCCAAGATTTCCTGATGATAAATTTTTAAATACCGGTATTGGTAGATATAATGGGTACCCTATTTAGTTATTATAAGTTTTGTAGCTTATTCGAAACTATTTATGAAATTTGAAATTTATAAGAAAACCATACCTGTTAATAAAAGGGGTTAAGCTGATGTTCTGGATACTTATATGTACGAGAAGTTTGTCTTGATTCTTTGATGTTGTAGCAGGGCTTTGTGGAGTTATAATAAAGAAATGAAAATACGAACTACAAAATCTAATTTAGAAAATAAGAACTACAAAAATCTAAGTAGGCTACAGAGCTTGAATCTATTTGTGGAGTTATAATAAGAAATGAAAATACGAACTACAACATTTTGGAAAATAAGAACTACAAAAATCTAAGTTAAAAATAAAACAACTCATATTAGATGTTAGTATAGGTTAGGAATTGCTAGAAACAGACTAGAGCTGTTTAGTCTGTGATGGACCAGCCATGAGTGGCCTGTGCAATAACAGGATGAAGTCGGCAAATGAGAGCACAATGAAATCAGAATGATAAAATCGGTGTGTGGGGTTTAATTGGAAATGAAGTCTTCAATGAGGAACAAAAGAGAGGCTGGCCATTTGGAGTATGGATGAGAAAAATCACATTAGTGGACTTGGTTGGTTTGGCCATGAAGAGTGGAAAGACTTGTGCAAGGGGGTGAGCCAGGAGATGGGATCAGGTCCTTTTATTAAAATATCATGAAAAAACAAATATATATATATATTGTTACGAAGGCAGCCGGGGCAACCAGATGCTTACATAGCCTAGCCCACAGCACCGTACTACCCTGCAACAGACACACTCTTAATATCTGACTCAAACACCAAGACACGCAGGTTCTCTAGGAAAAATGGTTATCTTCCTCCTTGCTTATTAAGGCAGTAACAAGGAGACACAAAAATTATTTATTGTCCCCGAGAGTATTCCATAGTGCGTGTAGTATGCAAGAGAACTTCTAAGGTTATTCTATACTGCACCAACATTATCCCACCATACCACTACTAGACTCCCAAAACACTGTATCATGCCCAATCGCTTAGGAATTGAGAACAATACAAAGCAAAAACCCATGGAAAGTCCAGTACAATAAACCTCTGTGCCAAGCCTATTATCCCTAGCCTATGTCCTAATAATACACTGAGTGGCTCTCTTCACCACAGCACGGCAGTGGTGTTGTAAGGGATAAACAACTTTAATGACTTATCACTTACAACATAATCTGGGGTTAGCTCAATACATCCGAGTACAATGGGGACAACCTCACCTAGTAACAGGCTCCACCCCTAGTCCCAAACTGCACCGAATGTATTGCTGCTAAAACTAAAGGCACAAGAGTTGGGATCTTAGTAGGTTGAAGATTGGCTGCCACCCCCTAGAGGGTTAACCAAGGCCCGAGTTAGAGGATGCTGTGTGGTGGAAGGAAAAAGGACAGTAGCCTATTATGGCACTGCAGGCCTACACACACACCAACCCCGTTCCTCAAAGGCCTACCAAAAACTAAGTATACAGGCCAACCCACAAACCACTATAGATAGCAACCAGGAACACTATTCACACATACTGTAGATATAATGCAGCAGAATAATGGAATACAACATGGAAGAATAAAAAGAAACTTATATTCTAGATTGCCACAGAAGAATGAATGCATTAATTAAGATTAAACTAAAGATGTTAAAACCTCCCAATACTGTATGCTCAATATGACTCCAGCCCCTGCTATGCAGCTTAGCCAGGAATAGTGCCATTAGGACAACACAAAAGTTATCCCTCACTGGATAATAGTTGTACATGTATGTTATTTATTCGGTGTGGACAAGAGCACAGCAAACACACAGAACTTGGGCAACAGCTCATCTGCTCAAAATTATCCACACCATAAGCAACAACAAAATTCAAGGAGTTTAAACACTAGGTTCATAAATGACTAGGCTACCAAGTGAGTACAGCCTATGCATAACAGTATATAGTGGTAGCAATACAAAACTACAACAGATACTGGTAAGTTAATTGGACATAATAACCTAATTCAAATGAAACAAAACATCCTTGTCAAACAGCTTGGGAAGGCCAGACTTTGGTATGTCGCACAAAAAAAAAAAAAATAATAATACAGGCTGCAGGAATCACCCAACGGGATACTCAGGAGTAGTGGTTAACTCAAAGGTAAATCTTATAACTAGGGTACATCCTATTCTTAAACATGGTACACACCAGGGGCAGAGACCACTAAGTGCTTATGGCAAACAGAAATGTGTGGAAAGAGAAAAATATGTCTAGAGTACTACCGGCAGTGCAAACCTCTGCTAGCTCCAAACTCTGTACCGGTAGCCCCTAGCCCAAGGTCTCTGTCCATGGTGTGTATAACTAACTAATACCCGGTATATCCTTATCACAATATGCAATGACATAAAATATTATAATAAGAAGAATGCAACTGGGAACCAATGTTTATTCTTCGGTTATTAACCAACTCTCTCAGGTAATGTATTGAATTAAACCCTGTGTTTCTCCCCCACCAAAGTCACTCACTAAAACAAACTCATAATCCTCGGTGATCACAAAAAGGTAGCTCAGTGCCTGCTACAACTCTTATAGCCTAAAGAATAAATATGCCAAGAAGACCCAAAGGGAGGGTAAATATCAAGAAGATAATGGAGAGAAAAGTCAGGAAGGAAGCCAAGTGCAAACCAAAAAAAAATACCGGTAAATGAATAAATATAAATCAATAAATCAAAGCAATATTGATGCAATGCACTGCAGAGCCTCTGCCAACAATAAAAAATGGAGCTTATAAAAACAAAACCTATTACCTATACCAAATTCACCACCTCATCAGACTGACAACCTTGCCAAAGTGAATAGGTCTATGCAGGATTCCCAGACAAACAAGTAGGCCTGACGCACTTACATGACTCTCATATAATACAAGTAATAACTTAAACAAAACAATGCAACATAAACAATAATGAAGGATAATCAAAGTTCTACAGCGAGATTAATAGCCTTCCGTCAATCTGAGCTAACCAACTGATCACCCGTGTCAACAGAGCAGCTCGCCAAATCATGTAGACCTGCTTCTACATAACAAATTAAACACTGTCACCTTACAGGAAATGACTCAAATGATCCCTGGGACATGCAACATGACTATGTGACAAACAAGAGATAAATATAAACAAATTCTTAATAATTAATGTGTTGTGGCAAGTCTTTATTGTACAGTACTGTACTACAGTAAAGAGACTAAAACCACGCTCTCTGTGGATGAAGCGGTCTTTAAACTTGTATGTATGTACTGTATATGTATGTATGTATCTACCGTATATCTTATTCTCTATTGCAATCAGAACATGGTGTCAGAGGCACCGTGCCGGAATAGTTATACACTTTACGGCACATTGGTCTTGGTATTTCCTTATTTATCACAGACATAATTGGACTATAATGCTCCCTTGATGACTCAAACAATAGCATATCATAATCTCGTGAAATATCTTGAATGTGAGGAAAATGATCTCTGCTTCTGTATGAAATACTCCGTTCCAGTCTATAACCAAGTATGCTTCCACTATTGTCTCTGCACTCACTTATAAGCCACACATTTTTATTGTTCATGAGTGCATGCAAATTCAGTTCTATCACTCCTCCCCATTTGTCTTTACCGCTATCTCTGAGAATGTGGGGTTCTCTTTTCTTATTTATGTAGGTGAGCATATTTTCCTTAGTAATTTTCTTTGTTTCAGCACATTCCTCACTTACTTCAAATCTCAAATGTTCAACTACTTTATACACAAAATAGAGTTCATTGTCTACAAGTTCTTCTCCCTTTGGACAAGTTTCAGTAGTCCATCTACCTTCATACTTATTATATATATCTTGCAGACGGTCGCACATCTTCTTCCGAACTTTCACATGCATCATATCATTGCCATACATATGACAGGCAAATACTCGATACAGGCAGTTTCCATCACCATTCACTTTTATGATTTTCCTATTTTCTTTTTCTAAATCTCTCTTTAACCCTTAATTAGCGGCGAGCAACATAAGTCGAGTTAAAAAAAGCTGGACTATGTGGCGGCGCTCGACATAGGTCGAGTGGCAATTTCAGCACGTAATGTGGCTGAGAGAGAGAGACAAGTGGTGGCAGGAGACTAGCGAGCGTATGACTGCTCCAGACCACCGCGGCGAACCTACTGACACAAATCTCAGCTCCCTCCTCCCTCTCTCACTCGCTACATACTCAATTATGTACCGAAAGTACCGAATTACCTGCTTTTTGCACTCGCGTTGCACGGTTATTGCAAGAAAACTATCCATCATACAAGGATCGTTATGGTGTCATTCGAAAGCTCTGTTTATGCCCTTTCAGGGATAGGTACTTGTTTTACGTTCTGGGTCTTATTTAGGCATGAAAATGATCACGTAAACAGCCCTATTTTGGCTAAAAACACCCCGCTGTGCGGTACATATAAATAAACCGCATAGGCCGCTCGTAAGGTGTTAAACTACTGATTGGATTGATGAAACCAGGTTTTGTTTCTGTCTTTTCTTTCTTCTTTCTCTTTAATAACTCTTTGGGATGTTTTGTAATGCAATGATTACAAATCCAGTCTTCATTTTTTTTGTATCTCCTTACTACACCAACACATATTGAATGGAACCAGTCTCCTCCGTCTGCTCCAAGCTTCTCTTTCCGTTCCTTGCAAGACAAACAGCCTTTACTATATTTGCAGCCAAGCCATTGCCATTCACAGGAGTCAGGTGCCTCAGCTGGGATTTTGCAATCATCAGTACAGCATATCTCCAGTTTAAGAGGATCACTTCTAATGGGTCTCTTTTCAAATTTCCCATTACTTGAAGAAACAGGAACAGGAATTTCAGGATCATCTGGATTTTGATTGTCAGAAGTCACTTTATCCACATTGTCTGGAGCAACAGGATCATCTGGATTGTCATTAGTCACTTCATCATCCAAAGAGTGCAGAACGAAGGGATCTTGTGACTCTTGTCTAGGCCGCTTAACACCCTTGGGGTTCATACTTTCTTCAGCATACATTCTTTTGACAGTTTTGCTTCGACTGTGAATGGGTTTTGTCTTCTTCAATGCATCCTTATGTTTTAAATTCAAAAACTTCTGCCTTGCCAGAGATGGATTCATTTTTGTGATACTTGAATTTTTGGTCAAGAATACATTTATATTTACAAGGTCATACTTCTTTGCTTCTCCAAATCTATAAACATTTTCAAATCTGCCCTGGACTGTCCTCTTCACATGTGAAACAACTCTTTCCGTGGCAGACTGACTTGCTTTTAGAAGTTGCATAATTTCCAACGCTCGGATGATGTTGACTATTTCCATCCTGTTGCCTGAAAATGACTTCTCCTGTGACAAAAAGTAGCTGAAGAGTCTTGTATAATCAGTACCGGTACCTTTCTGTAACTTGAAGCGATCTTTAACACTCATGACATGTCTAAAAAATTTCTTAATTTGAATGGAGACACAGTCACAAGGTAGGCCAGTACATTCTCCTTTATCACACATGTAGAAGTCAGTATTTACTTGCTGAAAAAACAATCTGAACTTCTCTGTCTTCTCTTCCAAATCTGCATCTGTTAATTCATGCTCTGGAATGGAGAATGTATCAACACCGGCACTGATAACATCTGGCACTTTAATATAGTCATCAAATCTACTCAGAAGAACATCCACCCACTTCACATACTGGTCCCAACAGTCTTGTCCTGATAGTGGTGTTCTACTGGGTCTTGTAACTATATCAAGTGCATTCAAATCAATGCTGACCCTGTGTTTCTTATTGTTCTGAAGGTAACTGTAGTCATAAACCCCTTTGTCTATCATCTGCTTCACTGTTTTCAGACTGTGTTTCCTCTGACTTCTTAGGGAGTCCTGTAGTTTTGTTCTAATTCTCACCAAATCAAACGGACCAAACTGTTCACTCTGAGCTTCCTTCTCTATTCTGGATACTAAAACAAATACATTATCCATTAGCAGAACTCTAGCTAGGAACACAGGATCCACAATGATGTGTAGAATTCCTCTTACAGTATCCTTTGTTAGGCTATCAAATGTACTGTTTTCATGGATAACAGATGGTAGAGCTTTGTACAGAATTTCTACATTCTTGAGAATAGAGCTGAATGAATTATGAGCATACTCAGTATATCTCGTCTTTGAATGTCTTTGAAAAATATGAAATTTGACCCCTTCTTCAATTTTCTCCAACTCATAATGTTTCAAGAATTTAGATAGCTTTGGCAGAGAGAGAACAGTATTAATTAAGGAATTACATGTTTTGGCAGTCTCCAATACCCAGTTTTCTTCAGGTGCCGGATTAGCAGGGAACATAAATCTTTCAATGTTATGGCAAACGTCTTCAAGTCGGAATATCTTGCTGGAATAATTCTCGCTTACTTTCATCCGTTCAGCCACCCCAGATATACAACCTGCATATACAGCTTCATTGTCAGAGCACACTACAGCTATATTTTTGGTAGTGATTATCTCAGAGGCTTCTTGTGTTATATGATCACATGCTCCTTTTGCAGTGGAATCCTTTATAACTGCTGTTGACAAGAGATAATCTTTGGGCATTCCTCTTTTGTCTACTTTCGTCATGACAATCGCTTGCCTCTGGCTATCTTTGTGTACAGTCCCTTTATCAAAACTAACCATGTACCTTGGTTGTAATCCAGTGACAGTTGATATCTTTTTATCTTCTTCAGCCATTGTATCTTTTACAGCTAGATAGTCAGCAATTTGAGAGTTTCTTATTGCCATTTTACTTTGATGCTGATTTCCTAAGGGATGGACAGGAATGGCTTCCCCAGACGATGTGTTTTTTGTGATCATATCAATAAATTGACATAGTTCGGGATAAAATCGCTGAGATAAATTATGGGTTGCAAAAAACTGTCCAGCACTACACAAGTTTTCAGTACATTTTGATGCTAGGGCCTCTCTAGCAAGCAATTCAGGGGTCTTACTACCAAATTGTGCTCTTTCTTCTGATGATAGATGGTCCTTGCTTTTTAGATGCTTCTTCATTCCATCGTGTAGGCGATGAGACTCCTTAAATCTTGATCCCTTTGTATGCCAGTCTTGAAATTTAATATTACTTGACTTTGTGGAGTGCTTGTGACAAGTGACACAAAGCCATGTTTCTATTCCTTTGTCAACTTTACAAAAGAACTTTTCTTTGAATGACTCGACTGCCATATGCTCACTCTCTGGCTTTGCTGTACTGGTATAGGTTGTTGATGTTGAAGTTATTAAGTTGGTCATCTTCATATAGCAGCAACATTCCTTTTTATCTGAACACCGACAGAAATGCTGAATAAACTCTTGGCAGTGTTTTCTAAGGACATCTTGATGGAACTCTATCACAGTATCCATTTTAGCACAAGCCTGACATCCAAATTGCAACACAGATTGTCTATGTTTCTTGGATGATTTAGCAGTGGTCGATTTACGACTACCACTAGCAGTGCTTGTGGCGGGATCATGAGAGGCACTGGTAGAAGCAGTTGCTTGAGTAGGGCTCTTGGTAGATGTGTGGTCAGGAGAGGCTGATTGAGTAGGAGTCTTGGTAGATGTGTCGTCAGGAGAGGCACTGGTAGATGCGGCTGATGGAGTAGGGGTCTTGGTAGTAGATGTGTCGTCAGGAGATGCGGCTGATGGAGTAGGAGTCTTGGTAGATGTGTCGTCAGGAGAGGCACTGGTAGATGCGGCTGATGGAGTAGGGGTCTTGGTAGTAGATGTGTCGTCAGGAGATGCGGCTGATGGAGTAGGAGTCTTGGTAGATGTGTCGTCAGGAGAGGCACTGGTAGAAGCGGCTGATGGAGTAGAAGTGTGGTCAGTAGAGGTACTGGTAGAAGCGGTGGATTTAGGACGGCTCCTAGTACTGGAGGTGGAGGTAGTTGGGATTTCAGCTGTCTTATGTAGATCATCAGCAGTTCCAGGACTTGACATACCTTCATTGTGTGCGTCATCATCACTTACTTGAACTTCAGGATCCTTTTTTTGTTTCAAGAATGAGGTAATTTTTCTTTCTTTAAATTTGTTCAATAGTGATTCTGGTATATGTGCTTTAAACTTTTTATGATTTTCATACGTCAACTCAAGGGCAATATGTGAGCTCACTCCTTCCACATTCTCCCTCATTTTAAGAAAATCTTGGTGCCTGGATTTCAAGTGTTTTTTCAAGTTAGAGAGTCTTGAAAAATTGTGACCACAAATTTGACAGTCCACTGGTTGTTGACACGCATGCTTCATTTTTTCACTGGACTTTGGCATTTTAGTTGAAATATAAAAGATTCTTGGGTTGAATATATAAATGTAGGCCTACTGAAAGAGGCCACCAACTTCACCAAGTGATAATGATGGGAATAGTATACAGTACACTACACAGTGGCAGAAAAAAGAAGAAAGACAAAGATTATATGAGAATATTGAGGGTGCTGGTTAGTGTTAGTAGGCTACATGGAAGTCTTCATGCATACATGCTAGTTGATAGATTTAGAGATAAAAGGTTTAGTCACACAAGGCAATGTAATCAATACATTTCTACAACTATTAGCATCATGAAGCCTGAAAAGGGAAAAAACACATACAAAATATCAGTACTGGGAATAGTATTTCTTTCACTTTAATAACCAATGTGGCTCAGTCATGTTAGGTAAATTAGGTAATACTGTACATTCACTATAAGGTTAGACATTCAATGCAATCAAAGTAATGCAATAATGGACAGTAATTGAACCTCTTTCATTGGTTGTACCCTGCTTTTTTTAATCTACATGATTTCTATAGGCTAATCATTTAGTCAACACAAAAGTTTGTTTATAAAAATTACATTAAACTCTTATGAGCCTTTCCATTAGGCTACATGTAACATGTACGTACCGTACATGTTACATGTAGCCTAATGGAAAGGCTCATAAGAGTTTAATGTATAACTTCTGTATAAATGTTTAACTTCTACTGATGAGTAATTATGGTTAAAGAGAAACTATAATAATACTTTTATGTGATAAAGAGGATCAATTTTACTGAGTGAGGAAGTATATGAACGAAGGCGGTGCTGGTTGGGGGGAGGGGCATCGACTGACTGGGGACAGAGGTGCATGGGGGCGGTTCGTTCGTCGCCACCCCTTCGGGGATCACGGCGTCAGGCAATAGATAGATAGATAGAATTTTACTGCACATTACAGTATTATCATCACCAAGGGCCACAGTTATAGAATGTGCTTAAAGAATGTGCCATGCTATTAGAGAGAGAGAGAACATAATCCTACCATACTATTAGTAGGCTATACTGTATATACAGTACCAGTATATACCGTAGGCCTATATTATATACGGTAGTTATGTATAAAAAACACTATTAATATAATGTGCTGGTACAGTGTTACACTAAATGCTGCCATATATCTTGACTGGCAGTCTATCCAGACCGTAGCGCGGTTTGGTAGAGCACTCGCAGTTCGCCAGCAAACCGTGAGGTCGAGAGTTCGATTCTCGGGACAGCCAGCCAGTGTGCTATTTGGCAGACGTCAGTGCTGTAGTGGACGGTGCAGTCTAGCAACTGTTCACTGAAGTCCCTAATCATGAGGGCACCCACCTCAGCCCAGCTCTTGAGCAGGGAGTGCATGGTGTTAAAAAATATGCATCATAATAGGTAAGAAAAAGTAAACTACAAAATCTACCGGTATAGATAGGGGATTTACTTTCAATGAGGCTACAGTATTACTGCATTCATGCATCATGCTAGCACAGTCACAGTGTCACCCAGTCAGTCATACTGTTGTGTATTTCGTAGGATTAGGCCTATATAATTTTAACATTCACAATATTAGAAGTCAGTGATAATGTCTATATTAAATCAGGGTGTCAAACCTCAAACCGGAGCAATATTGTTTGAAAACTTGAATTAATATGAGAAAAAAATATGGGATGGATGTAGTTACCGGGTGTACCACTACCGACATACAACATAAATCATCTATAAATACTTATAATAAAATAAATACTTATAAATCTATAATACTAGGTTAGGTTAGGTTAGGTTGTTTGGTTAGGGTACCGGTAATGTATTTTTGTATCCAAAGGCAGTCAAAATAGACGGGAACATGATGGCAACCGTCCGCGTAGTGTAAACAAGACGGGCGGTACACCAGGTGGCAGGTAATGCCAAAAATACAAGAAATTTTACATGAAATAGCAATACCATTGTTTTGGTTATCACATCATAATGTTCTAAAGATATAAATTTAACCTATAACCCACAATTTACCTTTGCATAGCCTATACAATAATAAAGACTAAGAAATTGACTCCGTTTTCGTTTGACGGCCTGCTCTATAATGTCTTTCAAGGTTTTGTTAATATAACCAGGCCATAACTTAAACTTAAAATTATTGCCTAATCATGAAAATGTACCAGTTTATAGTCCAGTTACCAGAAAATACTAGTACTCACAGTCACTGATGCTATTAAGCTGTTGAAATTGAGAGCTTCACAAGTCACAAGTGCCACTTGTAACTTGTCTTTGGTGATCTTGTAGAATGTAGTTATGCAGTCTCGCAGAGTCGCAGATAACCACCAATCACAACAGGAACAGGTGAATGCAGTTGCAGAAATTAGATGACGTAGCGTAGGGTTGAATGGTTTAAGATGTGGCGAAGAGGATGAAAGCGGCAGAAATTAGATTCCAGAAATCCAGAATGCTCCCAGGAATCCTGTAAAAAAGTATTCTACATGAGATTCTCCCTTTGTAAATATGTAATTATGTTATTATGGACTTATGGTACAGTAGTAACAGTATGGCCCTGAGCCGCCGCTGAGCGGCAGCCGGCGCCCGGCCCCTCACCTCAACCCCTGAACGGTCGTCGGTCCCCCGGGCGGCCGGGCCCATGACTTACTAAAACTAATGGAAATACGCCTAACGGCCTTATTCGGCTATCCTTAGTTGGAATTATGCAAAGCTGGTACAGTAAATGTCATATTTGTAACATATTATGTAGTACCAGCATTGTAAAATGCTAACTGAATAAATATTAGGCTATCATTAAGATTATTGTCAATTTCGTTGGCGCTACCTAGTCTAGTCTATAGGTAGCGCCAACGAAATTTACAATAATCTTAATAATACAGTAATAATAATCGTATAGTATCCCACGGCACGGACTTCGGCCGCCACCCGCCTCCCGTCACAGCCGTGGGACGGTGAGAACCATGAGATAGCCTACAGTTTTTTTTTTTTTTTTTTTTTATGGCTACGGCTATGGTAATCTTGGACTCTTGGTTACTCTTGGTAAGTTGGTAGAGTCTGAAACCGTAGAGAGGCAGACTACCGACCCGTGACCCGGGCCCCCTGGGCCCTGAGGGCCTGCCCCCCTGTCACTGGCTGGCGGCCTGACTGAACAGGCTGACTCCCCTCGGGCGGCGGGCCTGGCTTAAACACTCATTTGATTATTTGATTAAATTAATTAAATTAATTTCTCAAAATCTGGAGGAAAAAATATAAAAAATAAGGGTGCGCGCGCCTCAGCCTTTTCCCTATAGGCTAGCCCTGTCACTCTTTGAAATCTGGGCCCTGGGGCCGGGGGAGGCACTCGCTGCCGCTGGAGGGCAGGCAGTTATGCCTTGCCTTTTGTCTCCCTCATTCACATAGAAAAAACATATATATACTAATTAGTCACTCCTAGGCCTAGGCTAGTGGCTACCAATTTAGTAGGCTACTTTTTGTCTCCCTCATTCACATAGCCTAGTAAAAAAAAAAGAAAAAAAAAAAATACTAAATAACCTACCCTAGTCCTAGGCCTACCAATTTTGTACCAAAAAACAAAAAGTAAAAAATATATTTGGTTCAATGTTATTTTAACACCACATATTTTATTGATATATTTGAAGATAAATATTGAATCTATATGCTCTAAAGATCATAAGAAAATTTGTTTTAACCCTCGGCAAAACCTAATAAAAAAGTATGGTACTAACATTTATTTTTCGTAACAAGGTTGTCAATACGGTACTTCCAGTTATCGACAGCTCTAAAGATCATATGAAAATGTGTTAAACCCTCGGAAAAACCTAATATAAAAGTATGCTACCGGTAGTCGGTACTAAAATTTAATTTTCGTAACAAGGTTGTCAATACGGTACTTTCCCGTTATCAATGTACAATCAAAGCTGAACATTGCAGAGTAAACACCGTAGACTTCATCGACTTTTCTTTCTGTCTTTCACCTTCGTATAATCGACAGCCAATTTTTTTTTTTTTTTATTTACTAAGGGATAATAGGGATTAGTACTCAACCAGCGGGGGTGTGGGGGGCTGGGGGCGGCTGCCGGCAGCCCCCACCCATAATACTAGGTTAGGTTAGGTAAGGTTGTTAGGTAAGGTTAGGCTAATGTCTTTTCAAATCACTATCGGGGAACAACATAGATCGATAGGCCTTATGGGGAAAATAGGTTTTCCCGAGATTTCTAATTAATTACAAACACTATATATTGATGCAAATGAACAATTGTTTATAAAAAAACACTGAAAATTTGTGGTATTAAAATAAAAAAAATCCATATATTTTTACACCTACCCTAGCCTAGGACTAGGACTATTGAAGTATTGATAATATTGTGGTGCAGGCCGTCACGAGTCCTCAGTAGGCTCAGTCCTAGGCAGCGCTCCTAAGTTCTAGCCTCCAGACAGTCTGTTACCCACTTATCCTACTCCTAGTCCTACTCCTAGCCTTACAAAAAAAAAAAAAAAAAAAAAAAAAGGAATGTTGGTCTAGGCTAGGTTTAATATACACTTCCCAGGTCATTTTAACAGTTCTATTGCTTCTATATATCATATAATACACCATAGAGTAAGTTTTTAATAACTAGAAAAAAAGGTCATCTTCTAAATAATTACCATAATTGAGGACCTTCGTCGTTCCCGGGTTAAGAGTGGGCTCTGAGTCTTAGCCTAATAGGCCTAGCCTATCAATACATTATACATAACATAGCCCCACAGTGCCCACTAGTGGGGGCAGTCCTAAGTTCCTAACTCCTAAGATTGTTGGATAATGGGTATTGGCCCTTTGGGAAGTTGGGTAAGTTGGGTTATCCTAGATTCCTAAGCCTAATACGCCTAGCCTAGCTGCCTAGTAGCTAAGACTGCTAAGTAGTGAGTAGCCTCAGCCCTCAGCGGCTCAGCCACTCAGTGACTCAGGACTCAGCGACTGCGAGTCAGCCAGCTTGAGCCAGGGCCTAGGCTACTCATTTCTGCTTCAAATCATCATTAGCCTATCATTAATTCATCATAAGCCTAGGCTAATACAACTATTTAATACAAGTAGCCTAGACTGCTAGTAGAGTAGTAGGCCTTAGATAAGCCGGCCCTAACTGCTAACTGCCCCTAAGGCCTAGGCTAAGTAGGCTTAGGCTATCTGAAAAAAATAATATGCTTGGCTACTTAGTAGTACTTACAAAATCGCTGCTTGGTGCTTGCTAGTCTTAGACTGCTAGTGCTAGAAGTCAGGTTTATCCAAAGTATCACCTTGAAGGCTTGAACGTATACCTTATATATAATGAGTTCCCCAAGATTAATATGCACAATTTTAGAATGTGTAGGGCACTCGCACTTCACATGAAGTCAATGTTATATTCCAGGGCCCTTAAAATTCCTTAATTCACTCTATTTTTCCACAAATATATCGGTAAATAACAGCTAACACAGTAACACATTTCCAAGTGTTCCACAGTTGATTGGCGGCAAGCTAATTTGACGTCATCATTGGATTATTCTCGGAAACAGTCCACAATGGAAAACAGTGCTGATATTCGTTCGTTGTTTTCCATTAATCCAACCACATATATACCCCTGAAAACCAATAATTCATCATAAAATCGTACTAATTTATAGCTTACCTTATGCCTCAAGGTCTTGCGCTCTTTGTCAAACACATAACATTTATATTAATTCACGATTTTTAAGAAATTAGAGACCCCATAAAATTAGCACATACGAAACAATATCTGTATTTTGTAAGAGTTTAATTAAGATGAAATCTGATCAGAAAATTAACATTCAAACTTAAATTAATATTTTACATTATTCATTTCAGTGAAATTTAGTCAATATATTAAACACATGGAGTAGTTTAGTTAATATATACATAGTTTTAGATAAATACCTATTATTATCCTTTAATCTACATATTATTGAGCATTCGAGTGCCAATAAAATTACGGTAGTTGTGTTCGTCTTGACTCAGCCTTCGGCGCAATATAACATCGGAGTGTAGGGGTACATTGGTTGTTTGTTTGTTTGTTTGTTTTAGCGGACTCTCCCATCCAGGAGTTCGTTCTATGAACGATGGCTGTTTCCTTATTGTAATATATATTTGTTATATTGGTGCTAAAGTCAGTCACCTCATCCGAACCGAACAAGTTGTGTTTTCACAGTGTAAACAAATCGCTCTCATGACTCGAGCTCTGGATTTATCCGTCTATATTTACATTAGTAGCTGCATTTGGACTTCAATACAGGTGATATATAATAGTTCTAAGATCATAGCCAATGTAGAGTACAGTGTAGAGCAGAGCAACTATCGTTTGATGAGTGTAATGTAGAAATAGAATGGCAGGTTTAGCGGGGCTCCCGGCCGCCCCGGGAGGGCCGGGACAGTCACAGGCTCTTAGCCTATTTCAGTATCAATATTTTTTCAATGTTAGGTTCGGGATCACGAAGAAAATGGGCGAATTTTGGCACACTGCCTATCAGTATAAGGAAGAGCAGAGGTCCTAATACTGATCCCTGGGGTACTCCACTAATGACGTGGGACTTTTCAGATGTGTGGCCCTTAACAGCTAGCAACAGTCTGCGTTCTTGCGGAGAGGAAACTGTGCAGCCACACACCTATTTTGCCTTGGATGCCGAGTTTCTTAATCTTGTGAAGGAGGATGCCGTGATCCACCTTGTCGAATGCTTTAGCAAAGTCTAGAAACACGACATCCACATTTTCTCCCTCTGCAAGCCTGTGGAGTAGCCAGTCATGATGTGCCAGGAGCTTCGAAAGGCATGATCTGCCTTTCCGGAAGCCATGCTGGCTGGAGTTCATAAGGCCATTTTTCTCCAGGAAGTTGACAAGCTTGTTCCTCAGGACTTTTTCAAATATCTTGATGAGGTGGGATGTTAGAGCTACCGGTTGATAGTTCTTCGCCAGGCTCTTTTCACCACCCTTGTAGACTGGAGTAATGATGGCCTGTTTTAGTGAGGATGGAATTGTGCCTGTGTCCATTGAGTGTCTCCAAAGCTTGCAGATAGGAGGAATCAGGGCGTCACAGCATTTAATCAGTAGTATGGCTGGTACTCCGTCAGGACCAGCAGCTGCATTCGTTCTCAGTTCTTTGATGGCTTTTCGTAGGTCTGCCTCAGTCAGTTCAATATCACTTAGTCGAGTCGGTTGTGGAGTGTCTTCCATGAAGAAAGCTTTGGGGTCCTGGATTGCAGTTGCTGGCCGTGATGTGCTGAAGACATTCTCGTACTATGTTCGCAGGATCCGACATACATCTTTGGGGTCGTTTACAGCTTCACCATCCTCTGTTCTTAATGGCCCCACTTCCGTCTTAATTTTTGAGAAGCGCCTGCAGTAACTGTAAAAGAATTTGGGGTTCCGCTTGATGTTCAGTACTGCACGATCTTCCTCTCTTTGCTTTTGACGCTCATGGGATGCTTTAATTTGAGTTTCTATGCTTGCAATCTTGGTAGATAGTGCAAGCTTCCTCGTTTTGTGTTGGGTGTTATTGAGCTGTTTGTTGAGTGATGATCTTTTCTGCATTAGGATTTTTCGGTCCCTCGGGATTTTGAGGTGCCGAGCGTTGGAAGGTTTCCTCCTTTGGGGAATGTGATGCTGACACTCCTTCAGTAGGGTGCTGAGGATGGTGTCAAGCATGGCATTTGGATCCTTGTCATGGAGGATCAGGTCCCAATTTGTCTGGGAGAGGGAAGTTTGGAGATTTACCCAGTCAATTGCTTCACTGAAGAAGTTCAAATTTGAGAATGGGTTTGTTGGTTTTGTTGGCGGAGTTACAGTTTCAGCTTGAGCCCCAGCCTTCCTGTACATAGTGTGTATAGTTACAAGGCTGTGGTCAGAGAATATTGTCTTCTCCACTGAGTAGTCGGCAACTATATCCTGGTTGTTAGTGAAGAGGAGGTCGAGTGTGTTATTGACTCTGGTAGGCTTGGTTATCAGTTGTGTGAGGAAAAGCTTGTCAGAGAGTTTAAGGAGAAGCCTGGCTTGTGCTTGCTCCTCTCTGGTACCTCCTGAGACCTTTCCTTCTGGCCAATGGATGATAGGAAAGTTGAAGTCTCCTGCGTGTTATTACTTAAAATCACTAGCAGCCGCCGGTAAGTTTACTCACTGTGCCGCCGCTTGACGGGGTAAACTAGAAGGCCACAGGCACACCGAAAATATATCGTTAAAGATATAACTCCCTCCGCCGGCCATGCAAGACCGCCGTAAGGAGAGGTAGTGGCACATTACCAAAAACAGCAGAAAAAAAAAAAACAGGGAAAAACAGAGGAGAACCACACACCGGCACGGCGGCCGCAGAACTCAGGACCGGCGGGTAAAACATGGAGAACACTCAGTTAAGGGTACTAACCTGAGTGAAAACCAATCCTCCCAAACAAGCAAATCCCTGAAGCAAGGACGTCTCCTTGAGCTCCCAGAAGTGGGCAACACTAAAAACAGGGAGCACAAGAAAAGGGGGGCATAAAATAAATCACAAATAGCTAAAAAGTATACCCCTAACCAAGCAGAGTCCCTAAAGGCTTATCACGAGTTAAAGCATCTTCACGTAGGCGAAAACTTACTCTTGAAGAAAAAACTCGAGCAGCACGAAGCAGAAGAAGCCTTCCGTACAGGGCCTCCAAGCAGGCTTGAACGCCAGAAGATCCCACACCACGTGTGACAATCCTTAAACTGGCGAGTCTGCTAAAATTAAAAAAGACAAGGCCCCTAGGCCTAAACACTGGACTGAAGAACAGCTCGTCAAGAATAAAAGCCTCCTAACTAAGGAAAAGCAAAAACTAAGGCGCACAAAGACAAGAAGAAACACACTCGTGGCGTCAGTCCTGAACACAACATGTTAGCGCCTGAATTGTACCCTAATTTAACACTTCCTGCGGGCAAACAATAACACTACCCGTGCTAGCTAATCTAGACCTTGTTCACTACAACTCAGATATATACAAATGAGTAAAGACTCACTAGAGTAGAGCGAACGTCGGATGAAGCGGAGCGTGGGGGCACGCGTGTTGACAGTTAGCCCGCGGGGAAGAGAAGGAAGAATAATGCGCTTGGCGAGAACCGGCAAGAAGCCACAACGCAAGAAATCCACCGAATGTGGGAAGCTTGTTAATAACAGCATTTAAGTGTTAATTTTTTTTTTTCCTCTCTTAATTTTTTACGAAAGTTTTTTCGTAGTGGGTACCCGATCTATGACGACACCATAAGAGAAGTAGCGTTGCACTTATGAAGATGACTCTTTTTCTTCCCCGCGGCGGTAGATTCAAACGACTGACGTGGGTGTTGAATGGAGACTATTATACTAATAGGCAACATCGTCAATGATGGAGGGGCCACTATTAAATTCTATCGTATGCACGACATCTCATGAGCCCAACATAGACACAATTATGTTCATGGACAATGGCAGAACGTATCTCTGGGGAGATTTTTAATACAGCCATCTTGTTGCTTCCTTTGTTCCTTGTGAATATTAATTGAAGGATATGGTTCTTGTCTGACAGATCTGATTTGGGAGTCTTTACTCAAAATGCTTGGGATAATGTCCTCATCATCAAGAGTAACAGGGATACCAGTCAAAGTTATCTTAGGAAGCATTTTCTTAGGTTTTGTGACACAATAGTCACTGTCGGTGCCAAGACGGGAATTGAGCGCATTGCTTGCTCGAACCTTTGCTTCTTCGGATGGGAGCTTTACCACTAGGGTACCAGAGTCCCTAGTGGCACAGCTGTCCACTGGTATGGAGGCAAGAGCCTCATTAATAAGGTCGGGATTAGGAGGGACAGTACCGGGCTGGGCATCAGGTTTTGTCTTCACTATCAGGACTTGTTGGTTATGAACTTTTTTCAGTTTGCCATTGTCCATGACTTCGACAACCCTCTTTGTTGATTTATTAGTCAATTCCCTCGTAGCTTCTGCAACCAATTGCTTAACAATGTTAGCAAATGAAGGAATATCAGGAGTAGCAGCTGGCCTTTCATGAATGTTCAGCCGGTCATTTATTTTTGAAATGTTGCCGGCAACTGCAGCAAGGGTCCCAGACACTTCACCAATTAGGGCAGCTTTCAGGTCGTCCAAGGTCTGCCGACTAATTGTTGCGTCCTTAGCAGCCAGGGGGCTGGTATCACAAACAGTGCAATGCCATTTAAAGCCGGGTTTTTTCTTGGACAAGACTCTGAGGTCTTCGTCATCCATGTCAATGCAGCTGACGTGGAAGAAGTGCCATAAGAATAGCAGCCCAGCGATTTGGCCTTGCCAACCACCCTTCCACAAACACAACTTGGCCTACAAGCCATTGCCACAGCTTTGGATGAAATTATATCACTTGCACAGAGAGAAATATATATATAAAAAAGAACTCCCTGGGGCAAAAGCCCAGGCACTAATCTAAATTAAAAACAAACAAACTCCCTTGGCTAAAAATAAATTAAACAAATAATTTAAAAGGCTGACAAAATTAGATAACTACCTGGGTAAAACCCAGGTAGCGCCGCCCCCGTTTGGGTCACCCAAGAAGAAGAAAATTAAGGTATGGAAAAAGAAATTAATACTGGGTGTCTGCGAGGATACCGCGGGCAGGTATGATGCGACTTGGCTACCCTATGGAGGTGGCCCAAACCGAGGTGCGAGGAAGGATGGTGTATAATTATCTACTAACTTTAACCAATTTACTCTTTAATGTTTTGAGCTTCTTTGTCAGTGACTGTGTATCCACACAACTCAGTATCACCTCATTGGTTACAATACTGCCAATGCATAGCATGTACATACACATACATACATAAAATTTTAAGACTGAGTGTTCCACACATAAGTGCAGTTTCAGTCTCTTGTCCTAATGGCGGCATTCCAGGCAACCCTGTTAAGGGCTGCTTCACTTGTCAAGTTCTTGGATTTGAGATCGGTGCGTATAGTCCGATCCCAGGTCTTCCTCGGTCCACCCCTTGGTGCAGCTCCCTCCACAATCACAGACCTGCATTTTTTCACCCAATTTTGTTCATCCATTCTCTCCACATGTCCATACCATCCCAGTCTACTTGTACGCATCACCTCGCTAATACTCTTTATACCTAAACGTCTCCTCAGCTCAACATTTGTTATTCTATCCTGTAGCCTGGCCCCACACATCCATCTCACCATTCTCATCTCATTACGCTCCATTCTGTTGACATCCTCTACTTTAACGGCCCATGTTTCTGAGGCATACGTCATTGCACTTCTAACACATGAGGCATACACCTTTCCCTTCAGGGGGAGAGGCATTCTTTTCATGGTCAAGATTGGCATCAATTCTCTGAACTTACCCCAGCCACACCTAATTCTAGCAACAGTGGCAGCCTCAGCCCCACCACTGGCAGAGATGGTATCTCCTAGGTAACAAAACTTGTTCACCAGCTCCAAAGACTCATTTCCAAAATTCACAGCCACAGGATCATCACTTAACACAAGCTCGCCTTTGCACACTACGCACTCAAATTTCTCTATTTCTGACTTATCCTTCGGCAGGGGCCCCTTTATTCTACTACAGCGCTTACTCCCATGGTGTACCCAACATCGACAGATGCTACATTGAATTGAGTTAACGCCCACTCCCTTTCCACACACTGCACATGGGTATGCACCGCTCTTTTCCACATTGCCTCGTCTCAAACTACAATGCATAACCTTGGTTTTGTTAATATTCTCGCCATGCCCTCTCTCCACTCTCTGAATTTGGCCTCAGCATCCTGCATACTGTCAGCTATTAGGACTAAATCGTCTGCATAAAACAGTTCCAACGGGAGTCCGCCTCTAAAAATTCTAGACAGCGCCTCCAAGACCATAATAAAGAGGAGGGGGCTTAACACTGAACCCTGATGGACTCCAAACTCATCACTCAGTACACCCTTCACCCTCACCGAACTTCGCGAATCCTCATACATCTTCATTATCACACGCACCAGCCACTCTTCCACACCAAGTTTCCTCATAGCCCACTGTACAACATCTCTAGGTACCCTATCAAAGGCCTTCTCCAGGTCCACAAACACAAAGTAAAGATCCCTGCCTTTTAGTAAGTATCTTTCCTGTATCTGCCTGACTATGAAGATAGCATCGGTTGTACCAGGTATACAGGTGTACAGGTATACATGATGATAATGCTCTAGGCCTATCATTGACAGCTATAGTGGGCAAAAATGTTGGGCAATTTGTGAAGTGAGGGCCCAAAAACGGTAAAGTGTTAAATATGTTCTCTCCACCAACCAACTTTACTACTAAACTCGATTAATGAAATTAACAAACACATGTGGCAGTCCGGGGATTCGAACCCAGGACGCTCACACCAAAATTCAACACGCTTATGCATTGCGCCACGAACACAGTTAAAGAATGCTGCACAAGCCTACGATTTATTATGCAGTTTCGAATCCTGCATACCAATCTTAGCATGTACAGTGAAAGTCCTTTAATCCGGAAGGCAGGGGGGTTCCGACCTTCCGAACCATAAGGCATGTACCCTATAATGTTCGTAAACACCAAATAAAAGTCATAATAAATTATTATAATTAAAAACCGATATATTCCATAGCTTACCTATGCAGTACAGTAAAGATTTTGTTTTCTTCTATTTTTTCATGTTTTTTTTTGGCAATTTTATGTGGACAAAAGCTAAAAATACCCTGGCAAAAGAAGTTCCGAACCATCGGGCATTCCGAGGCATCGGCCTCCGAATTAACACTCTCCGACATATGACACGATTTTGAGCCTATTAGGGATACTTTAAAACCTTTGTTACCATCAGGGGTATTTAGAAACCTTTAATTTAGTTACTTCAACCTCTGCAGTTGTCTTTGAGTTAGCTGTGGGCAGAAAACTAATTTTGGAGAGGTAATTATAAGAGCGAGAGAACTCTATTTCTTATTGCTAATCTGGCAACCTCTGTGTCATATGAATCTGAAAGGGTTAAAGGACTTTCACTGTACATTAATTCCAACTGCACTATGGGAGGCTATGTATAGGTGAATGGAAGAAGTAATTAATGGGGTGCTTAACCCTAGGGAAGGCCTCTCTATAAACTACTCCTGAACCAGAATTAATTATTATGTTCTCTCCACCAACCAACTTTACTACTAAACTCGAATAATGAAATAAACATACACATGTGGCAGTCCGGGGATTCGAACCCAGGACGAGCACACCAAAAATCAACACACTTCTGCATTGCGGCACGAGCCTACGGGGATTTGAACCAATGAAAAGAGAGCTATATTCACTTGACTATGGCCACCAAATAACCTTGCCTTACATATTTTGTTGGCGAGTTTAACTTAAAAGTAAACTTAAAATATCTCTAGCTCTTGTTAAAAGGTGTCGTGGCAATACTTTTTGGATCGACTGTTCATTCTGTGTATAAACTGGGATCGGACTATACGTGCCTATCTCAAATACCAAAACTTGACAAGTGAGGCAGCCCTTGACAGGGTTGCCTGGAGCACCGCCATTAGGACAAGAGACTGAAACTGCACGTATGTGTGGAGCACTCAGTCTTAAAATTTTATGTATGTATGTATGTAATACTGTTGAATGGATAAATAAAAAAGCATATAAACATTATATATATTTTTTTTTCAATAAGTAAATATTCTGAGGTGGCATCCACATAAAGTTAGGAAAGTGATCAAGATGTTTAACAGTACCTCATGTGGGAAATAGAAGATACAACATGATCAAATAATATCCTGATTAGATTTTACATTATAAATATATTTTAGCATTGGTTATTGGTGGCACTGTTATCCAAAACTAGCAGGAACTTTTTCAAATTGCCTAAATATACCCTTCAATTGCAAATGTTTATTTTCTGATGGTGATAAAACAGCTACATGCATTGTGATATATGAGTACAAGCAATTATAAAGACACAAATATTACATGCATCACACAAATTGGCATTCTGTCTACTCTTGGATAATATAATAAGACCTATTCCAAAAAAAATGAGATACCAAATTGATATAACCAAGACACCCTGGCTTACACAAGATAGTGCAGATCAAGTTAATCACAGTGTTAAGTTAAGTTACAATAGATTATCAGATACTGTATATGAATATCAATTAACCAGAATAAACATGCATGTACAACCCACCGCACACATAACATGTACATAAGATGGAGTTAAGAAGTGTATGAGTGAAAGCGGTGCTGGATGGGAGGAGGGACGTCGACTGACTGGGGACAGAGGTGCATGGGGGCGTTTCGTTCGTGGCCATCCTTTGGGGATCACAGAGTCCGGTAATAGAAATATTAATATATTAATATATGCAATATATATATCTATGTATAACCCCTCCTGCCCGGGCAGCATTTTAAAATGACACCGCGGCAGATGGCAGGAGACCGGGTGTCATTTTAAAATCCGTAAGCTTGAAAGCCTATTAAGCGTGGTTTGAAAGCCGTGCGTCGAACCTTATGTAAACAAAGCCGGTCGGAGCGACGCGCACTTTAAAAAACAAGGAGGAGAAGTCGGACTTTTGTTGAACAAGATTAGTGTTTGTTATTGTCCGATGTTGCTAAATTCGCGGCAAAATGCTCTCCACGGAACTCATCAAAACTGAACCAGTTGACCTAGAGAGCTCTACTCAACGCCAGTCTACAGATACGAAACAGGGCTACGTTTTGAAATGTGTGTGAATTATCTAGCAGTTAAAATAACAAAGATAGGGCTAGGCCTATTACAACGTTTTTCGGCCAGATCGCCCGGATCTGAATACTGTCCTTTGGAAGGCGAGCCCGGGCAAGAAGGGTTAATATATTTATGGATGGTGTGGTGAGGGAGGTGAAAATGAGAACTATGGGTAGAGGATTGGGTTTAGTAGGAAAGAATGGTAGAGATTGGGAGTTGACTCAGTTGCTGTTCACTGATGACACAGCGTTGGTGGCGGATTCTGAAGAGAAACTGCAGCGGGTAGTCAAAGAGTTTGGTGTGGTTTGAGGGAGGAGGAAGCTGAAGGTGAACGTCAATAAAAGTAAAGCGATGGTGTCTAATAGGGGTGATCGTAGAGTGAATCTAGATGTGAGGCTGGATGGGGAAATATTGGATTAAGTTGAGTGTTTTAAATATCTAGGAGGAATGATAAGCGGAATAGAGGTAAAACAGAGTACTGTATGTGAAGAAAGGAAAGTTTTCGGAGCAATGGGAAGTATGTGGATGGTGAGAAATCTCAGAATGAAAGTTAAAGTGCAATGTATCAAGGAATTGTTGTGCCAACAGTGATGTATGGGGCTGAGACATGGGCTCTGAGGGCAAAGGAGAGAAGAAAGCTGGATATGATGGAGATGAGCTGCTTGAGGATTATGTGTGGAGTTAATCGAAGAGACAGATTGAGGAATGAAGAGATACGTAGGAGAGTGAGGCAGCAGGAACATTTGTCGGACAGAGTGGACAGAAGGGTGCTGAGCTGGTATGGTCATGTTGAACGAATGGAAGATGAAAGGCTTACAAAGAGAATATGCGAGTCAGATACAAGGGGAGATAGAGGGGTAGGAAGACCCCAATTGAGATGGAGAGATGTGTAAGACAAGCTTTGGGTGATAGAGGAATGACAGGCAAAGGAAGTGGTAATAAAGAGGAATGAATGGAGAATTCTTGTGCATAGATGAGTGAACACGTGGTCATTTGGGAGAAGGGGTCGGGCGCCAGTTGGACTAGATAATAGTCCGTCAGGCGCCTGGCCCGAGGAGCCGGTATATATGAAGGGTGCGCCTGGAAGTGTGGTGGGCAGGCTTGCGGTTTTGGCTCGCTGCATGTCTGCCTGCTGAGACTGGAACCTTTCCGGGTGGTCGGTCGCCGGGGGAGTGCTGGAGGGACCTTGGTGATACCTGGTCTCTGGGTCTTCTCCTGGGTGACCTAGATGTGTGTGAATTTGTGTGTGTGGTTTTTTTCATTGTTTTCTGTTGTATGGTGTTGTCCCTATTCGGGCTCTGTTTCGAGTCGGCCACCCCCAGGAAAAAAAAATTAATATTAAAAAAAAAAAAAAAAAATGGGGGAATGGGCCTGAGCACATACATTACATTGTAGCCTATACAATATTTGCATTTTACAGATTGATTGGCTTTAAGTGATTATCATATAATCTTGTGCATGTCTGAGAAAGAGAAAAAGAGGAGGTATGGGTGACTTCTTGTTTCCTACATTCAAAACTAAAAGCTTTTTACAAATTATTACTATAGATTACATATACCCTCTGATATTTAAAAGCAGGGGAGCCTAGGTGCAGTAGCAGCTATCCATGCATTTTTGGTAGTACAGGGCTCCCTCAATATTCGTGCCGCCAATTTCCGCCAATAATTGAATCTGCTAATAGTCACTACAGATCCCCCGATTAGTCTCACCAACCCTACCCAAGCCCATAAATCAGATTTTGGTTTGGTGTTAATGCATGTAATACATATTAATACAATAATATAAATAATAAAATACAGAAAAATAGTTTCATTAAAATAAAAATAAAGATTTTTTTAATAGGGTTAATTAATTACTGTAAGTAAATGAAGCACTCACCATCCCATTTAAGCTCATCAAATTATAACCAAATGGTAACCGTACTGTACTCAAATAATTTGTTTGTGTATACAATATTGTCCGTATAATATTATGGTCTACAAAATAAAAATTATTCCTTCAGAGTTAGAGTTAATGAAGCCAATCTTTGGACCTATCAGCCTCTGGTATGATAACCCAGTTGGGAGAATCCTCATTTTCATTGAGCCAATGAAAGTCCTCGATCTTGTCCCAGCGGTTGGTATCAGGGTCTAAGCCACTACGCCGGAAGTCTTCCTTCAAATCGGGGTACTCCAGGTTATAGGGGGCCACTTGCACCTCACGACAGTTCTCTATAATGGCCGCACCCGTTACATGGAGGTAGAACTGTGTGTTGGTGGTGTTGTGTATGCGAACTTGCTGACAGGCCATGATGAATTTACAATCCGTGCAGTCCTTGATGAAAGCCGATCTTGATGTAGGGCCCACGATCACGGTGCAGTTGTGGAGAGAGGCCACCTGTAGGGTGCCAGGGTTCCCAAGAGTGACGACCCGACAGTCCCGTAAGTTGTAAAGGTTCAACTGCCGGTTTTCTATTTCCTGGGGGGACTTTGTTAGCGTTGTGTTGGTCTCGTCCTTGAACCCAAAAAATTGTTTTTCGATTAGGTCATCCAAGATCCTGCCTTTGCTCTCTTGTTTGTGACTGGCATCTATGGTGTCCTTGTTCATTTCTTCATTAGTCTTGTCGATCTTTTCTGCTGACTGTCTCTTACTGCCGAACCCAAACTTCTTTTTCGGCTGGAGTGCATCAATCTTGTTGTGGACTAGTGTATTTAAATCCTTGAGTTCCTCCTGCGCAGTTTTGATTTGAAATGAGGCGAGGAACATGCTAGACTCATTGAGAAGTTGCTGCATCTTCTGTAAATCCTTCACCATCTCATCTAAGTAGTTTATAAGCTCTGACTTCTCCACATTCTCTGCATGTTCCACCTTGGTTTCTATAGCACTCCGCATCTCCAAGAATGTATGGTGAAAGTAGTCCACACTTTCGGAGGCGGCGGCCTGACTTTCTTTTACCTGCCGTCGTTGTTCGGCCCTCTGAGCGATGTCTTCTGTCCGCTGCTTCATGCGCTCCAGCAGACTAGATGGAGCCAGGTTGGAATTTGATACCTCTGAAGCATCCAAATTGTGCTTTGGTGATTGTGAAGAATCCATATTGTGCCTTTTACTGTACTCTTCTTTCTCTATTATATACTTTAGTTGGAATAAATCACAAGCAGATACAATATGTTGCTGTGTACCCACCTCTGTACTCTTTATCACAATTTTCGCTAACACTGTACACAACTCAAAAATCACCTCAGAAATACTGTATACATATTTCCTATTGTACATATGCTATCCAATATAATATGTACAACTCCACCATACTATTCCTCTAATAAGTTCAGGATTTAGGGGAACTATCTGACGTAGCTGCCGCAGCTGCCCTTGATTTCTGGTCAAACTCCCGAGCCTTCTTAGCAGCTTCCTCTATACTGTCCCCGGCTGCCGCATTCTGTAGCACCTGCATCAACGCTGCTGTTTGTCTCTGGGCTGTTGCATGGTAGTCAGCTTGTTGACCCTCTGGCAGTTTCTACTGGATAGAAGACAGCAGTATTATCTAAATGGAAGTTGATAGATATTCACTATTACCTGTACTATTTTATTATTATTATTACTATTGTTATTATTACTATTATTATTAATTATTATTATTATATGAAGAGCTTTCTGTGAAATTGTAAAAGTATAAGGACTATAGCTTACCATTAAATAAACCCGACACACACACACACACACACACGATGACGACCAGAATATGTGTGAAATTATGAACAATACACTACACTCAGTATATACTAAAGGTGATAACTTTGAAGAAGTACCGGTAAGTGAAATTGGTGATAAACTGGGAGAGATTAATTTTCTCCTAGAGGAGCTAGTAGAAATAATGAAAGGACTAGATGTGAAAAAAGCAGTGGGACCTGACAATGTAGCGGGATGGATTTTGAAAGAATGTGCTGACGAACTAGTGAAACCCTTATATGAGATAATGAAATACTCTCTGGAAGTGGGAAAATTACCAATGGACTGGAAGAGAGCCAACATTGTACCGATTTATAAAGGTGGGAACAGGGAACATCCATTGAATTATCGACCTGTGTCACTTACTAGTATAGTGTGCAAAATCTGTGAGAAAATAATTAAGAAAAGATGGATGATTTACTTGGAAAAGAATAATCTACTATCTAACAGGCAATTTGGATTCAGGGAGGGTACCTCATGTGTTACAAATCTACTCAGTTTTTATGACAGAGTGGTTGACATATTACAAGAGAGAGATGGATGGGTGGATTGCGTATATATTGACATGAAGAAAGCTTTTGACAGAGTATCGCATAGCAGGCTGAAGTGGAAATTAAAAGAGTATGGAGGGATTCAGGGTAGTTTGTTAAATTGGATGGAGGACTATCTTTCAGGGAGACAGATGAGGACTACTATCAGAGATAAATTTTCTACGTGGAAAGATGTCACAAGTGGAGTTCCGCAGGGAGCGGTGCTGGCTCCCATAATGTTTCTAATATACATTAACGACATGCCAAAGGATATAAATGCATATATGAATATGTTTGCAGATGATGCCAAGATCATGAAGCGTATAGAAGATGAAAACAGTGGTAGGGAATTACAGAGGGATTTGGATAGGATAGATCAATGGAGCAAGAAGTGGAAAATGGAATTTAACACAAATAAATGTCATGTAGTGGAAATGGGAGTAAGTAAAAGAAGGCCTCATATGGAATATAAGTTAGGAGAAAACACTATTAACCCATCAGAGAAAGAAAAGGATTTAGGGATAACTGTTAGGAGTGATCTTTCACCTGAGAATCATATTAATAAGATAGTGGGAGAAACATATGGACTGCTAAACAGAATAAAAATAGCCTTTAACTATATAAACGAGGAGATGCTGGAGAAAATAATAAAAACATTGGTGAGACCAAGACTGGAGTATGCGGCAGTGGTGTGGGCACCACATCTAAAAAAGCATATAAAGAAGCTGGAGAAGGTTCAGAGAGCTGCAACTAGGATGATACCAGAACTGAGAGAATTACCATATGAGGAGAGATTAAAGAAATTAGATTTACCATCTCTAATGGATAGGAGGGAGAGAGGCGATATGATTATGATGTACAAATGTGTGAGAGGACTCGAAAAGGTGGACAAGAAGGGTTATATTGTGAAAGATAATGGTAGAACTAGGGGGCATAGATATAAACTAATGAAAGGAAGATGTAAAGGAGATGTGAGAAAGTATAGTTTCCCTTACAGAAGTATAAGTAAGTGGAATCAGTTGGAAGAGGAAGTTGTGTGTGCCAAAAACATTCATATTTTTAAGGCAAAGTTAGATAATTGTAACTCAGGAAGCGGGACAATACGAGCCTAAAAAGCTCAACTCCTGTATACTACAAATAGGTAAACAAATAGGTAAATACACACAGTTATAGATATAGTACAGGAAAAAGATGGATGGGTCAACTGTCTACTTGGATCTGAAAAAAGCCTTTGACAGGATGCCTCATAAAAGACTGGTATAGAAGCAAAAAATGGAGGTGGCATACAGGGAAAGCTACTGGAATGGATTAATAACTATCTGGTTGGCAGGCAAATAAATAAGAGGACAATTTTCCTTGTGGAAAAACTTAACCAGTGGAGTGCCCTAGGGATCAGTACTGGCCCCTATTATGTTCATAGTATTAATAAATTACATGCCATATGGAGTGAGTACCTACATGAATTACATGCCATATGGAGTGAGTACCTACATGAATTACATGCCATATGGAGTGAGTACCTACATGAATTACATGCCATATGGAGTGAGTACCTACATGAATTACATGCCATATGGAGTGAGTACCTACATGAATTACATGCCATATGGAGTGAGTACCTACATGAATTACATGCCATATGGAGTGAGTACCTACATGAATTACATGCCATATGGAGTGAGTACCTACATGAATTACATGCCATATGGAGTGAGTACCTACATGAATTACATGCCATATGGAGTGAGTACCTACATGAATTACATGCCATATGGAGTGAGTACCTACATGAATTACATGCCATATGGAGTGAGTACCTACATGAATTACATGCCATATGGAGTGAGTACCTACATGAATTACATGCCATATGGAGTGAGTACCTACATGAATTACATGCCATATGGAGTGAGTACCTACATGAATATGTTTGCTGATGATGCAAAGATTATGATACATATTAACTGCATAAATAGCGGCAAGGAATTACAAGTTGACTTAGATAAACTGTACAACTGGAGCCAGTGGTACTTGGAAAATGGAGATTAATGCTAAAAAGTGTCATGTTTTAAAAATGGGCAAGAGTAAATACAGACCTACATGAGAGTACAAAATGGGTAATAAAACCATAAAAAATGCAAAAGAGAAAGATCTTGTAATTATCATAAGAGATGACCTTTCACCGGAAAAACAAATTAACAAGATTATTAAAAGGGCCTATGCATTGCTGACCAACAAGAGTAGCCTTCAACTACTTACACAAAGAAAATCTATCTATTTATTAGTGGCCCCTTCATCATTGACGATATGCCTTATACAGAAATGGCACTCTTCAAACTCATGCGTCAGCTGTTTGAAACACCCGCCTCAAAGTGCTAAAGAGACCTCATTCACTTACTGAATCGTCCTTATGATCGGGAGCTCACTACGAAAAACTTCGTAAAAAAATAATAAAAGAAAATTAAATTAGAATCACTAAAAGCTATGCTTGCCATCGTGTGGATGTTGATAGCATGGGTGTGCCTGCAGACGCTGCCTAGCCCAGCGTCATACTTCCTTCTCTTAGATCCAGGTCACCCTTGAAACAATCTTCACGTTCGTCAGGCCAATCGAAACAGCCGGCGAACATGAAACGAAGAATCACGCCAGAAAAAGTGACACCGGAGGCGTCAACTTCAAGCAGTAAACAAGTTAAGTCTCGTACGGAGGCGTCGAGTGCGTGGCTCCGGCAAACGCCGGTGACGACACCTCCTCCCTCCGTCACTACCTCCTCCAAGCCTAAAGTGCAATCTGGCAGGTCGGAGATGGTGACGGAGGTGGCAGAGACGCTTCCCAGAGACAGTGATAGTGACGTGAGCCAATTGTCGCAATCAGTTAGGCCAGATTATTCAATTCCTCGTTCTAATATTAAGTCAAGTTTTAACCCTTCCTGTCCAGGTGTCATTTTAAAATTACACCGTGGCTGAGGGGCCGGAGCCCAGGTTTCATTTTAAAATCTGTATGCTTGAAAGCGTGCTTTGAAATCCACGCAGTGAACATTTCGTTTGCAGGGGCGATCGCAGCGCCACCAAGCCTCAACTACTACCATTATCAGTCCGTACGTGCCCGCCATAGCGAAAAAATGTCTTCCGACGCGTCCGATTCCCCGCAACCCCGCTAGCTACGTCGACGCCTGTTGCAAGCGAGAAAAAGCCTGGACGTAAGAAAGTAAAACGTTTATTGAGTGATAGTGCTATTGAGAGAGAACTTTCGGCCATTTTGACCAAAGATAGCAGTGGTGAAAGCTTGATAGACAAAGAAATATTCATAAGTGAGATTGAAGATGATGAGTTTGTGGGCTTTGAGGGTGATGATGGTGTTGATTTGTTTGAGGAAGCAGACAGTAGTGAGGACCCTGATATAGAAGTGGTGAAGGAAGGTGAAATTGAACTTCCTAGTGTGCTTGAGGCTAGGCCTACCCCGTCGCCATCTTTGCTTGGTCAGCCTAGGCCTACTCCGGGACCTTCCACCTTGCCTGCTCGTATGCCCTTGAAAGGGGGAAAATACTTCTACAAGAAGACTCTAGTGAAAAGTGCGGATAAAAAAGCACGCAGGGCGGCAGAGGAAGTAAGGGAAGGCAAAAGTGATAGTGATAGTGACAATGACGCCGACCCTGCTATAGCGACCACCCGCATTTCTTTGTCCCGACGCCTTGACCCGGGACGCCGCGCGGGTCACCTACAGCCCTCGACTTCAGCTCTCCCTCACGATGAGCAAAGGGCCTCTTCAAGTGGTACTAGTGATGCGGCATTGTCCTCCCACAGTGTGCCACAGCCCTCATTACATCGAAGAGCATTATTTGGAGCGGATTAGCCCTCGGCTTGCTGCAAAAGGAGTCCAACTCCCGAAGCTGAGGCTCCCATTGTTCTACCCTCCGCAGCTTCCCGCCCCCCACACCACCGACGCCCGGTCACTTCTTTGCCGGAATTAACCCCCGAAGACGAGGTGGACGACCCTGACATTGCCCCAGATGACCTGCCATCACCTGAGCAACAGGAGGAAGAGGAACTGGAAGAAGAGGAGAGACCAACACGGCGAGTTCGAAGGTGAGGGCGAGGTCGTCGTGGGCGTGAGGTGGGGGAGACGTCCACGTCATTATTGAGTGCAATGTTTCTCTCCTCGCCCAGACCGATAAGTTGTGAATTAATTTTGGAATTCGCCATAACTTTCCCGCCGGCAACAGTGGGAAATGTTTGTTTCCTTCCAGGATTAATCTCTTTACTTTCAACCGGCCCAACTTTACAGTTAATTGAATCCAGTTGAGAGAGCCAACCAGGGATTCCCATGTCCTTCTCGTGGTAGTCAGACTGTGGAGAAACAACAAAAATTTCTTTCGAAATCTGTTGCGGTTGTCCACACTCTGACTGAGAATAAGATATGCTGTGTCCCAGACCAGCCCTATCCACTGAATTACCCGTGTGGGAACGAGGTTCGACTTTGCCAAGTTGACCTTGAACCCTAGGTATTGAACATGGTATATAATTTGAGTGACATGAATTTTGCATTGACTCTCTGATTCTGCCACCACTAGCCAGTTGTCTAAGTAGCCTACCACAACACCTTGATTCCTTGATTTAATATTGGCATGAGGGCTTGCCGGACTAATTTTGTGAATATTCTCGGTGCAAGGTTCAATCCGAATGGCATTCTCTGAAAGACATAAGTCTGATGCTCTATCCTCCACGCAAGGAATTTTTGGAACCTTTTGTTTACCAGGACATACCAATAGGCCTCTGTCAGGTCTAACGAGCACATCCAACCTTGCGGCGGAAGTGTTAGCCTGATATGATTCACAGTAAGCATCCTGAACGATGTGTTGTGAATGTGTCGATTCAAACAAGATAGGTCTATGACCGGTCTCATCTGAATACTGTCCCTCTTTGGTACGAGAAAAAGTCTGGACGTGTAAACTGGGCAAGTTGGATTGACTGGGACAATGATATGCTTGGTGATCATTTCCTGGACTAGTGACTCCACCTATAAAGACACATGATTTATTTCTAGTGGTTAACATAAACGAGGTTGCCAGAGCCACCGCCAGGTTATGCCCTTGCGTACCACTGTCCGTGCCCAAGTCCGCCGGGGCCAAGCCAGGTGACACGCCCTAAAGGACCCAGTTCGTTGATTGGGCTTGTCCGGCGTAACTACCCTCGTATCCAACTCGCCCACGACAAGCCCCGGGAGTGAGAGAGTTTGTGATATGACTAGTTTTTTTATGGTGGTGGGGTAGAGTTATACGGCTGACTAGGTTTGGCAGAAGTCAATCCCTGACCTGATCTTTGTTTTGGTTGATGCTTATGCCATTTACCCGATTGTTTTCCCTGCTGATACTTGGGCGGGGTGCTTCCTTGTGCTGGAGGGGACTTATGGCTCTGAAAGGGCTTAGACCCACTAGGTTGGGGTTTAGCACTGCTCTTGGGCTTGGAATAAGGTTTCTTAAAGTGATCTTTCCTATCCTGGGAAGCACCCTGCTTGACAGTATCTACCATATTGAAGACTGTTTTCCAAGTGTTGGGGCAAAGTAAAGAGGGCGTCAACACTGGTGAAAGGATTACCCGGCGACCAATGTCTTCCGGCAGTTTCTTCACCATGTAGACTCGTAAGTCTTGATGTGCGCGAACGGCCTCCAACAAGGCTATCCTGACGTCGCCCAGAGATTGTATAGAGTTCTGTAGTAGGAGCCGGCGGGATAAGTCCGTGGCCTTCCTAACATCTGTGTCATTAATAGCATCAATTGTTCTAGTGAGGGACTGGGCTATTTGGCGACTTAGTAAGAACTGGGAGAAGAGCCTGAAAACTTTGTGTCTCAACTTAAAATCTCTGTCTAGATGTGCCGGGGGAGGCGTTGAAAACGGCTCCTGTAGGTCCCATAAAGCTAATTTAGGGGCGGCAAGAAAATAATAAATAGCAGGGGGAACTCCTCCGGCTTTTGTGATAGGCAATGAGAACCAACTAATGATTCTTTTGAGGTATTTGGTGGGAGGATTTTGACGTAATTGTAGCCGCAAACTGTTGCGCCTCAATCTCCCAGTCCACCCAAGGGGCCTTGGGTGGACTGCAGGACTGGATTGCAGGACTGGTCGCTCACCAGAAGTGTATCCAGTTCCGGCGTGAGCGTGGCTAGGACTTTAACCCTTGTCTAGCGGGGAGTCTGTGGCCGTTTTGGGCCTTTTCAGGCCATTCTGACTGCTATATCAACCATCAGAATGAAAGGAACTGTATTGTGCCAAAAACTAGGCAGAAATCGCTACACAATGACACCACATACAACTACGTAGCACTCGTGGAGCCCTGACAGTGTTACCTCAAAGATGGAAGTTTAGCTGATTTTGCTACATTGTTCACTTTTCTACTTAACTATTGGTCACACTGTCATCCACCCGTGCGGTGGGGGAACTGGAGTTAGTGTGGGCCGGGAGGCCACAGATGTCGGACGTATGGTTCATTACTGTTCCACCCATTTTCACTCGATCTTCACCCATTTTTCACCCGTTTTCTCCCAGTTTCTTTCACTCGACTTAAGTCAAGCGCCGCTAGTAAAGGGTTAATGTCGTTCATGCCGTCAGTCTTGGACCAATCCGCAAAAAGTCGTGCAGAGGAGGCACGAGGAATAGCCAGTGTAGGGGAATACACGAAATAGTCATAGGAATAAACATTGGGGATGGCTTTGACAGCAACATCCAAAATCTGACCCTGTGTGTATTTTGCCCTTAATTTTCTACTCTTATTCATCTGGATTACCCAGTCACTAGGGACTGGGAGCTCCCCCGCGATTGTCGTCTGTGCTATGGCTGGATTTTGTGCCATGATAGTCACCCATGAGCAATCGGGACCGTAAAGCAGAGGCATAGGGCTTTTCTTTATCGGTACCTTTTCTAAATAAGGGGGGTTAATGTCCGTAATTACACGCACGTTAGTGGTGGTTAAAGCCGGACTTTGCACACTACTAGTAGAAGCAGTAGGTTGAGTTAAGTTAGGTAGGGAGGGTGGCAAATTAGATGGAACAACGACTCTGGTTGGCACTAATGGCCGCACAACAGACCCAATTGGAGGAGCTCCCGGTATAGCTGTGGGAGTTTCCTGTGACTTAGGTGGAACATTATATTGTTGCATCATATTATGGAGAATGTAATCTAGGTCCTCCCTGGTGAAATACTGTTTCTGGGAACCCTTAGATGACTCAGACCCTACCTCTGACCCTTCCTCAACCGGCCCAGGCTGAGCTGAAGACAACTGTTCTACATCTTCCAGCTCTTGCTCTGTAACCTCCATCTCTTCCGGTTGTTGCCGGGATTCAGATGTAAACTGTTCACTACCTGGCCATACTAGGTCAGGGACGGAAGAGGGAATATTGTCAACATTGTCACTACCTCTATTATCCGCCGGGTATTGGTGCAAGGGCTGTGTTCGCACGGTCTCAGGGTGTCTCCACACACTGCGGCCTTGCTCTACATTAGGTTGTGAATCAGGGATAAATTGAGAACTGACTTAATTGTAAACCCGTATCATAGCCATGTGGCTCACTCACTGTGTAACCCCCATACTGTTCAGCAAGAACTCTTTGAGACACTATAGGAGCCCGGCTGCGTGTAGTATTTAACTTTGGGATAGCAAAATTCACATTATGGTCCACACATCTATCATTAGCCCCGTCCCTGGGAGTTGACTCAGCTCCCTCCGTCCCTACCTCGGAACTGCCAGATTGGACATTAGCCATGGTAGAGGTAGGGGCGGAGGGCGATGGATGCGACCCCGCGAGCACGTCGCCTCCTTGCGGGAATGTTTATGACCCTTCCCCTCTGACTGTCTGTCACTAGACGCCGCCGCGGTTTTCCGCCTCTTGAGCGACCTGGAAGCCTCTGTGGACGACTTGTAGGACCGCTTGAGCGGCGATCTGGACCGGGACCTGGAACGGTCCTCTTTCGGTGATGTAGATCACGCTCTCTTTTCGGGAGGGAGGGGGAGGGAGGGAGGAGGGGGGGGGGGTTGCCCTACTTGAGTCACTATTGTCACTACTGCTCACTATTTCTTTAGAGAGAATTTTGGGCTTATGTTTTACTTTAGAGCTGGGCCGAAAAGGGGGAGTTTTAACAACTGGCAATTTAATTACTAATTGGTCCCAGAGTGCCTCATCATCACAATAGAGGGCTTTATGAGCAATGTCTTTTGAATAAGAATTAAAAGTGTTTTTAACTTCTTGTATTGCAACTAGACATGATTGATCTCTTTGATTTAATAATCCATTCCTCAGGTCTGTGCATACTCCGCACCTCTTTGAAACCCAGACTCCCCTGGACCTATCGAGGCACTTAACACATTTTACAAATAGTTTATGGTAAAAGACCGGGATGTTAGAACAAGTTGGGGTAGAGCATAACGTGACTAAGGGCATGATGGAGACTTAACGACCCCCCCTGCCGGGATCGGCCACTCCCCCTGGTGTCCGGTGCCCGTACAGATGTGTTATGATCTGGAAAGAAGATTTCCAGGAATCAATGCTGATAAGGATAAACCGAGACATTTACGTATCATTACACCCCCAAATACGCTGGAAAATTAGACGTAGCTACACCGCTACTCTAATCTTCCTTCACACTTGTTTTCGAAAAGATCTCGGAGATCCTTTCTCGGTTTGTACTGCTTACCTGTGACTACAGTAACTGTCACTGACCCATATTTTAGATAATTCCTTTTGGATATAAATGAACTAACACAACGTCTCCCATGACCTGATAGTTAATTACCCCTCTGGACTTTTCCGCCGGGCGGATTTAAAGTCATGTCATACCGCGTGAGGCTCTCTGTATAGGGAGTTCTCTCGGTCGGGCCGAGATCACCCCCTTAGGAATCTGCATTTCCGCCGGGAGTCTAGTGGTACTCCAGACCACGCCGCGATCCTTGGATCTATTCCCTGACTGCCTGCAAGGCAAGCCTCTGGCATCAATACCTGGTAAAGATCGCCAGAGGGAAAACCAAGCTAATTTAAGAGTATTGACTTGTCCGGGCAAGGCAACTACTCTCAAAAAACTACTCGCATAAGTCAGAACGTCTCCTGACACCTTCCAAACATGTATAATAAACACCACATAAAAGCAAAGGTCACATCTTAGGGCTAAAACATAATAATCAAGCAATTAATAATAACTCATAGCCTACTAAGAATACCCCTAATGAGGCTGGCCACGAGGCTCAAGGTAGATATTTCGACGAATAATACACCCTTACCTCCCAAGAAGACACAGCAGCAGCAGCACGCAAGGCGCCCCAAGCCAAAAGGGGAAAACAGCAAACTTGGATTCTGGAAAGTTCCCCACCATGTAGGACAACTCTTATACCAGCACGTCTGCTATAAAAGCAAAAATCAAAAATAAAATGCTACACCATCATATGGAGAGCTAGTAACATAGTTAGGCGGATATATAGCCTCCTAAATAACCAGGTTATAGCAAAGCTAAAGCGCAGAAACAAAAACAAAAACACATGGTGCGCGTGTCCAATGCGGACCGACAGAGGCGCCTACACACAAGTACCCTATTTTAATTGGTGATGGCCTGGTCTATCAGAGTGAGAACTGAGCGATCTCTACCATACTCATAGCTTACTCTGACTGTTCCTTTTACTTACATATTTTCTAGATCTCTAGATCTCAAGAGTCTCTTCCGTGGATTGACCTCCCAATCTACCAAGACTGGAAGCCAAAGCGTCACATTTTTCCTTTGCCCCTCAACTTTCTCTTCATAATTGCTGAGGGGCACAGGGCCCTGGGTGGGGCTTTGGTTTCCCGGGCGTTTCCGCACCCTCCTCAGTTCCCCGCCATGGAGTGGCTTCGGTCACCCAGGCTTTATTGTGGTCGGCAGGGAGGATT
This sequence comes from Paralithodes platypus, assembly GCA_032716605.1. Classification (NCBI taxonomy): domain Eukaryota; kingdom Metazoa; phylum Arthropoda; class Malacostraca; order Decapoda; family Lithodidae; genus Paralithodes; species Paralithodes platypus. Next base: position 50,722,445 of record CM064498.1, read on the forward strand.
CTGTGGGGGCGCTCAGTTATGGCCTTGGCCTTGCTCGGGGCCTTGGGGCTGTTCGGCCAGGCAGCTTGGGGAACAATAACAACAACAACAACCCTATTTTAACACTTCCTGTGGAAGTACCAATGGGGCTGACCGTCCTGGCTAATCTTAACCTATTCTATAACATCTCAGATAAATACAAATGAGCAAAAGACTCACTAGAGGTGAATGAATGTCGAATGAAGCGGAGGACAGGTTAGGCACACCTTGTCAGGACGGCCACAGGGGAAAGAAGGAGGAATGGCGTTGCCTGGTTCAGCGTCTCGGATAGAATCCACAGAAAGACATCCACGAAGTTGGAAAGCTTTATTATAACAATTCTTTGGAAAGTTTTATTATAACAATTCTTTGGAAAGCTTTATTATAACAATTCTTAAGTTAATTTTTCTTTTTTCTTTTTTACAAAGTTTTTTCGTAGTGAGTACCCAATCATAAAGACGATTCCATAAGAGAATGAGCGTTGATCTTATGATGTTGGCACTCTTTCCCCTGTGGCGGGTGTTTCAAACAGGCTGACCGCGGGTGTACGAAAGAGAGCTATTACTTAGTAGGCATATCATCAATGATGGAGGGGTCACTAATAAATACAGCATTTTTACACCACTCTTCAACCGCAATCCGGGTATTGTGGAGTAAATTCGCGTTTTAGGACTTTGAGTACCTTTTGGACCCCTCGACACGGATTAGGGTAAACACGGACTGAGGATATGTGTATTGGGGTGACTGACTGTATATGGATACATTCAGATGTATGCACTGTGTGTGTGTGTGTATGTACAGAACATGCAGTGTAAGTGCATGTATTGGTACGTACATGCACATGTACTGTGCAAGCACACAGCACGGTTGCATGTATTTAGTTTAATTAAGCCTACAATAATGCAGTTAAATATAAGTCAGCACACCTGTATGTATTTCTCACATGTATATTTTCAGACTCTGGCTGCAATTCTAAATAAACCGTTTATTATTATTATTATTATATTTACCAGTGGGTTCTCTGTCAATGACGTGATAGCCTATATGTAGTATATGGCCTCTTCCAGGTCTCTAAGAGCCTGGTTTGATCTTCCAACTGTCGGTCGAGAATCATAACACTCCTAGGGGGTACCCTTTAATAGTTCCTAAGGAACGTCATTGTTGCGGAAGCCGCTAGAAAATAAAAAATAAAATAAAAACAATAATAAAAAAATAAGTTTGAACAGCGCGCCAGTTTTGCTATCCGTCAACCATTTTGTTCTCGCAGCTTCCCATACGCAGTCGTCAAAAATCGCCATCTTGCGCTCTTTTTTCTCTCTCGGCCGACACCTAGCGCGACTGGACGTGTGCCCCACTTCCCTCCCTCGCTAGTGGTTTCTCTGCACGTGTCCCTAGTGAGTCAATACAGTATTGCATATTTATAGAGCTCATGTGAACTAGGAATGTGTTTTACTATATCTTTATGCCCATAGTGCTAGAGGATGTGGGGACACCGCGCTAGTGTCAGCCATGCTTTTAGGATGCCACGCCATCTGTGTTGTGATTTCTCATTCTCTATTTTAGGATGTTATTATTCCAGTTCTCAGGTTATGTGTTTGTATTTCAACAATATTTATGAATTTAGGTCTTAGGCAAGTGCTTTTGATTGGGCTTAGGCTACGAATTTGTAGAATTTGTGTTCCATGTGTTGTTGTTGTTGTTGTTGTTGTTCCCCAAGCTGCCTGGCCGAACAGCCCCAAGGCCCCGAGCAGGCCAAGGCCATAACCGTGCGCCCCCACAGAACCCTCACTGCCGACCACAATAAAGCCTGGGTGACCGAAGCCACTCCATGGCGGGGAGCTGAGGAGGTTGCGGAAACGCCCAGGAAACCAAAGCCCCACCCAGGGCCCTGTGCCCCTCAGCAATTATGAAGAGAAAGTTGAGGGGCAAAGGAAAAAAAAAAAAAAAAAAAAAAAAAGTTTGATAGGAGTTTAGTTTTGGTGGCTCTTAAGGGCGATGCAGGCGGTGGTTCCGCCCGTTAATTGCCCTGTCCTATGGAGAGCATGAGAATCGTCACTTTACATACAGGATACAAGCCCCATATCCCGTAAAAACTTACAGAGCTGGTGGACGACATCCCTTCTGGCTGCGTCGTCCCCCCCAATAGCCTTGGTAACGTGATGTCATGGACTCCCAATAGGCGTAGGCGGTCCCGTAGATAAAGGCGATGGGAGTAGTGCGGGCAGTGGGCCAGCACATGCACAATCGTCTCAGACTGACCATACCCCCTGCAGTCCGGATTACGTACCAAACCCAGCTTGTGGAGGTGAGCTGACAACCGCATTCTCAAGAGAGCCACATCATACGGACAGAGGAGATGGCGGGCCCACATTTTGTTATTTATAAATGTAACAAAATGGACTTCTCCCATTAATCTTTGCATCCTTGACTATGACACCATATTGTGTATTCACTAATTAATTTGTGACAGTCATCAGGGATTACTTTCTCTCTAATGATGGAGTTAATTAGTCTGTCACTATTTTGTAACACCAGTTGCACTGTACTTTTAAACTGGGGGATTCTCAAACTCCTATGGTTGAGGCTACAAACTTGGGCCATGGACCCTGGGTAGACTTGGCCAAGGAGGCCAATAAATTCGCTCTAGGATGCGTAGACTTTGCTCCACATAAATTACCTAGTGAAGATCCCCATTTTGCATCACTTTATGTCTATCAGTCATATTCACTTCCCACAGCCTTTAGGCAATTCCTTCGAGGTCCAAAGATTGTTTGTAAACTTCAATCTGAACTTTTATTAACTATCCCTACTCAAAATATGATTGACAAGGACTTCAAATTCAGACAAGAACAAGACAAAAAACACATTGCACAAAGCACTTTGGCAACAGGGTACTGGAGATGGTGGACAAGTTTTGCTACTTGGGTGATACCAATCTGCCGTTGGTGGGGCTGAGGCCGCCACTATAGCCAGAATAAGATGCGGCTGGGAAATGTTAGAACTTTTCCCACTACTCACCTTGAGAAGATTCCCTCTCCCCTTGAAGGGAAAGGTATACGCATTATGTGTTAGAAGCGCAATGACATATACTTCAGAAACGTGGCCTGTCAAAGCGGATGATATCAACAGAATAGAACGCAATGAGATGAGAATGGTGAGATGGATGTGTGGTGCCAAACTGCAAGATAGGATATCAAGTAAGGAGCTAAGGAGAAGGTTAGGTATCAAGAGTATCAGTGATGTGATACGTACTAGCAGGCTTGGATGGTTTGGACACGTGGAGAGGATGGATGAACAAAGCTGGGTGAAAAGATTCAGGTCCTTTAATGTGGAGGGAGCTCCACCTAGGAGCGGACCAAGAAAGACGTGCGATCGGACTTTGCGGTCTGATCTTAAATCAAAGAGCCTGACAAGTGAGGCAGCTTTTAACAGGGTTGCCTGGAACGCCGCCATTAGAATGTGAGACCAGAACCGCATTTTGTGTGGAACACTCGGTCTTTAAATTTGTGTAGTATTGCCTCCTTTCCAGTTTTCTGTTGACTAAACAAATGGACCAGTCTATGAGGGGCATGGCAGATTCTATTGAAAATAAACACTCTCGTGCTGCCTTACAGCCAATTCTCTCATGACCACAGGGGAGTTACGTCTAGCCTTCTTGGAAGCTGCCCGTGCTAGACAGGAGCTTGGAATTTACCTCACCAAAAACCTCCCTAAAGGTATAAGAACCTGGGTCCTTACATCACCACTATACACTAATCGTCTTATGACTCAAGACACTTGGCGTGATGTTCATGCCTTACTTTTGACCCCAGATGTCAACACTTACAGATCTAACTTTCTTAAACAGAAGTTCCTCCGACAGGCTAAAGGGCAACCTCGTTGCAAGATGTTCCCCCTCTGTGGGTGGAATGGTATGTACTGTGAGAGTGAAGAGAACCCTCGCCCATGACTCCTTTGAAAGAAGCCGCGCCCTCTAGCCTGTCTGAGGGACTTCTGTTTAACCCTTCCTCCCCGGGCTGGCCTTCTAAATGACGGCACTCCTATCTGGGCGATCTGGCCAAATAACGTTGTAATAGGCCTAGGCCTATTTTTTTTATTTTAACTGCTAGAGAATTCACACACATCTCGAAATGTAGCCCTTACTTGTATCTGTAGACTGACATTGAGTAGAGCTCTCTAGGTCAACCGGTTCAGTTGTGAGACTATTTCCGTGGAGAGAGTTTTGATGCGGTTTTAGCAATATCGAACACTTACAATAACTAATTTACGTTCTACCAAACAACAACAAAGGTCTGACTTCTTCTTCTTCTTGTTTTTGAAGCTGTGCGTCGCTCCAACCGGCTTTGTATACAAACGTTTTGCCGCATGGCTTTCAAACCACGCTTAACCCTTGGGATCCGGGAGGCCTCATATGAGGCAAAATGGTCGGCTAAAAATCGCCGCTATACTCATCAGAACTCGGCAACCACGCGTTGTAGCGACGTCATCTCTACGGCATTCTACAGAAAACAAAAAGTTCTACAATTTGCAAAAACATTGACTGCTCTAGGTGGTCTCAATCAGTAGCTACTGAATTATGAAGTTGATTTTACCAACTGGAGTGAGGAGAAGAGGGAGGGGAGTGAAAGGTACAGCATGGTGGACAGAAGAGGTAAGAATAGCTGTGGAAGAAAAGAAGAAAGCATATAGAGAGTGGTTGGGTAGTAGAGGGAATGAAGATTCCGAGAGACAGAAACGAGCGAGGTACGTGGAGAGTAAGAGGGTGGTGAAGAGAGTAGTGAAGGAAAGTAAGAGAAGAGTAGATGAGGAATTTGGAAGGAATCAGAGTGTAAAATGGAGGGAGAGTAAGAAACTGTTCTGGAAAGAAGTCAAGAAAGTTAGGGAAGGTAGCAAGGGAAACAGTAAGGGTGTGAAAGATAAGAATGGGAGAATGCTAGCCGAGAAGCAAGAGAGAGTCGAAAGATGGAGGGAGTACTTCAGTGAGTTGCTAAATGAAAGGAATGAAGAGCCAGCAAACATAGCTGGATATGGTATGGGAGGGAGAAGAAGAGAAGTAGTGGAGGAGGAGGTGGGGATCAGGAGGTCAGAAGTGTGGGAAGCCATGAAAAGAGTGAAGTTGGGGAAAGCACCAGGAACAGATGGAGTGTGTGGGGAAATGTTGAGGTATGGTGGTGAGATAGTGATAGAATGGGTATGGAAAATGTGCAAACTAGCATGGGAGAAGGGGAGTGCACCCGATGACTGGAAGACTGGCATAATAGTCCCCCTATATAAGGGCAAAGGGGAAAGAGGAGTGTGTGGTAACCACCGAGGAATATGTCTTCTAAGCGTAGTAGGGAAGGTATACAGTAGGGTAGTGATTGAGAGAGTAAGAGTGAGAACGGAGAAATGGATAGGCGACGAGCAGGGAGGTTTTAGGAAGGGAAGAGGATGTGTAGATCAGATTTTTACCCTGAATTGTGTTGTGGAGAAGTATCTGGAGAAGAAACAAAAGGTGTATGTTGCCTTTATGGACTTGGAGAAGGCCTATGACAGAGTGGATAGAGAAGGTTTGTGGAAAGTACTTAGAATATACGGAGTAGAGGGCAAGTTGCTGAAAGCAGTGAAGAGCATGTATGAGGGTGCAAAGGCGGCAGTACGTGTGGAGAGTGAGCAGAGCGAGTTCTTTGACCTGAATGTTGGTTTGAAACAGGGGTGTGTGATGTCCCCGTGGTTGTTTACTGTATATATGGATGGAGTTATGAAAGAAATACTATCAAGAGCAGTGGATGTTGGTGTATCGCTGAAAAGGGAGGGAATTGAGTGGAAGCTACCTATACTGCTGTTTGCGGATGATACAGTTCTGATGAGTGATAATGAATGGGAGTTGCAGGGTCTGGTAAATGAGTTTGGAACAGTGTGCGAAAAACGGAATTTGAAGGTAAATACGGGGAAGAGCAAGGTTATGGTCTTCGAAAGGGGTGAAGTCACAGAGTGTGAGGTGAAGCTGAACGGTCAGGCTATGGAGATCGTCAACTCTTTTAAGTATCTGGGCAGTGTGTTGAGTAAAGATGGGACTATGGATGAAGAGGTGCGGGAGAGGGTACAACAGGGGAAGAGGGTTGTAGGAACGCTAAAAGCAGTAACAAGAAATAGGGTGGTCAGTATGGAAGTGAAGAAGTCCTTGCATGACAGTGTGGTAATCCCGACACTGACTTACGGAAGCGAAGCATGGACGTTGGTTGAGAGACTCAGACCAAGAGTGAGAGCAGTGGAAATGAATTACTTAAGGAGTGCGTGCGGAGTTACATGGAGGGATAGACAGACTAATGAGGAAGTAAGAAGGAGGTGTGGTGTGGAGGTAGATGTGCTGGAAAGTGTGAAAAGGAACAACTTGAGATGGTTCGGCCATATGGAACGTATGGAAAGCGAGAGAATGACTAAGAGGGTGTACGAGAGCGAGGTGGAGGGACAGAGGGGGAGAGGTAGACCGAATATGAGGTGGAAGGATGGAGTGAGGAACTACATGAACGAAGGCGGTGCTGGTTGGGGGGAGGGGCGTCGACTGACTGGGGACAGAGGTGCATGGGGGCGGTTCGTTCGTGGCCACCCCTTCGGGGATCACGGCGTCAGGCAATAGATAGATAGATAGATTTTACCAACATTTATATGAGGCCCCCCGGATCCCATGGGTTAATAGGCATTTTAAAAGGACACCCTGACTCCTGCCCTTCGCATGGGGTGTCATTTTAAAATGACACCCGGGCAGGAAGGGTTAAGAAAGTTAGGACATCACGCCAAGTGTCTTGAGTCATAAGACGATTAGTGTATAGAGCTAGTACGGCACCGATACCTGTTAAAGATACGTCTGTATATAAGCGGAATGGTTGATTGTAATCTGGGAAAGCTACTATTGGAGCTGAAGTGTGTTAAATGCATTCAGGTGGGCCTCGGTCCATACTAATTTCTCATCTTTATACGTCAACTCATGTAAGGATTTGGCAATGGATGCGAAGCCTTTCACGAAACGCCTGTAGTAGGAGGCTAAACCGAGGAAAGATCGTAGGCCTTTAACCCTTCCCGCCCGGGCAGCATTTTAAAATGACACCGCGACAGCTAGGCAGGAGCCCGGGGGACCCCTTGAAATCCGTAAGCTTGAAAGCCTATTAAGCTTGTTTTGAAAGCCGCACGTCCGACGTATGTAAACACAGCTGGTCGGAGGCGACACGCGCACCTCCGAAAGCAAGCAGACGTCGGAGCTTTGTTGTTGTGTGGTCTGCTAAGACAGATTTAGTGATGAAAAGTGTGTCATATTGCTAACATCGCCTCTAAACTCTGTCCACGGAAATCGTCATCACAACTGAACCAGTTGACTTAAAGAGCTCTACTCAATGCCAGTCGACAGATTGGGAACCGTAGTATGTTTAGAGATGCGTGAACATTTTCTAGCAGTTAAAATAACAAAGATATGGGTAGCCTATTAAATACATTTTTCGGCCATATCACCCGGATCTCAACAACGTCCTTAGGAGGGCGAGCCCGTGCCAGAAGGGTTAACTGATTGCGGTGGTTGAATTTTCCGGATCGCAGTAAGTTTGTCCGGATCAGGTGAAATGCCATGTTTCGAGAGTATGTGGCCTAAGTAAGGAATGGAGTCTTGTGCCAGGGTACATTTGGAAGGTTTTAATTTTAACCCGGCTCGACGCATTCGCGAAAAAACTTCGGTGAGGCGGGCTAGATGCTCTTCCCATGAATTGGCAAAAACGATGACTTCGTCTAGATACGTTAGGAATGTTTCCCAGGCGAGGCCTTGCAAGACAGAATCCATTAATCTTCCATATTGTCAGCTATTAGGACTAAATCATCTGCATAAAACAGTTCCCACGGGAGTCCGCCTCTAAAAACTCAAGACAGTGCCTCCAGGACCATAATAAAGAGGAGGGGGCTTAACACTGAACCCTGATGAACTCCAACACATACTGTAAACTCATCACTCAGTACACCTTTCACCCTCACCGCAGTTTGCGAATCCTCATACATCTTCATTATCACACGCACCAGCCACTCCTCCACACTAAGTTTCCTCATAGCCCACTGCACAACATCTCTAGGCACATTGTCAAAGGCCTTCTCCAGGTCTACAAACACAAAGTAAAGATCCCTGCCTTTTATAGTATCTTTCCTGTATCTGCCTGACTATGAAGATAGCATCGGTTGTACCACGTCCTGGCATAAAACCAAACTGCATATCATCAATGGAGATCCTTTTATTTGCCTGATCAAACCCTCAAAGACTCTCACAGACCTTCATGATTTGGTCAAGCATTTTCAGGCCCCTGTAATTACCTCTAGCTAGCGCATCCCCTTTTCCTTTGAATATATTTACTATTACACTTTTTTGCTAATCCTCAGGGATTTTCTCATCTTTAATAATGGCGTTTATCAACTCAATGACAAAGTTGACACCAGTCCCCCCTGAGACTTTTATCATCTCAGCGACAATGTCAGAACACCCTGGAGCTTTAGTCCTTCATTTTATTGATTGCGTCGCTCACTACAGCTGGTGCTATCAAAGGAGGGGGTCCAGATATTGGTTTTTCGATACTAAGCTGTTCCTTATCCCATTCAAACTCTACAGTTAGGAATCGTTCATAGTGTGCCTTCCATGCTTCTCTGATTTCATTTTCTGCATACACAATCTTCCCATTATTGTTTCTAACACACTGTTCACCTATAATATCCCTACTGTAATTTTTAACTCGCCTAGCTAGGTTGAAGATCCCATTGGGATTGTCAGTGTTACACACTTGTTCGAGGACCAGGTCCTTAATGCCTTTTTTTAGCATTGTCAATAACTCTTTTGGCAGTTCATTTAGCTGCCTGGTATTCCTCCTTGCTGCCTACCTTCTTCCATGCTTTGAAGCATCTCCTTTTCTCTTTCACAGCATGTTCTACCTCATCGTTTCACCACCAGGAGGTCTTATTCATGGGGTGACCCTTTGTTTTCCCACAGACTTTATCAGTGGCAGCAAGAAGGCTATGCTTAAGAAAATTCCATTGACTACAGTATTTAAATCGCTACATCGTTTCCTTATTTCTATTAATTTCCTCCAGTTCACTTTAAAACCTATCTCTGACTTCCTTGTTCTTCAGCAGCCACACTTTCCTTTTGGGCATGTATACCTTCTTGCGCTTAGGATCTCTGTATAAGCTTATGACGCACACCAGTAGCTTATGTTGGGGGATACATTCTTCGCTCGGGATGACCTTTACATCCCGAACCAGTTTCCAGTCTTTCCTGTTAACCAAGAAGTAATCTATCTGGCTACTGGAGACCCCAGAGTTATATGTGACCAGATGGCTCTGTCTTTTCTTGAACTTCGTGTTACACACAACCATGTTGAGTGCAACGCAGGACTCCAGTATATATTCGCTTTCCAGATTCCTCCTTCTGTAACCATTTCCTCCATGCACTCTATAATGTCCCTGCCCTTTATAGACATTTCTCAACCTATAATAAGTTAAACTATTGATATGTACGGTATAAAGTCTAGACATTTATCTACGTAAATGTATATAAGCTATTGATACGGCCTGTACATTAATTTACCTGACAGAAGTAAGTGTTCTTAAGATTCAAAAGATCATTATCTTATAAGGACTATATTCATTTGGGAGTTTTTGGGTTTTTCACCTTTATAAAAGAGTCTGCCGTATCATTCGAACCAATTAACAGCTCACAGTAATTTTTGCTTCACCACCCATCTGCTTCGAATAACTTAGTTTGATCAGAAAATAATTTGAATTTTATCAGAAGTTACTTGTGCAGCTTTTGACATTTGGAAGCGAGTTCTCATCTAGCAACGGCAACGGAATCTCTTAACCCGGAGTGTGGTGGTGGTATAAGGTGGTAATATCGGGATTTCAACCATTGCATCACGAACTATGTAACACATCGCTGCTTCTGTCAGGTTTTTATAGTTCTGTGTTTAGGTTTAAGTGTAATATTGCTAGAATATTTGTGTTGTGAAGAAGACCTATTTTTCGTTAACTATTTACTTAATATAAATATGGCTTAATTTTGTTCATACATATTATTTAATATTTAAATATATACTTGCTTTGATTAGTCTTTAAAATTAATTCTTTGTTAGTTTAATTTTGGTATTAATTCACTAAACTTTAATTTGTTTTTACTTGTATAACTATGGGTTTACTTTTGTATTAATAAACTAAACTTTATGAATTTGTTTTTACTTATCTATATTATTAAATCAGTTCGTGTGTCTGTTTGTCTGTGTGTTCTTAATAGGCGGCCTCAGTTTTGGACCTGGGGAGCTGAAACTTTGCATGTGGGTGTCAATTGACCTGGGTCAGGTCATAGAGGGGGCAAGGCCACGATCGGAGGTCGTTTCGAGGCCGAAATTGAAAAAAAAAAAAATGAAAAAAAAATGTCCGTTTGGGGCAGAAGGAGGCCTCCGGTCGAAAAGGTGTATGGAACGAAAGTTGTTCGGAGACCCCCAAAATGGGAATACGGATGAGGTCAGATCCAAAATCGGAGGTCATTTAGCGGCCGAAATCGAGGTCGCCGTTTAACCCTTCCTACCCTGGCAGCCTTTCTTAATGACGGAGGCTGTATCCGGGCGATCTGGCTGAAAACACAACAAAAGTAAACTAAGGCTAATCTCGCTTAACCCTTAATTAGCGGCGAGCAACATAAGTCGAGTTAAATAAAGCTGGACTATGTGGCGGCGCTCGACATAGGTCGAGTGGCAATTTCAGCACGTAATGTTGCTGAGAGAGAGAGACAAGTGGTGGCAGGAGAGTAGCGAGCGTATGACTGCTCCAGACCACCGCGGCGAACATACTGACACGAATCCCAGCTCCCTCCTCCCTCTCTCACTCGCTATATAAGGAATTGTATCGGGAAAGTGGCTAATTACATGCTTTTTGCACTCGCGTTGCACGGTTATTGCAAGAAAACTAGCCATCATAAAAGGATCGTTATGGTGTCATTCGAAAGCTCTGTTTATGCCCTTTCAGGGATAGATACTTGTTTTACGTTCTGGGTCTTATTTAGGCATGAAAATGATCACGTAAACAGCCCTATTTTGGCTAAAAACACCCCGCTGGGCGGTACATATAAATAAACCGCATAGGCCGCTCTTAAGGTGTTAATATACTACCTACAATAATCAAACATATGCCAAAATGGGCGCCTTACCTTCCTGCGTAGAATGGCGTTGAGTAGAGCTTTCTAGCTCAAGTAGTTCAGGAGTTATGGTGATGGAAGTGGAGGTAACTTTTGCCGCGTATTTACCTCGCCGCGTCCGAACGCTCACCCGCGGCCCAGGCTACGACGAACGTTTTGACTCGTCGCTCTACCTTGAATTATGGCGGGAAGCGATTTTTTAGTGTTTATTATGCCATATATTATTGTTATGATATTTTCACTCAATAAATATATTTTTCTGAAGTAATTTGTGTCTCTGTCACTTATACTTAGTTTTATTGTTATTATTATAGTAGTTATGATTATTTATACTGGACTATGGTAATTGATAGTGTCATTTTCACTTATTTATTGTTAGGAATATATACTTTAGTGTCACTTTCACTTGTTCATATTGTTCTGAAGGCACTTATTATTACTTATGTGTGTCTCTTTCACTTAGACTTAGTTTTATAGTCATTATTATAGTAGTTATGATTATTTATACTGGACTATGGTAATTGATAGTGTAATTTTCACTTCTTTATTGTTAGGAATATATATTTTAGTGTCACTTTCACTTGTTCATATTGTTCTGAAGGCACTTATTATTACTTATGTGTCTCTTTCACTTATACTTAGTTATATTATTATTATTGAGTGTCACTATCACTGTCACTTACACTTCAATAGTTTGCCAGAGTGTGGAAATCATTGAAGCAGGTGCCGGCACACAGTCCCACCTGACACTCGAGGCATTGCCAAGTGGTTTTTGTGGGTTTGCTTGGTCGTCGAGTTGTGCGGCTGCACACATAGCACCTCTTCTGCATCCTTATTCGGCTGTTAGGACCCTGGAAAGGAAGGGCGACGAGCTGGTGCTTTCTGATGAAGTCGGCACACCCTATTCTGTCCATCATGCCTGGTCCTTGTAGTGGCCTCCCTGGTGTACCCGCATGTTTTACCAGGAGCTCATGTATCAGCTGCTTTTGGAAGGTCCTCAGGCTCTTGTACTTGATGACTGGACACCTCAAAGGGTAGATGTTGTACGCGTTGAGGACAGACATATCTACTGTATGCAGGACAAACTTCTTGTACCACCTGCAAGATGTTCGCAGGCAGTCTATGAAGCCCATCTGCATGTCGGACTTGTCGACGAGGCGCATGTTCAGGTTATAGTCCAGAGCAGCAGCTGGTTTTGTGATAGGGTTCTTAGTTTTTCGGTCCACCTTCCCTGTGGGGACCATCTCTGCTTTGTGGCATGTGGTGAGGAGGTTGACCTTGCGCTGGTCATGCCAGTGGATGGAGAGGATGGGGCCACTCTTCTTATGGAAGATGTCCGTCTTCTTAGTTTTTGTTGGGTAGGCTGGCATGCCCTTCCTCTTCCCCTTCAATGTGCCGACAGTTCCGGTCTTGCGGTCATGGAGGTACTTGGCGAGGATAGGCGACGTGTAATAATTGTCGGTATAGAGGACGTGGTTGTCATGGAAGTACCTCTCCATCATCCTCTTTACCACAGCGCCGCCAAAACCAATGAGGGGGTCAATCTCCACCTCACCACCCTTGCCACTGTAGACTATAAAGTCGAGCACATATCCCGCCTTGCAGTCGCAGAGGACGAAGAGCTTGATGCCGAAGCGGTGTCTCTTTGACGGGATATACTGTCGGAAGTGCAGCCTACCACGGAACAGGACCAGAGACTCGTCGATGCACAGCTTCTGAAATGGAATCAGGTAGGTGGAAAACCTATGACGTATCATGTCATACAGTTGCCTGATCTTCCAGAGTGTGTCGGGCTCGTGGACATGCATGTTATTTGTCAGGTGGAAATATGAGAGGATGTCGAAGTAACTATCCCTTGACATGAATTTGCCAAATGCTGGAGTCGTTGTGAGGTCGCCAGTTATCCAGTAGTCTGCCAGAACGTGCTTCTTTATGTGTGTCATCAGCATTGTGAGTGCCAAGAACACATATAATTCTGCCACAGTGAGAGCTCTCCATGCCACCATCTTTGCACTTGTCTTCCTGCCAAGAAAGTTTGAACAGATAGCCTGGTGGTGATTTGACTCTTTGACAAGGTATTCCATGACTTCATTGTCGTAGAAGCCACAGAAAAGTTCACTGGGGGTGGCATTTGGGCCACAGGGATATGCTGGTGACACCCCAGAACCCTGTTGTACCTCGTCAAAGGCAGGAAAATCTGGCACAAAATCCGCCCCATCTGACGAGGCAGGACGAGGACGTGGAGCTGCAGCAGGCACACGCCCTGGCACACGCCCTTGGCCACGCGGATGCCCAGGCGGACGCCCTGCACGCCCACGCCCAGGCCCAGGCCCAGGGGCAGCGGCGTCGGCAGGCTGACCACGTCCACGACCTCGAGGTCCTTTGACTCTTCTTGTCGGGACTCCCTCTTCCTCTTCCTCTTCCTCTTCGTTTTCCTCCTCCTCAGGCGACGTCAGGTCATCTGGGGCAATGTCGGGGTCGTCAGCAGCCTCTTCAGGAGTCAACTCTGGTGAAGAATAGACCGGGCGTCGGCGGCGTGGGGCTGCGGGAGGTTGAGCAATGGGAGCCTCGGCCTCGGGAGTTGGGCTCCTTTTGCGGCTAGCCGGGGACTTTTCCGCAGGAAATAATGACCTACGATGCAGGGCCTGTGGTGACACACTGCGGGAGGCCAATGGCGCACTTGTAGAGGCCCTTTGGTCATCTTGAGGGACAGATGAAGGTGAGGGCTGTGGGTGGCCCTCCCGGCGTCCCGGGTCAAGGCGTCGTGACAAAGGAATGCGGGTGGTTGCTAGGCCTGGGTCGGCGTCACTCTCACTATCTACGCCTTCCCTCACTTTTTCTGCCTCCCTGCGTGCTTTCTTGGCTGCACTTTTCCCTAAAGACTGTTTATAGAAGTATTTACCCACTTTCAAGGGCGTACGGGCAGGCAAAGGGGAAGGTCCTGGCGTAGGGCTAAGGCTAGGCCTAGGCCTACCCTGACCTACGAAACTAGGCGAAGGGGTTGGCTCTAGCACACTTGGTACTTCAATAGCACCTTCCTCCACCACTTCCACATCAGGATCATCACTACTATCACCCCCCTCAAATAAATCAACATTGTCATCAGCACCAAATCCCACAAAATCGTCAATTTCGCTCCCACTTCTACTCTGAATATAGAGGTTTTTGTCCACAGAGCTTTCACCACTGCTCAAATCCTGGTTGAAAAGTTCACGGTGTATTGCACTGTCACTTAGCAAACGTTTCACTTTCCTTACTTTCCTTTTCTTCTCGGTTGGCAGAGGCATAGATGTTGCAAGCCCTCTCTGGGCTTAACACTAATAAGGCGTACGGTCCGGACGGTGTTCCTCCTGTTGTTCTCAAAAACTGTGCTTCCGTGCTGACTCCCTGCCTAGGCAAACTCTTTCGTCTCTGTCTATCCTCTAACGTCTTCCCTTCATGCTGGAAGTTTGCTCACATTCAACCTGTCCCAAAGAAGGGTGACCGCTCTCAACCCTCCAACTATCGTCCAATTGCTCTTATCTCTTGTCTTTCTAAAGTTTTTGAAACTATTCTTGCTTCCAAATTTCTTAAGCATTTCTCTTCTCATAATCTGCTCTCAGATCGCCAGTATGGCTTCCTTAAGGGTCGCTCTACTGGTGATCTTCTTTCATATCTTACTAACTCTTGGTCATCCTCCTTTCGGGACTTCGGTGAGACTTTTTCTATTGCACTAGACATATCGAAAGCCTTCGATAGAGTCTGGCATAAATCTTTAATTTCTAAACTACCCTCCTTCGGTTTCTATCCCTCCATCTGTGCCTTTGTCTCTAATTTCCTTTCCGGCCGTTCCATAGCCGCGGTTGTGGACGGCCATTGTTCACTTCCTCACCCTATAAACTCCGGTGTTCCTCAGGGCTCTGTCCTATCTCCTATTCTCTTTCTAATTTTTATAAATGATCTCCTTAACTGTACCTTAATTCCCATCCATTCATACGCAGACGACTCAACCTTGCACTACTCCATTAGTTTTTCAGAACGCCCCAGCCAGCAATCCCTCAACGACAAACGTAATGAAGCCATAGAACTCTTAAATTCTGATCTAAATACTATTTCCAATTGGGGCAGAGAAAACCTTGTTAACTTTAATGCTTCCAAAACCCAATTTCTCCATCTATCTACCCGTCAGGATCTCCCAACGGACTATCCCTTATTCTTCAACAATACAAAAATCAACCCTTCATCTTCTCTCAATATTCTTGGTGTCTCTTTTTCTTCTGCCCTCATTTGGAAGGACCATATTACCAGTCTTGCTAAGGCAGCCTCCCAGAAGCTGGGTATGCTCAACCGCCTTAGGGGGTTCTTTTCCCCTGCACAGCTTCTTGCTCTGTACAGGGGCATAGTGCGCCCTTGTATTGAGTATTGTTCACATGTGTGGGGAGGTTCCTCTCACACCGCTCTCCTAGACAAAGTTGAAAGGAAGGCCTTTCGTATCATTAACTCCCGTCCACTCACCAACTCTCTGCAATCTCTCTCTCTCCGCCGCAATGTTGCATCTCTCTCGCTATTCTATCGCTACTATAATAATCAGTGTTCTTCAGAGCTATCCCAGTGCATACCACCTCCTTTACGTAGGGCACGTGGTACCCGTCTTGCAACTCAATCCCACCCCTACTCTGTGCAACTCTCCAACCCAAGAGTGAAACGTTACTCTCAAACTTTCTTCTACTCAACAGCTGAGCTCTGGAACTCTCTCCCAGAATCAGTCTTTCCCTCTTCCTATGACTTAAATTGCTTCAAACTCCGTGTGTCCAGGCATTTTGGCTCGAACGTCCCTTGATTTTGGCCCTGTCACTCTTTCAACTATGGGGGAGGCACTCGCTATGGGCAGTTATGCCTTTTGCCTCCCTCAATCACATAGAAAAAAAAAAAAAAAAAAAAAAAAAAAGCGGGGTAGCACTGGGATGCGCGGGAGATTGCACAGTATCGGACGCGTCGGAATTAATTTTTTTGCTGTAGCTCTCAATGGCGGCAACGTAGGAACTGATAAGCGTGGTAGTTGAGGCTTGGTGGCGCTATGATCGCCCCCGCAAAGTAAAATTTGCCCGCGCAAAATTTAAAGCACGCTTTCAAGCAAATGCCTTACATAAGGCATACCGGGTTGCGGCCCTTCAGCCGCGCTGTCCTTACCTAAGGCAGCTCGGGTAGGAAGGGTTAATGAGGCACAGGGAGGTCGAGGCCGGTGATTATGGTAGTACAGTAAACCCTCGCTAACTCGGACTAATTGGGGGGAGACCACTTCCGAGATGCCCGATTTTCCGAGATGTCCGAGGTCCGACTTATGTCCGACTTAACAGAGGGAAAATTCCGAATTATAAGAGGAAAGTCCGCATCCGAGAAAATTGAGATAACTTTTTATTTTTATTTTATTTTTTTAAATGTGAAATTCATCATATTAATGACAAATACGAACCTTATTATGTTTTCAGGGACAGTACAGTACATAGTAATTAATATTAACACAAGAGGCTTCAATTCATCCTAAAATCACTTAAAACCGAGTGAGAGAACATTGTAAACCGGACACAAATCCCGCCCAACTCGGAATTTTACGAGATATACAGGGACATTTCCGAGAGGCCTATGCCATTCCGAGAAGTGCGGGTTTCCGAGTAAAAAGAGTCCCAAGTTAGCGGGGGTTTACTGTAGTAGTATTGTGATGATTGTTGTAGTAGTGATTGATGATGGTGATTATGGTAGTAGTAGTGGTGGTAGTAGTGATGGTGATTATGGTGGTACAGTATTATTACCCGGGCAACGCCGGGTACCCCTGCTAGTATTTATTATAGTCACTACTCGCGACAATAGTCGAGTATGTTGTGTCCCTTACTTGTTAAAAGTGCAGTGTTCCCCTAGATTATCCTCATAGCTTCATTTAGGTCATTTTACCATTTAATAATTTGGCGGTTGACAAGTATTCATCTGCAGATGCTCCCACGTGACCATTCAGGTCCCCTCCCAGGATTGTTATTTCATTCTCCGAGAGGCCCGAAATGACACTGACGGTGTCATTCCAGAAGTCCTCTTTTATCTCTTTATGTAGGCCAGCCTGTGGAGCACATGCAGATATCACATTTAGAAATCTTTCACCAACTTTCAACTTCAAAACAATCAGCCTTTCACTAACTCTGAAGCACACTTTCCACCAGCTCTTCAGCCACCAGAACACCCACTCCTCCTTTCGCTTTATCAGTCTCCACCCCCATCCAGTAGATCCTATATCTTTTCTTTCTTCCAACAATCCACTGTACCCCAGGCCCTTTCCAGTGTGTTTCCTGGGCACAGCAGACGTCCATTCGCCTCCTCTCACACATCTCAGCCACTTCATTTGCACGCAGATTCAAACTGCCAACATTCACACTAGCAAGTCTGTGATTGTGGGGGGTTAGGGAATAGAATATGCCCCACGTGCCTTCTGCGTGTCGTAAGAGGCGACTAAAGAGGTTGGGTCGGTGGGCTTGCGACCCCCACCCGGAAAAAATATCTAAGCAAAGAAAAACGAACGAACAGCCTCGGATGCGGACGGAACCAACGTTGACGAACCACGACCGACTAAGGACATGCCTTCGGACATTCTGAGAATGGCTACGTGGAATGTTAGTGGCATGAATGATGGAACAAAAGAGAGAGAGGTTCTGGAAGAGTTAGTGAATGCCAGGCTGGATGTATGTGGAATGACAGAGACCAAATGGAAAGGTTCAGATGTGAGAGAATGGGAATGTGGAATGGGTGTGTGTGCTGGAGTGAGTGAAGGAACAGCGAGAGAAGGTGCATGTTTGTTTGTAAGTAGCAAATGGAAGGAATGTGTAAGAGAGTATGGGTCTGTGGGTTCAAGGATTGTGTGGGTGAGAATGAAAGTAGGAATACAAACGTGGGTGATTGTATGCGTGTATGCCCCGACAGAGGATATACTTGAAAGAAAGAAAGAGGAGTTCTGGATGAATGTGGAGGCGTGCCTGGAGAAGTTTGACAAGAACGAAAGAATATTTCTGATTGGGGATATGAATGGTAAGGTGGGTGATAGGAAAGTTGAGGGAGTGGTGGGAGGGTGGGGGGTACCATCAGAGGTGAATGGGAATGGTAGTGCACTTGTGGACGTATGTGTGGGAAGGAGGCTGTGGATAGCCAACACCTTCTTCCGACACAGAATGATCCACAGGTACACGTGGAAACGGATGTTGACGATGAAAGATAAGACAGTGGTGGAACGAAAGTCATTGATTGATTATGTATGTGTGGATGAACGAATGAAGAAATCTGTGATGGATGCTAGGGTGTATAGGGGTATTGGAGGGGGTCTGTCTGATCATTATGTAGTGGTAGCTAAGGTTAGGATACAAAAGAAGTGGGTGAGGAGAGCGGGAGGGAGGCGAGAGGAGGGTGGAATGGTGAGGAGGGTGGAGAGGTTGCAGGAGGAGGAAGTCAGGGAGGAGTACAGGAGAGCAGTGGAAAGACGACTAGGTGGGTTCGACCTGGAAGTTATGGAGGAAGTGGAGGAGATGAGCAAGGTGTTTAAGGATGAGATCTGTGCAGCATGTGAGGAGGTGTGTGGAGTGAGGAGAAGAGGGAGGGGAGTGAAAGGTACAGCATGGTGGACAGAAGAGGTAAGAATAGCTGTGGAAGAAAAGAAGAAAGCATATAGAGTGTGGTTGGGTAGTAGAGGGAATGAAGATTCCGAGAGACAGAAACGAGCGAGGTACGTGGAGAGTAAGAGGGTGGTGAAGAGAGTAGTGAAGGAAAGTAAGAGAAGAGTAGATGAGGAATTTGGAAGGAATCTGAGTGTAAAATGGAGGGAGAGTAAGAAACTGTTCTGGAAAGAAGTCAAGAAAGTTAGGGAAGGTAGCAAGGGAAACAGTAAGGGTGTGAAAGATAAGAATGGGAGAATGCTAGCCGAGAAGCAAGAGAGAGTCGAAAGATGGAGGGAGTACTTCAGTGAGTTGCTAAATGAAAGGAATGAAGAGCCAGCAAACATAGCTGGATATGGTATGGGAGGGAGAAGAAGAGAAGTAGTGGAGGAGGAGGTGGGGATCAGGAGGTCAGAAGTGTGGGAAGCCATGAAAAGAGTGAAGTTGGGGAAAGCACCAGGAACAGATGGAGTGTGTGGGGAAATGTTGAGGTATGGTGGTGAGATAGTGATAGAATGGGTATGGAAAATGTGCAAACTAGCATGGGAGAAGGGGACTGCACCCGATGACTGGAAGACTGGCATAATAGTCCCCTATATAAGGGCAAAGGGGAAAGAGGAGTGTGTGGTAACCACCGAGGAATATGTCTTCTAAGCGTAGTAGGGAAGGTATACAGTAGGGTAGTGATTGAGAGAGTGAGAGTGAGAACGGAGAAATGGATAGGCGACGAGCAGGGAGGTTTTAGGAAGGGAAGAGGATGTGTAGATCAGATTTTTACCCTGAATTGTGTTGTGGAGAAGTATCTGGAGAAGAAACAAAAGGTGTATGTTGCCTTTATGGACTTGGAGAAGGCCTATGACAGAGTGGATAGAGAACATTACACATTACATAACATTTTAAGACTGAGTGTTCCACACATAAGTGCAGTTTCAGTCTCTTGTCCTAATGGCGGCGTTCCAGGCAACCCTGTTAAGGGCTGCTTCACTTGTCAAGTTCTTGGATTTGAGATCGGCGCGTATAGTCCGATCCCAGGTCTTCCTCGGTCCACCCCTTGGTGCAGCTCCCTCCACAATCACAGACCTGCATTTTGTCACCCAATTTTGTTCATCCATTCTCTCCACATGTCCATACCATCCCAGTCTACTTGTACGCATCACCTCGCTAATACTCTTTATACCTAAACGTCTCCTCAGCTCAACATTTGTTATTCTATCCTGTAGCCTGGCCCCACACATCCATCTCACCATTCTCATCTCATTACGCTCCATTCTGTTGACATCCTCTACTTTAACGGCCCATGTTTCTGAGGCATACGTCATTGCACTTCTAACACATGAGGCATACACCTTTCCCTTCAGGGGGAGAGGCATTCTTTTCATGGTCAGGATTGGCATCAATTCTCTGAACTTCCCCCAGCCACACCTAGTTCTAGCAACAGTGGCAGCCTCGGCCCCACCACCGGCAGAGATGGTATCTCCTAGGTAACAAAACTTGTTCACCAGCTCCAAAGACTCATTTCCAAAATTCACAGCCACAGGATCATCACTTAACACAAGCTCGCCTTTGCACACTACGCACTCAAATTTCTCTATTTCTGACTTATCCTTCGGCAGGGGCCCCTTTATTCTACTACAGCGCTTACTCCCATGGTGTACCCAACATCGACAGATGCTACATTGAATTGAGTTAACGCCCACTCCCTTTCCACACACTGCACATGGGTATGCACCGCTCTTTTCCACATTGCCTCGTCTCAAACTACAATGCATAACCTTGGTTTTGTTAATATTGACTCTTAAACCCTTGCTCGCCATGCCCTCTCTCCACTTTCTGAATTTGGCCTCAGCATCCTGCATACTGTCAGCTATTAGGACTAAATCGTCTGCATAAAACAGTTCCAACGGGAGTCCGCCTCTAAAAACTCTAGACAGCGCCTCCAAGACCATAATAAAGAGGAGGGGGCTTAACACTGAACCCTGATGGACTCCAACACGGACTGCGAATTCATCACTCAGTACACCTTTCACCCTCACCGAACTTCGCGAATCCTCATACATCTTCATTATCACACGCACCAGCCACTCTTCCACACCAAGTTTCCTCATAGCCCACTGTACAACATCTCTAGGTACCCTATCAAAGGCCTTCTCCAGGTCCACAAACACAAAGTAAAGATCCCTGCCTTTTAGTAGGTATCTTTCCTGTATCTGCCTGACTATGAAGATAGCATCGGTTGTACCACGTCCTGGCATAAAACCAAACTGCATATCATCAATAGAGATGCTTTGCCTGATCAAACCCTCAAGGACTCTCTCACAGACCTTCATGATTTGGTCAAGCATTTTCAGGCCCCTATAATTTCCTCTATCTAGCGCATCCCCTTTTCCTTTGTATATAGAAGGTTTGTGGAAAGTACTTAGAATATACGGAGTAGAGGGCAAGTTGCTGAAAGCAGTGAAGAGCATGTATGAGGGTGCAAAGGCGGCAGTACGTGTGGAGAGTGAGCAGAGCGAGTTCTTTGACCTGAATGTTGGTTTGAAACAGGGGTGTGTGATGTCCCCGTGGTTGTTTACTGTATATATGGATGGAGTCATGAAAGAAATACTATCAAGAGCAGTGAATGTTGGTGTATCGCTGAAAAGGGAGGGAATTGAGTGGAAGCTACCTATACTGCTGTTTGCGGATGATACAGTTCTGATGAGTGATAATGAATGGGAGTTGCAGGGTCTGGTAAATGAGTTTGGAACAGTGTGCGAAAAACGGAATTTGAAGGTAAATACGGGGAAGAGCAAGGTTATGGTCTTCGAAAGGGGTGAAGTCACAGAGTGTGAGGTGAAGCTGAACGGTCAGGCTATGGAGATCGTCAACTCTTTTAAGTATCTGGGCAGTGTGTTGAGTAAAGATGGGACTATGGATGAAGAGGTGCGGGAGAGGGTACAACAGGGGAAGAGGGTTGTAGGAACGCTAAAAGCAGTAACAAGAAATAGGGTGGTCAGTATGGAAGTGAAGAAGTCCTTGCATGACAGTGTGGTAATCCCGACACTGACTTACGGAAGCGAAGCATGGACGTTGGTTGAGAGACTCAGACCAAGAGTGAGAGCAGTGGAAATGAATTACTTAAGGAGTGCGTGCGGAGTTACATGGAGGGATAGACAGACTAATGAGTAAGTAAGAAGGAGGTGTGGTGTGGAGGTAGATGTGCTGGAAAGTGTGAAAAGGAACAACTTGAGATGGTTCGGCCATATGGAACGTATGGAAAGCGAGAGAATGACTAAGAGGGTGTACGAGAGCGAGGTGGAGGGACAGAGGGGGAGAGGTAGACCGAATATGAGGTGGAAGGATGGAGTGAGGAACTACATGAACGAAGGCGGTGCTGGTTGGGGGGAGGGGCGTCGACTGACTGGGGACAGAGGTGCATGGGGGCGGTTCGTTCGTGGCCACCCCTTCGGGGATCACGGCGTCAGGCAATAGATAGATAGATAGATTTGTCCTTATCCTGTGCGGTTTTGGATCATCGGACTTACGTTGTTTTTCTTTAGGCTTAGTCCGATAAATTGGTTGGCAAATGGGCATGGCATCATCACCCCCCCCCCCCCCACCCCCGACAGGTTCGGGCCCCTATACTATTGGGCGGAAAGTGCCAGTCCGGGGAAACACTACGCACTGTACCCTCTGGATCCATTTCGTCCAGGTTGGGCCCAAGGCGCTAGGTCCAGTTCCAGAGGGAGCGACATCCATCGCCAGTGTGCCGCCATTAGTCAACTTGGAGCTAGAACAATGAAGCCCTGTCACAGCACTGTCATATGAAAACAATGCCAGTGCCAATAACAAGGCTTCATTGTATAGTGATGGCTCTTTGTCGGCAAGTCTAACGCCATCCCCCCTATTAGTCGCCTTGTACGACACGCAGTAGGAGGCATATTCTTTTTTTTCCTCCACCATAGATGAAGGCCACCTTACCCCCGGGGGGGCAATAGCGTACTGAAGGTTTGACTTAGGATTAAGACTAATCGAATGAAAGTTACGTTAAGAGAGGGCCTGATAGACAGACCACGGATAATCTCAGCAGTGAGGCTGACCGACATAAGAAAGTACTTTTACGTCCAACAATGAATGGCTTCGGCAGTGAAACTGACAGACGGACCAGGAGATATTGAATACTCCTTATTTTCTACCACACCGAGACTTTGGGCTTTGGAGCACCTAGGCAGGTCATTGACACTCAGCTCAGGAGGAAGGGTGAGATACCTTCCCTAACCTGGTCTGAGTACATGTTCACTCCTTAGGTCTTCCTAGGCCTGGGTTGGTTACATGGAAAAAGGGCGCCCTTGGACCTCCCTAGCATTGACATAGGTCCTTGTCGTTCCAGTGATGGGGGGAGGGGGGATAACAATGGTAGGGCCTTTAGTATTTGTTTACGTATCCCCTTCCCACGTTCACTCTACAGGTGATGCTCCTTCCTGATTGGCGGGGTTGACCTGGCCGTCGGCCAACCCTGGGTCGGCTGGTGGTGGTGACGTCACTCCTGTAGATATGGGGCCGTGTGACCGCCCGCTGGTACTCCAAGAAGTAGTTCCTGCTAGGTGTTGGTGGGGGGTTGGTACACCTGTCTTCGGGGGGACTTTTCTATATTTACCCCGTTCTGCTTGAGAAAGAACGGTTGAAGGAAAGGCTTCGTTATTATGTGGCCTCAATGGTCGACGATGCCTCTGGTGATTCTGGTCCCGTACGGGATTGGATTTGGGTTGAGCCTGTCGTCGGTGCCCCTGGCTGTAGGTGTGTCCGGCTCTGGTGTGGAGGTCGGCTGGGGGCGCCCTGGTATTTCCCGAAGTCTGTGGGTGGCTAGTTACCGTGGGCGGCTTCATTTTCCCTCGGTATAACAGTATTAGTTGGAATTTTTCCTCGTTAAACTCGATGTTGTTTTCCCTAGTCCACTGGAACATCCCATTTATGTCTGCCTGCAGCCTGTCCGTGTCTTCCTGTGTGTTTTATATCATACTTAGTTTTGTGTCATCTGCAAAGGAAGACGCTGTACTGTGTGTTGTTGTTACAAGACTTTGTTGTACTGTGCTGCAGTACAGACTGTAGCCACCACGGTATGATTGCTGTGCACTGTGTGCAGTACTGTAATACTTGTACCATGGAAGCCATTTTCACTATGGATGGTTGCGGTCTTAAAACATGTACGTATGTGTTGTTTTCTCTTCTATATCATTAATCAGAATGAGGAAAAGAAGGAGTGCTAGTACTGTTCCTTGGGAACTGAGCTTTTGACATCCGAAGGCTCAGATATAGTTTGGTTGACTGCTACTGATTGCCTTCGGTTCACGAGGAAGTTGTGTATCCACCTTCCAATTTTCCCTGTTATTCCTTTTGCTTTGAGTTTGTGCGTGATTATACCATGATCACATTTATCAAAGGCCTTCGCAAAATCGGTGTAAATGACATCTACATTTTTCCTCTTTTCTAGGGAATCAAGAATTCTGTTGTAGTGTTCTAATAGCTGAGAGACACGATCTTCCCTCTCTGAAACCATGTTGACCCGTGTTGTGCAACTTGTTTGCCTCTATATATGTTGAGATTTTACCTTGCAGGACTCGCTCGAAAATGTTAATGATGTGGGAGGTTAGAGCTACCGGGCGGTAATTTTGGGGTAGTGCTTTACTTCTGCCTTTATGCAGAGGAGCAATTATTGTGTTTTTCAAGCTATCTGGTATTTCACCAGTGTCTAGACTTCTCCACATTATAGCCAGGGGTTTTGAGAGGTTTTCCTTACATTTCTTTATTAGGATCGAATTCCATGAATCTGGGCCTGGTGCCAAGTAGGTTGGCATGTTACTAATAGCTCCTTCTATGTCTTTCGGGCTGAACTCAATATCTAGAATCTGAGGGTTTTCTGTAGGGAGGTTTTTCCATGAAAAAATTGTTTTTGGTCTCTGACGATTTTTGTTTCGTCAGGTTCACTGAACACCGTTTCATACTGCAGACATAGGAGTTCGCTAATTTCTGTGTTGTCCCCTGTGAATGATCCATCTTCTTTACTAAGTAGGCCGATGTTTGACACGGCTTTAGACTTCTGCTTGGCATATGAAAAGAAATACTTTGAGTTTTCCTTTATATCTGCAATAGCTCTGTTCTCATCTTCCATTTGTTGTAGTTCATAGGAGATTCTTAGTCTTCGCTCAATTTCCACAATTTCTCTCTCTATTTGGGCCTTTTGTCTATCTTGAATATTTTGTTGTGTTCGGCGTTGCGTTAGTAACTTCCTTCTTCGGTACAACTTTCTTCTCTCCCAATCTTGTTTGTTTTATTGGTATGTGGTGGCTACAGATTTGGGTCGTAGTTTCTGTTATCAAGACTAGGCATTATGTTGGTGTAAAGTTATTCATCAAAACTTCCCAGTATATTTCCTCTATTTCCTGGTTCACCTCTTCCCACCTAATATTTATGTAATTGAAATTAAATTTACTGAAAGGGCTTGTTTTTGGTCTCACTTCTGGGGTTTTCTGGACACTTGCTAGGTTTGTGTTTATTTCAATTAGGGTAAGACGGGGTAATTTCGCCGAAAATTGCGTATTTTGACGAATAGAAACTGCCACAAATGGAATTTTTACATTTTTAATTTTTTATCTATACATTCAGCCTTTCTGCTATAGATGCCCAAAAAACGAAAACAAATGATAACTTTTTGGTCATGCTGCCAAATTTTTTAAAAAGTCACTCTCGCGGCGAAATTACCCCGCCCGGCGGGGTAATTTCGCCGCGACCTATTTTACGCATCATCTAGCTAGTAAACTAGATAACATTATATGATTAATGGCCATATGGAACGTATGGAAAGCGAGAGAATGACTAAGAGGGTGTACGAGAGCGAGGTGGAGGGACAGAGGGGGAGAGGTAGACCGAATATGAGGTGGAAGGATGGAATGAGGAACTACATGAACGAAGGCGGTGCTGGTTGGGGGGAGGGGCGTCGACTGACTGGGGAGAGAGGTGCATGGGGGCGGTTCGTTCGTGGCCACCCCTTCGGGGATCACGGCGTCAGGCAATAGATAGATAGATACTGTAGATAGACAAAACACTAGCACGCAGGTAAATGCAATGAAAACATTCACAAACCCAAACTGACACTAAACATTGCCAATAGAAAAATGTTGCAGGCACATACACACACAACTGAACAGGGCGGGCAGAGATGCAGGTGTGTCACACGTGTAGGCCTAGGCGTCACTGTGTCTAGTGCGGGTGTGGACGTGTCTAGTGCGGGTGTGGAGTTGTGGACATGTAGTGCGGGTGTGGACGTGTCTAGTGCGGTTGTGGATGTATTTATTAGGCCTACGTGTGTGGAAGTATTAAGTGCGGGTGTGGACGTGTCTCGTGTGGGTGCGGCGTGTAGGTTGCTAGTACAAAGTACCAGGCAGCAGCTGACGGCTACTGCCAACACTGTGTCACACGCAAACATACACACATACAAACCCCCCACACACACCCGACCATACCGTCAGACGCACCGCTAGCCCCAGCTCCAGGCCCCGCGAAACTGCAACAAAACCTAAGCCAAACTAGATCTACAACCTAAGCCAAACTAGCTATACAACCTAAACCAAACTAGCTATACAACCTAAACCAAACTTGCTCTACAACCTAAACCAAACTTGCTCTACAACCTAAACCAAAACTGCTCTACAACCTAAGCCAAACTGCAGCCGAATCCATGCAATAGTTTCAGAGATATCGGCGTTTGAATGCAAATTATTAGCGCCGCGGCGAAATTACCCCGTCTTACCCTAATTTATGATCTGAGAATGTTGTGTCCGAAATGGTCATAGCCTACTATGTACTTAGGAGTCATTGTTGGTGAAAATAAGGTCTAGGATATTATTCCCCCGTGTGGGTTCGTCTACATGCTGGGAAAGGCTAAAAAGATCGCAGAGTTTAAATAGCTCTCTCGTATTTGCTTCTCCGGTGTTGTTCGCCACTACCTGATCTTCTAATTGCCCCAATGTAATGTTTGGCAGATTAAAATCGAACCACATAATATTTGGTGTCGGGTTTGCTAGGCCTTCTACTGCTGTTTTTATCTTTCTGATCTGGGGTTTGAACTCGTCTACGGATGTGTCCGGGGGTCGGTATGTGACAATAATAGCTAAATTTAAGGATTCTATTTTTACCCTAAGTATTTCCACTACTGTACTTCATTGATGTTATTCAGAAATTCAGTGCATATCAAAGAGTCATGGATGTGCAATGCTACCCTCCGCATATTCTATGCTTTCTGTCTGCCCTATGAAGATTATAGCCAGGAATCCATACTTCACGGTATATTCATAATATTTTATTTTATATTTTTCGTGTAAGGCATAATCAGGTACCTACCTTACGTCTTTTCATACTCTTCTGCAATAAATACACAAATGATTCGCGAGTCTGTTAGTTATCCTTTCTTTGATGATTTTTGTCTTTGACGTTGAGTATATGGATGCCCGGCCACCGGTCGTGATATTCTAAGCTCTTACGTCATTGACTGAGAGAACCACTAATAAAGTACAGTACAGTACTGTACTGCTTTGACAACCCGAAGGGATGGAAGAAAAATAATATACAGTCGGCCCCCCATGGGCGCGGGCTCCAAGGGCACGTTTTCAAAAGGGGTGGTAGGTACGAGAGTGGCACGGAATTCGTAAATGGAGCGGTTTACCCAAAGGGCGCGGTCTATGGCCAGGTCGGAAAGTGAGGCGCAGCTAATGAACGTGAGGCAAAAGACGTGCTGGGAGATTTAAGTGCCATAGGTCCAATTTTTGCACAAGTGACTGAAGAGGCAATGAGGGAAGTCGTAGAAGGTGGTGATGGAATATTCAACATCGATGATATCTTGGGTGAAATGGAGTTAGCAGATGAGGCACATGAAGAACCAGAGGAGGAACGTAAAGAAAAGAAAGTAGCAGTAAAGCAGGTATCAAAGGTGTTGGAGTGTGGGAAGTTTCTCAGAAGTGCTATGTCGGATACCAGTTTGGGTGAGGGAGCGACAGATGAGATAGAGGTTAATCGCATCCTTAAGAAATATTATGACCACTATGCCACCTTCATCGCCGACATGCAACAATCTACCATCACCTCATACTTTCGCCCATCTCAGCCACAGCCAACAGTGCTAGCTTCGGCTTTCTCCCTGTGAGTGACATGGCAAGAAACTGTGGGAAGTCAGAGTTCTGCCTTGATGAACTCATTGCCAAGGGAGGGGATGGGGTGCCTGCTGACTGGCATGGGAGAGGCCTTGGACACCCAGTAAGACCACCACCCCAATGACACCACACACCATATGAGTGAGCACCTATTCCATTTACAGTTAATAAATCATGTAAGTAACTGAACGAACTGAACAGTATTTAATTAACCATAATCTGAACTTTTGGTATGTATTTTAGGCGTTATTAGGAAAAA
Organism: Paralithodes platypus; assembly: GCA_032716605.1. Classification (NCBI taxonomy): domain Eukaryota; kingdom Metazoa; phylum Arthropoda; class Malacostraca; order Decapoda; family Lithodidae; genus Paralithodes; species Paralithodes platypus. Next base: position 50,750,759 of record CM064498.1, read on the forward strand.
ATGGGTACGGGCTGTCGGGTTGGCAGACTACGGTCCTATTATCCCCCATTGATTCTTAAGCCCCAAGGGCGCGCATTTCCAAGGACACTGTGTGAGCCTAGTCTACATTAACCGGGCCCTTGGGGGGCCAACTGTATTTAGTAGTGGTTCCATGACGTCTACTGCTCTCCTGCCTTCCCCTTCCCCTTCCCATACACATGCCCAACTTGATACAACATTAGAGAACGATGTAGCGTCTCGCGACGTATGGCAATGATGCATAGGGAAGCAAGAAGAAGAGATAGCACAAGTGACTGCGAAATTCAAACTAGTATTTTCTCTTTTTAAATTTCATCTTTCCAGTGGCATCTGCAACAATGACATTCCTTAGGAACTATTTAAGAGGTATCTCCTAGAATGATTTGTCATTATTGGTTCGCGATTGAAGCATTTACCAGGTTCCCTAGGCTCCGGACCAAGTCCCTAATACTTATTGGGCTCTCACAGCATTGACTAGGAACCACTACTAAAAATAAGGTTTTCCTTCCTTCCCTTCGGGTTGTCAAACCCATAATAGTACAGAGATTGGTATAAGTAGTACTCGCCTATCAAACTTACCGTGAGGCTAGAGGATAAGTGACAATAGGCCAGCCTAGGGGGCAACACGTGGCACACGAAATCTATGAATTCGTAGCCTAAACCTAACCAAAAGCAGTTGTCTAAGATCTAAATACATAAATATCGTCAAAAATTCAAACAGAACCTGAAAGGTGGGTTAAGAACATCCTATAATAGAAAATGAGAAATCACAACAAGATGCGTGGCATCCTAAAAAAGCACGGCTGATACTAGCGCGGTGTTACCACATCCTCCAGCACTGAGGGCATAAAAATATGGTAAAACACATTCCTTTGACTGGATACGCACTGCTTAAGGATTGCTACATTGGAATGTAAGAGGCGTGAATGATGACACAAAAGAGAGAGAGGTTCTTGAAGTGTTAGCGAATGCCAGGCTGGATGTGTGCAGAATGACTGAGACCAAATGGAAGGGTACATGTGTAAAAGAATGGGAATGTAGAATAGGTGTGTGTGCTGGAGTGAATGAGAATGAGGGAGCGAAAGAAGGAGCGTGTTTGATTGTAAATAACAAGTGGAAGGAGCGTGTAAGGGACTATGGTTCTGTGGGTGCAAGGATTGTGTGGGTAAGAATGAAAATAGGAATACAAATGTGGGTGGCTGTGTGTGTGTATTTACCTATTTGTAGTATACAGGAGTTGAGCTTTTTAGGCTCGTATTGTCCCGCTTCCTGAGTTACAATTATCTAACTTTGCCTTAAAAATATGAATGTTTTTGGCACACACCACTTCCTCTTCCAACTGATTCCATTTACTTATACTTCTGTAAGGGAAACTATACTTTCTCACATCTCCTTTACATCTTCCTTTCATTAGTTTATATCTATGCCCCCTAGTTCTACCATTATCTTTCACAATATAACCCTTCTTGTCCACCTTTTCGAGTCCTCTCACACATTTGTACATCATAATCATATCGCCTCTCTCCCTCCTATCCATTAGAGATGGTAAATCTAATTTCTTTAATCTCTCCTCTCAGTTCTGGTATCATCCTAGTTGCAGCTCTCTGAACCTTCTCCAGCTTCTTTATATGCTTTTTTAGATGTGGTGCCCACACCACTGCCGCATACTCCAGTCTTGTTCTCACCAATGTTTTTATTATTTTCTCCAGCATCTCCTCATTTATATAGTTAAAGGCTATTTTTATTCTGTTTAGCAGTCCATATGTTTCTCCCACTATCTTATTAATATGATTCTCAGGTGAAAGATCACCCCTAACAGTTATCCCTAAGTCCTTTTCTTTCTCTGATGGGTTAATAGTGTTTTCTCCTAACTTATATTCCATATAAGGCCTTCTTTTACTTACTCCCATTTCCACTACATGACATTTATTTGTGTTGAATTCCATTTTCCACTTCTTGCTCCATTGATCTATCCTATCCAAATCCCTCTGTAATTCCCTACCACTGTTTTCATCTTCTATACGCTTCATGATCTTGGCATCATCTGCAAACATATTCATATATGCATTTATATCCTTTGGCATGTCGTTAATGTATATTAGAAACATTATGGGAGCCAGCACCGCTCCCTGCGGAACTCCACTTGTGACATCTTTCCACGTAGAAAATTTATCTCTGATAGTAGTCCTCATCTGTCTCCCTGAAAGATAGTCCTCCATCCAATTTAACAAACTACCCTGAATCCCTCCGTACTCTTTTAATTTCCACTTCAGCCTGCTATGCGATACTGTCAAAAGCTTTCTTCATGTCAATATATACGCAGTCCACCCATCCATCTCTCTCTTGTAATATGTCAACCACTCTGTCATAAAAACTGAGTAGATTTGTAATACATGAGGTACCCTCCCTGAATCCAAATTGCCTGTTAGATAGTAGATTATTCTTTTCCAAGTAAATCATCCATCTTTTCTTAATTATTTTCTCACAGATTTTGCACACTATACTAGTAAGTGACACAGGTCGATAATTTAATGGATGTTCCCTGTTCCCACCTTTATAAATCGGTACAATGTTGGCTCTCTTCCAGTCCATTGGTAATTTTCCCACTTCCAGAGAGTATTTCATTATCTCATATAAGGGTTTCACTAGTTCGTCAGCACATTCTTTCAAAATCCATCCCGCTACATTGTCAGGTCCCACTGCTTTTTTCACATCTAGTCCTTTCATTATTTCTACTAGCTCCTCTGGGAGAAAATTAATCTCTCCCAGTTTATCACCAATTTCACCTACCGGTACTTCTTCAAAGTTATCATCTTTAGTATATACTGAGTGTAGTGTATTGTTCATAATTTCACACATATTCTGGTCGTCATCATAAGTGGTCCCTTCAACCTTCAACCTCACTATTCTATCCCTTACCTTCATTTTACTATTTATAAACCTATAGAACAGCTTAGGATCACTCTCACATTTTTTCACAATGTTCTTCTCATATTCTCTGGCTTCTTGTCTCCTGATTGTAGCATATACATTTCTTAATCTCTTATATCTGTTCCAAGTTTCTCTATTACACCTTTTTCTAGTTGCCTTCCATGCTTGGTCTCTCTTTTCCTAGGCTTTCCTACATTTTTCATTAAACCAATCCTTTTCCTTCGCTGACCTATTACCTTGTTTAGGGACATATTTATTAACTCCTTCATATATTGTTTTAAATACTCCATACTTCTCGTCTACACTATTTCTCTGATGTATTTCACTCCAGTCAACATCTCTAAAGTATTGTCTCAGTGATTGGTAGTCTCCTTTTGCATAGTCAAACCTAGTTTCCTTGTGCTCCTCCCTCTCGTCCATATTGGAATAACCCAATAGGATTTCTATGTCCATTACAACGTGATCGCTCTTGCCTAAAGGTGGTAAGTATTTTATATCAGAAATTACATCTGGGTCTCTAGTAAACATTAGGTCCAATCTGGATGCTTCATCATTTCCCCTTCTTCTTGTATTTTCCTTTATTTATTAGTGGCCCCTCCATCATTGACGAACATGCCTATTACATAAGGCATCCTCTTCAAACACTAATCCGCCGTAGTTTGAATCTACCGCGCAGAGCATTTAAAAACTGAGGAGCCTTCATCATGAGCGCACGCGACCTCACTCATGGCTTCAGTCATTATGAATTGGGTTCTCACTACGAAAAAACTTCGTAAAAAATAAAAATAAAAAGAAAATAAGAATAACTATCCAATAAGCTTTCCATCATATCGTGGATGTACTTGTGTGGATCTTTGACCACGGGTTTCCGGCGGGTTTTTCTCGGTTTCACCTTGATAACCCCGGCTGGTTGCCGAGTTTTGGCCACGCGTGGTTTTAAAACAGCCTTGTTTCCCCGGCGAGTGGGTGTCTGTAGCTCCCCAGGACTGCGTCTCTGGGGTGCCTGTTGCAGGCTCCTTATGTTTCCCGGCGGGTTGGCAGTACCCATCTAAGTGTTCATACGGACACGTGTTGTTTGTAGTTTTTTCGGTTTTGCAAAAGCCAATATAAAACTATGCTGTTGTTGTATTTCCTCCCCGGCGATCTTTTACAAAGAAGTTGGGTTAGGAACAATTGGTGTTCACTTTTAAACTTTAAATCACCCGGCGGGTGTAACCTGGAAGGGTGGTATGCCCGAATTTGCAAAATTCAGTTTAGTTGACCAGACAATTGAGGGATGCATTGTGTATCACCTCCTTCAACATACGGCACTTTAGGGCACAATTGGGGTTAACGTTTTTTTAAAACTATTATTCACACCCGGCGGGTGCTCCTTGGAAGGATGGGAATAACGAATTTACAATTAAGTTAGTTAACCAGACAATTGAGGGATACGTTTTGTATCGCCGCCTTCGACATACGGCGATCTAAAAAGAGACTTCGGGAGAAGTTAGATCTCGTATATTTGTCAGGCTTCCCAGTTTTTGATCTACGAGATCATCCGGGGGCCGGCGTCTTTTTTTTTTTTTTTTTTTCCAAAATTGCATCTTGAAACAAACACCACCGGAAAGACTTAATCAGTTATAAACGCCATGCTGGTCTTTATATATTATGTCAGAGGGTATTCGTAAATCTTTTGGACATATTAAGATATTCTGAAATCTTTTACTTAGGAAACCCCACCGCGTAGCGAGCTGTAGTCGTTGAGTATTACGTCTCGTTACCCGGCGGGTTCTTGAACACTTGTGTGCGTACATGTTTGGGTTAACCTTATGAGCATTAATTCCTGGAAATTTTATTTTTTTCCAGAGCTGGGTCCCGGCGGGTCTATGCAGAACCTGGAGTAAGTATCCCACCAGTCTCTGTCATGGCTACCTTTGCCCCGGTTTTTGCTTTATGCATGACGCCCTCCTGTTCAGGTATCCCTATTTTTGCGCACACCCTTTGTTTAAAAAGTGTTAAAATGTCTCGTTTGGTGTGGGTTACCTTTCCGGCGTTTTTTCTCGTTGCTCCGAGAACACCGTGTTTGTTTACCGAGTTTGAGTCAGGATGGCTCAAAATAGGTAAGTTACCCCGACGAGTTTGGTCGCTTGAGGGCTCATAAGAAACTGCGTTTTCTGTCGAGCCTGGGATCAGGCTTCCTGTGTTATTCATTACTTTATGCATTACGCCCTCCTGTAATGTATCGTTTAGTGTGGGTTACCTTTCCGGCGTTTTTCTCGTTGCTCCGAGGACACCGTTTTTGTTTACCGAGTTTTAGTCAGGATGGCTAAAATAGGTAAGTTACCCCGACGAGTTTGGTCGCTTAAGGGCTCCTCAGAAACTGCGTTTTCTAAGGTCGAGCCTGGGATCAGGCTTCCTGGGTTATTTCCATCAAGGGGGGCTCCACTCAGTTTTCTAGGTGATCAGGCTGACACCTGTTGGACTTGGTTTTCTCTGCTTTTCAAAGCCATTGAAACAATGCTGTCTGTTTGTTTGGTCTTTACCTCCCGGCGACCTTTTTACAAAGAGGTCTGGAGCAGGTATCATTGGGTTGACATTGCATATCAAACCCGGCGTGTGGTTATATTAACGGATTTGCGATTCGAGGTAATTTACCAAACAATTGATGGATACAATAGGGTATCACGGCCTTCAAGACGGCGATCTAAGAGGGCTTCTGGGAGAAGCCGGATTAGAGATTAAGATAGGCTTAGACTTTTTATGGGATAAAAAGATGCCTGAATCTTACTAGTGTTTCAAGTGTAAAGGGATACTTGAAAGACTTCATCTTTATTAACCTCTGAAGTGCGCATGGGGGTAATTAGACACCTCTCCCTGTGCGCATGTATTTGAGGTGTTTCCGTCACTAAAATATTCATTGTACCATTAATAGCATTAATACTTATCCATATGCGCCTATTATGGGTTGATTATAAAGGTATTAACCTGAAACAACAATAAAACGAGTGAAAACAGCGTTTGGATGGTCAAAATCGGAGATATAGCCCGCGAGTTGTATAATGTATGGGTGAGGCAAGCTGCTTTCCCCCAAGGCCACTGAGACACAGTCGATCGATACTCTCTCTCTCTCTCTTGCACTCGCTTGCCATCAGTGATAACAACACCCTGCTTGCAACTCGCTAATGTTAGCACGAAAATATGCCTCAGAATAAGGGAATAACAGGGAAAATAGGTGATAACTGAAGGAGAGGAGGAAAGTGGGGAAGGAGGGGAGGTAGAGGACTGAGATTTTGCATGGCCCAGGGGCCAAACAAATTTTTTTTTTTTTTTTTTTCTTCGATGTCAAAAGTTGATTTTTTTTTTCACTCACTCTTAAGAGTCTCCCCGCAGTCCGCCGGGGGAACTCTTAACCCGTCCAGCCCCAGCGACGCGTCTGACGCGTCGGCGATGTATGTAACGCACAGCCCCAGAGACGCGCCTGACGCGTCACCCTAATTGCGCCGACCGTAACCTCAGGTGTAGCCACTCAAGAGGGCTCAGATTTGTATGGGAACTGTATACGTATCCCACGCAACCGTGCCGATGGTTGAAAACTCTCAAAGTCCACGTGCGAGCGCGCGAGCGCGCAATAACCTGATTTTTTGGGATAATTGCCTTCAATTTTTTACTCTTGTAAAATCCGTTTTCGGGGGCTCTGTAGGACCATTTTTTAAGCTTTTTGAGCGGTTTTTCGTGGTTTTTCCTTCATTCCTAACCCATTCGCTATTGTTTCTGGAATAAAACCATTTTTTGAAAACCGGCCGGGTTCTGGTGCGCAAACATTACAAAACTAGCCGGGGCTCCACGGGTTAAGAGTCTCCCCGCAGTTCCCGGGTTAAAGATATGCTTCATCTTTATGAGGATTAAGGAGTTATGCTTAATTCTTTTTGGACAGGTAAAAGATATGCTGAAATCTTTAATAGGCCATTGAAACAATGCCGTTTGTTTGTTTAGTCTTTCCCTCCCGGCGACCTTTTTTACAAAGAGGTCTGGGGCAGGTACAATTGGTTTGACATTGCATGTCAAACCCGGCGGTTGTACCTTTGGGTGGTTATATTAACTGATTTGCAATTCGCAATATTTGTATTTCCTCCCCGGCGATCTTTTATAAAGAAGTGGGGTTAGGAACAATTGGGGTTAACTTTTAAAACTTTAAATCACCCGGCGGGTGCAACCTGGAAGGGTGGGATGCCCGAATTTGCAAAATTCAGTTTAGTTGACCAGACAATTGAGGGATGCATTGTGTATCGCCTCCTTCAACATACGGCGCTTTAGGGCACAATTGGGGTTAACGTTTTTTCAACTAATATTCACCCGGCGGGTGCTCCTTGGAGGAATGGGAATAACGAATTTACAATTCAGTTAGTTAACCAGACAATTGAGGGATACGTTTTGTATCACCGCCTTCATCATACGGCGATCTAAAACGATACTTCGGGAGAAGTTAGATCTCGTATATTTGTCAGGCTTCCCAGTTTTTGATCTACGAGATAATTCGGGGGCCGGCGTCTTTTTTAGGTGGGGTTTTTCCAAAATTGAATCTTGAAACAAACACCACCGGAAAGACTTAATCAGTTATAAACACCATGCTGGTCTTTATATATTATGTCAAGAGGGTATTCATAAATCTTTTGGACAAATTAAGGTATTCTGAAATCTTTTACTTAGGAAACCCCACCGCGTAGCAGGCTGTAGTCGTTGAGTATTACGTCTCGTTACACGGCGGGTTATTTAACACTTGTGTGCGAACATGTTTGGGTTAACCTTATGAGCATTAATTCCTGGAAATTTTCCTTTTCCAGAGCTGGGTCCCGGCGGGTCTATGCAGACCCTGGAGTTTGTATCCCACCAGTCTCTGTCATGGCTACCTTTGCCCCGGTTTTTGGCTTTATGCATTACGCCCTCCTGTTCAGGTATCCCTATTTTTGCACACACCCTTTGTATAAAAGGTGTTAAAATGTCTCGTTTGGTGTGGGTTACCTTTCCGGCGTTTTTTCTCATTGCTCCGAGAACACCGTTTTTGTTTACCTAGTTAGTCAGGATGGCTCAATATAGGTAAGTTACCCCGACGAGTTTGGTCGCTTGAGGGCTCATAAGAAACTGCGTTTTCTGTGGTCGAGCCTGGGATCAGGCCTCCTGTGTTAGTCATTGCTTTATGCATTACGCCCTCCTGTCATGTATAGTTTAGTGTGGGTTACCTTTCCGGCGTTTTTCTCGTTGCTCCGAGGACACCGTTTTTGTTTACCGAGTTTTAGTCAGGATGGCTAAAATAGGTAAGTTACCCCGACGAGTTTGGTCGCTTGAGGGCTTATCAGAAACTGCGTTTTCTATGATCGAGCCTGGGATCAGGCTTCCTGGGTTATACCCGTCGAGGGGGGCTCCACACAGTTTTCTAGGTGATCAGGCTGACACCTGTTGGACTTAGTTTTCTCTGCTTTTCAAAGCCATTGAAACATTGCTGTCTGTTTGTTTGGTCTTTACCTCCCGGCGACCTTTTTACAAAGAGGTCTGGGGCAGGTATAATTGGTTTGACATTGCATATAATACCCGGCGGTTGTTGTTGTTGTTGCTGTTCCCCAAGCTGCCTGGCCGAACAGCCCCAAGGCCCCGAGCAAGGCCAAGGCCATAACCGAGCGCCCCCACAGAACCCTTCCTGCCGACCACAATAAAGCCTGGGTGACCGAAGCCACTCCTTGGCGGGGAGCTGAGGAGGGCGCGGAAACACCCGGGAAACCAAAGCCCCACCCAGGGCCCTGTGCCCCTCAGCAATTATGAAGAGCAAGTTGAGGGGCAAAGGAAAAATGTGACGCTTTGGCTTCCAGTCTTGGTAGATTGGGAGGTCAATCCACGGAAGAGACGCCGTCACTTGAGATCTAGAAAATATATAAGTAAAAGGAACAGTCAAAGTAAGCTATGGGTATGGCAGAGATCGCTCAGTTCTCACTCTGATAGACCAGCCCATCACCACCCGGCGGTTGTACCTATGAGTGGTTATATTAACGGTTTTGCGATTCAAGATAATTTGCCAAACAATTGAAAGTGTAAAGGGATACTTGAAAGACTTCATCTTTAATAAAGATATGCTTCATCTTTATGAGGATTAAGAAGTTATGCTTCATTCTTTTGGACAGGTAAAAGATATGCTGAAATCCTTAATAAGCCATTGAAACAATGCCGTTTGTTTGTTTAGTCTTTCCCTCCCGGCGACCTTTTTACAAAGAGGTCGGGGCAGGTACAATTGGATTGACATTGCATATAAAACCCGGCGGTTGTACCTTTGGGTAGTTATATTAACTGATTTGCAATTCGCGATATTTTGCCAAACAATTGATTGATACAATAGGGTGTCACGGCCTTCAAGACAGCGATCTATGAGGGCTTCTGGGAAAAGCCAGATTAGAGATTAAGATAGGCTTAGACTTTTTATAGGATAAAAAGATGCCGGAATCTTACTAGTGTTTCAAGTGTAAAGGGATACTGGCAAGACTTCATCTTTAATAAAGATATGCTTCATCTTTATGAGGGTTCAGAAGATATGCTTAAATCTTCTGGACGGGTAAAGATATGCTGAAATCTTTAATATGAAACTAAAGGGACAACGAAAATTAGTGATGGAGTGCTACGGTTCGTTGACCGGCGGTTTTGAGGCACATATTTTGTACCATTTTTTGGGTGCAACCCTATGAGCATTAATCCCCGGAAATTTCTCTTTCCAGGGCGGAGTACCGGTGTTGCACCAGGTGACCAGGTAGTTCACGGGGGCGGGGTAGTTTTCCCCCAGTCTCTGTCGTGTCGGCACTTGAACCTCTCATTGCGGTATGTTCAACGCCGTTAAGCTCAGGTAGCCCTATCTTATTTCTATTTGTTAATGAAATAATTTAATAGCTGAATCATAATAAACATATATATTTTCTATGATTATATTATGATAATATTATGTTTATTGATAGTAATTTATTTTAATACACTTAAATATAAATTACCTTAATTAGTATACTTTATGATTTTGCTCCCCAGCTCTACTTTCAATGTGTTAACGAGCTATGGGAGCTTTTAATTATCATAAACCTTTACGGGACTCGGACGAGGGCTCCCATTCAGGGAGTATACCGAGCTCGCAAGCGAGGGACAGCCACAGCCAAGGTGGCAATACTCACAGTCATACCTCACCCGCCGGCCGATAACGCCGGCGGACGAACCTGACGCTCTGATGACGGACGAGAACAGGTTGATTTCCATTTATCTATTTTCCGCCGCCAGACGCGTCTCTAATGTGCCACGTAGTCCACAAACTACAGGATTAGCGAGGCGTTGTCTCGCTAATCGCGCCCCTGTGGCCGGCGCAGTGGGGTACCAGCATTTGAACACGTGGTGCCCGCACCCAGTGTCACTCCTGGTCGGGTTGTTCCACTTAGAACACAGTGGGCAACCTAGAAACCTCGCGGACTTGTTCATTTTGGACAGTCAGGAGGCCAAGTGGCTAGCACCATCTGGTAGCGACGTGACCAAGATATTCACGAATCAATATACCCAGTCTACAAAGCGACAGTTTCCATCGCATTGGCAAGCTTTTACGTCTCGGATTCTTCGAACAACACGAACTGTGCCCCCGGTGGCGTGGGTTGTTAATTATTTAATTTATCTGTTCATGCAGAAACATTTATCTGAAAGTGATTTATGTGGGCAGGTTTTAAACTCCGCTCACCTTCCCCGTCGGCTCAGGCCTACATGGTCTCTGGACAAAGCATTGTCGCATTAGTTTTTAATTATTTATATTATCTGTTTGTGCAGAAACATTTATCTGTGGTAACGTTAAAAAATCACTTAACTGCGATTAGAGTGCCCTTTTTAGACCTTACAGGTCTCTCCATACCGGTAGCGGAGGAAACAGGTTTGATGAGGGCATGTTTTAAACTCCGCCCACCTCCCCGTCAGCTCATGCCTACTTGGTCTCTGGACAAGGCATTGTCTTTACTTCACTCTCGTCTGTACCAAAATACTGCAGATTTTGCATTACTCTTAAAAAAGGCTGTATTCCTTTTGGCTTTGGCCACCGGGAACAGAGTGTCTGAGCTGGCGGCGATGAGCAACACACCTAATTGCCTTAGGTTTGGTAGACTTAATGAATGTATTCACATTGCACCTTCCCCTGGATTTGTAGCCAAGACTGAGCACAGTGCACACGTGTTTTCTGAGTTCACGGTGCCGGCGTTAAAAAGGGGAAAGGTGCACCATATCTATGGCCAGTGCAAGCTCTAACCAAATATTTGAGAGTGGCTCCTCTAACCCCCAAAGTGCTTTGTGGGTAGCGAGTACGGGTAAACGCTTACTGAAACGGAGATTAGCTTCTCTTCTGGTCGAAGTCATTAAAGAGAGTAATCCCGGCGTTGTGGGTAGGGCCCACGATTTACGCAAATGGGCAGCCTCTTTACGTTTCCTGAAGAACTTTTCAGTAGAAGATCTTTCGTCCACACAGTTGTGGGCGTCTAATCATACGTTTTTGACTAGATACTTGTCAGTTGCTCTAGACAAACCTTCCTTACCATGTATAGCTTTAAGGCAGAGGGTCTAGGTGGCCCTTCAGTCACTGTTGTTTACTTTCAAGGAAAAAGAGGGGGGGGGGGGGGGGGGGGCAGTCAGTGTAACATAGGACACCCTAGACCCCGCCGGATTGTAAGAGCTGTGATACAATTTATGGATAATGTGATATGAAACTTTCTCTGCGAGAAATTGTGCTAGTACAATGTTAGTACAAACAACGGGGTTGTTATAGTAGTTTTAGCTGTGAAAGCAATTTAGTATTAAACAATGGAGATCTTTTGCAAATTATTTCCACGAATATTATGGGGTTTATTATGTGCACATGTAAACTTATAACTTGTTATTTTTGTCACCACTCGTTGAGTGGGGTGCCTTTGTAACTACAGATCTGTTCACAGAATCTCCAGAGTTACCCTTTTTTTTGTCAAGCAGGCTTCTTTGAAGCACGCACCTGCTTGAACCCCTTTTTTGTATATATATGGGCTGCGCCGTATTTATATATATTTTCAAAGTAAGAATACTATGAGGTTGTTTGATTATCTGCTTTTTTAGAGTTATGATATGATTACGAATGTCCCCCTCCAGTCTTAGAAATCAGGCATGTTCGTCAATGATGGAGGGGCCACTAATAAATTATAGGTTTGACTCCTGTAAGGAGATAAAGAAAACCTAATATTTAGTAGTGGCCCCGTAATCATTGACGACTGGGGCCCTCCCGACCATCCCCTTCCCATTCGTTGATGTATTAAGGATTTTGGTTTACTTGATATGTCAGTGAAGGAAGAATGACGCCTGAATCAGCGTCTGGTCAAAGATCCTCACAAGTACATCCACGATATGATGGAAAGCTTATTAGATAGTTATTCTTATTTTCTTTTTGTTTTTATTTTTTACAAAGTTTTTTCGTAGTGAGAACCCAATTCATAATGACTGAAGCCATGAGTGAGGTCGCGTGCGCTCATGATGAAGGCTCCTCAGTTTTTAAATGCTCTGCGCGGTAGATTCAAACTACGGCGGATTAGTGTTTGAAGAGGATGCCTTATGTAATAGGCATGTTCGTCAATGATTACGGGGCCACTACTAAATATTAGGTTTTCTTTATCTCCTTACAGGAGTCAAACCTATAATATTTTGCACCAATAAATTTTCTGTTACCATATCCAGTAGCCTATACCCCCACGAGTTCACGTTGCTACTAGCTTCTCTCTGCTCCCAATCCACCTCTTTACAGTTGAAGTCCCCTACTATAATTAATTCATTGGTTCTACGAGTTAATTTTTCAATACAAATAATCATCTCATCTTTGATAAATTTGTATTCCTCCTCTTCCCAAGCCCCTGTGTAGGGTGGCATGTAGGCCACTACAATATCCGCCTTTTGATTGTCATCATCTGTCAATTCTACTGCTAATATTTCCGCTTTACTATTATTCAGATCAATCATTCTTGTTTTCAATTTATTATGTGTAAAGGCCGCGTCATACAGAACTCGAATCCACCAGAACCCACCGGAATGAATTCAAAAATTCAAATTTTAGCCACTTCTTCCCGATTCTGGTCTATTCTTGTATGTGTTCTGGTTAGATTCTTGTCTATTCTTGTGATGTTCTAGTCGTCACTCGATTGATCGAGTGAGTGAGCAAAAAGTTAGTGCATGCGTTAACTTTCTACGATTTATCGAGTTACATTCTAGTCGTATTCTGGTCGCATTCGAGTCGCATTCTACCTATTCTGGTCATGTTCTGATGTAATTTTTATAGTCGATGCCGACTCGAATTACTTGAATGTAACTCGATGCCACTCGATAATGACCGGAAGTCAACTGGATGACAAGTTGATTATTCCACTTTAAAATTGAATGTAATGGAATGAGAGTTGAATATAACCCGAATTAAGAAGAATACAACTGGATGCCGACTAGAATATGACTGGTAGATGACTGCATACTTGCTTGATGTATCGAGTGTACACTGGATGTCGACTCGAACATGACTAGAAGTACTAGAATACAAGTGGAATCCAACTAGAAGGTAACTGGTCCTCCCCAGGGAATGGCTCTGGTGCCAGCAAGCCTGCTGCCCCGTCCTCTAGCGCCTTCCCTGATGTCTGTCACCTGGAATATCCCACCATCAGATGCTGACCCGTTCGCTCCCACGTCAACGTACAGAAATCTTCCCAGGTGATCAACTATTGCAAGGAGCACAATGGAGTGGTAGTGTTTGTAGTTGTAGTAGACGGATCCGCAGTTGGCGGGAGGCTGTATGGCAATGTGCTTCCCATCAATTGCCCCAATGGTGTGTCTGAAGTCCCACCTATCTTTGAAGCCCTTGGTGACCTCCTTCCAGCCTTCAGGTGTTGATGGGCACACAATTTGCTCCTCCATGTACTCTTCTATGATGGCCTCACATGTCTCCCGCACTGCCAGTGATATCGTGTTGGCACCAACACGGAAGTTCAATGCCATGGTCTTGTATGCCTCACCCGTGGCCAAAAAGCGTAGTGTCATGCAAACTCGCAGTCCCGGCTCCAGGGGCTTCTTCCAGTTGGTCGTCTCCTTCTCGATCCGGGGTCTGACTCGCTCTACAATCTCATTGAAGAGCTCTCGTCCATCCGCAGAAAGTATCTATATGTCACCAAGTCTGTTTCATGAAGTTCCTTGAGCAACTGGTGGTAGTGTCCATATGATGCTCGTTGTGCCATCCATGGCTTGACGCTGCAATTCCGTGGTTTCCTGGGTCGTTTTGGGATCTGTCGTTGTTCCTCGATGAGGGTTCTGCACAAAAGCTGATGCCGGAGGTTGGCATTAACAATCTCCTGGAACTCTATTGCCTGCTTCAATTCCTCTTCATATGCCTCTCGTGGAAGTGTGGAGTCCGGGACGTTGAGTTGCTGTGCCATGTTGCCGTGGTGAGTGCCCTGTTACTACTGGTGTGCCTGTGAACCAATCCTCCCTTTATATACTCAAAGGTTCCTCATCGAGTCACCTTCTGCCTATTCGAGTCACGTTCCACTTACGTTCGAGTTACGTTCAACTTAGTTCCACTTACGTTCGACTTAACTTCATGTAATTCTGGTCATGATAGACTGACATTCCGGTCTCATTCTGGTCATTCGAGTTGCATTCGACTTGGGATCGAATAGTCTTCTTTCCACATCCGGTTTCCTTCGAGTCACTTACTGGTTAACATCGACTCATATTTGGGTTACATTCGAGTCCATCAAGTTACGTTCGAGTTACATTTCGGTCATTGACGGGTCGCATTCTACTCTGAAGTCACACTCGATTAAGGCCGCGTAATTCTCGTCAATTCCGGTGAAAAGTTCGATTCCAGTGGGTTCTGGTGGATTCGAGTTCTGTATGACGCTGCCTTAAGAATTAGCACCCCTCCCCCCATCTTGTCTTCTCTATCCCTTCTCCAGATATTATAGTTGTTCCATCCCATTCCCTCCAAACTTATCCCTTTATTTAGTTTAGTTTCACATAGACACAATATTAAGGGCTCTTCCTGTCTGATGTAATCATTTATTTCTAATTTCTTTGATAGCAGCCCATCCACATTGCTATAGACCATCTTGCACCTGTTGCTTTTACCATTTTGATTGATATTCCCTGTCTTTATCCTACTATTTCCCCTTCCTGTTGCACCTCTCCCTCCAATCCTTCTTCCTGTACCACCACTTCTTTTCTCCCCCCCTCCGCCCCTATCTTCTCTCCCTTCTTCAGGTACCACTTCCTTACTTTCCCATCCATGTTTCTGTAGAAAAAATCCCCCTTCTCCACTTCTGATCTATTATCATTCTTTTCTTTGACTTCTCTATTTATTTCTCTAAATTTTTCCCTCTCTTCCGCATTTAGATCTTTCCTTAGTTTAACATTTCTGTATTCCCCCTCCTGACTTAACTTCCAGCTGGATCTGAGTACCTCCTCTGCTACTTTGGTTGACTTAAATCTAATCTTCATTGGCCTCATTTCTCCTTTCTTGTATTTCCCTAGTCTCCAACAATCCTCTACCTCTCTCTTCCATCCCTCCTTATCTTGTCTATCTATCACATCAATCATCTTCTCAACTTTCTTCATCTCCACACCCTTTCTAGTATTTCTATCTAATATTTCCCCTTCTACATCTCCAAACATAATTACACATCTCTTCTTATCAATAATATCACTGACCTGTTTCTCATTTTGTCTGATGGCATTAACTACCCTCTTGTTCAGGTTCTCCTCCTGCTGTCCCTTTTGCTCCTCAATAATTGCTTTTAGTTGTACCTCTGCTTCACCCACTCGATCACCCCAGACATTTTTCATTTGAGATACCTCTTCCTCCATTTTTTGTGTCCTGTCCTGATTTGTTTCCACTCCTTGTTTTAGCCTAGCATTCTCCTCCCTCAATTCACGAATCTCTCTCTCAGCCCTCTCCCTATACCCATCATCTATCTTTTTCACTCTCTCATTTAAATGTTCTTTGTATTCCTTAATCTGTTCTTTTAAAGCCACATTCTCAGATACCAATTCGTTGACCCTAGCAGTTAAATCATTTAAACCCTCCCCCGGGACACAGCTCTCTTCCACTACAGTCCCAATGGTCTTCCTCCACCCCTTCATTTCCTTTCTCCACTTTATCAGCCCCATCAGATTCCTGTTCAGGAAGGTGATCTGGTCCTCCTTACCTTCAGGAAAGCCTGAATAATCCCCTTCCTCGTCATCATAAAAACATTCCCCACTCATATCCGTGGCTTCGATGTCAGCCATTGTTGTTGTCATGTGACGTCACCAGCCTTACCAGCTGATTTCTCAAAACAAACTCTCTAAGTTTCGTTTATACATTCATATTTTTAAGTAACTTTCACTGAACACTTTCCTGTAAGAATATTACTAGCGGGACAATACACAATAATCTCCTGTATACCCCACTTTAGGCAAGTCAGATGGTAGTTTGAGGAGCGCCAGCCAACGACGTCCGCTCCCACTCGTCTCTCGTGTGTGTGTGTGTGTGTGTGTGTATGCTCCAACATAGGATAAACCTGTAAGAGAGAAAGAGGAGTTCTGGGTGAATGTTGAGGCATGACTTGATAAGTTTGGTAAGAGCGAAAGAATATTTCTGATTGGGGATATGAATGGGAAAGTGGGTGATAGTAAAGTTGATGGGGTGGTGGGAGGGTGGGATATAATGTCAGAGGTAAATGGGAATGGCAGTGCATTTGTGGACATATGTGCAGGGAGGAGGCTGTGGAGAGCCAACACCTTCTTCCGACACAAATGATAAACAGGCACACATGGAAAGTGGAGTAGAGGAGGGAGAGCGAGACAGTGGAACGAAAGGCATGACTGATTATATATGTGTGGATGAACGAATTAAGAATTTTGTGCTAGATCCTAGGGTAAACAGTATAGGGGTATGGGGGGGGGGGTGTTGTCTGACCATTATGTAGTAGTAGCTAAAATTAGGATACAGAAGTGGGTGAAGAGAGCTGGATGGAGGCGGGAGGAAGGTGGAGTGGTGAAGAGGGTGGAAAGGTTACAGGATGAGATCAGGGAAGAGAACAAGAGAGCAGTAGAAAGACAACTACCTGTAGGTAGGTTTGACTTGAAGTGGAAGAGGTGAGCAAAGTATTCAAGGAAGAAATTTCTACAGCATGTGAGCAGGTATGTGGAGTTAGGAGAAGAGGGAGGGTAGTGAAGGGTACAGCATGGTGAACTGAAGAGGTAAAACTAGCTGTTGAAGAGAAGAAGAAAGCGTATAGAGAGTGGTTGGGTAATATAGGGAATGAAGATGTGGAGAGACAGAAAAGGGAGAGGTATGTATGTATGTATGTATGTATGTATGTATGTATGTATGTATGTATGTAGTCAGGCACATACCCCATTGCTGGAGGTGGCCGACTCAAGACAGAGCCCGAACAGAAACAACATTCAAGGGTTCTATTTCTCAGGGTCCGGGACCACTTTCGCGTTACATCGCACCTTCCTCTGTCTCGATGAGTAGGAGAATTTTTACAAGGGGAGGAGGATTCCTAGCCACCTGCCCCGGGGCTAGAAATCCTCATCCCCTTGTAAAAATTCTCCTACTCATCAAGACAGAGAAAGGGGCGAGGTAACGCGAAAGTGGTCCCGGACCCTGAGAAATAGAACCCTTGAATGTAAGGGAGAGGTACTTGGAAAAACAGAGAGTAGTGAAGGAAAGTAAGAGAAGGGTAGATGAGAAATTTGGAAGGAATCTAAGTGTAAAATGGAGCGAGTGTAAGAAACTGTTCTGGAAAGAGGTCAAGAAAGTTAGGGAGGGTAGCAAGGGAAGTACAGTAGTAAGGGTGTGAAAGATAAGAATGGGCGAGTGTTAGCCGAGAAGCAAGAGAGAGTCGAGAGATAGAGGGAGTACTTCATCAAATTGTTGAACGTAAGGAATGAAACGCCAGCAAACACAGTTGGATGGGGTATGGGAGGGAGAAGATAAGTAGTGGAAGAGGTGGGGATCAAGAGGTCAGAAGTGTGTGAAGCCATGAAAAGAGTGAAGATGGGGAAAGCACCAGGAATAGATGGAGTGTGTGGGGAAATGCTGAGGTATGGTGGTGAGATAGTGATCGAATAAGTATGGAAAATGTGTAAACTAGCATGGGAGAAGGGAAGTGCACCTGATGACTGGAAGACAAGCATAATAGTCCCCCCTGTATAAGGATAAAGGGGAAAGAGGAGTGTGTGATAATCACCGGGGGAGATGTCTTCTAAGCGTAGTAGGGAAGATGTACAATCGGGGGTATTAAGTGTTTTCACAGATTCCAGTGGTTTTCGCTCAAAAAGTGTTATTGGTATCTTTATAGTTACTGGGAAAGTGCTTATCCCTCAGAGTATTAGTCAGTGTTCGAAACTTTGTGAAATATCTGACAACACTTATTAAACTCGACTGTACAATAGGGTAGTGATCGAGAGAGTGAGAGCGAGAACGGAGAAATGGGTAGGTGACGAGCAGGGCAGGTTTAGGAAGGGAAGAGGATGTGTAGACCACATTTTTGCCTTAAAATATGTTGGAGAAATATCTGGAGAAGGGACAAAAGTTGTATACTGCCTTTATGGACTTGGAGAAGGCCTATAACAGAGTTGATAATGAAGGTCTGTGGAAAATACCGAGAAAATACGGAGTAGATGGCAAGTTGCTGAAAGCAGTGAAGAGCATGTATGAGGGTGCAAACGTGTCAGTATGTGAGGAGAATGAAGAGAGCAAATTATTTTATCTGAATGTTGGGTTTAAGCAAGGGTGTGTGATGTCCCAATGGTTGTTCAATATATATATATATATATAGATGTAGTCATGAAAGAAGGAAGAGCAGTGGATGTTGGTGTACCACTGATATGGGAAGGAAATGAGTGGAAGTTGCCTGTACAGTACTACTGTTTGCCGACGATACAGTTCTGATGAGCGATGGTGAATGGGAGTTGCAGGGTCTGGTAAATATGTTTGGAACAGTGTGTGAAAAATGTAATCTGAAAGTAGATTATTATTATTATTATTATTATTATTATTATTATTATTATTATAGGAGATGCCGAAGTCTCCAACCAGGGTGCAGAAACACCATCAAGATGAATCCACACAAAACACCCGGAGGCACTGGAGAGAGACTACGGCAACTTAGGAAAAAATAAAAACATATACTGTATACTGTACATATACACATATTAAACACAGATCTTAAAAATGGAGATATGAGCTGAATTGACTAGCTCATTTGGCAACTTATTCCACAAGTCAACCATGGCCGGCACAAAACACCGTGAAAACTGTGTAGTAGAAAAATTAACACGGCTCATGGCAAGATCATTAAGATTGCTTGTGAATCTAGTTGCACGAGCCCGGACATAGGGCCCAGGCAGAACCCTATGTAAGGGATGCTGAGGGTTGTTAAAAACTGTATATAAAAGACTAAGGGCACCAAGTTTACGTCGATGACACAGATCAAGAGACAAATGAGGTAGAATAAAACTGATGGAATTTACCGACCTGTCAAGCAACTTGAGATGGCAGTCAGCTGCTGACAACCAGACAGGTGAGCAGTACTCGAAATGTGGCAAAATAAAAGCATAAAAAGACTTGATAACTGTGGCGTCACAAGCAAATGTTTTATAAACCTTGCGAAGCAGACCAATTTTTTGGGAAATGGAAGAGGAGAAAGAACGAATATGCTTTTCAAAAGTAAGTTTGGGATCAAGAGTAACTCCTAACAAACGCAGAGTATCCACATTCTCAATTTGCTCGCCAGAAACTTGTACAGTAGATAAGGATGGGGAGGATCCAAGGTACGAGATCTGCTGATGATAATGGAGTGTGTTTTACTAGCATTAAGTTTCATGCCCCAAAGTTCACACCATGATGTAATTTTGGCTAAATCCCTATTCAGAGCAGATGCGGGCAAGAGAAAGATTATGGTCTTTGAAAAGGGTGCAGCCACAGAGTGTGAGGTGAGGATGAACGGTCAGGCTATGGAGAATGTCAACTCATTTAAGTATTTGGGCAGTGTGTTGAGTAAAGATGGGAGTATGTATGAAGAAGTGGGGAGAGGGTGCAACAGGGGAAGAGGGTTGTAGGAATGCTGAAAGCAGTAACAAGAAATAAGGTGGTCAGCATGGAAGTAAAGAAGTCCATGCATGACAGTGTGGTAATCCCGACATTGACTTTCGGGAGTGAAGCATGAACGTTATTGGAGAGATACAAACCAAGAGTGAGAGGGGTGGAAATGAGTTACTTGAGAAGTGTGTGCAGAGTTACATGCAGGGATAGGCAGATGAATGAGGAAGTACGAGAGCGGAGTGGTGTGGAGGTAGATGTGCTGGAAAGTGTGAAAAGGAACACCTTGAGATGGTTCGGCCATGTGGAACGTATGGGAGTGTATGAGAGTGAGGTGGAAGGACAGAGAGGGAGAGGTAGCCCGAGAAACAGGTGGAAGGATGGAGTTAGGAAGTAAATGCGTGAAAGCGGTGCTGGATGGGAGGAGGGGCATCGACTGACTGGGGACAGAGGTGCATGGGGGTGTTTCGTTCGTGGCCATCCCTTCGGGGATCACGGCGTCCGGCGATAGATAGACATTCCTAGTTCACATGAGCACTATAAATATGCAATATTGACTTGCTAGGGAAACGTGCAGAGGAACCAGGAGGGGCCACACTAACGAAGGGAGAGAAGGGGGGCACACGTCCGATTGATTATTGAATATGGATTATGGATTATTATTGATTACATTAATTATTTATCACTGGATTATTTCACCATTGTCACCATTCCAAAGTCACTGTCAACTGCTTTCATGCATCGTTTGGGACTACGGAAAATCAATACAAACTTTCAAGAAGTCCACAAGCAAGAGTTAGCTGACTAACTTGCTGTGTTTTTGTGTTTTGTTGGTTATACGGACCATCCGCTAAGACAACAAAACTTTCTCTAGTGCAATTTTAAGTGGTTTTAAGCCATGAAATAATGTAAGGGAGCTATATAGGTAGGCCAGCCGGGCATTACGGGGTGAACTCGATATAGTCAAGCCAGGCCAGATTTTATTTTTTTCTTATGTGTATGAAGGAGACAAAAGGAAGGTTGCCTGTAACGAGTGTCTCACCCTTCACGGGTTAATATGATTAATTTCACATACAAATCTGTACTGTATTGTTAAGTGTAGCAAGTGGTAGGGTGGTATCCGTTTGCTAGGTTGGCGCGGGTTTCCCCCTCTAGGTCGGACTATTTTGTTTGTAATTGTCGGATGTAAGTTGCACTCGAACATCTAAAAAAATTGGACTTGCTTATCCCCCAATTAGTCGAGTTAGAGAGCGTTTACTGTACATCGTTTTCGGTTTATTTTGTTCCAAGATATTTTTGAGCTATAAATTATAGTGATACGTTTAGCTCATGGTATGAAGAAGAGAATATGGCAAATCCAAAGTCCGTACTCCAAATATTTGATAATATACTATTAACCCATTGAGACCCAGCGTCGCACGTGATGCGTCGGCAGTTTGTTATCACCAACTCCCAGCGACGCATCACGTGCGTCCGGCATATTAAAATCATTTACGTGGCTCGTAAGGTAGGAAATGGCGGGAGAATAGGAGGGGGAGGTACCGTAGTGTGTGTGGGAGCCGGGCCGGTAGGTGTGAGCGGGCCAAGACAGCCGCGCGGCCGGTGGTGGTGGGCTTAGTGGGGATACTTTACACCCTTAGTTCACCGCCACTTTGAACCTTCATTACTCCGGTCGTATGGGAGCTAGAGGCTTGAGATTTATGTGAGACACTCCTTAGGATGTATGCCGTACAATGCCATACTCAGTTTTCACCCTAGTGCTCCCGGGCGGGTGGTCATGCGGGGGAGACGAACTTTCGACCCCCCCCCCCCCCGCCCCCAAATGACCGAGGTGAGTTTTTTTTTCTTCATTTCTCACCATTCTCTTCCACTTTGGCTCAACAAATTTTTTTGAGGCTCGCCCCCCCCCCCCAAAAAAAATATCCGAGGTGATATTTTTTTTTTTTTTTTTTTCATTTCTCATCCTTGTCTTCCATTTTAGCAAACAAAAAAAAGAAGTGAAAATGGCTTGGGACTGGGGTGAACAAAATATTATAACTAGCCGGGGCTCAACGGGTTAATTACAAATAGGCATTTGTTGGATAAGAATTTTAGTACTCATAATGGTTTTATATTCATATGAGGTTATACCGTACACTGATATTCGCTTACACTATACATGTATACAAAAAAAAAAAAATCCTAAGATATATAACTCTATCATATAGTATTTTAGATACACTAACCCATAGTCCAGGCAAAATATCCGCCATGTTTAACCCTTAATTAGCGGCGAGCAACATAAGTCGAGTTAAATAAAGCTGGACTATGTGGCGGCGCTCGACATAGGTCGAGTGGCAATTTCAGCACGTAATGTGGCTGAGAGAGAGAGACAAGTGGTGGCAGGAGACTAGCGAGCGTATGACTGCTCCAGACCACCGCGGCGAACCTACTGACACAAATCTCAGCTCCCTCCTCCCTCTCTCACTCGCTACATACTCAATTATGTACCGAAAGTACCGAATTACCTGCTTTTTGCACTCGCGTTGCACGGTTATTGCAAGAAAACTATCCATCATACAAGGATCGTTATGGTGTCATTCGAAAGCTCTGTTTATGCCCTTTCAGGGATAGGTACTTGTTTTACGTTCTGGGTCTTATTTAGGCATGAAAATGATCACGTAAACAGCCCTATTTTGGCTAAAAACACCCCGCTGTGCGGTACATATAAATAAACCGCATAGGCCGCTCGTAAGGTGTTAAAGGCCTCGCCTAACGTACCCTCCCTCTGCCTGCCAGACTAATACTGACGGCTCTCGCTTTGTAAACCTAACGGGAGGATGGAGGTTGACTGAGAGCAGTGTTGCCAAGGGTTTCATCCAGCGATTCACTGCTAAAACTTACTGTACTGTAGTCCATTGCATACGTAATTAGAGTATTCATTTTTAATTCAGTTGATTTCTATCTAATACCAGATACCTTACTCACGGAGGGTAGCCATACACAAAATGCCCCCAAGCAGACCCATCCCCCGTAAGAACAACCCTTGCCAGTTTATTAACCCTTAAAGAGCGGCGCGCAACATAAGTCGAGTTGAAAAAACTGGCAAAAAACGGGTGAAAAAAGGGTGGAAATCGAGTGAAAATGGGTGGGATAGTAATGATCCATACGTCCGACATCTGTGGCCTCCCGGCCCACACTAACTCCAGTTCCCCCACCGCGCGTGAGGATGACAGTGTAACCAATAGTTCGCTAAAAGTGAGCAAGGTAGCAAAATCAGCTAAACTTCCATCTTCGAGGTAACACTGTCAGTGCTCCAAGAGTGCTACGTAGCTGTATGTGACGTCATTGTGTAGCGATTTCCACCTAGTTTTCGGCGCAATACAGTTCCTTTCATACTGATGGTTGATATAGCAGTCAGAACGGCCCGGAAAGGCCCAAAACGGCCACAGAGCACCCGCTAGAGGAGGGTTAAAGGCCTTACAGGATTGACCACTCAACTTAGGGGCTGTCCAACTCAGAGGCCCTCTATGTATCTTTATAACACATATTTTTCTACAGTGCCACAGGCCGCAGCGCAGTTGGTAGAGCACTTGCCTGCAAACTGTGAGGTTGAGGGTTCCAGTCTCGGGCCAGCCAGTGTGTTTGCTAGACGCCAGTGTTGTAGTGGACTAGAAATCTGTGGCAATACTTCACTGAAGTCCCTGATAAATCAGGGCACCCACCAGGCCCGTATTTAGGGCAGGGCACAAAGGGCCAGTGCCCAGGGCCTGCACGTTTTTTTGTTTTTTTTTTTTTTTGAGGGACGATTTTGGTATTGAAATTTGAATCCATGTTCAGATCTGGCAACTAATGTACCGACATTACCGAACGGTCCGAAGTTCCGAACCTGTCTCAGTCTTGTCAAATACGTCAAGTAGCGAGTACTTCTGGTCCTCTCCTCTCCCGTTTTTACCACTGCATTGTTATCGGTAAGTGTTGTGCATATCACACCATACCAAATGAATACATTATAACATTAGACATTCAGAACTATGAATACTTACAGAATGGCATGAGGATTGTATATTGTAAATAATTTTCGAAACCTAGCCTAAGTAAGTGTATAGCCTACGTTGTTTTTTAATGTATAACCTATTGTCTAATCATCATACCAGTGTCATTTTGAGTGAGATTGTGTACACCATTTATCATTTATGGCTTCGTAATTATTATTGAGGTCACAGGTCAGGTTGACAAATAGTAGGCTAGTCTATTTTTTTCAGCTGATGGTAGGCCTAAATTGACATGCTCCCATCTTGACCTTGTTTAATCAGTTATTACGAAATTTGTGTAGCTACTTATGCTGTTAATTATGAAAACACTTGGTATACTGTATATACAATATATGATGCACTTAACCCTCCAGCCCCGGCTATGTATTATATATATATTCCTCGAAACCCGGGTGTTTTGGCCGAAAAACGTCTAGGCTAGGCTACCGTATATTCGTTAATCAGACTGCTTCCCGCATTCCCGCGCATCCCCAAGCGTAGCTGTGTTATTTACCTGTAGAATGGCATTAAGTAGAGCTCTCTAAGTCAACTGGTTGAGCTGTGATGATGATTTCATTGGTGATAACTTTATGGCCAAAACAGCCACTTTACACCACTTTTCGATACTTAACAACAACATACAGGCACACACGAACAAGCGACGCTCTCCTTCTTGTGGCCGGAGATGCGGGGCGTCGGTCCAGCCAGCTGTTGTTTACATACGTCGGACCGACGCCTCGCACACGAAGCTCACAGGCTTTCAACCACTGGGCGTTCAAGAGGCCTTCCGGGTACCTGTTATATGCTTTTTTATGGGCATTCAAGAGCCCTTCCGTGGTGAGAGGGTTAAGACATGGTACAGTACTCCCTCGAATTTTGCGAGAATATGGTCGACATTGCAGCCCGCAAAATTCAAAATCGCAAATTTCAAATAACTAACCTTATGGGATTAATTGAATATGGTCGACATCTCATCATCGAGGGCCTATTTTTTGGTGATTTTCGTCCTTGTTTGTACACACATTATGACACATACACTTAATTATACATCCTACAATAAAGTAAAACACAAGAAATACAGATTCAGGGGACCCAGGGCACAGGTAACACTTCAATTTTGCCCAAGGAAGTCGATTATGCGAGAGCGTGAGAACATATAAGAGCGTGGGAGAATCTATAAACAGTAAACAATGGGCCGCAGGGCGGCCCGACGTCACGACCCTGCTACCCCTCCCCCCCCGAAAACTAGTGCGGAAACCCCGTATCATTTGGCGCCACCCGCAAAACTCAAGTAATATCGCAAAACTCAAGTAATATCGCACATATCAAGTCCCGCAAAAAAGGTCAAATCTTGGGTCCCGTTCGCAAAATCGAAATTTCGCAAATTTGAAAGACGCAACATTCGAGGGACTACTGTAGTTGCATATGTTACCATTAACCGCTTCTGTACCGGCGACGTCTTTTTAAGTTTATTCTAGCTATAATTAGACGATTTTATGCAGTTTAAGAAGGATATGTGGTAGTAAAAATGGTCAAGTGGGATAGTTAATTGCTGGAGGCCGTTTTTCAACTGAACAATAGCGTCTAATAGTAGCCAGAATAAAGTTAAAAGGACGACACGGTAATGAAGGGTTAAGTATCGAGAAATCAGTTGGTAAGGGATTCAATTTACCGTCAGCTGGAAGTAATATAGTAGGGTACTGTGCCCTCCCCACATTTATACCCCTAGTGAGTACTCAGACAGAGTACGCCACACTCCACAGGCTGTAAAACCTGCTGTGGCCCACAACAGGTTTTACAGCTGCTGGCCTAACTGTAACTACAGAGGCAGTCCATTCATTATAGGTAGGGCAGAAATCATGACCCCTAGGGCCCTAACCTATGTAACTAAAAAAAGCACTATTCCTTATTCCCTGGCTGACCGTTCCTAAATGGTAAAAATATTAAATCAATTACTCTAGTTCTTTGTGATTTATAGAGGTTATAGTGGTCAAAGTGTTTGGCCTACGTTCTACCTATAATGAATTAATTATAGCCTAGTACTGTAACTTGAAAACCAATAACTCAAATAATCGATTAGGGTACGAGTACCAATGGAGACGCATTGCCCAAAGGAGACGCACTTGAAACAAAAAAACTTGCACAGGCATAGGATGAGTAAATAGATGCATGAATGGTGGGCCAAAATATTCTTTAACTATCACTTAATATGCTCACATAGTACCAGCTTATTATTTTCATATGTTATTGTGTGAGATGAGATGAACTAAAAAAATGTCATGTTTTCGCAAATTCCTTACGAAAACCTAAGGATTTTGTTTTTTTAAAAGCTAAATTTCTTACAGTTCCCTAATTTGAATCTCGTTTCTATTACTGCAGGTTGATATTGCATGAGTTGAAGTATAACACTGCATGATCAAAAGGCTTTTACTTGCACGGCTGAAGGGGGGTGAGGGTGCGTCCCCATAGGTCCAGCAAAAATAGTAAAATCCAATGGAGACGCATTTTTTCAAATTGATGCCAGAAGGCCGTACACCACAATGGTAACATAGCATACTCTCCTCTATGTCTGGTATAAATAAGGTTGAGTTTCCTTCACCATTGACGAAGCTGCCTTAACTAGAACCCTGGGCCCTATAGAGACGCATTTATAGAGACGCACACGTCTGCTTAGGGTAGCCGGGTTGCGTCTCCTTAGGTCCTTGTAAATGTGTGTTTATTTTGTTAACATTATTAAACATAATAACCTTTTCTTTTATCCTGGGTGAAGGAAACTCGACCCTAATTACACCATACATAGTGGGGAGAATGGCTTTCTACCAGTGAGGTATGGCAACAGTTTGAAAAATGCGTCTCTATTGGACCTCCAGAATTTTTTGCTGGCCCTAAGGAGACGCACCCCTTTTACCCCCTCAGCAATTCAAAATCACATTAAGCATGTTCTTGCCACACAGTTAAATGTTTGTGTGGGCCCTGTCAGCCTAGTGATGAAAAAATAGACTATATTTCCAGGCCCTCCGCCCATTTCCTATCCCTATTTTCCCCAAATATGCCCGGTTTGGCGACTGGTGCTTGATTTAAACCTCGTATTAGCATGAATGTTACATATATAACTTCCCTGCATCCTCTAAACTGTTTTGTTATTGGCCTACAATGAGCAATTAGTATGTTGAGTAATATTTTATGTCTCTCTAATAATATATATTATAAGGCCTATGTCAGTCCGTTTTATTGCTTTAGCATTGTCAACTTACAACCAAAAGTACCATGCTTTCTTTCTGGTACCCATGAGGTAAGTACTTATATAATTTTATGTGTGTTTTTGTGTTTTAAACATACCTGCGTCTCCTTAGGTCCAGGGGCGTCTCCTTATGGTTTTGTGAAAAAATGGAGACGCATCTCTTATTTGTCTTCTCTCCCTTAAAGAATAAGAGATACAAGATTTTTTTTGATTTGCTTTAAAAATATAGCCTTTTTGCTATTTATCCCCCCTACCCCCAATTTTCAATCTGTTATAGGTTGTGTTACGACTGAGGTTTAAATATATCAGGGCTCTTATTCATTGGACTAGTAATGGCATAAATGCTACAACGGAAAGCGCTAGATCCAACCTCTGATGTATATTCCCAGTGAACAAAGAACACAAATACTCTCCAGAGTTCTATATGCAATAATAGGTTATCAAACTCTCAATAAATGTGCGTCTACTCTAGGCATAATGTTATGTGAAAACAGCCTATTACTACCTATAACCAAAGGTGCTTGGTGATGGTATGCAAAGTAAGGTGGTAAGAGAAGTTACAGCTTACGTTACTTTAATCAATAAATGTCAGGCACTCCTGCATGAAAGAAAGTGCACTAAAGTCCTTCAACACCAACAAGGAATCTTCTTTAACCTCTGAAGTGCGCATGGGGGTAATTAGACACCTCTCCCTGTGCGCATGTATTTGAGGTGTTTCCGTCACTAAAATATTCATTGTACCATTAATAGCATTAATACTTATCCATATGCGCCTATTATGGGTTGATTATAAAGGTATTAACCTGAAACAACAATAAAACGAGTGAAAACAGCGTTTGGATGGTCAAAATCGGAGATATAGCCCTCGAGTTGTATAATGTATGGGTGAGGCAAGCTGCTTTCCCGCCAATTTCCCCCAAGGCCACTGAGACACAGTCGATCGATACTCTCTCTCTCTCTTGCACTTGCTTGCCATCAGTGATGACAACACCCTGCTTGCAACTCGCTAATGTTAGCACGAAAATATACCTCAGAATAAGGGAATCACAGGGAAAATAGGTGATAACTGAAGGAGAGGAGGAAAGTGGGGAAGGAGGGGAGGTAGAGGACTGAGATTTTGCATGGTCCAGGGACCAAAAAAAAATAAACAAATAAAATAATAATGTTTTTTTTTTTTTTTCGATGTCAAAATTTGATTTTTTTTTTCAGTCACTCTTAAGAGTCTCCCCGCAGTCCGCCGGGGGAACTCTTAAGAGTCTCCCCGCAGTTCCCGGGTTAAATGTTAGATGCTATCAAGATGCTCGAATCGGAAATGGAACCCAAAAAGGCAGGCAGCGGAACAATGCTCGTGCAGACTATGCACACAAAAAGGCAGGATATATAATGCAGTCGGAGCCCAGAATATCCTAAACGCTACAACAATAATAATAATCGCCACGACAATACAGTATTCCTATCAACAAAAAGAGCCTAAGTCGTTTGTGTCTCAATACATCAAACTAGGCTGTGAAATGCTTGTGTAATCATAAACGGGTATGCATAATAAGAGTAATTGGTTTAATATACTTAATGTCTACTATGACTGATAAAGTCTAGCTAGAGTCAATGATACGAGATACTGGTGCGCATGGCATGCCGCATAGCCTAGTGCAAATCTCAAGTCTGTGCGTCAAATATTACGTTATAGGGAAGGGTAGCTCTCTTGAGAAACCTTAATACCGAAGTATTAAGCGTTCTCCTGGCGTACCTCAAATATAAACAACCGAGCCTAGAACAGTACAGAATGGTATAGGAAAAAGCCCTCATTTGTGCATGTTCTACTCTCAATGGCACACAGACTAGAATTTACCCAATCAACTCCAGTTCTCAGGTATGTCGTGCAGCTTTTAACTAAACCCAGCACTCATCGGAAACAATAACTTATAGTATCAGACTCCTAGTCTAGCATTATCTAATCTAGCAGAACACTAATAATTATAGGAAGCGGTACTGAACAATATGAATGCCAACCAATGCTTCGTGATCAACTTATCTTAACAACTAACATACATGGGTTACATAAGACCTTAATGCACAATACAACTGGCCAGCATGAAGCTGATTTTGCAGAGTTAACCAGAGGGGGTATAATATTAATAAAAGGTGGTGAAAGATATGGAAAATGAGAGATAGGCAGAAGAAAAGGTTCTCAGGTGTAGAGAGGAGGACAGGTATCAAAGGGATAAGAGGGATGCGTTCTAGAAACCAGATCTGAGGGAGAGAGTAGCGAGAGAGCTGTATATATACAAGCACTAGTTCGAACCGCGTAGGAAAAGCGGTAACAAGTCCTCTAGCCAATGCTAAAGAAGCTAGCCAAACATGACGTCACCAAGCATGGTAAAAAACTCCTCCAACGAATCCCCATGAGGCCAGCCAGCGATGACGTCATCGAGTATAGCAAAACACTGTGCGCCTCCCCACACTCTGTTCTACTCTCTCTCTCTCTCTCTCTCAAATCCTATCATTACTACTTAATGATAAAACATATACTTTGCAATTAAATATATAAAGCCTTGACATGGGTGAAAACAAAGAGCCTTTCTGGACTGCCCATGACACGAACTTTCATATGAAATAAAGCACACAACAATACATCAACTGTAGCCACATCCACTGCCCTGGCGATCCTAGCGAGTCACTGTAGGACAAGCCATGCGGTTCTAACTGAGTGGTTAACGTCACACCCCCCCCAAGATTTTTCTCAGAGGCCCAAGGCTCACAAAAATCTGATTGTTAGAACCCATGCTATATCTCTACTTCCCATCACCCAGCGGCAGTAAAATATCTGGCACAGTTCAACAAAATTTTTTACAAAATTATAACCCTCCCCAACACAATAGGTTAAATCATATGTAGTTATGCTCCTCAAGAGCGAGCTTCTCTAGCCCAGCATTCTGAGAGGAGTGCAACTCAGAATTACTGCTATAACATACTGAAAAAATTCAACTATCAAAGAAAGTTTTTTATTTGATTTTTATGTTTTTTTAATTTGTTTATTTTGGCTGCACTATAGGGGCAAGCCTAGTTTTTTTCTTCTATACCAAACGCTCAACTTCTGCTTTACGACCCAATACGCTGGGCTACAACCGCGAGCCAACAAGCACCAAGCGCAAAATACTATTCAAACTAAAGCAGGAGGCTCCCCGTGTGTCAATCTACCCAGGATCATATACCCTTAAAAGACAATCTGCAACCACGTTGTCACAACCGGCAATATGGCGTATGTCCAGGTTATATACCAGTAACACCAGCGACCACCCGGTCAGCCTCATATTCCGATTGTGAAACTGGTCCAAGAACTTGAGAGGGTGATGATCTGTGTAAACTACAACGACCGGACCATAGGCTGGAACATAGACCTCGAAATGCCCCAGCGCAAGCACAATCGCCAGCAGCTCCTCCTCGACAACAGAGCAGCTCCCCTGGGCCGAATTGTACTTCTCCGAGCAGAAACTAACAGGATGCTCCAGCCCATCATCGTCCTTTTTCACAAGGACGGCACCAGCCCCCACACCACTAGCATCCGTTGCTAGTTGGAAAGGTAGGCTAAAGTCAGGGGCCCTGAGGATCGGGTGAGTGCACAACAGGTGTTTTACTACTCTAAACGCCTTCTCACACTCAGGCGCCCATTTGACTTTCTTATCCTTCCAGTTATCCTCCACCTGAGCTTGACTGTCCCGTTCTCCTTCTCCACCTTGACTGCTAAACGTCATCACAGGCACAGTGAGAGGCTCAGGGGGGTGCCTCACATACTCCTTCATGAGATTAACGTGACCTAACTGATTGCGCTTACGTCTGTCTGGAGCGGCCACCAAGCAATCCAGGTCCGATAGCCTCTCAACCACCCTATAAGGACCAGTGTACTTCGCGGATAAGGGATGACCTACAAGGGGCAGTAGAATCAACACCTCCTGACCCACGTGAAACTCCCTGAGTTTAACCTTGAGGTCGTACCTGTCCTTCATGAGGGCCTGAGAGCTAGTCAAATTACGGCCAGCCAACTCCAGACTGCGCAACATCCGTTCTCGACTGTCGAGGACATACTTGAGCATAGAACAAGGTTTTTCTGCGCCCTCCCATATTTCTTCAACCATATGGAGAGGCCCTCTGACACGGTGTCCAAAGACGAGCTCATTAGGGCTGAATCCCAAACTTTTCCCAGGTACCTCCCGTGCAGCAAATAAAACACATGGCAGGCCAAGATTCCAACCATTCCCACTCTCAAAGCAACAACAACGAAGCACAGATTCCAAGGCTGAGTGCCATCGCTCTAACACACCCTGGCTCTCCGGATGATACGCAGATGACACAACCGTAACAATCCCATGCTGCGGCATTGCTTGAACAAAGAGGCTAGAAGTGAAGTTGGATCCTTGGTCTGACTGAATCACCTGCGGATAACCATACCGGGAAAAATACACTAGCAGGTTTCGGACCACCGTCTTCGCTGACCCATTTCTCATAGGGTACGCGTCAGGGTACCTTGTTGCTACCTCCATGATGGTCAGGGGATACTTGTAAAAATCTCCCGACTGTGCATCACTGTCCTCCTTCAACTCGACAGCACCGGTACCACATTCAAGAACCTCCGGGTCTTCTACTTGCAATTTACGAATGTCCGAAGGAGCAAGCTTATCTAAGTGTTTGCGAAACAACTCATGCCCCCCTCCTACACTGAATTTAGCCTCCCGTTGCTCTCTCTCTGTGTATCGTTGCTGTCTCTTCATCTTTTTAAGCCCATCCTCTGCCTTCTTAGTAACAGTTAATGGGTCTTCTCCAGACTCGAAAATTGGTCCTAATAATGAGTCCCCGAGAATGTCCGTTGATACTAAACTCTCAACCGCATCAACTTCCAACCCCTTCTCGGTACCTTTCCTCCGCTTGTCTAAAGACTGTTGACCAGAATGTGACTCCCTGGATGCAAGAGATCTGGTGACAACACACGCCATAGGTTGCACCGGACACTTCTCAACCCACTCCTGCTCCTCCCTACTCACGTCGGCCGGCTTCTCGGCAACGACCAAGGGTGGAGCCTCAGAAGTAGGCCCCGCAAAGTCGTTGCCGAGAAGGAGGTCGACGCTCCCAACAGGCAACTTCTCCACAATTCCTACATCCAGGTCACGAGTCACACCATCAACTTCCATCTTCATTCTTACAAGCGGGTATGACCTTGTTGCATTAACTCCCTGAACCACAACCACCCGCGCCGTATTTACAGGTTTACCAGTGAAATTCCTCAACAATGTTTGCGATGCCCCAGTGTCACGCAAAATTCTCACCTCATGTCTTCTACCCCCCCACTCCACACAACCGAGTCCCCTGTGGTCACTAAAGGCATCACGGACAGGGAATAAGCCTTCCGGATCCTTCTGCACTGGCAGTGTATTTACCTCGGAAGAATTGCCTCTAACAAACTCCGATGTCCTCTTGAACACTCCAATGCCGTGAGCAAAAGACACGGCTGCCGGAGGAGGTCGACTAGGGCACTCATTTGCCTTATGACCCTCCTGGTGGCACTTAAAACACATAAATTTCGGTTTCGGCTTATACTGTGATGTAAAAAGCCCCCGACTTTTCTCATACGGCATGGTGTTAGGTTTGGATTCAGTTTTAGTTTCATTGCTCTTTTGTTTAAATGTGTCATTGCTATGGGGAGGGGGAGGATAACGGTCCCTAGCACTTGCATCGTACTTCTGTGAGGACCCACAACCCCGAATCAACGACAGCCATCGAACAGCCATTTCTGCTGCTTCGACTAGAGTTCTTGGGTTTTTCTCCTTTAAGTTCAAAGTTAGATCACCGCCCGTGCTCTTAAAGAACTGCTCCAACATCATTAACTGCTTAACTCCATCAAACGTTGTTACCTTCTCAGATCGGAGCCAGTTCCCCATAGCATCGGACAAGTCCCGGGCGTGTTCCAAAAAGGTGCTATCTCTTCCCTTAGTTACACCCCGGAACTTCAAACGGTACGTTTCTGGTTGCAGTTCGTAAGCCCTCAGGACAGCCTCCTTGAGATCCTCATACACAATACATGACTCCAAAGGTAACGCATCGTAGGCTTTAAGACCCTTGCCTATTAATCTAGAGGATACAAGTGCTGCCCATTTATTCTCTGGCCACTGGTGTTCCTGGCACTTCTTCTCAAAGCGTGCAAAAAATTCTGTTACCCCACTCTCATCAAACACCGGAACCAGTTTCAATAAGTGCGAGAGAGATTGATCATGACCACGGTTACCAGCCCCAAGTCGCTGTCCCGTTGCCTCTACTCGCGACTTCTCTACGTCCATGTCGGCACAGTACCTAGTCGACTCTAAATCATCTTGGATTTTTGCTAGCTCTATGTGCTGGTGACTTTTTCTCTCTTCTATCTTGGCTAATTCTATTTGCTGCTGATGCTGAAGCTGAAGCTCACATGCCCTTTGTTGCTGCTGAAGCTCAGATACCCTGATAGCCTTTCTCTCTTCGATCTTAGCTAATTCGAGCTGATACAATAATTCTGGAGTTAACCCTGGAGGAGGTGAAGGTGCTACAATGTTTGAAATTACCGGTGGTCCCCCCAGGGGCAACCCACCCTGCCAGTCACCACCCAACTGTGGAAGCGTACCCGGGGTCGGCAAACCACTGGGATGGCTGGGAGTCGAGTGTAGGGGAAGCATGGCCGAAGGGCTCTGAGCACTCAACCCATCTCGCTCACCAGTCACCCTGCCCAGTACACACGTTATCAAGTTATCCCTGGTCATGCTGCTAGTACCCGCATGACCGATAGCTGTGGCCAGGCATTGAAGACCGTACCGATCCATACCCTCCAACCGCTCGGCAGTAACAGGCCATTGCAAAAATATCCTAGCATCCTCCTCACAGTTCACCTGATTAACCCTTTCATCATACTGCTGTTCCTCAGTTTCGACATTACGTACTGTGTCTCCATCCTCCTCTGATCCGGTATAAGACATGATGCTCACAAACATTTCCCACCTCAATATTCAGAAAAGAAGCACCCCAAACTCTTATACCTCAATATACACACAAAAATTCTCGGAAATACTCTAGGGCTATACTATGTTGCAAAAAAAAATTATTCTTGCTGATCCCCGCCGAAACATTCCCCAAAACAACAAATGTTCCCTGCTAATAAATGTAGGTTCACCAAATCCTAGGTAAGGTCGCCATTTGTTACGACTGAGGTTTAAATATATCAGGGCTCTTATTCATTGGACTAGTAATGGCATAAATGCTACAACGGAAAGCGCTAGATCCAACCTCTGATGTATATTCCCAGTGAACAAAGAACACAAATACTCTCCAGAGTTCTATATGCAATAATAGGTTATCAAACTCTCAATAAATGTGCGTCTACTCTAGGCTTAATGTTATGTGAAAACAGCCTATTACTCCCTATAACCGAAGGTGCTTGGTGATGGTATGCAAAGTAAGGTGGTAAGAGAAGTTACAGCTTACATTACTTTAATCAATAAATGTCAGGCACTCCTGCATGAAAGAAAGTGCACTAAAGTCCTTCAACACCAACAAGGAATCTTCTTTAAATGTTAGATGCTATCAAGATGCTCGAATCGGAAATGGAATCCAAAAAGGCAGGCAGCGGAACAATGCTCGTGCAGACTATGCACACAAAAAGGCAGGATATATAATGCAGTCGGAGCCCAGAATATCCTAAACGCTACAACCATTCTACAGATATTTTCACAGCAATTGTTCCGAGGAACTTGCTTCAATTGTGCCGCCTCTCCACATCTTTCCCCGTAGAACTAGGGCAGCTGAGAGCGCCCATGAATTTACACTTTCTCCTCCACAATGCAGGACTTCTGCTTATCAGAATTCATTTATCCCCAGAGCTACTACTCTTTGGAATTCACTTCCCTCGAATTGCTTTCCACAAACTTACAATCTACAAATGTTTAAATCCAGTTGTTACAAACATTTTATGAATAGAGGATGCCTTTAGGCACATGGACCTTTTTGTTTTATCTGTCTTTTTCCTTCCTCCGTTCATTGTCTCTTTAAAAAAAAAAAAAAAAAAAAAAAAAAAAAAAAATAATAATAATAATCGCCACGACAATACAGTATTCCTATCAACAAAAAGAGCCTAAGTCGTTTGTGTCTCAATACATCAAACTAGGCTGCGAAATGTTTGTGTAATCATAAACGGGAATGCATAATAAGAGTAATTGGTTTAATATACTTAATGTCTACTATGATTGATAAAGTCTAGCTAGAGTCAATGATACGAGATACTGGTGTGCATGGCATGCCGCATAGCCTAGTGCAAATCTCAAGTCTGTGCGTCAAATATTACGTTATAGGGAAGGGTAGCTCTCTTGAGAAACCTTAATACCGAAGTATTAAGCGTTCTCCTGGCGTACCTCAAAGATAAACAACCGAGCCTAGAACAGTGCATAATGGTATAGGCAAAAAGCCCTCATTCGTGCATGCTCTACTCTCAATGGCACACAGACTAGAATTTACCCAATCAACTCCAGTTCTCAGGTATGTCGTGCAGCTTTTAACTAAAGCCAGCACTCATCGGAAACAATACCTTATAGTATCAGACTCCTAGTCTAGCATTATCTAATCTAGCAGAACACTAATAATTATAGGAAGCGGTACTGAACAATATGAATGCCAACCAATGCTTCGTGATCAACTTATCTTAACAACTAACATACATGGGTTACATAAGACCTTAACGCACAATACAACTGGCCAGCATGAAGCTGATTTTGCAGAGTTAACCAGAGGGGGTATAATATTAATAAAAGGTGGTGAAAGATATGGAAAATGAGAGAGATAGGCAGAGGAAAAGGTTCTCAGGTGTAGAGAGGGGGACAGGTATCAAAGGGATAAGAGAGATGCATTCTAGAAACCAGATCTGAGGGAGAGAGTAGCGAGAGAGCTGTATATATACTAGCACTAGTTCGAACCGCGTAGGAAAAGCGGTAACAAGTCCTCTAGCCAATGCTAAAGAAGCTAGCCAAACATGACGTCACCAAGCATGGTAAAAAACTTCTCCAACGAATCCCCACGAGGCCAGCCAGCTATGACGTCATCGAGTATAGCAAAACACTGCGTGCCTCCCCACACTCTGTTCTACTCTCTCTCTCTCTCAAATCCTATCATTACTACTTAATGATAAAACATATACTTTGCAATTAAATATATAAAGCCTTGACATGGGTGAAAACAAAGAGCCTTTCTGGACTGCCCATGACACGAGCTTTCATATGAAATAAAGCACACAACAATACATCAACTGTAGCCACATCCACTGCCCTGGCGATCCTAGCGAGTCACTGTAGGACAAGCCATGCGGTTCTAACGAAGTGGTTAACGTCACAGTTGACAGAAGCAACTCGATAAAAAAAAATAGTGCCCATTTTTGCGTCTGCATTGGTACTCGTACCCTAACCTAAACCGAAAATTGCTGTAATATAAAATATAGTCACAAAGTTCTTTGTGACTATTACATTATATATTGCAGTGAAAGGAGGCTATAGGCTATCAATAAAATATCAACTGGTACAGTTGCACAGTAGTTAGCCTAAGTTAAGTAACGCCTAACAGTAATTTGCGTTAGTTATATATTAAATTATTGCTAGTTATGTAACTTGTTTAGTTAGTTTGGTTAGGTTAGAGCGGGTGTGGGTTTTGCTAGGCTAAGTGAAGTAACGGTTGCATACGTTTTTGTGCATTGCTGATTGAGGGAATTTAATTGATGTGCATTTTGATTTCTGAAATATATGTTTTATCGCAAATTACACAATGTTATTGTCTTGCCATGCCTATGATGCCTATAATTAGGTACAGTTACATGTGTATAACTGTATATTATAAATTACAGGATTTTACTCTCCATAGCCCTCAAAATGTCCCTAAAAGTGCTTATTTTTCAAAAAAAATCTCAGGGGGGGGGGCTTACAATACCCCCCCCCCAGCTGCAAAGGGTCGCTTTGCTCGCCCCCCACCCCTGCTCAGGGCCCCCGCATATCCCCAGTGCCCAGGGCCCATAACATGTAAATCCGGCCCTGGCACCCACCCTAACCCTGCTCTTGAGCAGGGAGTGCATGGTGGTAAAAAACAAATCATCATTAGTGGTGTGTGGCTAGTCCATCCACTAACTTGCTTCACCTTTAGGTAATTTTGTTACGTACAAATTTGTATAAGGCTTACTCTCCTAGACTTGTTGCCGACCAAGGCTAGTGAGTCCCATCCACCCGGATATATATAAGGTCTTCTCCCCTAGATGGGTTGCCGACCAAGACTAACAAGTAACATCCAATACTCGAATCGCGTATCTGTGCCTTTAACCTAAGAAGTGCGCATGGGGGTAATTAGACACCTCTCCCTGTGCTGACGTATTTGAGCTGTTTCCATCACTAAAATATTCATTTTACCATATATAGCATTAATACTTATCCATACGCGACTATTATGGGTTGATTATAAAGGTATTAACCTGAAACAACAATAAAACGAGTGAAAACAGCGTTTGGATGGTCAAAATCGGAGATATAGGCCGCGAGTTATATAATGTATGGGTGAGGCAACCTGCTTTCCCGCCAATTTCCCCCAAGGCCACTGAGACACAGTCGATCGATACTCTCTCTCTCCCTCTCTCTTGCACTCGCTTGCTAACAGTGATGACAAGGCCCAGCTTGCAACTCGCTAATGTTAGCACGAAAATATACCTCAGAATAAGGGAATAACAGGGAAAATAGGTGATAACTGAAGGAGGGGAGGAAAGTGGGGAAGGAGGGGAGGTAGAGGAGTGATATTTTGCATGGCCCAGGGGCAAAACAATTTTTTTTTTTTTTTTTATGTTTAACCCTCTCACCACGGAAGGGCTCTTGAACGCCCATAAAAAAGCATATAACAGCTGCCCGGAAGGGCTCTTGAACGCCCAGTGGTTGAAAGCCTGTGAGCTTCGTGTGCGAGGCGTCGGTCCGACGCATGTAAACAACAGCCGGCTGGACCGACGCCCCGCATCTCCGGCCACAAGGAGAGCGTCGCTTGTTCGTGTGTGCCTGTATGTTGTTGTTAAGTATCGAAAAGTAGTTTAAAGTGGCTGTTTTGGCCATAAAGTTATCTCCAATGAAATCATCATCACAACTCAACCAGTTGACTTAGAGAGCTCTACTTAATGCCATTCTACAGGTAAATAACACAGCTACGGTTGGAGATGCGCGGGAATGCGGGAAGCAGTCAGAATAACACATATACGGTAGCCTAGCCTAGACGTTTTTCGGCCAAAACACCCGGGTTTCGAGGAATATATATATAATACATAGCCGGGGCTGGAGGGTTAAAGTTGATTTTTTTTTTCTCTGACTCTTAAGAGTCTTCCCGCAGTCCGCCGGGGGAACTCTTAAGAGTCTTCCGGCAGTTCCCGGGTTAAGGACACCCTTCATGAATAGGCTACACGAAACGTGATTCCAAGCGTGAGAGGGTTAATATGTTGAATATACCATATTCAACCCTTCCATTACAAATATATATAATCATTACACAGTACAGTACAGTATTTACAATACCAAGGACCTTCTGTAGTAAATGGGTTACTTATACTGTAGTGTATTTTATAATGGTACTGTGAGGCAAATATATTTTTCCGTTTGCTCCGTCTAACTACTGTAGCTGCAAAAAAAGGTTCAATTTTGTTCCCTTCTTGGTGGCATTACAAAATTTACAATAACAGAAAACTAAAGAGGTATAGAAAAAGTTAGTTGTACAAGATTCAAAGCTGATTTACACAAGGACTTCTTCCCGCAAAATGCTGATCCACAAATTTATTAAGGCAATAATTTATGTCTATTTTGAACTGGTATTGACAACTAAAGTGCAAGTAGATTATTATAGATAACAATCCTTACAAGTATATTTCAGAAGCTGCCACACCAGAGTTGCAAGAAAAAGCGCTTGTGTAAATCTGCCTACAGCCTAACCTTGCGTAGTTCCTCGGGGTCCCTCTCCACAAACTTTATGAGGAAGTAGCCCAACATAGTGCTGCCACCAATGTAGTACAATGATTTCATAGCACTTGACATCTTCCCTCAACTGTCACCCTAGGTAAAAAGAAAAAAATGAACTAATAGCTAATGATATTCTCTGATAAATATCAGTTTTGCATAATAATTTTAAACCAAAATATGTTATACCTAGAGACCGAGCTCGATACTTTTATTAAAATTGCAAATACGGTAGCCAGGCTTTACATAAACAGGGATGAATAAAAGGCAGCTACAAAAGCAAATACTGTACGTATGTGCATAATAATTCTGACATTCTTCTGTCATACATAACTAAATTAATTAACATTTTCCTGTACTGTACATGCATTGTGATTTGACTGTACATGCATTGTGATTTGAATCTAGATGAAAATTCTGGATTACTTTAATCTAGTTATATATCAGTTTTATTTCAATTTGGATAAAAAATAGATTCATACATTGTATAAACTATTATCGCATTAAGCTAAATAACACTTAGTGATAATAACCAAACAACATCCATTTGTCAAAAAGTTGTTAAAGACTACTGAATATGAATTCAATTTAACAAACAATGTGGTGATGGGCTGGTCTATCAGAGTGAGAACTGAGCGATCTCTGCCATACCCATAGCTTACTCTGACTGTTCCTTTAACTTATATATTTTCTAGATCTCAAGTGACGGCGTCTTTTCCGTGGATTGACCTCCCAATCTACCAAGATTGGAAGCCAAAGCGTCACATTTTTCCCTTGCCCCTCAACTTTCTCTTCATAATTGCTGAGGGGCACAGGGCCCTGGGTGGGGCTTTGGAGTGGCTTCGGTCACCCAGGCTTTATTGTGGTCGGCAGGGAGGGTTCTGTGGGGGCGCTCGGTTATGGCCTTGGAATTGCTCGGGGCCTTGGGGCTGTTCGGCCAGGCAGCTTGGGGAACAACAACAACAACAACAAGAAAGGTTATTACAGTAAGGTAAAATTGACCTTAAATGTAGTTTCTGTTCGGGCTCTGTCTCGAGTCAGCAACCCCCAGCAATGGGGTATGTGCCTGAGTATATACAGTAGAACCTCGCTCTTTCGGACTAATTGGGGGAGACCCCTGTCCGAAAGTGTCAAAAGTCCGAAAGGGCCGAGTCCGAACTTCACACTAATGTCCGAAGTTTATAAGTCCGAAACTCGGCTCTTGGTCCGAATGCGATTTATTTTTTCTCAGCCTTTCAAACAAATCCGAAAGGCTGAAATAATGTCCGAAGTTTATAAGTCCGAATACACATTCACCGACCGTATACCGGCGAATAGGCCTATACTGTACTTTCAGTATTGGCAAGTGCATTTGGAGCGCCGAGATTCATCAGCTGATTTTCCGAGTGACCGATATCGTCGAAATACGATAATTTAATCATAAGTACTATATATCTTATATACTTGCCTTAATTCTTTATAATATTTCATAATAAATTTATATAAAACGAGTTATAAGTTCAAATGAAAAATCAGTCTACCGGCGGTACCATTACCGAAACACGTGTGTGTTATTTGCCGTGTTATTAGTGTTTGGCTATGTCGAGTGAGTGAGTGTGTGTGTGTGTGTGTTCTTGGGTGTGTGTTCTTGTGTGTGCGTGTGTTCAACTAAAGATGCGCGGCGCATTGTTTTCGTGTCAAATAAATGGCATTTCATAATACCAATGGATTTATTTGGATATATTATTGACCCTTGGTATGAAGGTATGTTGCCACTGTAATAATGCTGACAAATAAATAGATAAATGACTAATAAAGTAGGCCTGGGCTTATACGGCGAGTATATCACTAGAACCTATTTCCTAGGGTGAAAATAATTACTGCTCTTCATACCAGGGGTCAATAATATATCCAATTAGGTCCATTGGTAGCCTTTTTTTTTTTTTTTTTTCTATATTCCAACTACTCCTTCTCGGGCATAGGCTGAGAGCCTGTACATTCCACCGCTCAACACGGTGAAGCCTGTGAGGTCTTGTTCCAGTCTGGGGAGTGAGACATGTGAAGCATCCATTCATGGTTCGAAGCAGCTCCATCTCTGAAGCGGCTGGTTGCTTCGTTCAAGCGCTTCACTGTCTCACCCTCCAGACTCAGACCCTCACTCTCAGAACGCCTACTATGAAATTACATTTATTTGACACGAAAACAATGCCGAGCATCTTTAGTTGAACACACACACACACACATTAGGTAAATACAATTAGGTAAATACACTCGACATAGCCACACAACAATTACACACACGTGTGTGTTACAAATTGTTGTTGTTGTTGCTGCTAGGCTGGCCAACAATCTACTGCCTTCAATAAAGATACAGTTTAATGGAGTTTTCTTTGGCTTTTACTATTATAAATATTATTAGGTAAAATTCAATTCAATTCCATAGAGAATAATTATAACATTTATTGCATACCGTATATCAGTGGCGACCGACATAACCACACAAGATGGTTATGGGCTGGTCTATCAGAGTGAGAGCTGAGCGATCTCTGCCATACCCATAGCTTACTCTGACTGTTCCTCTTACTTATATATCTTCTAGATCTCAAGTGACGGCATCTTTTCCGTGGATCGACCTCTCTACTGCCAACCTAAAAGTTGGCAGATTGGGAGCCAAAGCGTCACATTTTTCCCTTGCCCCTCAACTTTCCCTTCATAATTGCTGAGGGGCACAGGGCCTTGGGTGGGGCTTTGGTTTCCCGGGCGTTTCCGCGCCCTCCTCAGCTCCCTGCCTTAGAGTGGCTTCGGTCACCCAGGCTTTGTTAGTGGTAAGCAGGGAGGGTTTTGTGGGGGCGCTCTATGGCCTTGGGGCTGTTCGGCCAGGCAGCCTGGGGAACAACAACAACAACAACAACCACACAAGAACATTACACACACACACACACACAAGAACACACACCGAAGAACACACACACACACACACTCACTCGACATAGCCAAACACCAATAACACACACACACACGTGTTTCGGTAATGGTACCGCCGGTACACTGATTTTTCATTTGAACTCATAATTCGTGTTACATAAGTTTATTATGAAATATTATAAAGAATTAAGGTAAGTATATAAGAGATATACTGTATAGTACTTATGATTAAATTATCGTATTTCGACGATTTCGGTCACTCGGAAAATCAAGTACTGTAGTCCGAAAAAGGACGGAGGTAGTTTCTCAGCCTTTCAGACAAATCCTAAAGTACGTACAGTAAAATCTCGCATCCCACGATATATTGGTACCGAAATATTACCGTGGTACCGGAATTCGTGGGATGCAGAGTATTAAAGTACAGTAAAAGTCCGTTAATCCGACGACCGATGATTCGAATCTCCCAATAGTCCGAATTTTTCAATTTGAGGCCAAATCCGAATTCACCCGATGGTCCGAATTTCAAGAAGTCCCAAAGTCCCCTTTTTGAGGCATTAGTCCACTCAAATGACACATAATGGAGCACACACATATCATATGTTCATGAATTCACTTTAAAAGTTTACCATTGTCATTGTAGCCTATTACCTACTTCAAAACATTCAGATTAATGGTCAAAGGAAGCTACTGATATAAACGTAAACACCTTCTTCTTCTTCTTCTTCCACATCGTCTGCTAGAGAGTTTGTTTTGCTCTTGAACGCATCCTTGGGACGCTCCGATGCGCTACTGGCTTGCACTGCATTTTCTGCAAGCGCATTCAGTCTTGAGCTTGAAAATGCACCTTTGGACGTATTAGTCTTGAGCTTGAAAACGCACCTTTGGACGTTCCGATACGCTACTATTTATAGTTCAGTGATCGGAGCGTCCCAAGGGTGCTTTCAAGACAACAAGACAAGGGTGCTTTCAATACAATATAATATAACAGAGCACAAAATGAAAATCACAAAATGAAAATTACAAGAACCTCTCAGGGAAGTGCCGTTGTTAAGGCATTACTTCCCGAACCACATCTGATCTTCAAGAGCAAGACAAACTCGCTAGTAGACGGAAGAAGAAGAAGACGTTTATATCTGCAGATTCCTTTGACCATTAATCTGAATGTTTTGAAGTAGGTAATAGGCTACAATGACAATGGTAAACTTTTGAAGTGATTTCATGAACATATGATATGTGTGTGTGCACCATTGTCATTTGGGTGGCCTAATGTCTCAATGTTTTCGTCATACACAGGTTCATAGGGGTAAAGTCCGATAATCCGAAAAATCCACTAATCCGAACGAGGGCCGGTCCGCTGCCCTTCGGATTAACGGAAGTTTACTGTAATGGGGAAAATTACAAAAGTACAGTAAACCCTCGCTATCTCGGACCTCTAGAAGTCGGAAACCCGGACTACTCGGACTGGCATCGGCCTCTCGGAAAGTTCGCCATATATCTCGGAAAATTCCGAGATGTAAGGGGAATACTCCGAGGGCCCACATGGTCTGTCGGACAGGTGTCATATATCTCGGAAAATTCCGAGATCTAAGGCTACAGTGAGGTGGAGAAGGACAGTGAAATGGAGAAGGAAAGTGATATTTATAATATATGTCTGCTGGATACTGTACAGGTACTGTAATTTATCTTGAATCAAAGTTGTTAGTGATAGGGAAGTCTCCGTTTTCTCTGGTGGCTCGGACTCCCTCTTCCAATTCGGACATTTTCCTCTCTTAAGTCGGACATAAGTCGGACTTCGGACATCTCGGATTTTCGGTCATCTCGGACTGGGTCTCCCCCCAATTAGTCAGAGATAGCGAGGGTTTACTGTACTGGAGGCTATCGTCGGGCGACTATTGACCTTCACTTTACATGCCAATAATCCAAAGTAAGTTGGTTTAACCCTCCAGCCTCGGTTACGCA
The DNA here is from genome assembly GCA_032716605.1 of Paralithodes platypus. Classification (NCBI taxonomy): domain Eukaryota; kingdom Metazoa; phylum Arthropoda; class Malacostraca; order Decapoda; family Lithodidae; genus Paralithodes; species Paralithodes platypus. The sequence continues at coordinate 50,794,961 of CM064498.1, forward strand.
TTCTATAATATATCCCCGAAACCCGGGGGATTTGGCCTAAAAAAAGTCTCGCCTAGGCTACCATATCTTTGTTATTTTGACTGCTTCCGCATTCCCGCGCATCCCCAAGCGTAGATGTGTTTCGTACCTGTAGAATGGCGTTGAGTAGAGCTCTCTAAGTCAACTGATTCAGCTGTAATGACAATTTCCGTGGAGAGAACTTTGTGGCGATGTCAGCCACTTTTCACTACTTAACAATAACACAGCCACACACGAACAAGCGACGCCTCTACTTCTTGTGGTCGGAGATGCGCGGCGTCGGTCCAACCGGCTGTTGTTTACATGCGTCAGACGGACGCCTTTCAAAACAAGCTTACAGGCTTTCAAGCTGCCATGAAAAGAAAGGTAAGTAAAACACAAACAAAAAACTTAGAAAAGTTGATGAGGTGCTTATTGTGATGGATGTGGTGATAGACGGGAGGCGGATGTTAGTTACCACCCTCCGTGGCCCCACTCTCGTTCTCCGTCACCCCACCGTCGCCGCCAAAGCCCGTGAAATCATCGTCCATGGCATCAAGTTCGGCGTCCTGTAGAGCTTCCATTAGCTCTGCATCCGTGGGAATCGTGTAGTTTTTCGTGGGATGACAATTCAGGTAGCCATTGGATAGTACCGTGGGATGCGTAATCGTGGGATCAAAATGCGTGAGATGCGTGACTCTACTGTACATACAAAATTGACTATGGATGACATTTTACTTCAAACAACTTTTGGTTAAGTCCATGCTTGTGTGTATGATGAGTACATTAGTGTTCTTGGAAAGTTATTGTGCAGTGGCAGTATCGTAACCAATGAGGTCTTCAGTGGTGTGTGGCTAGTCCGTCCACTAACCTGCTTTACCCGTAGTTAATTTTTTTAGGTACAAATTTGTATAATGTTTACTCCCCTAGACTAGTTGCCGACCAAGGCTAACGAGTTCCGTCCACCCAACATCACATATACATTGCAGCAGTTTATTGTGACACCTCAGAAATTTTGGGTCTACCTCTCCTAGAGGTAACCAAGTCGTGCCCCACCTGCTCGAGGTGACCTTGCAGACACTCCTTAAATTTCTTTTATTCTAGCTCAATTTGGCTTTCTTTTCGAACCCCAAGGGTGACACTAACGGGGACAGTGCTGCCTGAGGCTTTTACCCCAAGGAGTTTTTTCTTTCTTTTCTTTTCTGTTTTTTTATTGTGTATTATTATTTTATGATGTCAGCTAAGCAGAGTTCCGTGTGTGGCAAGTACCTTGCCACACGTGCAACTCTTCTTAGCTGCCATCATAGTAGGGAAGGCTAAATCATGGGGCTGCTACTCCTGGGGCACATTCTTCCACGTCAATTGTATTGATGTGGATGACACTGGATCTCAAGGTCATGACCAAGAAGAAACTTAACTTCAAATGGTTCTGTATTGACTGTGACACCAGGTTTCATGAACAAAATTAGTCATGAAGGGATTGCCTCGACGAGGGATTGGCTGACCAGGTCGGAAGGGTGGTTGTTGAGGCCATGAACGGAGTCAACTATGGAAAATATGGAAAAAAGACTAGATGCTTTTGGACCAGCTTTGAGTCTGAGTCATTTGCAAACATCATTAAGGTTGGACTTAACACTTTAAAAAGTAAGAGGCCCAAAATAACGTATCAGCAATACCCAAGAACGAACAGTAAGTGTTGGTAGTGAAGCCTAAGAGCAGGACCAAGCCTGACAAGGCCAGTGTCTATGGTTGCTGGAACCATTAGGACTGTTCCTGTCAGCAGCTGCAAGGAGACAAACACTGGTACCTTCATATTTAAACTTCCTACTACGAAGGCTAATGAGGATGCTAATAAAACGATCAGCTCCAGTTTCAATAAAGAGTCCAACTTTTTTGTATCTGAACCCAAATTTGTTTTGCCTAAGATGATTATTGTTGTACATCCACTATGATCCCTGATAAGGAGATAGTTGCACACATTATTGACAAAAAACATTAAGATTGGACAGCTTGTGAAACAGGTACTAAACTGGACTTTGTTCTGTTAAAGGATCAGGTGAAAGTAAGTATGCTGTATTAAAAATTTCACTCGATATACAAAATACTACATTTGGCTCCCAGGGATATGGGTTTGTCGCATTGAATATCTGTAAGGCTTATGACAGATTCTGGGTTACTCAGTGTTACCACTGTCAGATATTTGATCACCTTTCCACCAACTGCCCATACAAGACTTGCGATCCAGTTTATGCCTTCTGTGCTGAGCACCAAGAGTCCAGGTCTTGCACAAAGAGAAATTCACCATGTTACGTAAATTGCTCATCACTCAGGACGCTACCTAAATCTGTTGCTCCCTTTGCATCCAGTTCAAATTTGTCCTATGATGATTTCTCAATGTCGAAGGCTAATAGAAAATCACAATTTCTCTGGTTCAAAAAATTGACAGGGCTCTCCTTAAGCACTTGAAGATCGGTCTGTTGAATGTTCGCTCAGCGAGGGGAAAGATGGGTCATATAAAGGAGTTATTGAATTAATTCAGACTTGACATTCTGTGCCTTACCGAAACCTGGCTGTAGGATCGAATCTGACATTGGCGTCATTCGCAGCGCTCTGCCTAAGAAATATTCTTTATTAAGTGTCCTTAGGCATTGAGCAGATCATCCAGGTGGTGGTGTGGCAGTTATCTACTCCATGGCACTAGCGAACATTTCTCCAACAAACTGTGACTTTGTCCCACTTTCCTTTGAATCCTTTGTAGTGGTAATAAACCTTCACCAGCAAACCCTGAGAATCGCAGTTATTTATCGAACGGGCCATCGAGGTAATGATACAAATTTTGTGGATGAGTTTGGTCAGTTTCTTGAAGCATTTTCAGATAGACCAAGGGGATTGCTGATTTGTGGTGATTTCAACTACTCAATTGACAACCCTCAACTGAAATCGTTGTATTGAGAGTTCCTTGAACTGGTAGACCAGAATAATTTCTTTAATTGCGTGTCTCACTCGACTCACATCTCGGGTCATGTTCTTGACTTGATTCCATCTCCTATCTGTTGTAGCCGTGTATCGAGTGTCGAGGTTGATAGGATTGACCCTGCGATCTCTGACCAAGCCTCGATTACCTTTGGCTTAAAAATTCCTAGGCCTCCTTCTAAATAGAAGGTAATATGATTTAGAAGCTATGGAAATAATGACCAGAATCTGATATGAAGTGAAGTAGATCAGCATTTAAACAGTATTGACTTTTCCAACCTTTTTTCTAACAAATTAATCGAGATACATAACAGTGTGCTTAAATCAGTCTTTGATCATCATTGTCCTGAGATTGAGAAGACAATTACTGTGCGTAATGATTCAACTTCGTATGGCCAATCTGTTAAATCCCGCCGAAGAGAACACAGGAAGGCTGAACGGAGATGGTGCTCTCAAAGAATAGACTTGACATGGTCACAGTAAGTATCTGCAAGAAGAGCTGTGGTTCATAGAGTGAAATCTCAAAATAAAATTATCATCGAAACAAAGTTAATTCTTGTGGCAATGATAAAACAAAGATAGATGTACTGTAGTTGTAAATTATGGGTTTGACAACCGAAAGGGAAGGAAAGAAAACCTATTATTTAGCAGTGGCTCAGTAGTCGATGACGTGAGAGCCTATATGATATACAGTATATGGACTCTTCCAGGTTTCTATGAGCCCGGTTTGACCTTCCAACTGTCGGTCGAGAACCATAATCATTCTTAGGGGGTACCCTTTTAATAGTTCCTAAGGAACGTCATTCTTGCGGAGCCACTAAAAGTGAAAAAATTAAATGGGTAATTATAAGGAATAGGCTCGCACCCTTATTTTTCATGTTTTTTCCCTCCAGATTTTGAGAAATTAGTGTTTTCATGGTCTTAGTTATAATTCCAATGTGGGATACACGATGGGTTGAGGTAGGGCTTTGCCCCCCCTCATCCCTCCATGAATTATTTAAATCGTCATCTATGTTGCCAGCAGGGGGTAAATATCGATTATACTGCATAAAGAAGGCGTTTGTAAACAGTGAGGATGTCCGAAAGAGCTCTGAAATTTATTAGAATGGGCGTTTTTTCTATTAATATCGGGTTTTATAAATGTGATCAAAATTATTCTCCCATACTGTAGTGGATTATACACGAGTACAGTACAGTATAAGGATTCCATAGACCTACATTATCCCTAATAAATTATGTATAATAAGGTTGCGAGCCTATTCCCTATAATTATAATTAAATGAATTAACAGCACGCCTGTTTTGCTAGGAGTCCTCCATTTTGTCGTCGCAGCTTCCCATATTCCGTTGCCATCACGCGCCATTTTACGAGATTCTTTCTCTAATGATATATCAAGTTGGCCATGTGTATACATACATACATACATAAAATTTTAAGACTGAGTGCTCCGCACATACGTGCTGTTTCAGTCCCGTCCTAATGGCGGCATTCCAGGCAATCCTGTTAAGGGCTGCTTCACTTGTCAAGTTATTGGATTTGAGATCGGCACGTATAGTCCGATCCCAAGTCTTCCTCGGTCCACCCCTTGGTGCAACTCTCTCCACAAGCACAGACCTGCATCTTTTCACCCAATTGTGTTCATCCATTCTCTCCACATGCCCATACCATCCCAGTCTACTTGTACGCATTTCCTCGCTAATACTCTTTATACCTAAACGTCTCCTCAGCTCATAATTTGTTATTCTATCCTGCAGTTTGGCTCCACACACACATCTCACAATTCTCATCTAATTACGTTCCATTACGTTCAGAGTCCTGATGTGGCGGCGTCTACGCCGTGGGGCCACCTCCCGAGGCTGCCGACCCTCCACGGCCGAAGACAAAATCAACAAACAGTGGAGGAAAACCGGATGCCGGCCGCGGGGAGCAGTTTCGGGAGCCAAACCGTCACAACCATCCCCTGCCCCCTCCCTGGGGGCACGGGTCCTTGGAGCGGCTTCGGTCGCGCCGGGAATTTCCACACCTCTCACACCAAACACACACATCACACCGTTTTTCCTACACCGAGAAATGACTCTCCGGCTGTCATTTCTCGAAGACTTCTTCTAGCCGGAGACATTGAGAGCAACCCAGGACCCACGTACACATACATATGTCCAACTTGCTCAAAACCCATCACTTCGAGTCGCCATACTAAGGGTTCAGTTCTCTGCAATTCATGCGGGAACTGGACCCACTTCACCTGCACAACACTTGCCTCCAAGAAACACTACACAAACACCTGGACCTGTTCCTCATGCCCCTCCCTCTCCCAGTCAAATCCCTCACCTAAAACCCGTCCACCTCTCCTCCCCAACCCACCTAACCTTCCCATATCATCCACTCCCCCCCCTAAAACCCGTCCACCTCTCCTCCCTAACACACCTAACCTTCCCATACCATCCACATCCTCAACTCAACACACCACACCCCATCCTAATCCATTCCAACCCCCATCTCCTGCTCCCCAATCCCCCCCCCCCCCCTCACCCTCAACCCCACCCCATCCTCGTGCAGCAGCACCCAACATACATCGTGCACATAACATTAACATTCTTCAACTGAACATAGATGGCATCAACACAAAGAAACACGAACTCTCACACTTCATCAAACAACACAACATACACATTGCCATCTTACAAGAAACAAAACTCCGCACAACACAAAAAACACCCACATTTCATAATTTCACCACCATCAGACAAGACCGGGCTGTCGGCGGGGGCGGTGGACTCATCACCCTGGTACACAAAGAAATATCATACATAGTAACCAGTGTACAAACCAAATCCCTTCTCCCCCCAAATGATAACACAACAGAAATACAGTCAATTAAAATATGCACTGGCAACAACTCCAACATAACCATCATGTTGTTGTTGTTTTTCCCCAAGCTCCCTGGCCGAACAGCCCCAAGGCCCCGAGCAAGGCCAAGGCCATAACCGAGCGCCCCCACAGAACCCTCCCTACCGACCACAATAAAGCCTGGGTGACCGAAGCCACTCCATGGCGGGGAGCTGAGGAGGGTGCGGAAACGCCCGGAAACCAAAGCCCCACCCAGGGCCCTGTGCCCCTCAGCAATTATGAGGAGAAAGTTGAGGGGCAAAGGAAAGATGTGACGCTTTGGCTTCCAATCTTGGTAGATTAGGAGGTCAATCCACGCAAGAGACGCCGTCACTTGAGATCTAGAAAATATATAAGTAAAAGGAACAGTCAGAGTAAGCTATGGGTATGGCAGAGATCGCTCCGTTCTCACTCTGATAGACCAGCCCATCACCACATGACTAGAACCCAATCCTCTAAGCATCAGCTAGGAAAGGCCCTAGAAAGCTGCCTTTGGCGGGGGGATAGCTCCCCTATTTCAACCCTTTTCGGGGTTGGGCACCCACCCAACATAACATAACCATCATAAACACATACATCCCTCCCCAAACATCCCCTACAGTACCAAATGAATACAGACCACACTTACAACACATCACAAACACCCCACACATCATCCTGGGTGGTGACTTCAACGCCAAGACGTCGGCCTGGTTTGTCGACAACCCCGACACAGACAGAGGGCTGGTACTACAAAACCAAACCGATAACCTCATCATCCTTAACGACATCCATCAACATACCCATATTCCTCACCAAGCCCTCTATAACCCATCATCTCCAGACATCACCTTTTGCTCCCCAGAACTCGCCCCCACAACATCCTGGAGGGTGGTCAGAACCTTAGGCTCTAACCACCTCCCGATCATTATCACCACCAAAACCAGACTCACCCCAGCTAGCCACAAACACACATACACCAATTATAAAAGAGCTAACTGGGAAGCATTCACAAATGAGACAGAACAACACTTCACAACTCTAAACAGTACACCCATCACTAACATCAACAATGCTGTACACATACTCAATAAAACTATCCAAAACGCTGACAAGAAACACATTCCAAGAGGTAACAGAAAAAGACACAACCCCAACTTCACACCAGAAATTCAAAACCTCATCAGACAACGCGACATACTGAAACACTCCCCAGCACCCCACACACAAGACATTACACAACAAATTCAAGCACTCAACACCCAAACTAACAACAAAATACAAGAACAACAAAAACTAAATTGGAATAACTTCCTACAAACACTTGATCACAAAACAAACCCCAAAAAACTCTACAAAACACTAAACAGCATCACAATTTCCAACAGCAACACAACACAATCACATGCTGCAATCACAACAACAGACTCTACTCCTTCATGTAAACAACAAGCAAACACTCTCATCAATCACTTCTCACATGTCAGCCACCTAAAACCTCATAAAGACGACCGACGTGTCATCCGACGTAAGAGACAATTCCCCAGACCCTGACTATACACCCTTCACCAATCACCAGACAAAGTATATCATCAACAATCTCAAGCACTCACCCGCCTGTGGCCTAGACAACATAAGCAACATACACCTCAGTCACCTGGGACCACAAGGCATACAAGCACTCACTAACATATCAAACTACAGCTATTCACACAACACAATACCAGACATTTGGAAGCATGGTATCATCATCACATTCCCCAAACCCAACGAAGACCCCACGCTACCCTCCTCGCACCGCCCCATCACACTCCTTTGCTCCCCCTCCAAAGTCATGGAACGCCTAGTATTACAACTAATTACACCTGACCTACCCCTAGCTCCAACACAACATGGCTTTAGGCCACTGCACTCCACAAACACTCTTCTCACAGACCTTACACAAAGAGCTTTCGACGGCATCAACTCAGCTAGACCACCACACAGATCACTATTAGCCACACTCGACATTAGTAAAGCCTACGATGCCATCCCCCGCCACAACCTAACAAACAAAATCTACAACACAAACATGCACAACAACACAAAAAGGTGGCTGGCCAACTTCCTAGCAGGCAGATGTGCACACGTATCTTTTGCCGGTCAGTCATCTAAAATCAGAAACTTTCCAAATGGAGTCCCACAAGGATCCGTCCTATCGCCCGCACTCTTCAATCTGTACATGCACGATATAACTACACCCAATACGCCCCAAATAAACTTAGCCTCCTATGCAGATGACATAACACTCACATGCACACACCATGACCCCAAAAGAGCAACAGATCTCCTTCAACCCTATCTCAACACACTACATGGCTGGTGCACTACAAACAGACTTAATCTAGCCCCAGCCAAATCCACCGCAACCCTGCTCACAAGTTGGACAGGAGAACACAAATACATCCCTCAACTCACCATAAACAACACACCCCTAACACATACACACACACCCAAAATCCTAGAAGTAACATATGATACTCATATGACATTCAAACAGCACACCACAAACATTAAAAAGAAGCTGACACCCAGACTTAACGCCCTCAGGTCACTTGCTCACACAAAATTTGGACACAACAAAGAAACTACCACCACAGTATATAAACAATACATAAGATCAGTGATGGAATACGCAAGCCCAGCCTGGGCTTCTAACCTAGCTGAAACACATCATAAGACCTTACAGACTATTCAAAACAAAGCCCTGAAGATCATTACAGGCTGCACAGCTACTGCACCCACAGATCACCTACATCAAGAAACCAAAATCCTCAAAGTCAAAGACCATCTGGACATGAGAGGCACTCAATTCCTGGCAGCAGCCTCCACGAACCAAGACCACCCACTAAGCTACATGGCAACACACCCACAGACACCAAGAAATATCAAAACAACACCCAGCACACGGTATCACACACAATTATTGTCCTCTCTCCCTCCCTGCCCACCCCGAACCAACTTCCAGAAGCACATCCATACTCATATCTCTCACCGATCCATCCACTCACTCACAGACAACACGCAGCTGCATGCACGACCTCCCGAAATCCATCCTTCCGAATCCTCCCTTCCTCGCGAGGACAGAGTCCACCTGGCCAGGCTGAGATGCGGACACCATCCAGCTCTCCTGAGCTATCAGAAGAGACTGGATGACTCCGTTGTCAACGCCTGCCCGGGATGTAACACAGCACCCCATACCATTAAATACATCATAGAAGACTGCATTTCACACAACCACTTACGCCAACAACACAATCTACACTCAATCTACATCTCAAGTTGCTTGACAGGTCGCTAAATTCCATCAGTTTTATTCTACCTAATTTGTCTCTTGATCTGTGTCATCGACGTAAAGTTGGTGCCCTTAGTCTTTTATTTAAAGTTTTTAACAACCCTCAGCATCCCTTACATGGGGTTCTGCCTGGGCCCTATGTCCGGGCTCGTGCAACTAGATTCACAAGCAATCTTAATGATCTTGCCATGAGCCGTGTTAATTTTTCTACTACACAGTTTTCACGGTGTTTTGTGCCGGCCATGGTTGACTTGTGGAATAAGTTGCCAAATGAGCTAGTCAATTCAGCTAATATCTCCATTTTTAAGTCTAGAGTTAATGCTTTTTTGCAGCATTAATTCTAATTTTTAAACTTATTTTATTCTATTTTATTGTATTATATTTAAGCTTGATATCCTCCACTGCATAATATGTTATCTGTGTTTAATATGTGTATATGTACAGTACAGTATACAGTGTATGTTTTTATTTTTTCCTAAGTTGCCATAGTCTCTCTCCAGTGCCTTCGGGTGTTTTGTGTGGATTGATCTTGATGGTGTTTCTGCACCCTGGTTGGAGACTTCGGCATCTCATATAATAATAATAATAATAATAATGAGAGCTCTGTGGGAAAGCCCGATCGTGGCCATGGCCTTTCTCAGGGACTCGGGCCTGTTCGGCCAGGCAGCTTAGGGAACAACAACAACAACGTTCCATTCTGTCGACACCCTCTACTTTAACGGCCTATGTTTCTGAGGCATACGTCATTGCACTTCTAATACATGAGGCATACATCTTTCCCTGCAGGGGGAGAGGCATTCTTTTCATGGTCAGAATTGGCAGCAGATCTCTGAACTTCCCCCAGCCACATCTAATTCTGTCTTCGTGGTGCAGTGCATAGTGTGTTGATTTTCGGTGTGAGCATCCTAGGTTCGAATCCCCGGACTGCCACATGTGTTTGTTAATTTCATTAATTGATTTTAGGAGTAGAGTTGGTTACTGGAGAGAACATAATACATGTAATTAACTCCCGGTTTTCAGCATTTACCGACTCACATACTGTATCTGCAAATAAATGGCCTAACCAAGTTTATATACATACCAGAGGCAGATATCAGCGTTGTCTTGCGATGGGTGAAGACTAGAATACTGTACATTGAGAGGTTATCGTGTGAGGTGAGAAATAAGTCCGAGAGTTTGTGGGAAATACGGAGTATCGTCCGAATGCACTGACGTCATAGCGGTGACCGCGGCTAAGGTCTGTTTATATTCGTTCAACAATTTATTATTGATTATGTATTATGTAATAATATTCTTACAGTATCTTACAGTAGATCCTCTGGAAAAATGCAAACTAGGCCTGTGTATCCAGCTCAGTGCCAGTACCTGCACTGCTGCGGTCGTTCAGGGTGTTGGCGGCGGCAGTAGCAGACGCAACATTTTGACTATTCTGTATTTTTGCTTTATAATCAAACTTCTAATCTTGTCTTCCCCATGCTTTATCAAGATTACTTTCAAACTCCCTTATTGATTCGGAATCGACTACATACTGGGGCAGTGCGTTCCACTAATTTACCACTCTATCACAAAATGAGTTCTTTGCCTTTTCAAGCCTATTTCTTTCTTTGTAAATTTTCTTAGAGGGTCCTCTCATTCTTGTTCCCTCCCGCATCAAGAAGATACCTTCACACACATCCTCATCATACATTCCTGACACTATCTTAAAAGTCTCTATCATATCCCCTCTCTTTCTCCTATATGCCAGTGTCGGAAGCCCCAGTGCCCTCAACCTCTGCTCATAGCCCGCGTTCTTCAACGTTGGTACTAGCTTGCTAGCTCTCCTCTGCACTTTCTCCACTGCTTCTATATCCTTTACCATATATGGGGCCCAAACCTGGTTCGCATATTCCAGGTGTGGCCTAACCAGCGATGTAGAGATTCATGAATATTTCTTCGTCAAGTGACACAAATGTCCTCCTTATCAGCCCTACAATTCTATTGGCTTTGTTTATCTTTTCTGCTAAATGTTCTGAGAAATTTAACTTATTGTCTATCACTACTCCTATATCCTTTTCTGCATTCACTTCCTCCATCGCTTCATACATACTGTATCCTACCTTGTCTATCTTGCTTGTCCCAATCCGCATGTACAGTACTTACATTTTTTGGATGAAAAGGCATTAACCAATGTTCAGACCATCCCTTCATGCCCTCCACATCTCCTTGAAGCAAACCTACATCTTCCATACTCCTCACTCTTCTATACAGCTTAGTGTCATCCGCATACAGGTATATCTCACTTCCATTGGTTATAACTTCAGGTAAGTCGTTGATAAATATAACGAACAGTAGTGGTCCCAACACAGATCCCTGAGGTACCCCACTTGTAATTTCCCTCCACCCCGAGCCTATTCCATTCACCAGTACCCTCTGTCTCCGATCTTTCAGGAAGGCTTCTATCCATTTCACACATTTCTCCCCTATATTATAGCTTCTAACTAAATCTATTAACCTTTTATGTGGGACCTTATTGAAGGCCTTCATAAAATCGCAATATACCACGTCTATAACATCACCATCCTCCAGAATTTGCATCCAATCATCTACCACCTTAATTAGCTGTACTATGTACTCCCCTGGGAGTAAGGGAATAGAATATGCCACACGTGCCTTCTGCGTGTCGTAAGAGGCGACTAAAGAGGTTGGGTCGGTGGGCTTGCGACCCCCACCCAGAAAAAATACCTAAGCAAAGAAAAACGGATGAACAGCCTCGGATGCGAACGGAACCTATGTTGACGAACCACGACTGACTAAGGACATTCCTTCGGACATTCTGAGAATGGCTACATGGAATGTTAGTGGCATGAATGATGGCACAAAAGAGAGAGAGGTTCTGGAAGTGCTAGTGAATGCCAGGCTGGATGTATGTGGAATGACAGAGACCAAATGGAAAGGTTCAGATGTGGAGAGTAGGAGTGTAGAATGGGTGTGTGTGCTGGAGTGAGTGAAGGAACAGCGAGAGAAGGTGCGTGTTTGTTTGTAAGTAGCAAATGGAAGGAATGTGTAAGAGAGTATGGGTCTGTGGGTTCAAGGATTGTGTGGGTGAGAATGAAAGTAGGAATACAAACGTGGGTGATTGTGTGTGTGTGTGTATGCCCCGACAGAGGATAAACTTGAAAGAAAGAAAGCGGAGTTCTGGATGAATGTGGAGGCGTGCCTGGAGAAGTTTGACAAGAACGAAAGAATATTTCTGATTGGGGATATGAATGGTAAGGTGGGTGATAGGAAAGTTGAGGGAGAGGTGGGAGGGTGGGGGGTACCATCAGAGGTGAATGGGAATGGTAGGGCACTTGTGGACGTATGTGTGGGGAGGAGGCTGTGGATAGCTAACACCTTCTTCCGACACAGAATGATCCACAGGTACACGTGGAAACGGGTGTGAACGATGGAGGATGAGACAGTGGTGGAACGAAAGTCATTGAATGATTATGTACGTGTGGATGAACGAATGAAGAAATCTGTGATGGATGCTAGGGTGTATATGGGTATTGGAGGGGGTCTGTCTGATCATTATGTAGTGGTAGCTAAGGTTAGGATACAAAAGAATTGGGTGAGGAGAGCTGGAGGGAGGCGAGAGGAGGGTGGAATGGTGAGGAGGGTGGAGAGGTTGCAGGAGGAGGAAGTCAGGGAGGAGTACAGGAGAGCAGTGGAAAGACGACTAGGTGGGTTCGACCTGGAAGTTATGGAGGAGATGACCAAGGTGTTTAAGGAGGAGATCTGTGCAGCATGTGAGGAGGTGTGTGGAGTGAGAAGAGGGAGGGAAGTGAAAGGTACAGCATGGTGGACAGAAGAGGTAAGAATAGCTGTGGAAGAAAAGAAGAAAGCATATAGAGAGTTGTTGGGTAGTAGAGGGAATGAAGATTTCGAGAGACAGAAACGAGCGAGGTACGTGGAGAGTAAGAGGGTGGTGAGAGAGTAGTGAAGGAAAGTAAGAGAAGAGTAGATGAGGAATTTGGAAGGAATCTGAGTGTAAAATGGAGGGAGAGTAAGAAACTGTTCTGGAAAGAAGTCAAGAAAGTTAGGGAAGGTAGCTAGGGAAACAGTAAGGGTGTGAAAGATAAGAATGGGAGAATGCTAGCCGAGAAGCAAGAGAGAGTCGAAAGATGGAGGGAGTACTTCAATGAGTTGCTAAATGTAAGGAATGAAGAGCCAGCAAACATAGCTGGATATGGTATGGGAGGAAGAAGAGAAGTAGTGGAGGAGGAGGTGGGGATCAGGAGGGCAGAAGTGTGGGAAGCCATGAAAAGAGTGAAGTTGGGGAAAGCACCAGGAACAGATGGAGTGTGTGGGGAAATGTTGAGGTATGGTGGTGAGATAGTGATCGAATTGGTATGGAAAATGTGCAAACTAGCATGGGAGAAGGGGAGTGCACCCGATGACTGGAAGACTGGCATAATAGTCCCCCTATATAAGGGCAAAGGGGAAAGAGGAGTGTGTGGTAACCACAGAGGAATATGTCTTCTAAGCGTAGTAGGGAAGGTATACAGTAGGGTAGTGATTGAGAGAGTGAGAACGGAGAAATGGATAGGCGACGAGCAGGGAGGTTTTAGGAAGGGAAGAGGATGTGTAGATCAGATTTGTACCCTGAATTGTGTTGTGGAGAAATATCTGGAGAAGAAACAAAATGTATGTTGCCTTTATGGACTTGGAGAAGGCCTATGACAGAGTGGATAGAGAAGGTTTGTGGAAAGTACTTAGAATATACGGAGTAGATGGCAAGTTGCTGAAAGCAGTGAAGAGCATGTATGAGGGTGCAAAGGCGGCAGTACGTGTGGAGAGTGAGCAGAGCGAGTTCTTTGACCTGAATGTTGGTTTGAAACAGGGGTGTGTGATGTCCCCGTGGTTGTTTACTGTATATATGGATGGAGCCATGAAAGAAATACTATCAAGAGCAGTGGATGTTGGTGTATCGCTGAAAAGGGAGGGAATTGAGTGGAAGCTACCTATACTGCTGTTTGCGGATGATACAGTTCTGATGAGTGATAATTAATGGGAGTTGCAGGGTCTGGTAAATGAGTTTGGAACAGTGCGAAAAACGGAATTTGAAGGTAAATGCGGGGAAGAGCAAGGTTATGGTCTTCGAAAGGGGTGAAGTCACAGAGTGTGAGGTGAAGCTGAACGGTCAGGCTATGGAGATCGTCAACTCTTTTAAGTATCTGGGCAGTGTGTTGAGTAAAGATGGGACTATGGATGAAGAAGTGCGGGAGAGGGTACAACAGGGGAAGAGGGTTGTAGGAACGCTGAAAGCAGTAACACGAAATAGGGTGGTCAGTATGGAAGTGAAGAAGTCCTTGCATGACAGTGTGGTAATCCCGACACTGACTTATGGAAGCGAAGCATGGACGTTGGTTGAGAGACTCAGACCAAGAGTGAGAGCAGTGGAAATGAATTACTTAAGAAGTGCGTGCGGAGTTACATGGAGGGATAGACAGACTAATGAGGAAGTAAGAAGGAGGTGTGGTGTGGAGGTAGATGTGCTGGAAAGTGTGAAAAGGAACAACTTGAGATGGTCCGGCCATATGGAACGTATGGAAAGCGAGAGAATGACTAAGAGGGTGTATGAGAGCGAGGTGGAGGGACAGAGAGGGAGAGGTAGACCGATAGAGAGGTGGAAGGATGGAGTGAGGAAGTATATGAACGAAGGCGGTGCTGGTTGGGGGGAGGGGCGTCGACTGACTGGGGACAGAAGTGCATGGGGGCGGTTCGTTCGTGGCCACCCCTCCCCGGCAAGAATCCGAACTGTCTCCCACTGAAAAGTTGGTTTGATTTCATATGCTCCATTATTCCTTCTCTAATTCTCTAATATTGATTATTGATTTATTTGTTAGTAGTCTTGGCAAATCCAACATCAAGGCTATTAACCCAATTGCATTGACGTGTCTAATTTAACTACTATGTCGTCACCCCAACCGCGGTTAAATAAGAAAACATCTAGAGTCCACTCCTTAACTTACTCTAGGAGATGTTGTACACTAACCAAGATTACCACCAAAGGCGAAAAAAGCATAGAAGAGAAGAAAAAGGGATTTACCTGAGTTACAGTTGAAAGCCCATACCGTCTTCTGTCAATGTTGACACCTGGTCGAACCTGAGCGCATGCACTGCTTTCCAAGTATAATTTTCTCCCGCGCCCTCATATGACTCCGACGTCTATGCCTTGTGTTCTTCAATCCACCCTGTCGCCATACGTTTTCGGCTTCTTGGGCCTTCTTTTATGTTAGAAAAATGTTCTGTGGTTTAGGGCACACATAAAATGGGCTCCAGAATGTTTAGAATGTATCCAACACCGTGAACGACCGCAGCAGTGCAAGTACTGGTACTGAGCTGGATACACAGGCCTAGTTTGCCTTTTTCCAGAGGATCTACTGTAAGAAACTAAGAATATGGAGGTCGCGTGTGATAATAGTCTACCAAAGGTTCGGGGGTCGCCTTTCTTCCCCCGTGTTGTTGTTTATTCACTCTCTCTTTTCATATTGTCTTTTCCATTAGTTCTGGGCATAGTTTTAGCTTATTAGTAGCCTAGCTTGTTTTATCATTCAGGTTTTGGCTATGCCCCGATGAGTTTTCATGTTTCATAGCCTAGGTGTTTAAGTTTTGAGATAAAATTCAGAAATCGCCTGGCGGCTTTGCTTGTTTTGTACAGTGATCACTCCCATAACCGGTCATAATAGGTCAGTAACAGGTCCAAAACTGTTCTTATTGATGCTTAATGTATTCTATGTTATGTCATACAAGATGTTGGTGGTATAATGTAATAAAAGTCGGCTGAAGGTAGGCAAAAA
This sequence comes from Paralithodes platypus, assembly GCA_032716605.1. Classification (NCBI taxonomy): domain Eukaryota; kingdom Metazoa; phylum Arthropoda; class Malacostraca; order Decapoda; family Lithodidae; genus Paralithodes; species Paralithodes platypus. The sequence continues at coordinate 50,810,951 of CM064498.1, forward strand.
CGTCCAAAAGGGTGACTTTGGGAAAGTGGCTGGAACGAATTTATTAAATCCCATAAGGCCTGTTATTTCTAAAACACGGTTTTGATAAACACGGTACGGACACGGTACGAATTAACCATGTATATCAAGACCTGACTGTACTTTCAATGCATTGCACACACACTAACCCTCGGAATCCGGGAGGCCTCATATGAGGTAAAATGGTCGGCTAAAAATCGCCGCTATAATCATCAGAACTCGGCAACCACGCGTTAGAACATAAGAACATAAGAAAATGGGAGTCTGCAGAAAGCCGATTGGCCTAAGCAAGGCAAATCCCTGTCCCACACAACCCCAATTACAAAGCCCAATTATAGGCTCAACACTCTAATGCCCTGAGGATCATCTTACCAAAACGGTTAGAGATTAACGCAGGATTACGGGGGTCTGCAGAGCGCTGATTGGCCCAACCCGGCTGATCCCCCTTCACACCCAACCCTTCTCGTCCATATGCTTATCCAATTTTATCTTAAAGCTCCCTACCATTTTTAATCCCACTATAGCACTTGGTAGTCCATTCCACCCATCTACAACTCTGTTACCAAACCAATATTTGCCTATATCTTTTCTGAAACGAAATTTATCTAATTTGAAACCATTGGTACGAGTTCTTTCGCTATCACTGAGCTTTAGTACATTTGTCATGTCCCCTTTGTTAATCCCACTAACCCACTTGAACACCTCTATCATATCCCCTCTAACTCTGCGTCTCTCTAACGAACGTAAGCCTAATTTCTTCAACCTTTCTTTATACGGAAGATTTCTAAAATTATGGATAATTTTTGTCATTCTACGTTGTACTCTCTCCAATGAATCTATGTCCATTCTGTAATAAGGACACCAAAATTGAACAGCATAATCCATATGGGGTCTCACTAATGACAAGTAAAGTTTTAAGATAACATCAGCAGTTCTGTTACTCACACTCCTAGAGATGAACCCGAGAATCCTGTTTTCTAGGCTTCAAATCATTGCTAACAAACACACCTAGATCTTTCTCACAATTCGAGTTTTCTAATTCCATATTAGCTAGTTTATATTTAACATTTGTATGCATCTTCCCTATCTTTAATACCTTGCATTTGTCAATGTTAAACTTCATCTGCCAATTTACTGACCATTCGTGTAAGGTATCTAGATCCCTTTGGAGGCACTCTATATCTCTATCTGAATCAATTGTTCTCCCCATTTTGGTATCGTCTGCAAATTTACTTATCCTACTAGTTATACCTAAATCAAGGTCCTTTATGTATATAACAAACAACAGAGGACCTAATACAGATCCCTGGGGGATACCACTTTTGACTACTCCCCATTCTGACTTCGTACCATTTATGCTGACTCTCTGCTTCCTACCAATTAGCCATGACCTAATCCATCCCAACAACGCCCCACCTATTCCATGCGCCTCAACCTTTCTCATCAATCTCTCTGTCGAAAGCTTTACTGAAATCTAAATATATTATATCATATGACTTGTCATTATCTACTGCTTCATATACCTGAGAAAAAACTAAGCAAATTAGTAAGGCAAGAACGTCCCTGAGTGAATCCATGCTGAGAAGAATTTATTAAATTAAATGTATCTAAGTGGTTTCTAATTTTACTAGCAATAATTGACTCTAGTAGCTTTCCTATGATTGATGTAAGACTAATGGGACGGTAATTGGATGCTATAGATTTGTCACCTTTTTTGAAGATCGAAACTACGTTTGCAAGCTTCCAAGCTTCTGGAACTATACCTGTCTCTAATGACTTGTTAAATAGAAATGTTAATGGGTAACTTAACTCATCCCTACATTCTTTTAATACTCTAGCATATACCTCATCAGGACCAGGCGATTTATGAGGTTTCAGTCTGTCAATTTCCTTAAGCACATCATTTCTACTTATAGTAACCGTACTTAACCTATTTTCTATACTATCGCTATATACCTTACGGACTTCTGGAAACTGTGCCAAATTTTCATTAGTGAAAACGGAAAGAAATTGACTATTTAATGTACTGCACATTTCTAAATCATTTTCTGTCATTTCTCCTATCGAAGTTTTAAGGGGACCAATTACATCTCTAACCTTGGATTTATATAGTTGGTAAAAAGCTTTAGGATTATTTTTTGAGTCATTGGCAACCTTAATTTCATAATTTCTTTTTTCTTTCCTAATATCCTTTTTTACCTGTCTTGATAGATTCTGATAGTAAGCAAGTAGGTGAATTTCGCCTTTCCTAATTTTTCTATATATTCCTCTCTTTTGTCCTAGAAGATCTAATAGTCTATTATTCATCCATTTGGGTTGGTTCTGTGTTGATCTAAATTTTCTTTTGGGGATGTATTTATTTTGTGCATTGAATACTGACTCAATAAAATTATCGTATGTATCTACCAAGGTTGACGTCTCTTCCTGACTTAAGATGACAGGTGCCTGAGAAGGGGTACACTCATTTGGACACCTGGATCGACTTAATTTTTTGACCATAGGGTCCGCTAATAGAGCTCTTCTTAACCCACCATAATTGGCTTTTCTGAAGTCAGGTATTAATGTTGTATTCTCTCTGGTATTACCTTTCCATTGTATAATAAAATACACAGAATTGTGGTCACTATTTCCTAGGTGGTCCCCTATCTCTACATTATTTACCATATGTTCATTATACTGAAAACTAAATCGAGAATATTATTACCTCTAGTCGGCGTATCTATGAATTGAAATAAAAAACTATCTTGTACTACCTCTATAAACTCCTCAGAATCAGAGTCTCCTATTTGATGCTGCCATTCTATATTCGGAAAATTAAAATCCCCCATAATGCACACATTGCTAAACCTTGTTGCCATTTTAATTTCCTCCCATAATGACATTCCGTCATTTCTACTCATATTTGGCGGTCTATACATAACTCCAATAACTATGGTCTCACTACCTTCGTTAACCTCTACCCAAACACTTTCATTATCGTTATTTAGTTAATACCTGATTTAATACAGCTTTTTAATGTACTCCTGACAAACACTGCTATACCGCCACCCCTCTTACTTGTTCGGTCATATTTAAACAAACTATATCCTGGTATATCAAATTCTGCTAAAAAAATGCCTGGTTTCTGTATTAATCCACGTTTCAGTTAGCGCTATTATGTCTATATTTTCTTTGCTAACAAGGGCTCTAAGTTCGTTCATTTTGTTACATAGACTCCTACAGTTTGTGTAATATACAGGTACTCTCAATTTACTTCTTTTCTTTATACCTAATTTACCTTTATTTCTAACGACATTTCCATCTTCCGTTGCACAATCACTACTATCATTTGCAATATAGTCATAATTTTTAGCATGAGACTGAATATCCTTATCGCTTTCGCCTGACGCTAAAATTGTTCCATTTAACCTCTCATTTACACTCTCAATATTTCTGTTCAAAACCACACAACCACCCTATCTAAAGAACTAGCTAATGTGGAAACCCCTAACCGTGAAAGATGAACCCCATCCCTTGCGTACATCCCATCTCTTCCATAGAAACTATCCCAGTTATCAATGAATGGTATTGCTTTTTCTTTGCAATATTTCTCCAAACGGCAATTGACACCAATCGCCCTGGATGTCCATTCCTTGGGAACTCCTCTTCTGGGTAGGATACAATGTACTACAGGGATCCCTCCCTTCATCCTAACCTTATCTAACACATCCCGATACTGCTGCAGCAGTTCCTCACTTCTACCCTTACCAACATCGTTACTCCTGGCACTGAGACAGATAATGGGGTTATCTCCACTATCTTCCAAGATGTGGTCCATCTTCTCTAACACCCTCCCAACTCCATGGCCAGGCAGACACACAACCTTCCTAAGTTTAGTGCGGGTGGCCCTAACTAAATGTCTTACCATGGAGTCGCCCACAATCGACACAGACTTACCTTTCCCTCGGGAGGATCCAGCAGCTGCAGTTGGAGAACCCCCGGTGGTGGCAGAAGCTCCCTTGGTGGTGGTGGTGGTGGTGGTGGTGGTGGTGGTGGTGGTGGGGGTGGCGGTGGCGGTGGGGGTGGTGGTGGTGATAGGTAGCACAGCGTCAGCGGTTGGAGCTGAGTCGGTGGCAGGCACTTCGGCTAACCCTCCCTTATCCTGACTATCTTTTCCCTCACATTCGTCTCGCAAAGGAGAGAATGTATTTGTCACACTCATACCTATTCTACTATCCTGCTTCTTGAGTGTGACTTTCCCACCCGTATTTTTAACAACCTGCCATGAATACAATTTTTCATCAACTTCCTCCCTTTTCCCCTTACTCGACTTCATTTCCTCTTGGCTAAGCTTCAAAGCTAGATTTTCGTCTTTAATCAAATCCACTTCCCTCTGAAGTTTAAACATTAACCTCCCTTAGAGCCAAGACCTCTTCCTTCACCACAACCATCTCTTCCCTTACCTGGAGAATAAGATGATGCAGTTCAGTAAAGGACTCGCACTCCATACCTGACATGATCCCAAAAAGCTTAGCGAGGAGCAAACAACTAAGTACAGACAACAAAAACAAATAAGTCAACTAACAGCTAAAAACTGAGCTAAAACACTTTTATATATACACGAGTGCACTGCCTCCAAACACAGGTTGTTGTTGTTGTTGTTCCCTAAGCTGCCTGGCCGAACAGCCCCGAGTCCCTGAGGAAGGACATGGCCACGATCGGGCTTTCCCACAGAGCTCTCATTGAGTGTAGATTGTGTTGTTGGCGTAAGTGGTTGTGTGAAATGCAGTCTTCTATGATGTGTTTAATGGTATGGGGTGCTGTGTTACATCCCAGGCAGGCGTCGACAACGGAGTCATCCAGTCTCTTCTGATAGCTCAGGAGAGCTGGATGGTGTCCGCATCTCAGCCTGGCCAGGTGGACTCTGTCCTCGCGAGGAAGGGAGGATTCGGAAGGATGGATTTCGGGAGGTCGTGCTTGCAGCTGCGTGTTGTCTGTGAGTGAGTGGATGGATCGGCGAGAGATATGAGTATGGATGTGCTTCTGGAAGTTGGTTCGGGGTGGGCAGGGAGGGAGAGAGGACAGTAATTGTGTGTGATACCGTGTGCTGGGTGTTGTTTTGATATTTCTTGGTGTCTGTGGGTGTGTTGCCATGTAGTTAGTGGGTGGTCTTGGTTCGTGGAGGCTGCTGCCAGAAATTGAGTGCCTCTCATGTCCAGATGGTCTTTGACTTAGAGGATTTTGGTTTCTTGATGTAGGTGATCTGTGGGTGCAGTAGCTGTGCAGCCTGTAATGATCTTCAGGGCTTTGTTTTGAATAGTCTGTAAGGTCTTATGATGTGTTTCAGCTAGGTTAGAAGTCCAGGCTGGGCTTGCGTATTCCATCACTGATCTTATGTATTGTTTATATACTGTGGTGGTAGTTTCTTTGTTGTGTCCAAATTTTGTGTGAGCAAGTGACCTGAGGGCATTAAGTCTGAGTGTCAGTTTCTTTTTAATGTTTGTGGTGTGCTGTTTGAATGTCATATGAGTATCATATGTTACTCCTAGGATTTTGGGTGTGTGTGTATGTGTTAGGGGTGTGTTGTTTATGGTGAGTTGAGGGATGTATTCGTGTTCTCCTGTCCAGCTTGTGAGCAGGGTTGCGGTGGATTTGGCTGGGGCTAGATTAAGTCTGTTTGTAGTGCACCAGCCATGTAGTGTGTTGAGATAGGGTTGAAGGAGATCTGTTTCTCTTTTTGGGTCATGGTGTGTGCATGTGAGTGTTATGTCATCTGCATAGGAGGCTAAGTTTATTTGGGGCGTATTGGGTGTAGTTATATTTATTAGTGGCCCCTCCATCATTGACGATTATGCCTATTACATAAGGCACCCTCTTCAAACACTCATCCGCCGTAGTTTGAATCTACCGCGCAGAGCATAAAAAATTGAGGAGCCTTCATCATGAGCGCACGCAACCTCACTCATGGTTCAGTCATTATGAAATTGGGTTCTCACTACGAAAAAACTTTGTAACAAATAAAAAACAAAAAGAAAATAAGAATAACTATTCATAAGCTTTCCATATAATCGTGGATGTACTTGTGTGGATCTTTGACCAGACGCTGACTCAGGCGTCATTCTTCCTTCTCTGCTCTGCGCTCAACCTACCCGGACGTGCCTCCCCACGCTCCGCTGGTTCCGCATTTGCTGCGTCCCTAGTGAGTTTTTTCTCATTTGTTTACTCCGGGATGTATCGAGTAAGGTTAGGATATGCGTAGCAGGAGTGTCCTGGGCGGGTTGCCCGCAGTGCAGTGTATTTTGGGTCGTGTGTTTGGGACATCTATTTCGGGTGTACCCTCGTGGTCCCATGGTGGACGCGTGAAACGTTTGCGTGGTTAGCTAGCTTTGTGATGTAGGCGGCTTTCACTACGCGTTATTAGGCTTCTTCTTATCTTTCTGATGAAGTAGCTTTTTCTTTTCTCTGACGTTCCCAGCGTATTTTTCTTCACCTAGTGAAGGTTTTCTGGGTCCCGAGTCAGTTCTTCCCTTTGCCGGGAATTTTGTGCTACATTGGTGTGTTGACGGTGGTTCCTGTTGTGATATGATTCAGTGATTTTTGTTTATATTACGACATGATTACATATTATTTCCGTCTGCTTAGGCCTAGCCAGCCTCTCGTAGCTTTGCCACATGTACAAGTGTTATTGATTTATGTTATAAATATGTACTACTGTGTCATGTGTGTTCTGGTTTAGTTGTGTATTGGCTAATTCCACAGACTTTTGTGTGTCCTGGATTAGCTGTGTATTGGCTAATTCCATGGACTATTTGTGTGTCCTGGGTTAGTTGTGCTTTGGCTAATTCCACGGTCTATTTGGTGCGTTCAGATTGAATCTTTGCGGGGTGGGTTGCCTTTTCCGGCGGGTTTTCTCGGTTACACCGTGAAAACCCGGCGGGTTGCCGAGTTTTAATCACGCGTGGTTAAAAACGGCTTGTTTTCCCGGGCGAGTGGTGGCTTGAGGCTCTCCAGGACTGCGTCTCTGTGGTGGAGCCTGTGTTCAGGCTTACTGTGTTTCCCGGCGGGATGGCTTTACCCATTTAACTAAGTGTTCATGCGGACACTTGTTGAGTTTAGTTTTTCCCGGTTTTGTAAAGCCAGTAAAACTAGGCTGTTTGTTGATTGGTCTTTCCTCCCCGGCGATCTTTTGCAAAGAAGTGGGGATAGGAACAATTGGGGTTAACGTTATAAGGGTTAACTTAAATTCACACCCGGCGGTTGCACCTTGGGAGGGTGGGATTAACGGATTTGCAATTCAGTATAGTTGACCAGACAATTGAGGGATACGTTAAAGTATCGCCGCCTTCGACATACGGCGATCTAGGACGCTTCGGGAGAAGTCAGATCTAGCATTTAAGACAGGCTTCCCAGTTTTTGATCTGCGAGATAATATGGGGGCCGGCGTCTTTTTATGGGTTTTCCAGTAAAACTTAACAAACACCACTGGGAAGACTGCGTCATTTATAAAAGCCATGCTGGTCTTTATATCATGTCAGAGGATATTCGTAAATCTTTTGGACAGGTTAAGATATTCTGAAATCTTTACTTATGAACCTCCCGCGTAGCGAGCTGTAATGGTTGTGTATTACGTCTCGTTACCCGGCGGGTTATTTAACACTTGTGTTCGAACATGTTGGTGTAGCCTTATGAGTATTAATTCCTGGAAATTTTCTTTTTTTCAGGGCGGAGTTCCGGTGGGTCTATAGAGAACCTGGAGTAAACCAGGGGGTGGGTTAGTTTTCCACCAGTCTCTGTCATGGCTGCCCTAGACCCTGTTTTTGCTTTGTGTGTTTCACCCTCCTGTTCAGGTATCCCTATCTTTGCACACACTCTTTGCATTAGATGTGTTATATGTTTAGATCGCTCAAGGGGTTTGTGGGTGACGCAGAACTGTACCTTCTGTACTCAATTGAGTAATAAAGTATTGCGAGACAATGATAGACCCGCGGCGGTCGCTTTGCAGGAGGTCAGGCAGCTGTTGTCCACTTATGCTACCACAGTGGCTCATAAAGCCCTTCAATGTGATAACGTAATTCTTTGGGATAAATTACTTATTGAGCACCCCCCTATTAAACGTACCCCTTCTAAATCTAGAGTAATTGTACGAAAGTCGGCAGAGACGGGGCAGGGTACAGCACTTACTCCAGCCCCCGGCACATCTAAGAGACCTCGTGAACCTACGCCCCCGGTGACAGCCTCCACGTCACGGGCGCGGTCCAGGTCCAGGTCGCCCCTCAGACAACAGCCGCTTAGTCGCTCTTCTTCACCGGCGAGGAAGAAGAGCAAAGAGGAGAATTCCAAGAGCAGTTCTAGTGATAGATCTGAGAAGTCCAAGAGCAGTTCTAGTGATAGATCTAAGTCACACCGAAGCCACAAATCTTACAGGAAAGATTCTCATGAACGAAAGGCCTCCCGGCGTTCGCCGGAGCCTCGTGCCTCACTTTCTGCCTCTACTCCCGACATATCTAATGTCCAATCTGATGGGGCGGGAGTGGAGTCAGAGACTGTGGTGGGGGTGTTACCGGCGGACAGGTTACCAATGGATATTATAAACTTAGAATTAGAGAGCTCTGTGGTCAGTTATCGCCCTCTAGAAGGGTCTAGTGGGGGCTCGGTGGTTGATGGGGTAACTGACTCCCAAGGGAGTTCGGGCCAAGGCCTGGGTGTGTGGAGGTATTCCCAACCATGGAATGAAGGCCCACGTCTGGTTCAGGAGACACAGGTAATGGCGGACGTCCACCGGGACGCTGCGATCCCATCATCCATTCCAGACTTAACATGGCAACACGAAGGGGTCCCGGCTTCGGCAGAATCCTCTCATGACGGGCCAGATGACAAGGATGAGGTGTCTATAATCTCTGACATGGAGGTGCAGGAGTCGGGTTCAGTTTTAGACGACTCACAGGATAGGAATGATTCACCTCTTAGTTCTTTATCTGCTAAATTTGTCACGGCGGAGGAAATAGATGGGTTATTAGCTACTGCTCTAACAAAAAAAATTGGCCAGCAGCCGGAGACTCCTACAGTGGACCTGGGAGCTTCCATGACAATTTCAAGTGTTCGGCCTCTGACTACTTCCATTGCTTTAACTCAGATTCCGCACCCTCCTTCTGTATCACCTACTATGGTCACTAGGCCTGCTTCGGCGGCACTGACTACTTCTAGTGTAAGGGTAGTAGCGGATGTGAATCCTCCCCCTTTAGATAAAGCACCGTTAAGAAAGGTAGCTATGCCCCTTTTATATGGTCCAGATGATTCATGGGTACAAATGGTCCCAACTAAGCCAGAGGTAGCACAGCCCACTTTGTCAGGGGAACTTCCAGTGCCACGAGAGTGGGTAATCCAAGGAAATAAATCTAGAGAGTTACGAGCTGTAGATATTCTGGGTAATGTACTTGATGTTAATATTAAGGCCATTCCTAACTATTATCACCATGACTATTTTGTGTATACAGCTACACCTGCACTACCCCCTGCATCAGCTTCTAAACTGTTTTCTGACTGGACCAAGCATGACGGTTTTAATGATATAAAAGCACTGTCAGCTCTCACTCCAGAATTAGATTTACATACGGTCACAGACACAGCCGCTAATCCAGTTTTGAAGGTGGGGCAGTTGGGTCCAGGACCTTGGGTGGAATGGGAGGTAGAGGCTCAGAACTTTGCGACCACCTTCACCTCAAAATCTTCGCACCAAATTCCTCAGGACAGCCATTCTTGGTTCTCTCTGCCAGTCTTCTCTGCCGGCGGAGTTCCATCTGCTTTGTTTGCATTTTTAGCTGCCCCCAAAATCAATCTATGCGAACTTATAGATCCTTTCACTACACCTTCCCCAGCTCACCTAGACCGGGAGTTTAGGCTACGGGGGAAGGCGTATAGACTTTTTTCCCAATACATTGTTACGCACCAGGTGGCAAAGTCTATGCTAAGATCTACTCAGGCAATCGCGGACGCGGATGTCAGAAGATCAATTGAACTATCTCGACGTTTACTCCTTCAGACTTCTATTCAGTCGTTGGGAGATATCCGTACAGCCTTGCTCGAGGCGGTGCGGGCGAGACAGGATCTTAGGATGTCCCTGGTGAGGAAACTTCCTGATAGAATTGCGAACCAGGTGGTCATGTCGCCGGTGCTAACTCCCTCTTTAATGTCCCCTGATATGTGGAGAACTGTATTTAACATGGCTCAGGCCTTTAAGCACAGTCCCGCCCCTTCTAAGAAACCTGCTTTTAACTTTCCCAAACCCAAGCCAGTCGCAAAAGCTCAGCCGGGTGGGTCAAAGCCTACCTAAGTCCTCTTCCCCCCAAGGTCAGTACAGGTATAAACAAGGAAAGTTTGCAGGTCATAAAGGACGAAGGTATAACAGACCGGGCCAGGGCCCGTCTTCTGCCAACGCCGGCCAGTCGGCTAAGCATCCACCACCACCACCACCACCACCACCACCATAAAGAAACTAAAGTCTCTCTCACTCCCAGGGCCGGTCTCACGGCGGGTGGATCAGAGGGTAGTACAGCCGGCGAACCCTTGTCTGCTAACTGGGTCGTTCCGGACGTGTCACCGCGCATGGCCATTAAATACTTGGGCGAGGATGGTGGCACGCAAAGGCATCACCTGGCAGTGGCTCCGGCGACCTCGTTTACGTCAGCCGACAAAGGCAAATTTAGTTTCATTAGAGGTGGAGTCACTGATCCGAGAAATGATCGCCAAGAATGTCATCATCCCGGTTCCTCAAAATTACCCAGTCTTTACAGCCATTAGGACAAGAGACTGAAACTGCACTTATGTGTGGAACACTCAGTCTTAAAATGTTATGTTATGTTATGTTATGTTATGTTACATCCAAACTATTCCTAGTGCCCAAAAGGGACAGTGTTCAGATGAGACCAGTCGTAGACCTGTCTTATCTGAACCTCCATATTCACAACGTGTCCTTCAGGATGCTGACAGTGAATCAAATCAGGCTAACACTTCCGCCGGGAGGATGGATGTGTTCTTTAGACCTGACAGACGCGTATTGGCACGTCTCGGTAAACAAAAGATTTCAACGGTTTCTGGCCTTACGAATAATGCATCAGACTTATGTCTTTCAGAGGATGCCGTTTGGATTGAACCTAGCACCTCGCTTATTCACGAAATTAGTCCGGCAAGCCCTGATGCCCTTGTTATAGCAAGGGATCAGGATTTTGTGGTATCTAGACGACTGGCTAGTGGTGGCAGAGACGGAACAATTATGCATCAATCATGTCAACATAACATTAAATCATGTCAAATCTCTAGGATTCAAGGTAAACCTGGTAAAGTCAAACCTTGTTCCCTCACGAGTAGTTCAGTGGATAGGGCTGGTTTGGGACACAGCTACTCTCACTCTGAGTCAGAGTGTGGACAATCGAAACAGATTTCGCAGGAAATTGTTTCTGTTCCTTCACAGTCTGACTACGACACAGAGAATCTTGGAGTCTCTGGTCGGCTCTCTCAACTGGATTCAACTAACTGTAAAGTTGGGCCGGTTGAAAGTCAAACGTTTAATATTGGAAGGCAACAAATGTTTTCCACTATTGCCGGCGGAAAAATTATGGCCCATACCAAAATTAATCCACAACTAACTAGCGGTCTGGGCGAAGAGGGAAACGTTGCACTCAGTAATGTCATGGACCTCTCCTCCGCCGACGGTATGGGTAGACACGGATGCGTCAGGAACGATAGGTTGGGGCTTTCAGTCAAACCAAGGGCACCAGGGTCAAGGGCATTGATCCCATTTAGAAATCTCCCACATCAATGTCAGAGAATTACTAGTCCCCTTATGTTTCCTTCAGGCTCACGGCTCTACTTTACGGGGCAAGTCGGTGGCCTTCAGAATGGACAATCTGAATGCAGTTCACTGTATTCAGAAACAAGGGTCAACGAGATCTCGGAAGTTGCTAAACGTGTCAGAAAAGATATTTATTCTAGCCAACAGGCTGGACATTCATCTTCACGCATCTTATCTCCCAGGCGTAGCAAACGTCTGGGCAGACGCTCTGTCTCGGAGGCAGAGCACAACAGTAGAATGGGCGCTCAAGCAAACCATTTTCGACCAAATGATTGCGGAGCCTTACCATCCACAAGTGGATTTGTTTGCGTCAGAGGAGACTCACAAACTCCCACTGTACCTCACCCGCCGGATGATAACGCCGGCGGGCGGGCCAGACGCACTGGTGACAGACTGGAACAGGTGGAGTTCCATTTATCTGTTTCCGCCGCCAGACGCGTCTCTAATGTGCCACGTAGTAAACAAACTACAGGATTATCGGGGCGTAGTCTCGCTAATCGCGCCCCTGTGGCCGGCACACTTGTGGTACCAGCAATTGAAAACGTGGTGCCCGCACCCGGTGTCACTCCCGGTCGGGTTTTTCCATTTAAGACACAATTGGCAACCTAGAGACCTCGCTGACTTTTGCATTATGGACATTCAGGAGGCCAAGTGGCTAGCACCATATGGTAGAGACGTGACCAATAAATTCATGAATCAATATACCCATTCTACAAAGCGACAGTATCAATCGCATTGGCAAGCCTTTACTTCTTGGATTCTTAGAACAGAACAAACTGTGCCCTCGGTGGCTTTGGTTTTTAATTATTTAAATTATCTGTTCGAGCAGAAACGTTTATCTGTAGTAACGTTAAAAAATCACTTAACAGCGAATAGGATGCCATTTTTGGACCTTACCGGTCTCACCATACCAGTCGCGGAGGAAACAGGTTTTATGAGGGCATGTTTTAAACTCTGCCCACCTCCCCGTCAGCTCATGCCTACCTGGTCTCTGGACAAAGCATTGTCGTTACTTCATTCCCGTCTGTACCAACATACTGCAGATTTTACATTACTTTTAAAAAAGGCAGTATTCCTTATGGCTTTGGCTACCGGGAACAGGGTATCTGAGCTGGCGGCGATGAGCAACACACCTAATTGCCTCAGGTTTGGTAGGCTTAATGAGTGTATTCACATTGCACCTTCCCCAGGGTTCATAGCCAAGAATGAGCACAGTGAACACGTGTTTTCAGAGTTCACGGTGCCGGCGTTGAAAAGGGGAAAGATGCACCATAATTTATGTCCAGTGCAAGCTCTAACCAAATATTTGAGAGTGGCACCTCTAAATCACCAGGGTGCTTTATGGGTAGCAAGTACGGGTAAACGCTTGATGAAACGTAAACTGGCTTCTCTCTTGGTCGAGGTCATTAAAGAGAGTAATCCCGGCGTTGTGGGTAGGGCCCACGATTTACGCAAGTGGGCAGCCTCTTTACGTTTCCTTAAAAAAATGTCTGTTGAAGATATTACGTCCACACAGTTGTGGGCCTCTAATCATACGTTTTTGACTCTATACCTTTCAGTAGCTCTAGACAAACCTTCCTTGCCATGTATAGCTTTAAGGAAGAGGGTCTAGGTGGCCCCTAAGCCACTTATTGTTTAATTTCAAGAAAAAGGGGGGGGGGGGGGGGGGTGCAGTCAGTGTAACATAGGACACGTGTTGTTGTAAGTAGTTTTTGGCTGTGAAGCAATCTAATTTTAAGCATTGGATATATTTTGCAAGATATATCCACTAGTTTTATGGGGTTTATATGTGCACATGTAAACTTATAAGTTTTTATTTTTTCACCACTTATTTTAAGTGGGGTGCCTTATTAACTGGCGGATCTGTACTCAGAATCTCAGAGTTAACCCTTTTTATCAAGCAGGCTTCTTTGAAGCACGCTCCTGCTTGTACCCCTTTTTGTATATATGTGCTGCGCCAAAAATATATCTTTTCGAAGTAAGAATACTATGTGGTTGTTTGATTATCTGCTTTTGCTAGAGTTATGATATGATTACGAATGTCCCCCTCCAGTCTTAGATATCAGGCATAATCGTCAATGATGGAGGGGCCACTAATAAATTATAGGTTTGACTCCTGTAAGGAGATAAAGAAAACCTAATATTTAGTAGTGGCCCCGTAATCATTGACGACTGGGGCCCTCCCGACCTTCCCCTTCCCATTCATTGATGTATTAAGGATTTTGGTTTACTTGATATGTCAGTGAAGGAAGAATGACGCCTGAGTCAGCGTCTGGTCAAAGATCCACACAAGTACATCCACGATTATATGGAAAGCTTATGAATAGTTATTCTTATTTTCTTTTTATTTTTTACAAAGTTTTTCGTAGTGAGAACCCAATTTCATAATGACTGAACCATGAGTGAGGTTGCGTGCACTCATGATGAAGTCTCCTCAATTTTTTATGCTCTGCGCGGTAGATTCAAACTACGGCGGATGAGTGTTTGAAGAGGGTGCCTTATGTAATAGGCATAATCGTCAATGATTACGGGGCCACTACTAAATATTAGGTTTTCTTTATCTCCTTACAGGAGTCAAACCTATAATCGTGCATGTACAGATTGAAGAGTGCGGGCGATAGGACGGATCCTTGTGGGACTCCGTTTGGAAAGTTTCTGATTTTAGATGACTGACCGGCAAAATATACGTGTGCACATCTGCCTGCTAGGAAGTTGGCCAGCCACCTTTTTGTGTTGTTGTGCATGTTTGTGTTGTAGATTTTGTTTGTTAGGTTGTGGCGGGGGATGGCATCGAAGGCTTTACTAATGTCGAGTGTGGCTAATAGTGATCTGTGTGGTGGTCTAGCTGAGTTGATGCCGTCAAAAGCTCTTTGTGTAAGGTCTGTGAAAAGAGTGTTTGTGGAGTGCAGTGGCCTAAAGCCATGTTGTGTTGGAGCTAGGGGTAGGTCGGGTGTAATTAGTTGTAATACTAGGCGTTCCATGACTTTGGAGGGAGAGCAAAGGAGTGTGATGGGGCGGTGCGAGGAGAGTAGCGTGGGGTCTTTGTTGGGTTTGGGGAATGTGGTGATGATGATAATAATAATAATAATAATAATAAGCATGTTACTTATTTCTCATAAGCGCCAATTTTTCCGAAGAATTCACTAGCGCTCGAAAAGAGAAAGAAAAAAGAACAAAAATCAATGCATCAAAAGAAGGCTCATATACAACACACATTTAACAATCACTAGCAGTGGCAAAATAGCCTAAACTCTATAGCCATCTGTCATGACACCTCTCTCAAGATCATAGCTTCTCTCAAAGATAAAAGTCTTAATTGTCTCTTGAAGCATTCAACAGAACTCAGTTGTCTCATGGACAGCGGCAACCTGTTATACAACCTCGGAGCCATGTAGGAGAATGACCTCTCAAAGAAAGAAGACTGCTGGAAAGCCCTTGGTTCATCAAGACGAAAAGGGTCATTGTCATGACGCACAACTACACCATGGTGTGCCGGTGGGCGCCTGAGCAGCTCCGCAAGGTACCTAGGCTCACCAAATTTGAGAACCTTAAAAGTCACCAAACACAACTTAAATTCTATTCTTGCTCTTACTGGCAGCCAGTGCAGTTCTATGTGAAGAGATGTAGTAGGAGTTCTAGGTGGAGCACCAAAAATTAGTCTTGCGGCCCTGTTAAGAACAGACTGAACTTTCTTCAAAATATAATTTGGAAGACCCACCAACAGGGCATTGCAATAATCAACACGAGAGAAGACCAATGAGTGAACCAACGTCAGGAGGCAACGTCTGGTTATAAACGGCTTCACCAAATAGAGATTTCTGATGTGCAAGTAACAACTTTTAACTATCTGGTTTACATGCTCTTTGAAATCTAATCGGGAGTTCACATATACACCCAGATTTCGAACAGAGTTGGCCGGTCGCAGCTGAGATCCACCCACATTGATGGAGAGGGCACCTACTATATCATCAGCTCTTCTATTTCCTCGGATGATGAGAATATCAGTTTTACCATCATTTAGTTTAAGTTTTCTCGCTCTCATCCACTTCTTGATATCAGACATCAACAATTCCATCTTACTCCGTATATCAACTATATTTGTGATTCTCACATAAATCTGGGTGTCATCTGCATAAAAGTGAAAGGTGACATTATGTGCATGAAGCAGAAGAGACAAACTGCTAATATAAATTATAAATAGGATAGGACCTAAAACTGATACCATGCTTCCAAATGTCTGGTATTGTGTTGTGTGAATAACTGTAGTTTGATATGTTAGTGAGTGCTTGTATGCCTTGTGGTCCCAGGTGTCTGAGGTGTATGTTGCTTATGTTGTCTAGGCCACAAGCGGGTGAGTGCTTGAGATTGTTAATGATATGCTGTGATTGGTGAAGGGTGTATAGTCAGGGTCTGTGGGGAATTGTCTCTTACGTCGGATGACACGTCGGTCGTCTTTGTGAGGTTTAAGGTGGCTGACATGTGAGAAGTGATTGATGAGAGTGTTTGCTTGTTGTTTACATGAAGGAGTAGAGTCTGTTGTTGTGATTGCAGCATGTGATTGTGTTGTGTTGCTGTTGGAAAGTGTGATGCTGTTTAGTGTTTTGTAGAGTTTTTTGGGGTTTGTTTTGTGATCAAGTGTTTGTAGGAAGTTATTCCAATCTAGTTTTTGTTGTTCTTGTATTTTGTTGTTAGTTTGGGTGTTGAGTGCTTGAATTTGTTGTGTGATGTCTTGTGTGTGGGGTGCTGGGGAGTGTTTCAGTATGTCGCGTTGTCTGATGAGGTTTTGAATTTCTGGTGTGAAGTTGGGGTTGTGTCTTTTTCTGTTACCTCTTGGGTAGGTAGGTGCATATGGTCACTGGGTCACGAGCAGGTGGTCCGGGCAGGAACTCAGATTAACACAACCTCCTCCTGTCACTGACTGAACTGAACTGAAGCGTTGTAGCGACGTCATCTCTGCGGCATTCTACAGACAACAAAAAGTTCTACAATTTGCAAAAACATAGACTGCTCTAGGTGGTCTCAATCAGTAGCTACTGAATTATGAAGTTGATTTTACCAAAATTCATATGAGGCCCCCCTGGATCCCATGGGCTAACTTGTGCTGTAATATATGTGTACTGTATTGTAAAAGAGGTGTACAGTTTGGTAAATGTCTATATACTTATCAAACTTACCTTAAATAAAATTAAGCTAGGCTAGCAGGGGGCCCAAGGGGGGCAACACGTGGCACACAAATTCTACGAATTCGCAGCCTAAACCTACCAAAAATATAATGACGAAACCGAAAAACACAAGTAATTATCAGACCTACAGTACATAGATGACACGAGCACATGATAAAAAACATCCTAATTCATATTTTTTTTACCAAGCCACCAAATAATTTACAAATATACCTAACTAAAGAAATCAATGAAAGTAATGAATACATGTGGTACTCCAAGGACTCGAACCTAGGATACTCACACCGAAATTCCGCACACTAAGCATTACGCTATCAAGACATTTAAAGGTTTATGAACAAGCCTACGATATATTATGCATTATCGAATACTGCATATTAATCTTAGCCTGTACATACAGTCCATTCTCCAAAATTGCGAGTTTGAAATGTGCGATCCTTCACATTTGAGAGGGGGGTCAAAATTGGAAAAAATATAATACTCCACATTTGCGAGGTCGATTCCACATGTGCGAACCAGCCCGTAGAATTATAAGGGAAATCCGCCATTCCCTTTAAATTTGAGACCCCCTAATCCACATTTGCGAGGAAAAAGATAGGCGAGGCGGCTGTGTTGGCTGGGGAGGACAAGCGGGGTGGGGGGGAGAGAGGCGGTGAGGTCCAGTAGGGGTGCTTCGACTCGCCTCGGAACCCAAACGTCAAGCCAATTAAGCCAACAAACACTCTATTTAAGATGGTTAAGGTGGCAAAAATCTGTGTGTGATAACCCGGGTTCGAATCCCGGCGGACCATACTGTTATATACTTTAATTAATTTCATTGGGAGTGTTTGGTGTTGTGGTGAAATTAATAAAATAGATAACTAACATATCCTTTTAATGTTTTATAATTTACAACTATTTCTAATAGGTTATATGTATAAATGTGCCCCACAACCGATATAAATGTACTACTGTAACTAATAAGGAAATTCGGCGGGTGCCGCCCATAAGTAATTATTCCCATAAGCTACGTTGTTTGAAATTTGCGAGGTCGCATGTCGCCCATAATCTCGCAAATTTTGAGGATGGACTGTACTCCCAACTGAACTCTGATAAGTTAATATTTATTAGTGGCCCCTCCATCATTGACGAACATGCCTATTACATAAGGCATCCTCTTCAAACACTAATCCGCCGTAGTTTGAATCTACCGCGCAGAGCATTTAAAAACTGAGGAGCCTTCATCATGAGCGCACGCGACCTCACTCATGGCTTCAGTCATTATGAATTGGGTTCTCACTACGAAAAAACTTCGTAAAAAATAAAAACAAAAAGAAAATAAGAATAACTATCCAATAAGCTTTCCATCATATCGTGGATGTACTTGTGTGGATTTCTGACCAGACGCTGAATCAGGCGTCATTCCTCCTTCTTTGCTCTGCGCTCAGCCTGCCCGGACGTTCCTTTCAGGCTCCGCTGGTTCCGCATTCGTGGCGTCCCTAGTGAGTTTTTTCTCATTTGTTTACTCTGGGATGTATCGAGTAAGGTTAGGATAGGCGTAGCAGGAGTGTCCTGGGCTGGTTGCCCGCAGTGCAATGTATTTTGGGTCGTATGTATGGGGCATCTATTCGGATGTACCCTCGTGGTCCTGTTGTGGACACGTGAACTTTTCACAGTTTGGTTTAGTTGGTGATGCAGGCGGCTTTCATTACGCGTTATATATTGCTGCCTTTTATCCTTCTGATGAGGTGAGCTGTGTGTTTGCTGACGTTCCCAGCGTATTTTTCTTCACTTAGTGAAGTTTTTTCTGGGTCCGTGTCAGGCTTCCCGGGGTTGGGAAGTTATCGCTTCGGTGGTGTGTTGGCGGTGGTTCCTGTTGTGATATTCCAGTGTGTGTTTATATTTCAACTATTTTCATGCCGTCTACCTAGGCCTAGCCAGCCGCTCGTAGCTTTGCCACATGTCTAGTGTTATTATTTATTTTATAAATATGCCCTACTGTGTCATGTGTATCCGGGTTTTAGTTGTGTATTGGCTAATTCCTCGGACTATATTTGTTTCCTGGTTTAGTTGTGTATTGGCTAATTCCACGGATTATGTTGTGACCTTGGTTAGTCGTGCGTGTCTCTCCTCGTGTCGTTTTGTTCAGATGGTGTCTGTTCAGGGTGGGGTTTGCCTTCCGGCGGGTTTTTTCTCGGTTTCACCGTGAAAAATCCTGACCGATGAGCAGTGTTAGGCCACACGTGGTTGTTAACACTGGCTGGTTCCCCGGCGAGGGGAGGTGTCTGTGGCTCTCCAGGACTGCGTATCTGTGGGTGCCTGGTTTCAGGCCTCCTTTATAATTCCCGGCGGGATGGCTGTACCCATCCTTACATATATATTTAGTTATATATAAAGAAACGACGTTCGTGAGAACACTCGTTTTTTTTATAGGTTTTTCTACCTGGTTTACGACAAACCACGGGGAAAACCTAGCTGTTGTTTAGGCGTTCCTCCCCGGCGATCTTTTACAAAGTAGTGGGGTCAGGAACTTGTGGGGTTAACTTTTAGACTTCTCACCCGGCGGGTGCACCTTAGCAGGGTGGGATAAAACGACTTAGGTCTCTTATAGTTAACCAATCCATGTGAGTGATACTCTGTGTATCGCTGCCTTTACTCTTACGGCATTTGAAGGATCAGTGAGGTTTAACCAAATCGATTTCCACACCCGGCGGGTGTCCCTAAGTAAAGGAACTAAGGAATTTATAAACAAATTCAATTTCGATTAACCTTAATTGGGTGATACTTTCAGTATCGCCGCCTTCTAATTTTACGACGATCGTTTGGGACAATTCGTTAAAAAATCAGATCTCGTATATTCCTGCCCTGGGCTATTCTACTAAAATATTTCAAGGGCCGGCGTCTTTATGAGGGGGGGCTTTGTTACAAAATTGAATCTTGAGACAGTCACCACCTCCTACAGACTATTAGTGCCATACTGGACCATTATATCAGAGGGTATTCTTCATGTTCTTAGCTAAGAAGACTTGTTTAGCCTCTTTATACCCAGCCGCGTGGCGAGATGTGTTAGCTGTGTCTTTGCATCCCGTTACCCGGCGGGTTATTAACACTTGTATGCGAACACTTGGGTTAACCTTATGAGCATTAATTCCTGGAAATTTTCTTTATTTTTCCAGAGCTGAGCTCCGGCGGACCAATACAGACCCGGCGGTAGTTCCTCTCACCAGTCTCTGTCATGGCTAATGTGACCCCAGTTTTTGCCCTGTGCATTACCCCTACTTGCGCGGGTATCCCAATTTTTGCACATACCCTTTGCATAAGGTGTGTTAGATGTCTAGACCGTTCAAGGGGTCTCTGGGTTACACGTAATTGTTCTTTTTGCTCCCAATTAACCAATAAAGTCCTGTGTGACAATGACAAGACCGCGGCGGTAGCGTTGAGAGAGGTCAGACAACAAATGTCGGCCTACACTACCATTGTCGCACATAAGTCACTTCAATGTGACAACGTCCCACTTTGGGATAAGTTGCTGTCAGAGCACCCTCCCCCTAAACGTACCTCTAGAGTAAGGGGTTTTAAGCCGACAGAGACTAGCCGGGTTTCTGTATCGTCTGTGGAGACGTTTAAACGCCCGAGAGAGCCTACTCCCCCGGCAGCCACCTCCTCGTCGCAGGCGAGATCGAGGTCAAGGTCACCCCTCAGACAACGGTCTTCAAGTCGGGCCTCTTCCCCGGCTAGTAAGAAGTGCAAGACTGAAGCTTCCCCCAGGGGCCATGGTGGTGATTCTTCCAAACCTAGGTCCAGTTCGCGGTCACACCGTAGCCACAAATCCTCCAAAAAGGATTCCCATAAGAAGTCCTCTCGACATTCTTCTAAGTCTAGTGCATCTCATCGTACCTCTACACCTGACAATGTTTCTGTTACAGCCTCAGAGTATAGTGAAGCGCCTGTCCCTAAACAAGATTTACCTATTGATATTTTAACCCTAGAAATGGAGAGTTCAGGATATTCAATAATTGAGAATGTTTCAGACTCTCAAGAGAGCGTAGGCCAGAGCCTCGGTGTTTGGCGATTTGCTCAGCCAGGGTCTGTCCATCCACGTCCGACTCATACGAGTCACACAGTAGCCGATGTCCACAGGGACGCGGCGACCCCATCCTCTATCCCTGATTTATCTTGGAAACAAGGTGCCCCTGCCTCGGCGGGGTCTTCTCAGGAGGATCGGGAGGAACAAGATGAAGTGTCATTAATTTCAGATAGGGAAGGACAAGGGTCAGGCTCAGGCCTGGACGCCGCCCATGATAATACTAATTCACCTGAAAGTTCTGCACCTAACCAGTTTGTTACAGCACAAGAAATTGATGGGTTACTTACTCATGCTCTATCAAAATTCTTTAATCAACAACGAGAAAACCCCACAATGGACTTGGGGGCTCCCTTGACAGGTTCTGCGGTACGGCCTCTGATAACGTCAATCGATTTATCTAAGATTCCTAACCCTCCTACTCTGTCACCGGCAGGGAGCTCTAAGCCAGCTACGGCGGCATTCACTACGTCAAATGTCAGGGTCATTACGGATGTTAATCCACCCCCTCTAGACAAAGCGCCTCTTAGAAAGGTAGCTATGCCCCTGCTTTATGGGCCAGACGAGTCATGGGTCCCTTTGAACCCCTCTAAGCCAGAGCTTGCCCAGCCTACCTTGTCAGGGGAACTCCCGGTACCACGTGAGTGGTTTATCCAGGGAAATAAGTCTAAGAAATTAAGGGCATTGGATGCCTTGGGTAATGTTTTGGACGTAAATATCAAGGCTATACCTAGTTATTATTATCAGGATTATTTTGTTTATGCATCTAAGCCTGCTTTACCCCCTGCCTCAGCTTCAAAACTTTTTTCAGACTGGTCTAAGCTGGATGGGTTTAATGATATTAAGGCTCTGTTGGCTATTACTCCTGAACTAGATTTACAGACCGTCACAGACGAGACAGCTAATCCAGTGTTGAAGGTGGGACAGTTAGGACCAGGACCTTGGGTGGATTGGGAGGTAGAGGCTCAAAACTTTGCAACCACTTTCACTTCTAAATCTTCCCACCAGATCCCTCAGGATACACATTCATGGTTCTCAATGCCGGTAGGTTCTGCCGGCGGAGTTCCGTCAGCTTTATTTTCCTTTTTAGCTGCCCCTAAGATTAATCTTTGTGAACTAAAGGAACCATTCATTACCCCTACCCCTTCTCACCTAGACAGAGAATTTAGGCTAAGGGGAAAAGCTTTCCGCCTGTTTTCACAGTACATAGTTTCTCAACAGGTGGCTAAGTCTTTACTCAGGTCTACTCAGGCAATCGCAGACGCGGATGCTCGAAGATCAGTTGAATTATCCCGGCGTCTGATTCTTCAGTCGTCAATTCAATCCTTAGGTGACATACGCACAGCCTTACTTGAGGCGGTGCGAGCACGACAGGATCTTAGAATGGCATTAGTTCGCAAGCTGCCTGATCGCATTGCTAACCAGGTGGTAATGTCCCCAGTACTTACACCTTCTTTAATGTCCCCTGATGTATGGCGAACAGTGTTTAACATGGCACAGGCCGTGAAGCACAGTCCCGCACAGGCTAAGAACATGTCAATATCATTTTAAATCATGTCAAAACTCTAGGCTTCAAGGTAAATCTGGTAAAGTCAAACCTTGTTCCCTCAAGAGTAATTCAGTGGATAGGGCTGGTCTGGGACACCGCCGCTCTCACTCTGAGTCAGAGTGTGGACAATCGCAACAGGTTTCGCAGGAAACTGTTCAGGTTTCTTCACAGTCTGACTACGACACGAAGAGTCTGGGAGTCTCTGGTCGGCTCTCTCAACTGGATTCAGCTAACTGTCAAGTTGGGCCGGTTGAAAGTAAAACGATTAATATTGGAGGGCAACAAATATTTCCCACTCTTACCGGCGGGAAAATTATGGCCCATACCAAAATTAATCCACACCTTACTAGCGGTCTGGGCGAAGAGGGAAACATTGCACTCAATCATGTCATGGACCTCTCCTCCTCCAACGGTATGGGTAGACACGGATGCGTCAGGCACCATAGGGTGGGGATTTCAGTCAAATCAGGGGCACCAGGGTCAGGGACTTGGTCTCACATAAATGTCAAAGAGTTACTAGTCCCATTGTATTTCCTTCAGGCTCACGGCCCGGCGTTACGGGGCAAGTCAGTGGCCTTCAGAATGGACAATCTGAATGCAGTTCACTGTATTCAGAAACAAGGGTCAGCGAGGTCAAGGAAGTTGCTACTCGTGTCGGAAGAGATTTTTGTTCTAGCCACCAGTCTAGATATTTATCTTCACGCATCTTATCTCCCAGGCGTAGCGAACGTCTGGGCAGACGCTCTGTCCCGGAGACAGAGCACGACAGTAGAATGGGAGCTCAAGCAACCCATTTTCGACCTAATGATTGCGGAGCTCTCCCATCCACAAGTGGATCTTTTTGCGTCCGAGGAGACTCACAAGCTCCCTCTATACCTCACCCGCCGGACGATAACGCCGGCAGGGGGCCAGACGCCCTAGTGACAGACTGGAACAGATGGAGCTCCATCTATCTGTTTCCACCGCCAGATGCGTCACTAATGTGCCACGTAGTGAACAAACTACGAGTTTATCGAGGCTTAGTCTCGCTAATCGCGCCCCTGTGGCCAGCGCAGGTGTGGTGCCAGCAGTTAATAATGTGGTGCCCGGACCCGGTATCGCTCCCGGTCGGGTACTTCCACTTAGACACGATTGGCAACCTAGAGACCTCGCTGACTTTTGCATTATGGACATTCAGGAGGCCAAGTGGCTAGCACCATACGGTAGGGATGTGACCAATAAATTGCTCAATCAATATACTCAGTCTACTAAGCGACAATATCAATCTCATTGGAAAGCTTTTACTTCTTGGATTGTTAGAACGGAACAAACTGTACCCTCAGTGGCATTGGTTTTTAATTACTTGAACTATCTGTTTGAGCAGAAACGTTTATCTGTGGTTACTTTGAAGAATCACTTAACTGCGATTAGAGTGCCCTTTTTCGACCTTACAGGTCTATCCATACCGGTGGCGGAGGAAACAGGATTTATGAGAGCGTGTTTTAAACTCCGCCTACCTCCCCGTCAGCTCATGCCTACTTGGTCTCTGGACAAAGCTTTGTCTTTACTTCATTCTCGTCTGTATCAAAATACTGCAGACTTTGCTTTAATCTTAAAGAAGGCAGTTTTCCTTTTGGCTTTGGCCACCGGAAACAGAGTGTCTGAGCTGGCGGCGATGAGCAACACACCTAATTGTCTTAGGTTTGGTAGACTTAATGATTCAATTTCCATTGCACCCTCCCCGGCGTTTGTAGCCAAGAATGAGCATAGTGCACACGTGTTTTCTGAATTCACGGTGCCGGCGTTAAAAAGGGGAAAGGTGCATCATAATTTATGTCCAGTGCAAGCTCTAACCAAATATTTAAGAATAGCTCCTCATAACCCCCAAGGTGCTTTATGGGTAGCGAGTACGGGTAAACGCTTACTTAAACGGCGATTAGCCTCTCTTCTAGTAGAAGTCATTAAAGAGAGTAATCCCGGCGTTGTGGGTAGGGCCCACGATTTACGCAAGTGGGCGGCCTCTTTACGTTTCCTGAAAAACTTTTCAGTTGAAGATATTGCGTCCACACAGTTGTGGGCGTCTAATCATACGTTTCTCTCTAGATACTTGTCAGTTGCTCTAGACAAACCTTCCTTACCATGTATAGCTTTAAGGCAGAGGGTCTAGGTGGCCCTGCAGTCACTTATGTTTATTTTCAAGGAAAGGGGGGGGGGGGTGCAGTCAGTTGACATAGGACACCCTAGACCCCGCCGGAGTATGAGAACTGTGATACAATTTAAGGTTGAAATGTGATATGAAAATTTCTCTGAGAGAATTTGTGCTAGTACAAAGTTTAGTACAAAACAACGGTGTTGTTATAGTAGTTTTAGCTGCGAAAGCAATGTAACATTAGTTCAATGGAGTTCATTAGCAATTGATCTCCACATGTATTTTGGGGTTTATGATGTGCACATATAAACTTATAACTTATTATTTGTCACCACTCGTTGAGTGGGGTGCCTTTTGTAACTACAGATCTGTGTTCAGAATCTTCAGGGTTACCTATTTTTGTCAGGCAGGCTTCTTTGAAGCACGCACCTGCCTGAACCCCCTTTTTCTTGTATATTTCCGGCCTACGCCGTATTAAATACATTTTTCAAAAGTAAGAATACTATGTGGTTGTTTTTATTATCTGCTTTTCTAGAGTTATGATATGATTACGAATGTCCCCCTCCAGTCTTAGATATCAGGCATGTTCGTCAATGATGGAGGGGCCACTAATAAATTATAGGTTTGACTCCTGTAAGGAGATTAGGAAAACCTAATATTTAGTAGTGGCCCCGTAATCATTGACGACTGGGGCCCTCCCGACCGTCCCCTTCCCATTCGTTGATGTATTAAGGATTTTGGTTTACTTGATATGTCAGTGAAGGAGGAATGACGCCTGATTCAGCGTCTGGTCAGAAATCCACACAAGTACATCCACGATATGATGGAAAGCTTATTGGATAGTTATTCTTATTTTCTTTTTGTTTTTATTTTTTACGAAGTTTTTTCGTAGTGAGAACCCAATTCATAATGACTGAAGCCATGAGTGAGGTCGCGTGCGCTCATGATGAAGGCTCCTCAGTTTTTAAATGCTCTGCGCGGTAGATTCAAACTACGGCGGATTAGTGTTTGAAGAGGATGCCTTATGTAATAGGCATGTTCGTCAATGATTACGGGGCCACTACTAAATATTAGGTTTTCCTAATCTCCTTACAGGAGTCAAACCTATAGTTTAGACAAATTGATTGTTTTAAAAAGGACCTCCAGCAATTTACAAGCTTCGAACTATCTCACTTAACCCTTTTTACTACCACAGAATCTTCTTAACCCTCCAGCCCCGTTTATGTATTACATATATATTCCTCGAAACCCGGGTGTTTTGGCCGAAAAACGTCTAGGCTAGGCTACCGTATATTCGTTAATCAGACTGCTTCCCGCATTCCCGCGCATCCCCAAGCGTAGCTGTGTTATTTACCTGTAGAATGGCATTAAGTAGAGCTCTCTAAGTCAACTGGTTGAGCTGTGATGATGATTTCATTGGAGATAACTTTATGGCCAAAACAGCCACTTTACACCACTTTTCGATACTTAACAACATACAGGCACACACGAACAAGCGACGCTCTCCTTCTTGTGGCCGGAGATGCGGGGCGTCGGTCCAGCCGGCTGTTGTTTACATGCGTCGGACCGACGCCTCGCACACGAAGCTCACAGGCTTTCAACCACTGGGCGTTCAAGAGGCCTTCCGGGTACCTGTTATATGCTTTTTTATGGGCGTTCAAGAGCCCTTCCGTGGTGAGAGGGTTAAACTGCCCAAAATCCGCTAAATAAAGCTAGAATAAAACGAGAAAGCGTCGCCGGTACAGAAGGGGTTAATATAAGAAAAGGTAATCGCAACAAAGATGGCGTGGCATCCTAAAAAATATGGTCGGCACTCAGGCTAAGTCCCCACATTCCTTGATCGCTACGGGCATGAAAAAAGACAGTGAAACACATTCCTAAGTACATGAGCACTATAAATATACAATATTGACTCACTGGGGGCACGCTAGCTAGCAGGTCTGGGGGGCACATGACTAGCCGCAATGAGTGTCGGCCGAAAGAGAAAGAATCTCACAAGATGGCGAGTGATTATGGGAAGCTGCGAAGACAAAATGGAGGACTCATAGCAAAACAGGCGTGCTGTTCAAACTGATTATTAGTTATTTTTTTTGTTTTCACTTCTAGTGGTTCCGCAAGAATGACGTTCCTTAGGAACTATTAAAGGGTACCCCCTAAGAATTATTATGGTTCTCGACCGACAGTTGGAAGGTAAATCAGAGCTCATAGAGACCCGGAAGAGGCCATATATATCATATAGGCTCTCACGTCATTGACGGAGAGAGCCACTGCTAAATAGAGATTGTGAAGATGGACCATATCTTTTGAGCATGCCTGTACACATCATGATTCAAGTTCAAGATCAATGCATGAGGCCAAACATGCCATTTCATTATATTCTCACCAACATTAACACATTTTATGAAGCCTAGGATGGGTATGTAAGAGGTTCTTCCAAAGCTGACTAAACCTGTCTACAGTAAGCTTGAAGAAAATCATAATGATACAGTGATAGCAATAATTAACCCCTTCTGTACAGGCGACGTCTTATCTATTTTATTCCAGCTAAATTTAGACGATTGTGTGTGGTTTAAGAAGGATCTGTAGTAGTAAAAAGGGTTAAGTGAGATAGTTCGAAGCCTATTAATTGTTGGAGGCCCTTTTGAAACTGAATACAATCGTCTAATAGTAGCCAGATTAAAGTTCAAAAGACGTTGCCGGTAGAGAAGAGGTTAAAGACTTACACAGACGTGACGAGAGATGTATGGTTCTGAAGACACCAAGTAGAGGTAGATAATACTCCTCACTGTACCCGGTCACCTGTGAGTCTCTGTCTCTCTCTCAGCTCAGCCGCCCACACTGCCTCGTCAAGTTGGCGGGTCTGGTCGTTCTTGTTCAAAAATTCACCCACCGTATAGAATGCTACCAATAAAAATAAAGGTTACTTCTATTTATTGTTTGAAAGACAGTTCTGTGTTTTTATACTCTAGATATGTTTGTGAAGATGCTGTAGCTATTAAAAAATTTGAAATACAAAGTCAGCCCCTGTAATTCGCAATTATATGGGCAACACTACCTCAATTAATGCGTACTAGGAATAACATGAGGATGGAGTGAAGAAGTATAGTGAAGAAGAGTGAAGGCAGTGCTGGATGGGAGGAGGGGCGTCGACTGACTGGGGACAGAGGTGCATGGGGCCGTTTCGATCATGGCCACCCCTTCGGGGATCACGGCGTCCGGCAATAGATAGATAGATAGGAATAACATATGGGGAAAATTACAAATGGTGGACAGCCCCTCCAAACATAAATTTTTGTTATGTCTAAATCTCATTACAGTATTAATTGCACTAAAATGTAATCCAAAGAATTATTAATTATACAAATAACAGGGATAAAGACTACCTTATCACTACTATAATACCATAATATTCTGAAATGGATATTTAATTTGTAAGTAGTCTTGGCAAATCCAACGTCAAGGCTATTAACCTTAATGGCAATGACGACTAGTCTAATTTGACTGCGATGTAGTCATCCCAACCGCGGTTAAAAAAGAAAACGTCTAGTCTACTCCTTAACTTGCTCTAGAGACGTTGAACACTAACCAAAACTACCACCGAAGGTGAAAAAAGCATAAAAGAGAAGAACAAGGGATTTACCTGAGTTACAGCTGACAACCCATACCGTCTTCAGTCAATGTTGACACCTGGTCGAACCTGAGCGCATGCGTCGGTTTCCAAGTATCATTTTCATTCGCGCCCTAATATGATTCAGACGTCTATACCTTGTGTTCTTCAATCCACCGTCGCCGTATGTTTTCGGCTTCTTTGGCCTTCTTTTATGTTAGACAGATGCTACATGGTTTAGGACACACATGAAATGGGCTCCAGAATGTTTACAATGTATCATATGGAGGTCGCGTGATAATAAGTCTACCGAAGGTTTGGGGGTCGCCTTGCTTCCCCCGTCATGTATATTCACTCGTTTCTCTTTTATATTGTCTTTTCCGTTAGTTCTGGGCATAGTTTTAGCTTATTAGTAGCCTAGCTGGCATTATCATTCAGGTTTTGGTATGCCCCGATGAGTTTTCATGTTTCATAGCCTAGGTGTTTACGTTTGGTAAAAAACTTCAGAAATTAGTGGGTGGCGTTGCTAGTTTTGTAGAGTTGTGTCGGCCAATTTATAGCGTTAATCCCGAGTCGCCCCTTTCGAGCCTTGATTGTGTCTCAAGGGGCCGGGCGTCGTGTGATTCAGGAATCGTCACACAACAGGGACAATTTTCGCACCAGACACATTCTCTGCTGCCAGCTATGCCCCCCTTTTTCTCACCAGTGTTCATTTGCTGTTTTTTTTTTTTTTACCTTACCGTTTCATCTCCATCCTATCGCCCACCTTGATCTTGTGCCCTTTCATGCTGTTCGCGAGATGTAGCTGTTCGGCTAGCCTGTACCACATTGGACTTGGTTAGGCTAGTGGGGGGCAGCGCTCCCTGCCGTGTCGTCATGATGGAGATGGAGCCCCCTCCCCCTCTTCATCGCCAATTTTTAGGGCACGATTTCGGTGGACAGTCATTCTCACACAAGCTTGGAGATCATAGGGAATGCCCACAACCTTGCGCCCCATTTCCCCTGGTGTGTCTTCCTTGCTGCCCCCTCCCTGGACAGGTTGAGTTGGGTGATGCTCTTGGAAGACACTGCTCAGCTTGTAGGCCCTCACACAAGCTTGGAGTTCATAGGAGATGCCCAGCGGCCTGCTTCGGTGTTGTCTCAGACACTCGATTAGCTTTTTCAGCGTGGACCTGGCTCGCCACGGTCCCGCAATTTTGCGGGGTCGATTCGGTTTCGTCTCAGACGGTTGTTTCGCCCCCGCAACATTGCGGGTCCCATATACCGCGAAATCGCATACCGCGAATTTGCGGTACTGCGGGTTGTGGTGTCACTTAGGACACACCAAAATAGGCCCGCAAGTTTGCGGAGGTGGTTAGTTTTCAGTGCTAACCAATGCTGTTATTTGTCTTCACTGACTGATTTTACAATGACATGGAAGGTGTATAGCTGGTGTTTTACACACACCTTCTACCTCTGGTTTTCACTGTGTTATAGGCCCTGCATTTTGGATGTTGAGTTAGTGTTTAACACTTTCTCCGTCTTTGCAGGTTCTCCCAGTGTTCTCATAGTGCTTCAACCTGCCCTTCATCGCTGCCCCTCAGAGTTCCCGGTTTGGTGAGTACAGAACCTCAGTTTGCATGCCAACTTGTTCTTCTCCATGCTTCCTTCCTGGTTTCTTGGCCATTTCACGGTGTACACTCACGCGTACTAAAAGTTGCTCAGGGGTGGGTCCTTCCTCCCCCTACTCCACCCTGGGCAGGTGGAAGGGGGGAGTCGGGTCCAAGTCTATCCCCACCTTCCACCCCCAAACTATCCCCAACTCCCCCACCTTCATTCTCTAGCTGGCAGTTAGTGATTAGCGACGATTGTTCTCTTGTATTGCAAATAATTGCTAAACCATCATTGCACATGTGCAATGGCCAACATTTAATATTTATTAGGAATTTATTAATACAATATACAGTACTGCATAGGCTGGGCGGGTGCCCAACCCCGAAAGGAGTTGAAATAGGGGAGCTATCCCCCCGCCAAAGGCGGCTTTCTAGGGCCTTTCCTAGCTGATGCTGAGAGGATTGGGTTCTAGTCATGTGGTGATGGGCTGGTCTATCCGAGTGAGAACTGAGCGATCTCTGCCATACCCATAGCTTACTCTGACTGTTCCTTTTACTTATATATCTTCTAGATCTCAAGTGGCAGCGTCTTTTCCGTGGATTGACCTCCCTACTGCCAACCTAGAAGTTGGCAGATTGGGAGCCAAAGTGTCACATTTTCCCCTTACCCCTCAACTTTCCCTTCATAATTGCTGAGGGGCACAGGGCCTTGGGTGGGGCTTTGGTTTCCCGGGCGTTTCCGCACCCTCCTCAGCTCCCTGCCTTGGAGTGGCTTCGGTCACCCGGGCTTTGTTAGTGGTAAGCAGGGAGGATTTTGTGGGGGCGCTCATTTATGGCCTTGACCTTGCTCGAGACCTTGGGGCTGTTCGGCCAGACAGCCTGGGGAACAACAACAACAACAACAACTGCATAGGCCTAATTATATTCTCAAAATGAGTTTCTATACGGCTCGCTTGGTGTAGTGACTAGCGTCTCGGACTTCCACCCAGAAGGCCCGGGTTCGCGCCCACGCTCGGCGCATTAAAGATTTTTCACAAGCACTGAGTCGTTACCATCCCTCATGAGCAAAGGGATGGGGTAGTAGTAGAGGACCCCAATGGAAATACGCCTAATCGGCCTTATTGAGCTATCCTTAGCTAGCTTAGCATGCACTAGCTTTAAGAACTATTATTATTATTATTATTATTATACACGTGGGTTACACGAATCTTGGCTGTAGCTGTAGCTCTCTCTAGCTAGCTAGCTCTCTCTCTCTCTCTGCGTGTGTTTGTCTCTCTCTCATTGCACTGCTTTCTACTATCAAGATTTAATGTGACTTGAATATAATAATACCGTAATTAAATCCAATCTCGTACAGTATTCAGGATATTATGTTCACCATTATTGCAATACACATTAATGTGCCCTCTACAATCTATTCCAATTTTATCAAATTACTTACACAGTCGGGCTTTTATATCATAAAAGGAAAGGACTAAAGGCAAACATGGGCTGGAATATTTTGCGACTGTTATTGATTGTTTCGTTCATAATTTCAATCAGTATATCCTATTTATTCAATAGCATACATACTATAAACGGTCTGTATTTAATTATATGTGGCCTATACACTTTTTTTTAATCAATTAAATGTAGAACTCGATACAACTTACGATCAATGTCGGTGTTAATTTTTAGTAAGGTTTGAGTATCGAGCCCTTGAGTAGCAGGGCTCGCCTTCTCCCTTCCCCCTTCTTTGTCTCTATCTGTGATCCCAGCCTCTCACCTCTACAAACCCCATCAACTCTCCTCTATGTGTATCGAATGCAGGCAACATTCATCACACACACTAATAAAGGGAAATATAACCCATTCAGACCCATTATACCTTGGTTGTAGAAAGTGTGTGCTATGAGAGTTACAAGGAGTTACAGGGAATAGTTAGTATCTCAAAGACCTAGCTGTCCATTTCGGGAAAATAATCGAAGTGGAAGGAGAGACTTCGTTCAGTGCACTACACTCCTTACAGAATACTATCTACTGACTACTGTCTTCTTGAACTGCTCAACTGAGGAAATGTTTAAAACTTCCGAGGACATTTTTTTCCAGGTATAACAAATCTTAATTGGGAAACAGTTAAGCATCTTGAGAATAATAAATTAATCAGTGATAGGCAATATGGTTTTAGACGATGTCGATCAACTGCAGACATTCTTTGCCTTCTTACGCATCAAATCAACCAAGCTACAGACCAACATGGTGAAACACATACAATAGCACTGGATATATCAAAGGCATTTGATAGAGTCTGGCATCAATCCTTATTGTCGAAGATGTCACACTACGGCCTTGCATCATTAGTTCCACTAATTTCTTCTTATCTTCATAACAGAAAAATACGTGTAATGGTAGATGGCCTTTATTCTCAATTTCACTCAAAATAAATGCTGGTGTTTCCCAGGGATCAGTTTTGGCCCCAACTCTGTTCCTCATTCATATCAATGATCTCATATCTACCACTCATAATCCAATACATTCCTACGCAGATGACTCAACACTCCACAGTTCCTTCACATTTACCAATTCTTTCACCCAACCCGATCTTATAAATTCAAAAATAAGCACTGCAATTTCTCTGAACCAGGACCTTTCTAGAATTGAAGAATGGGGACAAAAGAATCTAGTTTCCTTTAATGCACAGAAAACATTCAATTCAATTACATTCAATTTTCTAACCGACAGAATCTCACTGACTCCCATATATTTTTTAATGATGTAAATATTCCCACTTCCCCTAGTATTGACATTCTCGGTGTAACATTAACTACTAACTTGAGCTGGACACATTATGTTAGAAGCATTGCTAAGAATGCCTCTAAAAAAATGGGACTCCTGTACAGAGTTCGAGAATTCTTCACTGACGAGCAGTTGGCCGTAATATATAAAAGTCATGTGCGTTCTCAGATGGATTACTGTTCACCTCTGTGGAGTGGAAGTGGAGTGGTTGCATTGAGGCAGTTGGACAAAATTCAAAATAAAGCTATTAGATTAATCAATAACCCTGCAATCACACAGGACCTTCCTACATTATCCATACGAAGAAACGTTGCATCCCTTGCATTATTCTACAGATATTTTCACAGCAATTGTTCCGAGGAACTTGCTTCAATTGTGCCGCCTCTCCACATCTTTCCCCGTAGAACTAGGGCAGCTGAGAGCGCCCATGAATTTACACTTTCTCCTCCACAATGCAGAACTTCTGCTTATCAAAATGCATTTATCCCTAGAACTACTACTCTTTGGAATTTACTTCCCTCGAATTGCTTTCCACAAACTTACAATCTACAAATGTTTAAATCCAGTTGTTACAAACATTTTATGAATGGAGGATGCCTTTAGGCACATGGACCTTTTGGTTTTATCTGTGTTTTTCCTTCCTCCGTTCATTGTCTTTAAAAAAAAAAAAAAAAAAAAAAATCCACAAATACTAAGGCTGAGCCTTTTCAATTCTAACTGCCAGCCATGGTTGCATATTGTATTCATATTGAGGCTAAACAGTTTGCTATGATCCATTGTCAAACCCATTACATATTTTAAAAACTTAAATGAACTGACCTCGTAGTCTGCGTGTTGAGAGAGAGAGAGATTGTTGTAACCCACGTTGGGTATAGAAACTAATTTTGAGAATACAATTATACAGTATATTGTGTTAATAAACTCCGAATTAATTATAAATGATCGCTATTGTAAGAATGTGCAATGATGGTTTAACAATAATTTGCAATGAATGAGAACAATCGTCACTAATCACTAACTGCCAGCTAGAGAAGGAAGGTGGGGGAGTTGGTGATAGTTTGGGGGTGGAAGGTGGGGGTAGGCTTGGACATGACTCCCCCCTTCCACCTGCCCAGGGTGGAGTAGGGGAAGGAAAGCCCCACCCCTGAGCAACTTTTAGTACGCATGAGTGTACATAGGAGTGCAAAGGAGTACCTTGGACATCAGGAATTACTCAGGACATCAGGCGACACCTGTCTTCCGACCCCTCACAGTTACTTGCCCTCCAGTGTCCTAGGAGTCCAAAGGAGTACAAAGGACATCAAGCAATAACAAGTCTTCCAACTCCTCACGGTTCCTAGGCCTCCTAAGTACTGGGTGTCCAAAGGGGTACAAGGGAAATCAGGCAACAACAGATCTTCCGAACCCTCACCGTTACTTGCCCTCCGACCCACTGCTGTTTCTAGTGTCCCACAGTCCTTCTGTGTGTTACAGTTGTGCTATGGACATGCCTCCATGGATTTTCCCTCTCTTCCTACATAGCCCTCTTACGGACATCTTTCCTTCATTTACGACTGCAGCCCTCCTTGGATGCCGCGCACAGTGCTTGTCAAGCTGAACTTTGATGGTTTTACCGGTGTTGCGGTCTTCTTCTACGCTTTCTCCATCTCGATGCAGCTTCTGCTATCTCTTCCTCTGCTTACACCGACTTTCGAAGGCGAGGGGGAGGGTTCTTCTTCTGCTCCCCCCTCATTGTTCCTCTGCTTCCCTCTTCCCCTCTATCCAGGGGGGAGCTCCCTGTTGCGGATGCGTTCCCTGGCTGTCTCTCTTCCGCCTGCCGTCCCCCTCCTCTGCAGGCTTGGGAATCCTCGCAGTTTCGGGGTTGTCTTCCTCCGGGGATGACTGCTTTTGGGGTGAGGGGGCCCTCTGACCCCTGGCGTGACCTCTTCCTTCTGGCTGGTCTGTCCCTCTTCATGTCTACCTGCTGTTCGGGGCGTTCTGAGGTGACGTTCTGGTTGCGGACGTGGGGGTATAGGCCTCCCCTGAGCAGGGCGGGCCGTCAGTTCTTCTCGGTGGGCCCAGGCCTCCGTCTGCCCATAAGCCCCTGCTCTGGTCAGACTTTGGCCGCCTGGTGGTCCTACTGGTTGTTCGGTCCCTCTCGGTCTTGTCGGGACTGTTCTCCTTGGGGCCGGCCCTGCGCAAGGGCAGTAGACCTGCTCTTCCTGCCGTGCTCGCTCGCCCGCCCCGTTTGGGGGCCTGGTTTGTCGGGGTCCTGCTGTTTGCTTCCCGGACCGTCGACATCACTGTCTCACTTGCTATGCCTGCCTCTTCCTCCCTCTCGTCTCTGTCGGCTGTCTGCTTGGCGTGTTCTTGTCCTGGGTCTGTGCCCCCGGGCTCGGTGCCTGCGGCTTCTCTTCTCCCTTCTTCACTCTCCCCAAGGGGGCGGCTCTCGGCTTTTGCCTTGCGCCGGTGGATGGTGGACTTGGTGGCCTCTGTCATTGGGCACCTGCTGTTCTCAGTTCCACATACTGTCTTCGTCGACCTGACTGCTTCTTGGGGCGTTCCGGGGCTCTCCTTGTTCGCCTCCTGGGGGTTGCACACATTGCCTTTGTCCCTCTCCCTCCGGTCTTGCACCCAGGCAATGGTTCTGGTTGCATTCGCGGACATATGGGGCAAGGTGGCGGCGTTCTTCTTATTCCTCCTCCGGTCATACTCTTGCTGTGCGACGTCCCCCTGAAGCTCCGACAGTACCGCGGCTGGGTCTGGTTGTTTCCACCCCCGTGGCTGGCACAGGCTTGGTGCGCCCAGCTTCAGTGAGGGTGCCCGTTTCCGGTGCCCCTGCCTGTCTCGCGATTCTTCTTGGGCCGAGTTGGCGACCTCGGGCCCTCGTTGACGTTCGCGGGCTCGGTGGCTCCCGGTCCCCAGATGGGTCCACCCTGCCTTCCTCTCCCATTCTTGGTCGGACTCTTCATGGTCTTCCGTGTCCCGCTTGACGTCTCTTCCATCCTGGTTGCGGGTCATAAGAATTTAGCGCTGCTTGCTTCGCTTTTTCCGAGCCCGTCACTTCATGTTTCGCTCTGTGTGCTGCCGCCTGTCTACCATCCAGGAGGTCTTTGTGTCTCTGGCTGGGCTGGTCATTCCACCGACCGCGCTGGTTTCCTTCCTGAAAACTGCATTACGGGCACGACCACCGCCACGCCAGCCCCCTCCTCTGTGGGTTCTGGACTGGACTCTGGACCTTCTGGCGTCGCGAATATACACACAGGACGCGACGCCGGTGCTGTTGCTCGGGAGTCCTTTGTCCATCGTGGCGCTGGTTTCTCGTAGTCGGGTGGCAGGACTGGCTGCCACTGGCTTTCCGACGTGGTCGTGCTTACCTTGTGTGATGCCCGGTGTACTCCTGGCACACATATGTGGAGTCTGTGGTGCCGGCTGTGTTGGTGTCCTCGAGGACTGATGTGGGGTTGTCGAGGGTGCCGATTGGACGCCTCCTTTGTCGGGTATTTCATGCCGGTTTCCCTGCTTGTTGGGGTTCTGCGCATGTTCTTCGATCCTTTGCAGCCTCCCTACGGTTCCTGCACAGTCGGTCATTGCCTCTGTGAGTTTGTGGTCATCGGTCACGCCCTTCGTCTCCTCATCCCTCTCCGTGTCCGTCGTCTGACCCGCCGGGCTGGTGGTCGCTCTCGGGAGTCTCGTCTCCTGGTGCCCTGGCTGGGTCCCTGGGCTCCCCCCTCGTCCATCTTTATTTTGTCTTGTTTTCTTTGGGAAAAAACAAAAAAAAGGGGGGGAGGGGGAGGGGGGGGTACGGACACATTGGTCATGAGCTTGGGGATATTAATATATTCTGTATACAGTATATGTCCCATGTGACCTACTTTTCCCATGTACTCACCTAATTGTAGTATACAGGATTTGAGCCTAAGCTCGTGTTGTCCTGTCTCTCTCTCTACATTTATCCAATTTTGCTTTAAAAGTTTGGATATTTCTTGCTCCCACCACCTCCCCATCCAACTTATTCCAACACTCAATGCTTCTATACGGTATATGTGTTGGCATGCTGTAAATATCTGAGCTTCAGAAGAAATGGATTTTTGTACAGTACTGTTGTAGATTTTTCAAGTTTTCTCCGATGCTATGAATGACTACGTCACATTGAAAAAACTGCTCTTTTAGAACTACTCCTCAGTTTTTCACTCTTTTTATTAAACTCTCTTGTTTATTTTGTGTTCTTGGTCATTCATAATTTGTATTTACCTAATTGTATTTACCTAATTGTAGTTTACAGGAGTTGAGCTAAGCTCGTGTTGTCCCGTCTCTCAGTCTACTTTCATCCAATTTTTTCTTGAAAATATGGATGTTCCTTGCCCCTACCACCTCCTCCTCCAGCATATTCCATTTGTCAATACATCTATAGGGGAAGCTAAACTTCCTGATATCGTTCTTGCAGGTAGGTCTTTTTACTTTGTAGCCGTGGCCTCTAGTTATTCCTGTATCCATAATTAATATATCCTCCCTATCCAGCCTCTCCAGCCCTCGGGTGCATTTGTACATCATTATCATGTCTCCCCTCTCTCTCCTCTCTTTTAGACTCGGTAGATTTAATTTGTCTAGCCTCCCTTCATATGGCAGTTCTCTGAGACTTGGAACCAATCTAGTAACTGCTCTCTGGATTCTTTCTAACTTGTGAATATGCTTCTTAAGATGCGGGGACCACACCACTGCTGCATACTCCAATCTTGGTCTAATCATACTTTTTATAATTTTCGCTACCATGGTCTCATCCAAGTAGTTCAGAGCAACTTTCATATTCCCGGCCATTGCATACATTCCGCTAAAGAGCTTGTTAATATGTTTCTCTGGCGACAAGTTATCTTGTATAATCAACCCTAAATTCTTTTCTTTTTCGGCCTTGCTAATTATATTATCTCCCATCCTGTACTCCCAATTTGGTCTATTCACACTTCTTCCCATATTTAACACATGGCATTTACTTATATTAAATTTCATTTTCCACTTGGTGCTCCATTCGTATATTTTATCTAAATCTCCTTGCAACTCCTCACAACTACTTTTATTTGTTATTTGTCTCATAATTTTTACGTCATCTGCAAACATTGACCTGTAGGAGTTTATGCCTATCGGCAGGTCATTCACGTACATAAGGAACATGAGAGGTGCCAACACAGATCCCTGCGGCACACCACTCAACTTTCCGCCACGATGAGTAAGTTCCTCTAATGTTGGTCCTCATTTCCCCATCTGTTAAATAGCTCTCCATCCATTTCAGCAAACTCCCCCTGACACATCTTAGCGTCTCAAGCTTAGATAACAATCTCTTATTCATACATACATACATAACATTTTAAGACTGAGTGTTCCACACATAAGTGCAGTTTCAGTCTCTTGTCCTAATGGCGGCGTTCCAGGCAACCCTGTTAAGGGCTGCTTCACTTGTCAAGTTCTTGGATTTGAGATCGGCGCGTATAGTCCGATCCCAGGTCTTCCTCGGTCCACCCCTTGGTGCAGCTCCCTCCACAATCACAGACCTGCATTTTGTCACCCAATTTTGTTCATCCATTCTCTCCACATGTCCATACCATCCCAGTCTACTTGTACGCATCACCTCGCTAATACTCTTTATACCTAAACGTCTCCTCAGCTCAACATTTGTTATTCTATCCTGTAGCCTGGCCCCACACATCCATCTCACCATTCTCATCTCATTACGCTCCATTCTGTTGACATCCTCTACTTTAACGGCCCATGTTTCTGAGGCATACGTCATTGCACTTCTAACACATGAGGCATACACCTTTCCCTTCAGGGGGAGAGGCATTCTTTTCATGGTCAGGATTGGCATCAATTCTCTGAACTTCCCCCAGCCACACCTAATTCTAGCAACAGTGGCAGCCTCGGCCCCACCACCGGCAGAGATGGTATCTCCTAGGTAACAAAACTTGTTCACCAGCTCCAAAGACTCATTTCCAAAATTCACAGCCACAGGATCATCACTTAACACAAGCTCGCCTTTGCACACTACGCACTCAAATTTCTCTATTTCTGACTTATCCTTCGGCAGGGGCCCCTTTATTCTACTACAGCGCTTACTCCCATGGTGTACCCAACATCGACAGATGCTACATTGAATTGAGTTAACGCCCACTCCCTTTCCACACACTGCACATGGGTATGCACCGCTCTTTTCCACATTGCCTCGTCTCAAACTACAATGCATAACCTTGGTTTTGTTAATATTGACTCTTAAACCCTTGCTCGCC
This sequence comes from Paralithodes platypus, assembly GCA_032716605.1. Lineage (NCBI taxonomy): Eukaryota > Metazoa > Arthropoda > Malacostraca > Decapoda > Lithodidae > Paralithodes > Paralithodes platypus. Next base: position 50,849,950 of record CM064498.1, read on the forward strand.
ATGCCCTCTCTCCACTTTCTGAATTTGGCCTCAGCATCCTGCATACTGTCAGCTATTAGGACTAAATCGTCTGCATAAAACAGTTCCAACGGGTGTCCGCCTCTAAAAACTCTAGACAGCGCCTCCAAGACCATAATAAAGAGGAGGGGGCTTAACACTGAACCCTGATGGACTCCAACACGGACTGCGAATTCATCACTCAGTACACCTTTCACCCTCACCGAACTTCGCGAATCCTCATACATCTTCATTATCACACGCACCAGCCACTCTTCCACACCAAGTTTCCTCATAGCCCACTGTACAACATCTCTAGGTACCCTATCAAAGGCCTTCTCCAGGTCCACAAACACAAAGTAAAGATCCCTGCCTTTTAGTAGGTATCTTTCCTGCATCTGCCTGACTATGAAGATAGCATCGGTTGTACCACGTCCTGGCATAAAACCAAACTGCATATCATCAATAGAGATGCTTTGCCTGATCAAACCCTCAAGGACTCTCTCACAGACCTTCATGATTTGGTCAAGCATTTTCAGGCCCCTATAATTTCCTCTATCTAGCGCATCCCCTTTTCCTTTGTATATATTTACTATTACACTTTTGAGCCAATCCTCTGGGATTTTCTCATCTTTAATAATGGTGTTTATCAACTCAGTGACTAAGTTTACACCAATCTCCCCTGAGGCTTTTATCATCTCAGCGACAATGTCGGAGCAACCTGGAGCTTTACCGTCCTTCATTTTATTGATTGCGTCGCTCACTACAGCTGGTGCTATCAAAGGAGGGGGCCCAGATATTGGTTTTTCGATACTAAGCTGTTCCTTATCCCATTCAAACTCTACATTATGTGGTACCTTATTGAATGCTTTGGAAAGGTCTAAGTAGACGCAGTCCACCCATCCGCCTCTTTCTTGGAGTACATCGATCACCCTACTGTAGCAACATAGGAAACTGGTAACACAAGATGTCCCTTCTCTGAATCCAAATTGCTTTGGGGTTATTATCTTCTTTCTCTCCAACATTTTCATCCATCTCTTCCTAATTAGCTTTTCACAAATCTTGCATACAATACTAGTAAGTGAAACTGGTCTATAGTTTAAAGGGTCCTCAGGGTTTCCATTCTTGTATATCGGAATGATATTAGCTCTTTTCCACTCAACAGGAACCTGTCCTTTATCTAAGGAAGCTTGAATTATGTCCCTCACTGGCTCCACTAATTGCTCTGCACACTCCTTTAAAACCCAGGCAGACACTTCATCCGGTCCCATAGCTTTCCTTACTTCAAGTCCTCTCGTCGCAGATAACAGCTCATCTCTAGTTATTTCAATCATACTAAGACCACTCTCCAGTACTCCCGCCTGTGGTTCGTCAAAACTTTCCTCTCTAGTAAAAACCGACCCCAATTTGTTATTCATTACCTCGCACATGTCCGATACATTTTCATACGTCCTAGCATCAACTCTTAATTTAGTAATTTGTTTCTTTACCTTCAACTTACTGTTTATATATTTATAAGATAATTTAGGGTCACTTTCACATTTATTTACTATGTTCTTCTCATAGTTCATTTTAACTTGCCTAATTATGTTAACATATCTATTCCTCTCCTGTTTATATTTATTCCGATTACTCTCAGTGTTCCTTCTTCTTAATCTAGCCCAAGCTGCATCACGCCTACCCAAAGCTCTTTTGCATTTCAAATTAAACCATTCTTTCTGCTTAGTAAAATTTCCAGTTTTATATCTTGGGACAAACAGATTGGTTCCTTCTCTATAAATCTCGAGGAATCTACTATATTTACCTTGTACATCTTGTTCCTTCAAAATAAGATCCCCAATCTACTCCCTCTAAATATCTTTTCAAGGATACATAATCAGCTTTACTATAATTTAGTCTGTTATTTATATAGCTATTGTCTAATCTATTGGCATTACTCGAGATCAACTTCCATTTCAGTAATAGGTGATCACTTTTGCCTACAGGACATAGATAGTTTATATCACTAATTTTGTGAGGATCTTTTGTAAAAATCAGATCGAGTTTAGAAGGTTCGTTATTACCCCTCATTCTAGTATTTTCCTTCACATGTTGTGCAAGTACATTTTCCGTAACCAACTCTAATAGCCGACTTCCCCAAGATCTCTGATTTGGCCCTGCATCTCCCGATTCCCAATCAACCTCACTACAGTTGAAATCTCCTACCAAGATCAATTGATTCTTCCTTAAAAGCAATCTTCTCAACGACTGAATCATATCCTCGACCATCTCCTCAAACTCCAACTCCCTCCATGCTCTGGTCTTTGGTGGCATGTAAGCTACTGCTATGTCTAGCTTTTTTCCTTCTATATCATTGAGTTCAACTGCCATTATTTCTGCCTTGTCATTATTTAACTCCACGTGCTTTGCTGTCATAGGGTTCTTAACTAATACTGGCACTCCACCTCCCCTTTTTCCCTTTCTATCATATCTCCATACATTATATCCTTCACTAAACACTATGTTGCTGTCAAAGTCCTGGTTCAGCTTCGTCTCCGTCAAACAGGCTATCTGTGGTTGATCTTTTCTAAAAAATATCATCTAACTCTACCTTTTTACTGTTTATTCCATCTATATTAGTGTAGTAGCACAGTATATTTGAATCCACCTCCTTGTTTCTCTTCCCTCTCTGCCTCCTACCAGGTTCACCTCCTCCTCCATCCCTTCCCTGACCTAGCTCCACCTCCCCTGCTAATTCTATTCTATTCTGCCCTGAAAGTACATGTGTGTATGTTGCAATATGATTAAGGCATGTGTACACTCTGTATATATGTTGTGTGTGCACTTAACCTATATCAACACCTCCCTCCCCCTTCAAGCTCGCAAGACGTTGTCGAGCCGACTCTTTTTCTAGGAGCCTTTCAGACCTACGTGGGGCCATGGGGGAAGTGAAGGACTCTCTTTCTGGGTCCGTGCAAGACACTGGGATCTCAGGGTTATGGGGGAGGGGTTCAACACCAGGGGAATTCACTGGGCGGAGGAAGCGACGGTTCCGCCAATATATCTTACCACTGGGGAGACGAACCTCATAATCCCTGGACCTGCCGCAGCCCATGACGACCCCAACCTTGTCCTAGCGGTGAGAAGTCGGGTCTTGGATCCGCACTGTGGTGCCGACTCTCAACCTGGGAAGGGGGCGTGCGTGCTGGTCATAGTTTCTCTGCACCAGCGCAGTGTGGGCGGCTGCACGGCGGTCACAGTCCTCGGCCTTGGCTTGCCACTCCACTGCAAAGGACTGGGGATGAGCAGGGACACAAGACCGTAGTGGGTGGCCATACAGGATTTGTGCCGGGGAGCGGCCTGTGAAGTTCGGGGTGTTGCGGAGCTCCAACAGTCCACGGTCAAAGTCTTCACAGTTGATGCTGCCTGAGGGAGCCTTCAGTACGAGGTGTTTGACGGACTTGACGGCATACTCGGCATGACCGTTGGATTGTGGGTAGTGTGGGGAAGAGACCAAGTGATTGACTCCCCAACGCTCCATGAAGTCCCGGAACTCACGGCTAGTAAACTGTGGGCCTCCATCTGTACGTAGGCGGAGGGGTACACCAACTTCCCTGAAGTAGCGGCAGAAGCTCCTGATGGTGTTTGAAGCGGTAGTATCTCCTTTGCAGGGTACGACAACAGGCCAGCCTGAGAGTCGGTCTGTTACGACGAGGAAGGATTTCCCTGCCACAGCGAAGAAGTCGGCTGAAACAGACTCGAAAGGCCTAGTAGGGTTGTCGTCGTTGATCATGGGTTCCTGCTGCTGACAGGTAGTCTCGGAGTTTCCAGAATGGGAGTAGAGAGTTGTGCAGGTCGTAGCGGTTGGTGGGGAAACCCGAAGTAACGCACTCACGCAGGCGGATGTACACAGGATCCGCTCTGGCTGCGTCTCGGAGTTCCTGGAGAATCCTGTCTGCGTCCTGTGAAGGAGAGTTGACGTCGGTGGCGGCGGCGTTGACAGTCACGAGGGACCTGAGGTGAACCGTGGCGTCGGCACATGCTAACTCATCCTCTGGCGTCGGATGGCTGACAGGGGCCCGTGACAACGCATCAGGGATGCAGAGCAACCTGCCAGCGCGCCAGACGGCTGGAAGAGGTAAGGTGCGACTTTCTCCTTCAGACGTTGGAGGCGGGGATTTTCAACCGCATGAAGGGTGTAATTGTTGAAGATGGGGATGAGGGGGCGATGGTCCGTCATGAGGGTGAAGTGTTGCAGTCCGATGAGGTAGAACTTGCACTTGGACATGACCCAGACCACGGCTAGCATCTCCAGCTCAATGGTGGCATAGCGGGACTCGGGGTCGCTTAGGAACCTCGAGCCACACTGAACTAAGCGGAGACGGTTGTTGCCATGATCCTGTAGGAGGGCATATCCAATACCGTTGAGGCGGGACGCATCAGTTCGTAGAATCACTGGTAGAGAAGGGTCGAATGGGGCCAGGACAGGTGGACTGAGCAGGGCAGCCTTGACCCGGCGGAAAGCCTCATCGTGGTCAGCGGTCCACATGAACGACCTCTTCGGGCTCATCAGGGGGCGCAGGGGCTGAGCGGCAGTGGCGATGTCGGGGGTGAACTCCGCCAGCTGGTTCACCAAACCCATGAAGGAGCGAAGGTCGGTGATGTTGGCTGGTGTCGGGAAGTCCTTGATCGCTCCGACTTTGCCAGGGTCAGCCGAGATGCCCTCACCTGAGAGCGTGTACCCACAGAAGTTCACACTGGGTGCGGCGACCACGAACTTGTCCTTGTTGAGTGTGATCCCACTGTTGCGGCACCGTATGAGCACTTCATGGATACGCTGAAGATGTGTGTGGAAGTCCTCGTCGTAGAGCAGCACGTCGTCGACAACTTTGGCACAATTTTGCACCCCTTGGAGGGCCCTATCACCGTGAAGGCAGAAGGCGTCACCTGTTGCAGCGAAACCCATTGGACCTCTACAGTGTTGGAAACGGCCATACGGTGTGATGAAAGTTGTGAGATGCTGGTCCTCCTCCGCAAGTTCCATCTGCCAATATCCACTCAGGGCGTCTGCCGTTGTGAAGAATTTCGCCTGCAGGGCCACACTGCGGATCGCTTCGAAAGGCGTCGGTGAAGGGTGGGCTGGGCGGGAAACTTGGCAGTTGAGCTTGGTAAGGTAGACGGTGAGGCAAACTTCGCGGGCTTGGCGACGACGACGAGGGGGTGGCACCACTCGGAAGGTTCATCGCCGGCCGGTTTGATGATGCGTTGTGCCACTAGCGAGTCCAGCTCCCGCTTGACTTTGTCCCTGAAAGCAAAGGGGATCTGCTGCGGGGTGTAGATGGCAAAAGGCACGGCATCGTCCTTGAGGTGGATCCGCATTGGGGGACCCTTCATAGGCTTGAGTGGAGCTGTCTGAAGATCCTCCTTGGAGACCAACACGTCCTTGAACTCTCGAAGAAAGAACTCCTTGGCTTGTGCAGGTGATGTGGTGGCTGTGAAGGGTAGCTCCTTACACCTGTTGATGTGTTTAACCTGTAGAATTAGTTTGGGGAATTCCGCTGAGATGATGGCCAATGCTTGACAGTGGCGTTTGGACAGAAGCGGCGTCTGAACACCCTCGCGGACTTGGATTGTGGCAGAACAGGAACGTTTGCTGATGGTGAGTTGTGCATGAAACGTCCCCAAAGCAGGAGCCATTGCAGAGCCCTCCGCGTTGAGCGTTGTTGTCGGAGGCGGAGGTCGTAGGCTGCTGAGAGGAATCCGAAGTATGTCGAGGTGTCGGAGGCCGATCACTGTGATGTCTGCACCTGTGTCTGGGAGCATGTGGAGTTTTCTGGTGGTGCCGCTGTAGGTGAGACTCACGGATGTCAGTGTGGGTGCCTGAACAGGTGATCCCACACGTCGGCAACTTGTGGTCGTCTTTGCTGTAGACTTGTGTGAAGCGTCGTTGTCCTGTGTGGCGGGCGTCTTGGAAGATCTGCAGCATTTGTCGTAGTGGCCCATATGGTTGCAGCGACGACACTGGGCGGTGGCAGCAGGGCAAGCAGGAGTCCTAGGCTTATGACCACGACGGCCGCAGTTAGTGCAGGTGTAGTCTTCAGCCGGGCACTTGTTCTTGTCGTGCCGGCGAGCACAACGCTGGCAGGCGGCAGCCGAAGCCAAGGACTGTTGCGAAGTGGAGAACTTGTCGCGTTGCTTAACTTGCTTGTTCTGCTTGTATGCTGACACGGCGTTAACCTGGGATGGTGGGGCACGTATGGCTGACGTAGCGCTTCGAGTGGCCTCGTATGAACGGCAAGTGTTGACGATGTCCTGTAATGAAGGGGTGGCGTCGAGGGAAAGCAGCTTCTGTACAAGTTCTTCGTTGTGTATGCCCATCAGAATGACCATCTTGAGTTGGGTCTCCTTGCAGGCTGACGAGTTCCCTGGGCAGACGTCAATTTCTTCGGCGATGTGGCAGAGGCGGACGTAGAAGTTGTTGAATGACTCGCCCTGTTTTTGCTTGCAACTGAACAGGTCCCTGCGACGGAGAGCTTCATTGCGAGAATTCTTGATGTGCTCCTGAAGTGCATCGAGGACTGCATCAACGGTCTTGTCAGTGTCAGGGGATATGCTTAAGGTGTGCTGCAAAAGCCGCTGTGTCTCCAGGGTTAAGCACATCCGCATCTGGATCAGTTGTTTCTCCCTCGGTAGTTTAGACAAGTCTACCATAATAGAGTAATCGTCCCACCGACGCCTCCATTCTCTGAAAACCTGGAAGGTGGCATCAGCACGAAGGGGCGGCGGGTTCTGGGTGATAGCCTTCTGTGGTGGAGGTGGAGGTGGAGCTGTAGGGGTGGAGGATGTTGTGGAATGGGGTGTTGTCCTCGGTGAGGTGGGTGTAGGAGCGGCGGCAGGTGGGGTAATTTGGGCCAGAGCCTGGACAAGGGCGGAGAACTTGGCATCGTCCACCTGTCTCCTGTGGTCCTCCTCCATGTGTCGTCTGTTTTCCTCCTCCTGTCGTCGGTGTTCCTCCTCCTGTCTTCTGCGGTCCTCCTCCTGTCTTCTGATATAGTCGTCCCGTTGTCTGCATTGCTCCATATACTGTACTGTATGAGCTGAAGGAGGTCTGCACTTGTGGTAGGTTGTAGACTTGCAGGGTGTGGTGACAGGGTGGCATCCCCCTATAGTGTAGGGGAGGTAAAGTGGGGGGAGGTTGGGGAGGTGGAGTGAAATGAGGGGTGGTGAGAGGAGAGGTTGGAGTGGAATGAACTGACTGGTACCCCGTACCAGCAACTCCAACAGTATCTCCATCATTATCTCCATCATTATCTCCACCAGTAGCTCCACCATTATCTCCCTCCCCAGTATGGTCGTGTGGGGTGTCTCTGGGCTCCCCATGAATCTGCTCATCTCCCTCCATAATTGGATGATAGCTGACACACTGTAGTCTTGCAGGAACGATGAAAATGTGCAGTACAACTGGAACAGTTTAGTTAAAAGTGCAAGAAATTATATGTGCTAGAGAGAGTGAGTGTGTGAGTGCGGTAGGCTTGGCAACACTGTGTTGGCTTGGCAGCGATGTGCGTGTACCTCTGTGTGCGTATGTGCCGCCAGCTGGAGGGCAAGTTGAGGGCCACTGAGGGGTGAGAACTCAGTGTTGCTGGATACGTCAGAGGAGGAGGGTATGCTACTCCTCGCTCTTGTCCAGCTGTGTTTCAGCAGCTATAACCTTCACAGCAAGTCGGGAATGGGCACAAATGACATGGGACATATAATAAAGGCACTGCACTACACTCTTAAGCACTTCACTGCACTATAAAGCACTGCACAATAATAAATCCAGGGCTGGAGAGGCGAGGTCTTGCAAGATGGCTGGCCGATAATCCGGTCTTGGCTCGTATCTCCTGGCACTGCACTGCGCTATGTATGGTTGTCATGTGAAGCTACAACAACCTTGATAATGCTTTCTTGCACAAGGATGTAGAATAAAAGTTCAGAGATAAGTTTATACGTTCTTATTAGCCAAAGATATACAGAGAGCGGGGGGACACTGTTATGCTGAGTGCCGACCGGATGTTACTGATGAAAACATGTGCAGCGGTGCCGGATATATTTGGTGCAACGCTGCCGATACTACAGAGTACGGTATATTATCATGGGATATTAAACAATGACAGTATTGCCCTGAAAGTACATGTGTGTATGTTGCAATATGATTAAGGCATGTGTACACTCTGTATATATGTTGTGTGTGCACTTAACCTATATCAACACTTGTCTCTCTGTCTCTTTCCCTATCACTCCTCTTACTTTCGGTTCTTGGTGGCTCCTGATGTACCACTTCCTTAATTGCCCTTCCCTTATTCTCCCAACAAAAATCTTGCATTGGTATTTGGTTGTTATGGGCTTGGATGTCCGCCTCCAATTTGTTAAGCAGCTTTGACGTTGGATTTGCCAAGACTACTAACAAATTGGGAGGTTTGACATACCTCCCAACCCAAAAAGGAAAACCTACGATTTGGTAGCAGTCATGGAAAATCCAACGTACATAGTACACTCCCACAAGCCGAACCACTGCCCATCCTCGCTCCTCTGTCTACGTGGAATAATCATACTGTACTTGGAAAGCGACGCATGCGCTCAGGTTCGACCAGGTGTCAACATTGACAGAAAACGGTATGGGCTGTCAGCTGTAACTCAGGTAAATCCCTTTTTCTTCTCTTCTATGCTTTTTTTACCTTCGTTGGTAGTTTTGGTTATTGTATAACGTCTCCTAGAGCAAGTTAAGGAGTAGACTCTAGACGTTTTCTTTTATAACCGCGGTTGGGATGACGACATAGTCAAATTAGACTAGTCGTCATTGCAATTAAGGTTAATAGCCTTGACAATGGATTTTCCAAGACTACTACCAAATAGTAGGTTTTCCTATTTGGTAGGTTGGGAGGTACGTCAACCCTCCCAATACAGTGGATAACCAACATACTCTTTGTCATAGGCACCAAATATTCGATATATAGGTAGGGTAAGATGCCTAAGGCAGACGACTGGACCCAAGGAGACGCACTTGAAATACAAAAAACCTTGCACAGGCATAGGATGAGTAGATAGATGCATGAATGGTGGGCCAAAATATTCTTTAACTGTCACCTAATATGCTCACATAGTACCAGCTTTTTATTTTCATATGATATTGTGTGAGATGAGATGAACTAAAAAAAAATCATGTTTCTGCAAATTCCTTACAGAAAACCTAAGAATTTACTTTGGGAGACTAATTTTCACTAACTGGTAATGGCAGACAAGGTCAGACTTCTCCTACTTGTTAACAGTTTCTTACAGTTTCTTACAGTAGATCCTCTGGAAAAAGGCAAACTAGGCCTGTGTATCCAGCTCAGTGCCACTACTTGCACTACTGCGGTCGTTCACGGTGTTGGCGGCGGCAGCAGACGCAACATTTTTACTATTCTGTATTTTTGCTTTATAATCAAACTTCAAATCTTGTCTTCCCCATGCTTTATCAAGATTACTTTCAAACTTCCTTATTGATTCGGAATCGACTACATACTGGGGCAGTGCGTTCCACTCATTTACCACTATCACAAAATGAGTTCTTTGCCTTTTCAAGCCTATTTCTTTCTTTGTAAATTTTCTTAGTGTCCTCTCGTTCTTGTTCCCTCCCGCATCAAGAAGATACCTTCACACACATCCTCATCGTACTTTCCTGACACTATCTTAAAAGTCTCTATCATATCCCCTCTTTCTCCTATATGCCAGTGTCGGAAGTCCCAGTGTCCTCAACCTCTGCTCATAGCCCGCGTTCTTCAACGTTGGTACTAGCTTGCTAGCTCTCCTCTGCACTTTCTCCACTGCTTCTATATCCTTTACCATATATGGAGCCCACACCTGGTTCGCATATTCCAGGTGCGGCCTAACCAGCGCTGTATAGAGATTCCTGAATATTTCTTCGTCAAGTGACACAAATGTCCTCCTTATCAGCCCTACAATTCTATTGGCTTTGTTTATCTTTTCCGCTAAATGTTCTGAGAAATTTAACTTATTGTCTATCACTACTCCTATATCCTTTTCTGCATTCACTTCCTCCATCGCTTCATACATACTGTATCCTACCTTGTCTATCTTGCTTGTCCCAATCCGCATGTACTTGCATTTTTTTGGATGAAAAGGCATTAACCCTTAACCCTCCAGCCCCGGCTATGTATTATATATATATTCCTCGAAACCCGGGTGTTTTGGCCGAAAACGTCTAGGCTAGGCTACCGTATATTCGTTAATCAGACTGCTTCCCGCATTCCCGTGCATCCCCAAGCGTAGCTGTGTTATTTACCTGTAGAATGGCATTAAGTAGAGCTCTCTAAGTCAACTGGTTGAGCTGTGATGATGATTTCATTGGAGATAACTTTATGGCCAAAACAGCCACTTTACACCACTTTACGATACTTAACAACAACATACAGGCACACACGAACAAGCGACGCTCTCCTTCTTGTGGCCGGAGATGCGGGGCGTCGGTCCAGCCGGCTGTTGTTTACATGCGTCGGACCGACGCCTCGCACACGAAGCTCACAGGCTTTCAACCACTGGGCGTTCAAGAGGCCTTCAGGGTACCTGTTATATACTTTTTTATGGGCGTTCAAGAGCCCTTCCGTGGTGAGAGGGTTAAAGAGCGGCGCTCGACTTAAGTCGTGCACCAATTTGCAGCAAGTTAGGAGCATTATTAAGGCTTTTAAAGGGTTAAAATAGAGTGCAAATTGCCGGGAACGCAGCAGGCCACACGTCCGACACCCAGGGCTTACCGCCACCCACTGACTCACGCTCCCTCTGTTCTCGAGAGGACGGCAGTGTTACCATTAGTGAGTGTAGTGGGAAAAAATATGCCACTATACGCTAAACTCCCATGTTGGTGGCACCACTGCATGAGAACCACGAGTGCTACGTAGCTCGTTCTGGTCTCATTTTGAAGCTTTTAGCGCCTATTTTTTTGCTGAATACATTTCTTTTCATGCAGATACTTGATTGATCATTCAGGAGGGCCTGAATATGCCCAAAATAGCCCAAAACACCCCGCTAGACAAGGGTTAACCAATGTTCAGACCATCCCTTCATGCCCTCCACATCTCCTTGAAGCAAACCCACATCTTCCTTTCTCTTCACTCTTCTATACAGTTTAGTGTCATCCACATACAGGTATATCTCACTTCCATTGGTTATAACTTCAGGTAAGTCGTTGATAAATATATCGAACAGTAGTGGTCCCAACACAGATCCCTGAGGTACCCCACTTGTAATTTCCCTCCACCCCGAGCCTATTCCATTCACCAGTACCCTCTGTCTCTGATCTTTCAGGAAGGTTTCTATCCATTTCACACATTTCTTCCCTATACTATAGCTTCTAACTTTCTCTATTAACCTTTTATGTGGGACCTCATCGAAGGCCTTCATAAAATCGCAATATACCACGTCTATAACATCACCATCCTCCAGAATTTGTATCCAATCATCTACCACCTTAATTAGCTGTAGTACCGTCGACCTCCCCGGCAAGAATCCGAACTGTCTCCCACTGAAAAGTTGGTTTGATTTCATATGCTCCATTATTGTTTCATGCTCCATTATTGTTTCCACATAGCGATTTTGATAATTTAATTTGACTTTATATTGTCCTTGTCCCAATTTTGGTTTGTTTAGTTTGCAAGTTTTACATTTTAATTCCTTCTCTAAATACTGTTTCCATTAGTTTACACACAACACTTGTCAAACTGACTGGTCTATAATTTCCTGGGTCATTTCTCTTTCCCTTCTTAAATATAGCTGTTATGTTCACCTCTCTCCAGTCCGTCGGGATTTGTCCTGTATTAAAAGCTACCTCAAATAAAAAATTTAATGGCTCTACTAACATCTCACCTCCTTCCTTTATGATTCTTGGATGTATCCCATCCGGTCCCGGGGACTTACTTCTGTTCATTTTTTCTATAGCCCTCCTTATTCTAGCATGGGAAAACTCTAGTAGTTCTAGTGCTGGTGCCTGTTTGATGGGAATAGTAGACACTGCATCATCCGACTCCATTGTTAGTACCTCCCCAAAGTATTTCCCCAGCACCTCTGCTTTCTCCTTATCAGTTTCTGCTCTATTCCTATCATCCAAGTCTCCTATCAGCTCTGGGATACCTACACTTCTTGTTAACTTTTCCTGAATATACTTCCAGAATATTTTTGGATTATCCTTCACATTTCTTGCAATCTCGCTCTCCCTCTCCTTCACCCCCCTCCTTGTCTCCCACCTTATTTTATTGTTTATTTGTCTGCGTTCCAAATCCACTTCTTTAGCTTCTATACTAGACCCCCTGTTCTTTTTTAACAATTTTAATCTTTCCCACAATAGTTTCTTTCTTCTTATCAATGTCCAAAGCTTTCTTTTCATTGGTAATTCTGGGTTCGTTCTTTTCCTCAATTTTGTTTTATCCTTATATTCCCTTACTGGTATACATTTGGATATAGCATTCTCCAGTTTGACTCTAATCTTCCTCCACATTCCTTCAGCGTCTTCACCGTTCAAGTATTCCCCCCAGTCAATATCCAAACACAGTCTCAGCAGCTCATAATCTGCTCTATCATACATGTATATTTTTGTTATTGCTTCTATTATCCCTCTCAGTTTTAATATTGCAACTAAAACTTATACAGGCATGGTCACTACGACCACATTGACATGTTCTACTATATCCTCCTCATTGCTAAATATCAAATCAAGTACACTCCCCTGCGTCCCATCTCTATATCTTGTCATCTCTGTAATATGTTGCGTTAAAAAACAATCTCTCACTTTCTCTATAAACTTGTTTTCCAGGCTACACTGTCCCGCTGGAGTAGTACAATTTGCCCAGTTGATCCTTGGCAAATTGAAATCTCCAATCAAAATCTTATATTTGTTCTCTCTATTATCTATTATCTATTTCCTCCATTGCTTTCAGTAGGTTATCATCCTCTTCCCTACTATTATTTGGGCTTCTATATATACAGTAGAGGCAATTAGAATTGACCCTCTTGCACATTTTACTTCAATACACAAATACTCACAATACTGCTGTCTCATATCCACCTCATTTACCTTGAGCTCTTTTCTTACATAAATAAACAGTCCTCTTCCAACCTCTGCTCTAATAGCATTCCTCTCATACAACTCAAACCCCTCCAAACTATACTCCACCAGTTCCCTTTCAATTCTAGCATTTTTTGGTCTTACTTCCTGTAAGGCTATGACATCAGGTTTTTCCTCTTCATCCTGCAACCTACATATCAATTCTCTTTTCTTGTCCTGGGTAAACACATCCACATTACTAAACATAATTCTTAATCTTTCTACCATTCCTTCAGCAACTACACCATCCCGCTCCTCCTGTCCGTACCCTACTCCCCCCTTAGCACTACTGGGTCTGCAGCTTCGTCTCTTGTCTCTCCCTGTGACACCTCCACCCTGTTCTCCTCCTCCGTCACAACTCCTATCACATTCTCTTCCCTCCCTGATCTCCTTCTCCCTTCTATTCGTATAAACCACTTCTTCAATTTCCCGTCCCTCACTCTCCAGTAAAAATTCCTCTTATCATCTCACCCAACTTTCCATTATTTTCATCAGCCTTATCCTATAATTCCTTTATTTGTTTTCTTTGTTCTATGCTCAAATCCTTCTTTAGTCTTATATGTTTCAGTTCTTCATTTGTGTTTAGCCTCCAACTAAAATTTGTCACAGTCTCTGCCACTGCCCTGGTTTTAAACTGTATTCTTATAGGTCTCATCTCTCCCCTTTTATATCTACCTATCCTACTGACTTCCTCCACCTGCCCTTCCCATCCATATCCGTCCACATCCACACCTTTCATGACCTTCACTTTCTCCATATCCCTCACTTTTCTCACTCCATTATCATTCATATGAGCCTCTATATCTCCATGCATGATTACACCCCTATCCCTGTCCATGGCCTCCCTCACGACACTCTCCTTGTTCTTCATGACACCTACGACTGCACTCTCAAAACTTTTTTTGGTCATAATCATTTCTTCCGTTTGTTCTTTCACAATATCCTCCAAATCCTTAACTTTCTGTTCACCTACCACCGTCCATGCAGTTGACTCCTTTACTTCCTTGAATCGTCCTTCGTATTCCTTCAGCTGCTCCTTCAATGCCATATTCTCTGCTCCCAGTTCATCTACCCTTTTCAATACCATATCTAGGCTATTATTAACTTCCGAAATAGGCCTACATTCGCTTCCTTCGCTAGGCCTATTCCCTTCCCCACCTGACACACCACACAGTACCTAACTTTCTCACCAATATCCCCCTTCCATTTCTCCGTATCCCTCTTCCACTTTTCCAAATCCTTCACAACATTAATAACCTCTTCTAACTTCTTATCTGTACTCTTAAACCCACGAAAACGTTGTAGCCTTTCTTCCGCCTCCGTCATTCCCGAAATTCCTTCCGCCATGTTTGTTTACAATCTCAACTCACAACACTACCGCTGTCCCGTTACTCTACTCTTATTACACTATATATCACCCCTCCACCACACACAATTGATCTTCCAAACACTTCACGAGTCCTTCCTCTCCTTGCTAGCTCCGTATGCACTCGAAATTCCGTGTTATTTATCCTTTCCCATGAAAATATGCCAGAGCCTCAAAAACTTGCGTCCACCTCCCGCCATTGCCACCGTCACCCTTAACCCTCCAGCCCCGGCTATATATTCCATATATATTCCCCGAAACCCGGGGGTTTTGGCCGAAAAACGTCTACGCCTAGGCTACCGTATCTTTGTTATTTTAAGAACTTTCAACCCATTTCTGTCAATTTTAAGACCTTTCGTGCCATGTAGGCGTCGATTTTATCCTGGCGAGCGATAGCGAGCCTGTAATATAAGAGGAACCGGCTTTTAGCCGGGACATTTTTCTACCTAAAAATGTACAAATTTATCTTGAAAGGGGGTCTAGGGGGAGTAATTTTAAGCTTTAAGTCTAGGGAATCAACTAAAAACCTCCCCTTAAACTCCGTAAGCTTGAAAGCTTCCTTAAGCGTGCTTTGAAAGCTGTGCGGCGAAACGTTTGTAAACAAACCCGACCGGAGCGCCGCCAAGCGTTAACAACAAGAAGGAGAAGTCCGACCTTGGCCGCCATTACCACTTAGAGTGAAAATTACTCTCCCAAAGTGTCCGATATTGCTAAATTCGCGGGGAAAAAAAAAAGGCCCAAACTCTCTCCACAGAAATCGTGATGACACCTGAACCATTTGACCTAGAGAGCTCTACTCAATGCCAGTCTACAGATACAAAACAGGGTTACATTTTGTCATTTGTGTGAATTCTCTAGCAGTTAAATTAACAAAAATAGGCCAATGTTTCATACAACGTTTTTTTGCCATATCGCCTGGATAGGAGTGCCGTCATTTAGAAGGCCAGCCCGGGGAGGAAGGGTTAAGGAAGCTTTCAAGCTTACGAAATTTAACCCGCTGAGTACCAGCTAAATATTTATAAATGTACAGTCAGGCCTCTCAATACGCGAGTACTGTATAAATGTACAGTCAGGCCTCTCAATACGCGAGTACTGTATATGGGCGACACACGAGGGCGCGGAATGGAAATTCGCGTATTAGCAATAGAGTATTATATGGGAATAAATCGATATGGGCGGCACTGACTCCAAGTTGTCTACTTTAGGCCTATTTATCTCCGTCAATTGCCACAAAAGGTACATATACTGTATGTATACATAAACATCCAAATCATAAGAAAATATAACAATAATAAGTTTGTTCTTGCGAGGGGGCATGATGATGGGGGCAAAAAACTATATCACTGCACACGAGTCGGACTGCGTGGACTGAGGGTAGACTGGCGTCCCTGCGCAGATGGATGCGCGGAATGGTGGGGGGCCTCGCGTATTAGCTGAACTCCCCGGAATTGCCCTTATATCGGCCCCGGATTCGCGTTTTAAAGGTACATCATGCGTTTTGGTTTTGGGTATGATTCGACCCCCTCCTCGCGTATAAGGTGAATTGCGTATTAAAAGCTCGCGTATTGGCAGGCCAGACTGTACCACCCAGGACCGGCTGATTCTGATTTTTTTTTTTCAGAAACAATAGCGAATGGGTTAGGAATGAAGGAAAAAACACGAAAAACCGATCAAAAAGCTCAAAAAATGGTCCTACAGAGCCCCCGAAAACAGATTTTACAGGAGTGAAAAATTGAAGGCAATTTCCCCAAAAAAACATGTTTTTGCGCGCTCACGCGCACGCGGTTGGACTTTGAGAGATTTCAACCATCGGCATGGGTGCGTGGGATACTTACACAGTTCCCATACAAATCTGAGCCCTCTAGGTGCCATAGGACCGAAGTAATTGGGACCGGAGTAACACTGACGCAAACGAGGGATTTAGCGTTACTACGGGTTTGACAACCCGTAGGGAAGGAAGGAAAACCTTCTACTTAGGAGTGGTTCCGTAGTCAATGACGAAGAGCCTATACTATATATAGGCTGAGATTCCGGGACCCGTTCGGGATTCCCCGGAGTTCTTATCACAACCGTTGCGTATATAGCATAAAAACAATCCTTGGTTAATACCCATTAAATCTTACCAAGGGCTCGTCATTGAAAATGAATACCACTAGAAATAAAATTTAAAGAAGAATCTATCATTTCAAACCTCCCGGTGCCTCAGCCCTCCAGCTGTGCTGTCGTTATGCTTCCCTTGCACGTGATGCCAGACTTTCTAGCGTGTTTATCTGCCTCAAATGTTATATCAAGTTGGGCATGTGCATGGGAAGGGGAAGGTGGGAGGGAACCTTTGCGTCATTGACTACGGAACCATTCCTAAATAGAAGGTTTTCCTTCCTTCCCTACGGGTTGTCAAACCCGTAATTTAGTATTGGTTCCTTCGTCAATGACGAAGAGCCCAGAATACCACGACCGGAGGTGGGACATCAGATGCTCAACGTATCCAGAGAGAACCAATTAACAGATAGGCTGACACCGGGAGAAATTCAAATTACTGTATTAGAGAAAGAAGAGGCGGGTATACTGGGAAGCCTCATAAAGAAGGAAAGATGGAAGAATAGTCATAACTTAAAATGTGTTGAGGAGAACAAGATGTACAAATTTGTATGAACGGATGCTTTAATGTCAAAGCATCTCATACTATAATGCTCCTGAAGCTGTGCAACAAGTTAGCAAGCGCATTTCTTGCTTGCATTGGTATAAAATATTTGTTCATACTTTTTCAGTACATACAACTCGTACTTATTCCTTATAGAAGAAAACTCTTTGTCTTAGTTTTTTTTTTTTTTTTTTTTTTCTATGTGATTGAGGGAGGCAAAAGGCATAACTGCCTATAGCGAGTGCCTCCCCCATAGTTGAAAGAGTGACAGGGCCAAAATCAAGGGACGTTCGAGCCAAAATGCCTGGACACACGGAGTTTGAAGCAATTTAAGTCATAGGAAGAGGGAAAGACTGATTCTGGGAGAGAGTTCCAGAGCTCAGCTGTTGAGTAGAAGAAAGTTTGAGAGTAACGTTTCACTCTTGGGTAGGAGAGTTGCACAGAGTAGGGGTGGGATTGAGTTGCAAGACGGGTACCACGTGCCCTACGTAAAGGAGGTGGTATGCACTGGGATAGCTCTAAAGGAACACTGATTATTATAGTAGCGATAGAATAGCGAGAGAGATGCAACATTGCGGCGGAGAGAGAGAGATTGCAGAGAGTTGGTGAGTGGACGGGAGTTAATGATACGAAAGGCCTTCCTTTCAACTTTGTCTAGGAGAGCAGTGTGAGAGGAACCTCCCCACACATGTGAACAATACTCAATACAAGGGCGCACTATGCCCCTGTACAGAGCAAGAAGCTGTGCAGGGGAAAAGAACCCCCTAAGGCGGTTGAGCACACCCAGCTTCTGGGAGGCTGCCTTAGCAAGACTGGTAATATGGTCCTTCCAAATGAGAGCAGAAGAAAAAGAGACACCAAGAATATTGAGAGAAGATGAAGGGTTGATTTTTGTATTGTTGAAGAATAAGGGATAGTCCGCTGGGAGATCCTGACGGGTAGATAGATGGAGAAATTGGGTTTTGGAAGCATTAAAGTTAACAAGGTTTTCTCTGCCCCAATTGGAAATAGTATTTAGATCAGAATTTAAGAGTTCTATGGCTTCATTACGTTTGTCGTTGAGGGATTGCTGGCTGGGGCGTTCTGAAAAACTAATGGAGTAGTGCAAGGTTGAGTCGTCTGCGTATGAATGGATGGGAATTAAGGTACAGTTAAGGAGATCATTTATAAAAATTAGAAAGAGAATAGGAGATAGGACAGAGCCCTGAGGAACACCGGAGTTTATAGGGTGAGGAAGTGAACAATGGCCGTCCACAACCGCGGCTATGGAACGGCCGGAAAGGAAATTAGAGACAAAGGCACAGATGGAGGGATAGAAACCGAAGGAGGGTAGTTTAGAAATTAAAGATTTATGCCAGACTCTATCGAAGGCTTTCGATATGTCTAGTGCAATAGAAAAAGTCTCACCGAAGTCCCGAAAGGAGGATGACCAAGAGTTAGTAAGATATGAAAGAAGATCACCAGTAGAGCGACCCTTAACCCGGCAAGCGCGATAGGCCTCACGGAAGGCTTCCTATAGGGAACGCGATAGGCCTCACGGAAGCAAGACCATAAAAAAAGCCTTCCATAAAAAAAAAGGGCCTATCAAAACAAAGGAATTTGTCTCTAGGTGAGATAATTCCCCTCCAGTACTCATCCATGTAAATCTCACCCACCCCCCTCTCCTCCTTCCCCACCTTATTCCCCCCTCCCTCCCCTCCTCAATTATCACCTATTTTTCCTCTTATTATCATCATTTATCGGTTATTTTTCTCTCCCGCGATAATGTAGCACAAGTGGGTTGCAGAAAAGATCGTTATGCAACACCCAGACACCGGCCCACACCGCCCCGCTCGTCTCAGTTACCTCACAGACAGCGAGAGAGGAGGGTTGCCTGTGGTTCTCTCTCGCCTGAGATTATGACCGGGTGGCCAATATCTTCGTTTTTCACCACCCAAATGCTTTTCCCACTTATTTTAGCACTCTTGAAGGTTCATATATACATCATATATGTAAAATAAAAGCATACCGAAAACAAATAATGCTCTATATTGTAAATATAACGAATTCTGTCAGAATCCAAGGCTAGAAATGCACAAATAACTACCCTAGCCCCTAGGTCTATTTAGCGCTTGTCAGGTTAAGGAAGCCATACTGGCGATCGGAGAGCAGATTATGAGAAGAGAAATGCTTAAGAAATTTGGAAGCAAGAATAGTTTCAAAAACTTTAGAAAGACAAGAGATAAGAGCAATTGGACGATAGTTGGAGGATTGAGAGCGGTCACCCTTCTTTGGGACAGGTTGAATGTGAGCAAACTTCCAGCATGAAGGGAAGACGTTAGAGGATAGACAGAGACGAAAGAGTTTGCCTAGGCAGGGAGTCAGCATGGAAGCACAGTTTTTGAGAACAACAGGAGGAACACCGTCCGGACCGTACGCCTTATTAGTGTTAAGCCCAGAGAGGGTAGAAAGTACATCTTTAGAAGAGATTAGGATATTAGGCAGAAGTAAGAGAGAGGAGGGCGGAGAGGGAGGAATAGCACCGGAATCATCCAAGGTGGAGTTTCTAGCAAAAGTTTGAGTGAAGAGTTATTTATATATGAATATATTATATATTATATATATATTATATATATTATATATAAATATACTTATTTATGTTCTACATCCCCCCCCCCCTTTTTATTCCTTTTGGAGATTCCGAAGGAGGAAAGGAGAACCAGACTCATGCAGTACATACAACTCGTACTATTTACTATAGAAGAAAAATACTTTGTCTTCTTACTTAGTCATGGTAGTAAAACTCTTTCAGTGTGACGCCCATTGCCTGATAGTGGTTACCGACTATTAGGCCTTCGATTTAGGGTGTAAGATAGGATCGCCAAAAGGCATCCTTGAGGTTCAACGTTATCAGTCACACGTCCTGATGAAGGAGTAGCCGTATCCGAGGCACTGTGAGCATGCAAAATCTGTAATTTTGAGTGAGGAGAGGTCTCTGCCTGGTCTCATATTTCAGCTGTCTCGTTTGGGAACAAGAAACGTGCGGGATAGGAAAACTGTGGTTTCTTTTAGAACTGGCACTAATACCATCGGCTTTAATCATTCTTTGATTACAGTACTTCTATGACGTTTGGTGAAAGTATCATTGTATTGTTGTGCAGATCACATATGACAAGCAGCAAATCTATGTTCCTCATTTGGAACTTTATTGGGGCAATTGCAGTGATGGCTAGAGCAAATTTTGCCGCCTCTACTGCCCATTCCACCCACGGACCTTGTCTCACTCCATTGAAGGTAATATGCGAGACTGAGGGTCTGTAGCAACAGTTTCTATCTTTGTAGAACACATTGAGGAGGGACTTTATAGCATTCAGAGCAGCAAGCTTAGAGAAATCTGACCAAGGCTCCCAGGATTTTGTGGCAGAAAATATTGGGGCAGGGATGTCCACAAAACTGAATATCAGACCTGGATGGGAAAGGAGGCACGACTATTTCCATTCCCCACCTTTCAGCATCTTTTGCTCGCAGATGTTTTAACTCATTTACCTCGAGGACCCCGGCTTGAGGGACCTGGTAAAGTTCAGGGATACCTGTCTCCGCATCTTCCGGAATAGGAGGATCACCGATTGGTTGTCAAACTCGGGCAGGATCATAAAGCAAAGGCATTGGCTTGTTTGGAAACCCCGGGTCCTCCTCAAGGGCACCCGAAGTGAAGGGGTTATGAATAGCCCCACCTGTCAAGGGTGGGAATCGCTACTGATTCACCGGTTAGGGAACATTAGGACCAATTGACCCTGAGGGACGAGGTGGTGTGGTAGTCTTTATTCATATAAGGACAGGTTGTAAAGGAACAGTAGGTAGCGTAGAAGGCATTAGCTTAGAGGACAGCCTAACCTGGGAAGTCAGAGACTCTTGTCTCTGACTAAACTTGGATGACACGCAAAATCTGGGCGGGTGCCTGACCCCGAAAGGGGTTGAAATAGGGGAGCTATCCCACCGCCAAAGGTGGCTTTCTAGGGCCTTTCCTAGCTGATGCTGAGAGGATTGGGTTCTAGTCATGTGGTAATGGGCTGGTCTATCAGAGTGAGAACTGAGCAATCTCTGCCATACCCATAGCTTACTCTGACTGTTCCTTTAACTTATATATTTTCTAGATCTCAAGTGACGGCGTCTTTTCCGTGGATTGACCTCCCAATCTACCAAGATTGGAAGCCAAAGCGTCACATTTTTCCCTTGCCCCTCAACTTTCTCTTCATAATTGCTGAGGGGCACAGGGCCCTGGGTGAGGCTTTGGTTTCCCGGGCGTTTCCGCACCCTCCTCAGCTCCCCGCCATGGAGTGGCTTCGGTCACCCAGGCTTTATTGTGGTCGGCAGGGAGGGTTCTGTGGGGGCGCTCGGTTATGGCCTTGGAATTGCTCGGGGCCTTGGGGCTGTTCGGCCAGGCAGCTTGGGGAACAACAACAACAACTAAACTTCAACGCCAAGACGTCGGCCTGGTTTGTCGACAACCCCGACACAGACAAAGGGCTGGTACTACAAAACCAAACCGATAACCTCATCATCCTTAACGACATCCATCAACATACCCATATTCCTCACCAAGCCCTCTATATAACCCATCATCTCCAGACATCACCTTTTGCTCCCCAGAACTCGCCCCCACAACATCCTGGAGGGTGGTCAGAACCTTAGGCTCCGACCACCTCCCGATCATTATCACCACCAAAACCAGACTCACCCCAGCTAGCCACAAACACACATACACCAATTATAAAAGAGCTAACTGGGAAGCATTCACAAATGAGACAGAACAACACTTCACAACTCTAAACAGTACACCCATCACTAACATCAACAATGCTGTACACATACTCAATAAAACTATCCAAAACGCTGACAAGAAACACATTCCAAGAGGTAACAGAAAAAGACACAACCCCAACTTCACACCAGAAATTCAAAACCTCATCAGACAACGCGACATACTGAAACACTCCCCAGCACCCCACACACAAGACATCACACAACAAATTCAAGCACTCAACACCCAAACTAACAACAAAATACAAGAACAACAAAAACTAAATTGGAATAACTTCCTACAAACACTTGATCACAAAACAAACACCAAAAAACTCTACAAAACACTAAACAGCATCACACTTTCCAACAGCAACACAACACAATCACATGCTGCAATCACAACAGACTCTACTCCTTCATGTAAACAACAAGCAAACACTCTCATCAATCACTTCTCACATGTTAGCCACCTAAAACCTCACAAAGACGACCGACGTGTCATCCGACGTAAGACCCTGACTATACACCCTTCACCAATCACCAGACAAAGCATATCATCAACAATCTCAAGCACTCACCCGCCTGTGGCCTAGACAACATAAGCAACATACACCTCAGACACCTGGGACCACAAGGCATACAAGCACTCACTAACATATCAAACTACAGCTATTCACACAACACAATACCAGACATTTGGAAGCATGGTATCATCATCACATTCCCCAAACCCAACAAAGACCCCACGCTACCCTCCTCGCACCGCCCCATCACACTCCTTTGCTCCCCCTCCAAAGTCATGGAACGCCTAGTATTACAACTAATTATACCTGACCTACCCCTAGCTCCAACACAACATGGCTTTAGGCCACTGCACTCCACAAACACTCTTCTCACAGACCTTACACAAAGAGCTTTTGACGGCATCAACTCAGCTAGACCACCACACAGATCACTATTAGCCACACTCGACATTAGTAAAGCCTTCGATGCCATGCCCCGCCACAACCTAACAAACAAAATCTACAACACAAACATGCACAACACAAAAAGGTGGCTGGCCAACTTCCTAGCAGGCAGATGTGCACACGTATCTTTTGCCGGTCAGTCATCTAAAATCAGAAACTTTCCAAACGGAGTCCCACAAGGATCCGTCCTATCGCCCGCACTCTTCAATCTGTACATGCACGATATAACTACACCCAATACGCCCCAAATAAACTTAGCCTCCTATGCAGATGACATAACACTCACATGCACACACCATGACTCAAAAAGAGCAACAGATCTCCTTCAACCCTATCTCAACACACTACATGGCTGGTGCACTACAAACAGACTTAATCTAGCCCCAGCCAAATCCACCGCAACCCTGCTCACAAGCTGGACAGGAGAACACGAATACATCCCTCAACTCACCATAAACAACACACCCCTAACACATACACACACACCCAAAATCCTAGGAGTAACATATGATACTCATATGACATTCAAACAGCACACCACAAACATTAAAAAGAAACTGACACCCAGACTTAACGCCCTCAGGTCACTTGCTCACACAAAATTCGGACACAACAAAGAAACTACCACCACAGTATATAAACAATACATAAGACCAGTGATGGAATACGCAAGCCCAGCCTGGGCTTCTAACCTAGCTGAAACACATCATAAGACCTTACAGATTATTCAAAACAAAGCCCTGAAGATCATTACAGGCTGCACAGCTACTGCACCCACAGATCACCTACATCAAGAAACCAAAATCCTCAAAGTCAAAGACCATCTGGACATGAGAGGCACTCAATTCCTGGCAGCAGCCTCCACAAACCAAGACCACCCACTAAACTACATGGCAACACACCCACAGACACCAAGAAATATTAAAACAACACTCAGCACACGGTATCACACATAATTATTGTCCTCTCTCCCTCCCTGCCCACCCCGAACCAACTTCCAGAAGCACTTCCATACTCATATCTCTCACCGATCCATCCACTCACTCACAGACAACACGCAGCTGCATGCACGACCTCCCGAAATCCATCCTTCCGAATCCTCCCTTCCTCGCGAGGACAGAGTCCACCTGGCCAGGCTGAGATGCGGACACCATCCAGCTCTCCTGAGCTATCAGAAGAGACTGGATGACTCCGTTGTCGACGCCTGCCCGGGATGTAACACAGCACCCCATACCATTAAACACATCATAGAAGACTGCATTTCACACAACCACTTACTCCAACAACACAATCTACACTCAATGAGAGCGCTGTGGGAAAGCCCGATCGTGGCCATGGACTTCCTCAGGGACTCGGGGCTGTTCGGCCAGGCAGCTTAGGGAACAACAACAACAACAACAACAACTAAACTTGGACTTAATTGCTGCTAGAACCTTTGTTTGGAACAGGGTCTCCAACTTCGTTGGGACGTGGGCAAAAGAATGTTTAGGAAACTCACGTAGGCATTATGGATAATGTCTGGGACTTAGGATATGTAACCTTTTACTGTACATCACTCCAAATATTGAGCAAAACCTAAGGCGCCCCAGCCGCAGTTATGTGGCCAATCAGATTGTGATGTTTCACAAAGGGTGCACAGTTTGTACACTTCTTAGTAGCCCACTAGCTAGCGTATAATCAACACAAGACAGATGGCGTACATACTTCGTACGCCCAAGAAGGGGGAATTTGTTGCATCTTGTGAACCCGAACCACTGCACAATGGTCGTGGCGATTACAGGAGAGAGCTGTTGCTCATCAGGCCAAGAATTAATGTTACACAATACTAGAGCAAAGAACAAAATCATGTACCGGCTCGTCATGCATAAGGCCTATGGAATGCCGAGTAGCCTGTTGGCTATATGAATGCAGTAAAAGAAGTTAGAACGGGGTAGTATATCAGCTGTATCTTATATAAAGATGGATTAGAGTGGGATAGTCAATGGTTATCATTAATATGATTAGAGTATCCCCCCCCTCCTTTCTCTCATTCGTAGTTCTACATTGAGAACCCAAGGTGAAGACTTTTAACAGCGACTCAACAAGAAATTACGTTGGGTAACACCTGGCGGTGAATAGTCTATTACCTTACCTTTGGATACCTTTGGATGTGTTCGCCGCTCTTCTAGCGGCACCAAGGAGCGCGACGCCCCTCGTTATGGGTGGTGATTTGGTGCAGTAGACTGTTTGAAGCGACAGCTCGCTCCCTTGCGAGGATGGGCTCGTCTGGCACTTTTTGCAGTTCGACATCGTAACAAATTCTTGTTACGATCCTACAATGCTGAACCCAAGAGATTAAAATTCAAGCAAGGGCAACTAGCATGCTGTTGCGTTTCAGAAGGCCAAAAGGGTAAATGTCTCAGATAATCACAAATTAATGAAGAAGGATGATATTAAACACTTCTAATTTTCGTATTAATTATAATTACTAATAACTAGGGAAAACGAACAGGTTGATATTGGCTATATGAATGCCGTAACAGAGGTTATAGTAGAGTAGCGTATCTGCTATCTCTTATATAAATTCATTGTCCTCCATTGAGAACCTATGGGAAAGATGTTTATCATTGACCGGGAAAGACACGCCGTTGGGCAGCACCCGGAGATGGAGGTGAAGCCCGAAGACCTTCATAGCAACCCGATCGGGAATACGGAACCGGAGAGAGTGGACCATAGCTAAGAGTCAAGGTCTATTTCAGTTCAATTCAATTCGAGAGACTGTAATTGCAAATTGCAGAACTTAAGTTATAACAATGGAATAATAATAATAATAATAATAATAATAATCAGTAGATTATCAATGTCACCGGAGGTCCGTTGGGTACCCGATACCCGGACACCATTGGTTAGTCCGTGTATATCAATTCAATATTGGGCTTATAATAGTGATAGTATCCGGAGGAAGCTTTGCTCCTCATCTGTCCCTAATAGCCCACTGGGGCACAGGAGTCCCGCCGACTCCAGGGCTCGAAGTTTCCGAACTATTTCCATGTCAGAAGTGCTAACATAAGTAAGCAGGAACTTTTTAGCACCTGGCTTATATATTGAAAAATGAAGTGAAGCCGTCGAAAAACTTCATAACATAATTTCAATATTTGGCTTATGATAGGGATAGGACCCGGAGGAAACTTTTCCTTTATAGTTCAATAATAGCCCACACTATTGGCACCCAGCATATACATTGAAAAATGACAAATGAAGTAAATCCACCGCAAAACTCCATATAATACTTATATCTAGGAAGATACTAATCTATCTCTTGTGCAGTAACTTTCAGTAGAGTGAGGCTCTGAGCTATAGCCTATTGGCCACTTCCGCGCTCGATGTGACGAGCATGAGAAAACTTCATAATATCGAGTCAATATTTGGCTTAAAAATAGGAATAGTATCCGGAGGAACATTGTTCCTTATAGGTCAACAATATCGGAACCATTGGCCCCCCGCTTATATGTTGAAAAATGAAGTAAATCCCTCGAAAAACTTCATAATATAATATTTATATATCTATATAGGAAGAGATCATCTATCTCTTATATTATAAAATTCAGTAGTGATGCTCGAGCTAGGCCTATTGGCCGCTTCCGTGATCGTGCGCTCGCTTGAGAAATAAACTTTCACTTCATCCCAAATGTTTAGTAATACCTGAGTCGCCCCCGCTGCTGTTATGTGGCCACTCGGATTGTGGTAGTGTTACACGAAGAGTGCACAATTTGTACATTTTTTAGGAGCCCACTTAGTCAATGTACGATTCACACAAGACATCTGGCGTACATACCTCGTCAGTTGTGGCTCAGGTGAGGGGGCGGAGATAACTGAGGAGAGCTATAGCCCACCTGTCAGAAAAAGGCCAAGAATCAATGTTACATAGTATAAGAGCAAAGAACCAAAGCATGTACCAGTTCCTTATGTATAAGGCTCATGCAATGTCGAGTAGCCTGCTGGCCCTATGAATGTTTTAAAGAATTTAGAGTAGGGTAGCATATTCGCTACATCGTATATAAGAATGGATTTAAGTGGGATAGTCTATAGGCTATCATAAATGCCACTGGAGTACTCTCCTCTCTTCTTTTTCCGTTCATTGTTCTACATTGAGAACTCGGAGGGAAACATTGGTCTTTAATTTAACCGGAACCTTTTGGTACATCAGATGTTTGTTTCTGAAGGAAAACATTGTTCCCCCCCCCCCCCCCAGAGTACCCGGAGTACCGGAGTACTTGGAGGAAACTCTCGTTCCTTAATTTAACCTGAACCTCATGGTTCCTTGGTTTTTAGTATTACCCGGAGTACCCAAATTATTTGGAGGAAGCTATCGTTCCTTATTTGAATCTGAACCTCTTGGTTCCTGGATTGTCAGTGTTTACCCGGAGTACCCGGAGTACTTGGAGGAAGCTATCGTTCCTTATTTTAATCTGAACCTCTTGGTTCCTGGGTTGTCAGTGTTTACCCTGAGTACCCGGAGTACTTGGAGGAAGCTCTTGTTCCTTAATTTTAACCTGAACCTCTTGGTTCCTGGGTTGTCAGTGTTTACCCTGAGTACCCGGAGTACTTGGAGGAAGCTATCGTTCCTTATTTTAATCTGAACCTCTTGGTTCCTGGGTTGTTAGTGTTTACCCTGAGTACCCGGAGTACTTGGAGGAAGCTCTTGTTCCTTAATTTTAACCTGAACCTCTTGGTTCCTGGGTTTCCAGTATGTACCCGGAGTTCAGTATTGCTCGGAGTACCCTGAGTACCCTAGTACCCGGAGTAGGCCTACTTGGAGGAAGCCTTGTTCCTAAATTTAACCTGAACTTCTTGGTTCCCTGGTTTTCAGTAGTACCCGGAGTACTTGGAGGAAGCTCTTGTTCCTTAATTTTAACCTGAACCTCTTGGTACCCGGAGTTCAGTATTGCTGCGAGTACCCCTAGTACCCGGAGTAGGCCTACTTGGAGGAAGCCTTGTTCCTAAATTTAACCTGAACTTCTTGGTTCCCTGGTTTTCAGTAGTACCCGGAGTATTCGGAGGAAGCTCTCTTTCCTTAATTTAACCTGAACTTTTGGTTCCTTGGTTTTTGTATTACTCGGAGTACCCGGAGGAAGCACTCGTTCCTTTATGTTAACCTGAACCTTTTGGTTCCTTGGTTTTTGTATTACTCGGAGTACCCGGAGGAAGCACTCGTTCTTGGTTTTGTTGGTGTTTTGTGCACCTGGAGGAAAACTTTGTTTCTCCATGTAACCGGAACTTCTTTGTACATCGTTTTATTTATTTATTTATTTATTTATTTATTTTATTTTTATTTTTTTTTATTGTTCCTCGGTTTCCTTGAAACCATTTAGTACCCGGAGGTCTGAGACCCGGAGAGAACGGAGGGACACAGGAGCCCCGCCGACTCCGGGACTCGAAGCATGCAATTGTATAGGGTTAGTTGGTGCTCTTGCACTGGAGGACACTTTGTTGGTCAATTTGTTCACATGCAAACTCTTTCTATTTTAAGAAATTAACACATAATTGTGTTGGTGCTCTTGCACTGGAGGAAACTTGTTGCTCTATTTGGTTTCATGCAAACTCTTTCTATTTAAGAAATTAACATATAATTGTGTTGGTGCTTATACTTTATTTACTCGAAACCATTTAGTACCCAGAGTTGTAAACCCGGAGACCCGGAGAGAACGGAGGGACACAGGAGCCCCGCCGACTCCGGGACTCGAAGCATGCAAATTGTATAGGTTTAGTTGGTGCTCTTGAACTTGGTCATGCAAACTCTTAGGAATCATTGGTATCGAAGCACTTCATAACATATTACTCATCTAGTGAGAGAATAATTGGTCCCTCATGTAAAATTCAGTAGAGGGAAGCCGAGCTAGCTAGGCCTATTGGCCGCCCTCGTGGACACTTGCCCGAGGTGGCGAACAAAGCATGGCCTTATAAATAAGTACTGGTACAAGAATGGGACATACTGTATAAGGGAATCAATAAGTCTAGCTAAGACCCTATCAGCTCGAAGTAATGCTAGAAGCATGCAAACTATAAAGTGAAGCGACTTTGAAAAATTTAATACTAGTAGAATTTCAGGAAATAATGTAGGCTACTTTACGACAAAGAAAACTTTGAATTAATAATATCCTTAGAGTTCAACGTGTATCCTGAGGGCACACGAATAAGATGAATAATAGCCTACGATAAGTAAATAATTAAAGGCAAGCATTGTATAGGATATAGCCTAATATAACAATAATCACTTACTACGACGAACAACCAATATTAAGAATGGCGAAGCAGTATCCATATACTTTCGGTGTGGACAGGCGTGGACGGTGGCCCTCTGAAACATACAGGGCGATTACTCAATTCATGTTTGGACCTAACTCAAATAATATATAACAAGGACTCACTTTTCCCCCAGGGGTTAAGGAGGCCTTCATCTAATGGTGGAGGAAAAAAAGAATATGCCTCACGCATCCTACTGCGTGTCATACAAGGCGACTAATAGGAGGGATGGCGATAGACTTGTGGACCAACAGCCATTACTAGACAATAAAGTCTTTATCTTAGCACTGTCTTGGTATGGCACAGCCGAGGCTGGTGGGGTGCGGATAGGTGCCACAGGGGACTGAGTCTTACCTGGGCGCCGTTTGGCACCACAGCTGTGTCGGCAACAGTGTTTGCATGTTGGAGCAGTGTTGGGGCAGGACTTTATTGTTCTATAGTCCAATTGCCTAATATACAGTAGAGTCTTGTTATGGTGCTGTCTTTTTGTAACACTGTTAAGGCTGGTGTGGTTGCAGATACTGCAGGTGCAAGTGCTGCAGGGGAACTCTGTTGAGTCTTGCTGAGGCACGGTTAGCACTATACCAACATCAGCCACAGTGATGACTTGATGAGGCAGTGCTGTGGCAGGACTTTATTGTACTACAGTACACTCCAACTACTGTAAGGCAACCCCATCCAAGCCGTTACAATGCATGTAATGGAAAAATGACGTTAAACCAATATATGTATGTATGTATGTACTAGGAGTGAGAAAGCCAGGCAAACGCTGAGACGCCCAGAGCAAGGGGGCACACGTCCGACTCGCCTGGATCACAACCGTAAAGAGGCAGATAAACACGCTAGAAAGTCTGGCATCACGTGCAAGGGAAGCATAACGACAGCAGCTGGAGGGCTGAGGCACCGGGAGGTTTGAAATGATAGATTCTTCTTTAAATTTTATTTCTAGTGGTATTCATTTTCAATGACGATCCCTTGGTAAGATTTAATGGATATGAACCAAGGATTGTTTTTATGCTATATATGCAACGGTTGTGATAAGAACTCCGGGGAATCCCGAACGGGTCCCGGAATCTCAGCCTATATATAGTATAGGCTCTTTGTCATTGACAAAGGAACCAATACTAAATATACATTACCGACGCACTGTTTGCGTCGCTGGGGCTCAGTGGGTTAAAAAGACACCCGGGCTCCGGGCCTTCGCAAGGTGTGTCCTTTTAAAATGACACCCGGGCAGGAAGGGTTAATCACTTCTGCATCTCCTTAGGTCCAGGTGCATCTCTTTAGGGTTTTGTGATAAAAAGGAGACGCATGTCTTATTTGTCTTCTCACTCTTAAATAAGAACAGGTACAACATTTGTATTGATGTTTCCAATCTGTTATAAGCTGACAGAAGCAACTCGACCAAAAAAATAAGTACCCATATTTGCGTCTGCATTGGGCATCGTACCCTAATTGCATCCCAAATTTGATTATTTTTCCCCCCAAGCATGTGCATCATTTATGTTCATATGACTAGCTCCCTTTATATTTAACAGAAATAATTGCTGTTTGGTCTCTTCTTAATCTGTCAATCATAGTTAATGTAATGGAATTGAGAAAAAAAAATAATAACATCCTATCACCATATTGTACAGTATATCTATCAACAATCCATTATTCATAAACAAAGGAGGTAAGAATTCTTAAAATACTGTACTGTACACAAAAAATAACATATTGGGGGTGTAAATTAACAGAAATCATAATTACCATAACACCACGTCCATTACTACTACTACTACTACTACTACTACTACTACCACCATGATTACTATTGCACGTGGACACCTATGTTCCGCGGGGGGAGGGGGGGAGGGTTCCGCATTAACAGGTGAACATTTTTGGGTTAACAGGTGAAATGCCAGATTTGTTTAATTATTAACCCCAGATTGGCGCAATATGAACATACCTTGCTCAATGATTCATTATGATTCTCGGACCCCCCCCCCCCCTTGTGTATAATGGATATCACGCCATATAAACACGTATTATGGGGACCGACTACAGTATAATTCAAATGACACTGAAGACGTGTTCAGTACTGTATTGAAATTTATGCTAAATAGATCTTGATTATATACAGTTCAGTCAATCCTCCGGTAACACGGTTTATGTGTTCTGGCAACCTTCCGTGTTACCTAAAACCGTGTTAACGAAACCATATGTTTACATGTTAAAGATACCTTGGTGTTCTGCGGGTTTCCACAAAGTCGACTTTTTCTCCATAGAAGCCTATGTTATAATAATTAATTCAATTACTGTATAGAGGTTAGGTTATATGTGATTTGCATGCATAAACATAAAATGAGGTGCATTGGGTTGATTTGCCCATTGCAACAACTCTTACCTCTGAGTAAATATTTCGTTTAGAGAGAGAGAGAGAGAGAGTGCCGCCGCCGCATTCGGACGAAGCTTGGAATTCCCGCCTAACTCGCCGTCTTATTTCTCACCTCACACAATAACTACACAATGTAGTGTGTTCTAGTCTTCACCCATCGCACGACAATGACCATATCTACCTCTGGTATGCATAAAAACTTGGTTAGACAACTTGGTCTAGAGACTTCTAGTTTTCACCAAAAGCAAGACAAGAACGACAACTGCCGCTAGATATATACAGTATATATTATAGGTTTGACTCCTGCAAAGAGATAAAGAAAACCTAATATTTAGTAGTGGCCCCGTAATCATTGACGATTATGCCTATTACATAAGGCACCCTCTTCAAACACTCATCCGCCGTAGTTTGAATCTACCGCGCAGAGCATAAAAAATTGAGGAGCCTTCATCATGAGCGCACGCAACCTCACTCATGGTTCAGTCATTATGAAATTGGGTTCTCACTACGAAAAAACTTCGTAACAAATAAAAAACAAAAAGAAAATAAGAATAACTATTCATAAGCTTTCCATATAATCGTGGATGTACTTGTGTGGATCTTTGACCAGACGCTGACTCAGGCGTCATTCTTCCTTCACTGACATATCAAGTAAACCAAAATCCTTAATACATCAACGAATGGGAAGGGGATGGTCGGGAGGGCCCCAGTCGTCAATGATTACGGGGCCACTACTAAATATTAGGTTTTCTTTATCTCCTTGCAGGAGTCAAACCTATAATTTTTTAGTGGCCCCTCCATCATTGACGATTATGCCTGATATCTAAGACTGGAGGGGGACATTCGTAATCATATCATAACTCTAGCAAAAGCAGATAATCAAACAACCACATAGTATTCTTACTTCGAAAAGATTATAGGTTTGACTCCTGTAAGGAGATAAAGAAAACCTAATATTTAGTAGTGGCCCCGTAATCATTGACGAACATGCCTATTACATAAGGCACCCTCTTCAAACACTAATCCGCCGTAGTTTGAATCTACCGCGCAGAGCATAAAAAATTGAGGAGCCTTCATCATGAGCGCACGCGACCTCACTCATGGCTTCAGTCATTATGAATTGGGTTCTCACTACAAAAAAACTTTGTAATAAATAAAAACAAAAAGAAAATAAGAATAACTATTCAATAAGCTTTCCATAATATCGTGGATGTACTTGTGTGGATCTTTGACCAGACGTTGACTCAGGCGTCATTCTTCCTTCACTGACATATCAAGTAAACCAAAATCCTTAATACATCAACGAATGGGAAGGGGATGGTCGGGAGGGCCCCAGTTGTCAATGATTACGGGGCCACTACTAAATATTAGGTTTTCTTTATCTCCTTACAGGAGTCAAACCTATAATTTATTAGTGGCCCCTCCATCATTGACGAACATGCCTGATATCTAATACTGGAGGGGGACATTCGTAATCATATCATAACTCTAGTAAAAGCAGATAATCAAACAACCACATAGTATTCTTACTTCGAAAATATATATATTTATTGGCGCAGCACATATATAGAAAAGGGGGTTCAAGCAGGTGTGTGCTTCAAAGAAGCCTGCTTGATAAAAAAGGGTTAACTCTTGAGACTCTGCGAACAGATCTGTAAGTTAAAAAGGCACCCCACTCACCATAAATGGTGAAAAATAAAAACTTATAAGTTTATATGTGCACATATAACCCCATAATAGTAGTGGATATATCTCGCAAATTATAACCAATGCTTAAAATTAATTGCTTCACAGCTAAAAATACTTACAACAACACTGTTGTTTGTACTATCATTGTACTAGCACAATTTCCTGCACTAAATAGTACAGATAATTGTTTTCATATCACAATGCCCATAACTAGTATCACAGCTCTTATACTCCGGCGGGGTCTAGGGTGTCCTATGTTACACTGACTGCACACGTGTTCACTGCGCTCATTCTTGGCTATGAACCCCGGGGAAGGTGCAATGTGAATACACTCATTAAGCCTACCAAACCTGAGGCAATTAGGTGTGTTGCTCATCGCCGCCAGCTCAGACACTCTGTTCCCGGTGGCCAAAGCCAAAAGGAATACTGCCTTTTTTAATAGTAATGTAAAATCTGCAGTATTTTGGTACAGACGGGAATGAAGTAACGACAATGCTTTGTCCAGAGACCAAGTAGGCATGAGCTGACGGGGAGGTGGACGGAGTTTAAAACATGCCCTCATAAAACCTGTTTCCTCCGCGACTGGTATGGTGAGACCGGTAAGGTCCAAAAATGGCATCCTAATCGCTGTTAAGTGATTTTTTAACGTTACCACAGATAAACGTTTCTGCTCGAACAGATAATTTAAATAATTAAAAACTAAAGCCACCGAGGGTACAGTTTGTTCTGTCCTAAGGAATAAGGATCCAAAAAGTAAAGGCTTGCCAATGTGACTGATACTGTCGTTTTGTAGACTGAGTATATTGATTCATGAATTTATTGGTCACGTCTCTACCATATGGTGCTAGCCACTTGGCCTCCTGAATGTCCATAATGCAAAAGTCAGCGAGGTCGCTAGGTTGCCAATCGTGTCTAAGTGGAAAAACCCGACCGGGAGCGACACCGGGTGCGGGCACCACGTTTTCAATTGCTGGTATCACAACTGCGCCGGCCACAGGGGCGCGATTATCGAGACTAAGCCCCGATAATCTCGTAGTTTGTTTACTACATGGCACATTAGAGACGCGTCTGGCGGCGCAAACAGATAGATGGAACTCCACCTGTTCCAGTCTGTCACCAGGGCGTCTGGCCCCCCTGCCGGCGTTATCGTCCGGCGGATGAGGTACATTAGGAGTTTGTGAGTCTCCTCGGACGCGAACAGATCCACTTGTGGATGGTAAAGCTCTGCAATCATTTGGTTGAAAATGGGTTGCTTGAGCGCCCATTCTACTGTTGTGCTTTGTCTCCGAGACAGAGCGTCTGCCCAGACGTTTGCTACGCCTGGGAGATAAGATGCGTGAAGATGAATGTCCAGCCTGGTGGCTAGAATAAAAATCTCTTCTGACACGTTTAGCAACTTCCGAGATCTCGTTGACCCTTGTTTCTGAATACAGTGAACCGCATTCAGATTGTCCATTCTGAAGGCCACCGACTTACCCCGTAAAGTAGAGCCGTGAGCCTGAAGGAAATATAAGAGGACTAGTAATTCTTTGACATTGATGTGGGAGCTTTCTAAATGGGACCAAAGCCCTTGACCCTGGTGCCCTTGGTTTGACTGAAAACCCCACCCTATCGTTCCTGACGCATCCGTGTCTACCCATACCGTCGGCGGAGGAGAGGTCCATGACATTACTGAGTGCAACATTTCCCTCTTCGCCCAGACCGCTAGTAAGTTGTGGATTAATTTTGGTATGGGCCATAATTTTTCCGCCGGTAATAGTGGAAAATATTTGTTGCCCTCCAATATTAAACGCTTTACTTTCAACCGGCCCAACATTACAGTTAGTTGAATCCAGTTGAGAGAGCCGACCAGAGACTCCCAGATTCTCCGTGTCGTAGTCAGACTGTGAAGGAACAGGAACAGTTTCCTGCGAAATCTGTTTCGATTGTCCACACTCTGACTCAGAGTGAGAGCAGCTGTGTCCCAAACCAGCCCTATCCACTGAACTACTCGTGAGGGAACAAGGTCTGACTTTACCAGATTTACCTTGAACCCTAGAGTTTTGACATGTTTTAATGTTATGTTGACATGATTTATGCATACTTGCTCCGTCTCTGCCACCACTAGCCAGTCGTCTAGGTACCACAAAATCCTGATCCCTTGTTTTAACAATGGCATCAGGGCTTGCCGGACTAATTTTGTGAATAAGCGAGGTGCCAGGTTTAATCCGAATGGCATCCTCTGAAAAACATCATTTTGATGCCTGATCCGTAAGGCCAGAAATCTTTGAAATCTTTTGTTTACCGAGACGTGCCAATAAGCGTCTGTCAGGTCTAAGGAACACATCCATCCTCCCGGCGGAAGTGTTAGCCTGATTTGGTGTACCGTTAACATCCTGAATGACTCGTGAATGTGAAGGTTCAGATACGACAGGTCTACGACGGGTCTCATCTGAACACTGTCCCTTTTGGGTATTCCCGGCGCGACCGAAGCCGCTCCAAGGACCCGTGCCCCCAGGAGGGGGCAGGGGATGGTTGTGACGGTTTGGCTCCCGAAACTGCTCCCCGCGGCCGGCATCCGGTTTTCCTCCACTGGTCGTTGATTTTGTCTTCGGCCGTGGAGGGTCGGCAGCCATCCGCGGTTGGCAGCCTCGGGAGGTGGCCCCACGGCGTAGACGCCGCCACATCAGGACCTGTACTAGATGTTAATGTAGTTAGGAATGACCTTAACATTAACATCTAGTACAGGTCCTGATGTGGCGGCGTCTACGCCGTGGGGCCACCTCCCGAGGCTGCCAACCGCGGATGGCTGCCGACCCTCCACGGCCGAAGACAAAATCAACGACCAGTGGAGGAAAACCGGATGCCGGCCGCGGGGAGCAGTTTCGGGAGCCAAACCGTCACAACCATCCCCTGCCCCCTCCTGGGGGCACTGGTCCTTGGAGCGGCTTTGGTCGCGCCGGGAATTTCTACACCTCTCACACCACACACACACATCACACAGTTTTTCCTACACCGAGAAATGACTCTCCGGCTGTCATTTCTCGAAGACTTCTTCTAGCCGGAGACATTGAGAGCAACCCAGGACCCACGTACACATACATATGTCCAACTTGCTCAAAACCCATCACTTCGAGTCGCCATACCAAGGGTTCAGTTCTCTGCAATTCATGCGGGAACTGGACCCACTTCACCTGCACAACACTTGCCTCCAAGAAACACTACACAAACACCTGGACCTGTTCGTCATGCCCCTCCCTCTCCCAGTCAAATCCCTCACCTAAAATCCGTCCACCTCTCCTCCCCAACCCACCTAACCTTCCCATATCATCCACTCCCCCCCCTAAAACCCGTCCACCTCTCCTCCCTAACCCACCTAACCTTCCCATACGATCCACATCCTCAACTCAACACACCACACCCCATCCTAATCCATTCCAACCCCCATCTCCTGCTCCCCAATCCCCCCCCCCCCATCCTCGTGCAGCAGCACCCAACATACATCGTGCACATAACATTAACATTCTTCAACTGAACATAGATGGCATCAACACAAAGAAACACAAACTCTCACACTTCATCAAACAACACAACATACACATTGGCATCTTACAAGAAACAAAACTCCGCACAACACAAAAAACTCCCACATTTCATAATTTCACCACCATCAGACAAGACAGGGCTGTCGGCGGGGGCGGTGGACTCATCACCCTGGTACACAAAGAAATATCATACATAGTAACCAGTGTACAAACCAAATCCCTCCTCCCCCCAAATGATAACACAACAGAAATACAGTCAATTAAAATACGCACTGGCAACAACTCCAACATAACCATCATAAACACATACATCCCTCCCCAAACATCCCCTACAGTACCAAATGAATACAGACCACACTTACAACACATCACAAACACCCCACATATCATCCTGGGTGGTGACTTCAACGCCAAGACGTCGGCCTGGTTTGTCGACAACCCCGACACAGACAGAGGGCTGGTACTACAAAACCAAACCGATAACCTCATCATCCTTAACGACATCCATCAACATACCCATATTCCTCACCAAGCCCTCTATAACCCATCATCTCCATACATCACCTTTTGCTCCCCAGAACTCGCCCCCACAACATCCTGGAGGGTGGTCAGAACCTTAGGCTCTGACCACCTCCCGATCATTATCACCACCAAAACCAACAATGCTGTACACATACTCAATAAAACTATCCAAAACGCTGACAAGAAACACATTCCAAGAGGTAACAGAAAAAGACACAACCCCAACTTCACACCAGAAATTCAAAACCTCATCAGACAACGCGACATACTGAAACACTCCCCAGCACCCCACACACAATACATCACACAACAAATTCAAGCACTCAACACCCAAACTAACAACAAAATACAAGAACAACAAAAACTAAATTGGAATAACTTCCTACAAACACTTGATCACAAAACAAACACCAAAAAATCTCTACAAAACACTAAACAGCATCACACTTTCCAACAGCAACACAACACAATCACATGCTGCAATCACAACAACAGACTCTACTCCTTCATGTAAACAACAAGCAAACACTCTCATCAATCACTTCTCACATGTCAGCCACCTAAAACCTCACAAAGACGACCGACGTGTCATCCAACGTAAGAGACAATTCCCCACAGACCCTGACTATACACCCTTCACCAATCACCAGACAAAGCTTATCATCAACAATCTCAAGCACTCACCCGCCTGTGGCCTAGACAACATAAGCAACATACACCTCAGACACCTGGGACCACAAGGCATACAAGCACTCACTAACATATCAAACTACAGCTATTCACACAACACAATACCAGACATTTGGAAGCATGGTATCATCATCACATTCCCCAAACCCAACAAAGACCCCACGCTACCCTCCTCGCACCGCCCCATCACACTCCTTTGCTCCCCCTCCAAAGTCATGGAACGCCTAGTATTACAACTAATTGATGCAAATTGATTTTGATGCTGGTCTTGAATGTGAGCTATTTGCAGACTCATTTAATCTCACTCAACTAGTCAACCAACCCACCCGTGTACCAGATAATCCTAATCATAATTCCCACCTACTGGACTTATTTTTAACAACCAATTCAGAAAATTATGATGTTACAGTGAGGTCCCCACTTTGATCTTCTGATCACTGTCTGATACAGGCCACCTGTCTATCACCTACCACACCTTCCCACTCTGAACCTGTTTTGGTGACTAAATGGCATTACAATAGGGCAGACTGGGAGGGTCTTCAAGGTTTCTTTATTGATATTCCCTGGACCTCTTTCTTTTCTAATGATGCACACTCCACCTTGAGCCACATACAAGATTTTGTAAAAATTGAAATGGAAACTTTTATTCCTCATCAAAAGTACAGTAAAAGATCTAATTCACCTAAATGGTTTGACCATAATTGTGCTAGAGTAACTGAACAAAAAGCAATAGCCTACAATGCATACACAAGATAAAAAACACATGAAGCCTTTAATTACTTTAGAAACATCAGAAATCATGCCAAAACTATTAAACCTAACTAAATCAAACTTTTTAAATCCAGTTGTTACACACATTTTATGAATGGAGGATGCCTTTAGGCACATGGACCTTTGTGTTTTATCTGTGTTTTTCCTTGCTCCGTTCATTGTCTCTTTTAAAAAAAAAAAAAAAAAAAAAAAAAAAAAAAAATACACCTGACCTACCCCTAGCTCCAACACAACATGGCTTTAGGCCACTGCACTCCACAAACACTCTTCTCACAGACCTTACACAAAGAGCTTTCGACAGCATCAACTCAGCTAGACCACCACACAGATCACTATTAGCCACACTCGACATTAGTAAAGCCTTCGATGCCATCCCCCGCCACAACCTAACAAACAAAATCTACAACACAAACATGCACAACAACACAAAAAGGTGGCTGGCCAACCTTCCTAGCAGGCAGATGTGCACACGTATCTTTTGCCGGTCAGTCATCTAAAATCAGAAACTTTCCAAACGGAGTCCCACAAGGATCTGTCCTATCGCCCGCACTCTTCAATCTGTACATGCACGATATAACTACACCCAATACGCCCCAAATAAACTTAGCCTCCTATGCAGATGACATAACACTCACATGCACACACCATGACCCAAAAAGAGCAACAGATCTCCTTCAACCCTATCTCAACACACTACATGGCTGGTGCACTACAAACAGACTTAATCTTGCCCCAGCCAAATCCACCGCAACCCTGCTCACAAGTTGGACAGAACACGAATACATCCCTCAACTCACCATAAACATCACACCCCTAACACATACACACACACCCAAAATCCTAGGAGTAACATATGATACTCATATGACATTCAAACAGCACACCACAAACATTAAAAAGAAGCTGACACCCAGACTTAACGCCCTCAGGTCACTTGCTCACACAAAATTTGGACACAACAAAGAAACTACCACCACAGTATATAAACAATACATAAGATCAGTGATGGAATATGCAAGCCCAGTCTGGGCTTCTAACCTAGCTGAAACACATCATAAGACCTTACAGACTATTCAAAACAAAGCCCTGAAGCTCATTACAGGCTGCACAGCTACTGCACCCACAGATCACCTACATCAAGAAACCAAAATCCTCAAAGTCAAAGACCATCTGGACATGAGAGGCACTCAATTCCTGGCAGCAGCCTCCACGAACCAAGACCACCCACTAAACTACATGGCAACACACCCACAGACACCAAGAAATATAAAAACAACACCCAGTACACGGTATCACACACAATTATTGTCCTCTCTCCCTGCCCACCCCGAACCAACTTCCAGAAGCACATCCATACTCATATCTCTCACCGATCCATCCACTCACTCACAGACAACACGCAGCTGCATGCACGACCTCCCGAAATCCATCCTTCCGAATCCTCCCTTCCTCGCGAGGACAGAGTCCACCTGGCCAGGCTGAGATGCGGACACCATCCAGCTCTCCTGAGCTATCAGAAGAGACTGGATGACTCCGTTGTCGACGCCTGCCCGGGATGTAACACAACACCCCATACCATTAAACACATCATAGAAGACTGCATTTCACACAACCACTTACGCCAACAACACAATCTACACTCAATGAGAGCTCTGTGGGAAAGCCCGATCGTGGCCATGGCCTTTCTCAGGGACTCGGGGCTGTTCAGCCAGGCAGCTTAGGGAACAACAACAACAACAACATCTAGTACATTACCCAAAGTATCCAAGGCTCGTAACTTTTTAGATTTATTGCCTTGGATTACCCACTCTTGTGGCACTGGAAGTTCCCCTGACAAGGTGGGTTGAGCGACCTCTGGTTTAGTGGGGATCAATTGTACCCATGACTCGTCTGGACCGTATAATAGGGGCATTGCTACCTTCCTTATTGGTGCTTTATCTAAAGGGGGCGGATTCACATCCATTATAACCCTTACACTAGAAGTAGTCAGTGCCGCCGAAGCAGCCCTAGTGACCACAGATGGTGATATAGAGGGAGGGTGAGGAATCTTAGTCAAAGCAATAGAAGTCATCAGAGGCCGAACATTGGAACTTGTCATGGAAGCTCCCAGGTCTACTGTAGGAGTCTCCGGCTGTTGGCCAAAAAATTTAGTTAGAGCATTAACCAGTAAACCATCTATTTCTTCTGCCGTGACAAATTTAGTTGACGACAAACTCAGAGGTGAATCATTCCTATCCTGTGCGTCGTCTAAAACTGAACCCGACTCTTGCACCTCCATGTCCGAGATTATGGATACCTCGTCTTTGTCATCTGGCTCTCCGTGAGAGGATTCCGCCGAAGCCGGAGTCCCGTCGCGTTGCCAAGACAAGTCCGGAATGGATGATGGGGTCGCTGCGTCCCGGTGGACATCAGCCACTGTTTGTGTATCTTGAGCCAGACGTGAGCTTTCAGTCCCTGGTTGAGAATACCGCCATACACCTAGGCCTCGGCCTGCACTCCCTTGGGAGTCCGATACACCCTCAATTATGGAGCCCCCACTGGACTCTGCTATAGGACGATCACTGTCCACCGAACTCTCCAATTCTAAGGTTAGAATACTAATTGGCAAACTATCTTTGGTTGCTGACACTACACTAGCCTCATCAGATTGAATACTAGCTTTGTCGGGGGTAGAGGCATGACGAGAGGCACTAGACTCCGGTGAACGCCGGGAGGCCTTTCGATCATGCGAGTCTTTTCTAGAAGATTTGTGGCTACGGTGCAACCTAGAACTGCCTTTGGACTTTGAAGATTTCTCGCTATAACCACTTGTGGAACCCTCTGTCTTGCTCTTCTTACTCGCCGGCGAAGAAGAGAGACTAGGCGGCTGCTGTCTAAGAGGGGACCTGGACCTGGATCGCGCCCGTGACGCTGCCACCGGGGGCGTAGGTTCTCACTGTCTCTTAGATGTGCCTGGGGCTGGAGAAAATGTAAGACCCTGTCCAGTCTCTGCCGCCTTACGTACAGTTACTCTAGAGGGACGTTTAATGGGGGGGGTGCTTAATTAGTAACTTGTCCCAAAGAGGGACGTTATCGCATTGAAGTGACTTATGAGCCACGGTAGTAGTATAAGTGGTCATTTGCTGCCTGACCTCCCGTAAAGCGACCGCTGCGGTCTTATCATTATCTTGTAAAACTTTATGGCTTAACTGAGAGCAAAAGGTACAGTTCCGTATAACCCACAGACCCCTTGAGCAGTCGAGACATTTAACACATTTAATGCAAAGGGTGTGTGCAAAAATAGGGATACCTGAACAGGTGGGCGTAATGCACAAAGCAAAGGCAGAGGCAAAGGTAGCCATGACAGAGACTGGTGGGAAACTTACTCCAGGTTCTGTATAGACCCGCCGGGACCCAGCTCTGGAAAAAAAGAAAATTTCCAGGAATTAATGCTCATAAGGTTAAACCCAACATGTTCGCACACAGGTGTTAAATAACCCGCCGAGTAATGAGACGCAATACTCAACGACTACAGCTCGCTACGCGGCGGGGTTCCTAAGTAAAGATTTCAGAATATCTTAACTTGTCCAAAAGATTTATGAATACCCTCTGA
Source organism: Paralithodes platypus (assembly GCA_032716605.1). Classification (NCBI taxonomy): domain Eukaryota; kingdom Metazoa; phylum Arthropoda; class Malacostraca; order Decapoda; family Lithodidae; genus Paralithodes; species Paralithodes platypus. Next base: position 50,892,271 of record CM064498.1, read on the forward strand.
CATAATATAAAGACCAGCATGGCGTTTATAACTGATTTAGTCTTTCCGGTGGTGTTTGTTTCAAGATTCAATTTTTGAAGAAAAAAAACTAAAAAGACGCCGGCCCCTGAATTATCTCGCAGATCAAAAACTGAGAAGCCTGACAAATATACGAGATCTGACTTCTACCGAAGTGTCTTTTTAGATCGCCGTATGTTGAAGGCGGCGATACAAAACGTATCCCTCAATTGTCTGGTTAACTAAACTGAATTGTAAATTCGTTATTCCCACCCTTCCAAGGAGCACCCGCCGGGTGTGAATTTAAGTTAAAAACGTTAACCCCAATTGTGCCCTAAATCGCCGTATGTTGAAGGCGGCGATACACAATGCATCCCTCAATTGTCTTGTCAACTACACTGAATTTTGCAAATTCGTTCATCCCACCCTTCCAGGGTGCACCCGCCGGGTGTGATTTTACGTTTATAAAGTTAACCCCAATTGTTCCTATCCCCACTTCTTTGTAAAAGATCGCCGGGGAGGAAAACCAACAACAACAGCTTAGTTCTTTACTGGCTTTGCAAAACCGGAAAAAACTACACACAACACGTGTCCGCTTGAACACTGTTAGATGGGTACAGCCATCCCGCCGGGATTCATAGGGAGCCTGACACAGGCTCCACCACAGAGACGCAGTCCTGGAGAGCCACAGACAACCACTCGCCAGGGAAACAAGCCTGTTGTTTAAAACCACGCGTGGCCAAAACTCGGCAACCAGCCGGGTTTTTTACGGTGTAACCGAGAAAAAACCCGCCGGAAAAGCAACCCACCCCGTCCAGATACCATCTGAACGCAACACAGGACCGAGGAGTTAGCCAAAACACAACTAACGCCGGGCCCAAAAAATAGTCCGTGGAAATAGCCAATACACAACTATCCCAGGACACAACAATAGTCCGTGGAAATAGCCAATACACAACTAAACCAGGACACACATGACACAGTAGTACATATTTATAAAATAAATCAATAACACTTGTACATGTGGCAAAGCTACGAGAGGCTGGCTAGGCCTAGGTAGACGGATAAAGTAAACATGTCGGAATATTGTGACGCTTCTGCATAGTAGCCACGTGCGGGCATGTGCGCGCGTCGGCTGCCCAGCCGTTTAGAAACCGGCTGGCGGCAGCCGGCTGGCAGGCTTTTCCTTAGTATATATCCTACGACAACGTAACTAATGTCTGAGATATTCTTATGTTGTTTCACAGCTTGAAGCTGCCCTTATTCTTAACCAATGCATCTTAGTATATTTTATTCTCGATAGTTGATTATTTCATTATAATATATAAGATGTAAGTCTAGTGAGGGCGGAGGAGACGAGCGGGAGAGAGAGACCGGCTTGGGACGTTGCTTCGCTTGCCAGCTTGGGACGAGCCTGAAAACGTTGCCATATGCATTTGATCGCAACGTTAGGCTTAGTTTCGACTCACGCACGGGGTAGAGGATTTTGACCCGGCAACTGTGTTGAGTGTTGCCAAGCATGGGATGTATTTTGCATGCCTAGGGTGGGGTCCAGACAGATTCAAGACTCAGAGCTCACCTCACTGTCATACCCTTCGGACCCCCTTGATATCTATCCCTCTCAACCCCACTTAGAAACTTTCTTTCTTACTTTGTATACCTTCCTTCCACTACTTCACCAATCTATTTAATTATCCCATCCCCTTGATAGACCTTATATCTATTATTGTATTAACGACGAGCTCTCGGATAACTAGATAGGATTTTGGGCCTTATGCAGAGATGTAATTGTTAATGAGACCTAGGAAGCTTTTTTGTTGTCTCATATTTGGTGGTTTCATGCTTGCTAGTGTGTTCTTGTGTCAGGTTAGCAGGGCTAGACCGGAGGTGGGCTTTTTGCGATCCTTTAAGTAAAGTCTGCTGGTGCGAGTCCTGTGGACCCGCACGACTTTACTAGGATACCCGTGGGAGTCTGGGGGCATTTTCTTGTCTGTGTCCCTGTGTGTCTAGTGTTG